>JAWWEV010000172.1:24465153-24574021 GCA_035583235.1 Hafferia zeledoni | reverse complement strand
TCAGCTGTCAGCTCTAACCCTTAATCCCCACTGATATGCTGGCCTTGCCTTGCCTTGCCTTGCCTTGCCTTGCCTTGTCTGGCAGAATGTCCCTAAATTAGTTTGGTTTTTCCTACCAGTGTCAAAAGCCTTGGAGTAAACATTAGCCATTTTTTAAGCCATGAGAGCTGCCCACTTGTAACTGCAAGGAGGAGCAGGGAAACAGGAGTGGCAACCCAAAGGGATCACTCCTGAACCTTTACTACTATACTAAGTACATTTTTCAAGTATCTCTCGTCCATTTGTATTACCAGGTCTGGTCTTTTAGAGCCATGTATTACAAATGTTACAACTCTATTTAGAATTTTCATTTTTCATAGTATTTTTTTTCCATATTGCAGAAAAACAAACAAATAATAGAAGATTTTTTAAGAATCTGTACATTGTAATTTTTAACTTGAAAAAGTGAGAGCATGGATTTTGTTCATGGTTTATTTTTATTACTGCATTTTTTATTTCTGATCTACATTGTTTGAAAATATTTGTTGGAGGGAATGATGTATTTAGGTAAAGAATTATTTTATACATGCATATTCTTAATAGAAAAGTGTAAAATTCAAATGATAGTGATTATAAAACACAAAAAATAATTGGAATTTGGGCAATTCATGTAGGGAATTTTAGAATTCAAGTGAAAGAGTGATATGTTTCATTTTCTGTGACTTTTCCAAGATGAGGCTTGCTGTTCCCATTTATGGATTTTTCCATATTCCAATCACAGAAAGAATAAATCCCAGAATATCCTAAATTGTAAGGGGCCCACAGGGATCATTGAGCGCAGCTCTCAAGGGAATGGCCTTGCAAGGGTGGAGCCCACACCTCAGTGTTAGCACCAGGCTCTAACCAACTGGGCTAATATTTTCCTGAATCTCTAATATGTAGGTATGTAAAACTTTTTCAGAGTGTTCATGTTTAAGGGAGAATGTAACATCTACCTTTGAAAGCTGAGGAACTATTGGGTGAGCAGTGCTTTCTACAGGGGAAAATGATTCAACATTATTACAAGAATTACTGCAGGTGGCAAAACTGGTTTCCGGTTTTAACTCTAAATAGTTTAAGAGTAAAATTCCCCCTTTCTCCAAAGTTTTGAAAAACTCGTGGTGTTTAAGTTAACTAACCATATTGTCAGAATATGGTTACTTTCTTCCTCTTTAATTTTAATTTCACATTACATAGCCTCCCATTTTTACTCTGTAATGTTCATTTAGGGGGTCAAATAATTTTTAAAATAAAGTTTGCAATTATTAATTTAATTTTATTGTTCAATATTAAGTAGTCCAAACAGAATATGAAACACTCGTTTACAGAAATTAATATTTTTTTCCTGCCCTTAAACTTTTTCACGCATTGTCATGATTTTAACAACTAGGCTTTTCTCAACTTGTTCATGGGAACTAAATGGTTTACAACTTGTAGATGAGCTAACCAACACAGATAATTTTCTTAATTGGTATTGTGATTGCTGAATATTAATATCAATAACTATTTCTCTGTAATTAACATTAACATGTGTTTATTATTTTCAAAGAATTATCTGTGTGTTCATTGTCCATATTCAACAGTGACTTTGAGTCAAAATATGGTAGGAAGGAGAGCTGGTTTACACTTCACTTTATACAGTTTATTTCACTTCCCCTTTAATAGGATCTGTGGCAAAAGCCAGCTTTTTTTTTGTACAAAGTTTCCAAAACAGTTTTAAGTGAAGTCCAGATGTGTTAGTTAGAAAGCTGTAGCTTTGCAGTTCTTGGTGAGGAGAGTGACGTGGTAAGTAAAGACAGTTTTGGGAAAGCTCTTTCTAGCTTTTTCTCAGATTCAGAAGTTAACTTTAGGCTGAATTTTCCTCTGCTTTTTCTTGAAGAATCTTAAGATGAACCTTTAACTCTCATTTATAGTAGTGATCACTAGTGAATTATTTTGCCTTGGAACTAGAAGAGGCAATCTTTAAATTTAATCTGAAAATGAAATTGTCCAACTATTCTGCCTCCCTACTTTAAAACCCTTCTTAGGTATTCGCCCCTCACCACCCACACCTTTCTTTGTTGTAATTCTAGCCTATGTTTAGGATGATTATTTAATGTTTCCAAACATTTCTCTCACTGAATTTTGCTTTATTCCATAGAAAAAAATGTTTTCTCATGAGGATATAGGAAAAAGTAATTTTTTATCACTGATTCCTTATCTTTCTTTTGTTTTGCTTTGGTGTTTTTTTTTTTTTTTTTGTATTTACTGAAACTGTCATAGGAAGTTTTCTTAAATAACATAAAATCACAAAATCTATCCTCAGTTAATTTGGTACAATCCCAGAAAGTCACAGTAGGTAGAACAGAACTGTAATTCTGACTTGGGAGAACTGTGATGAGGAAGTTGGGAACAACTGAGTTGTGATTTTGATACTGTTAATCAAGAACATGCCACTTCATCTCCCAGTAAAAACCTCGTTTCCTTGGATTTTCCTGTGCTACTGGACGGGCATCAGAGCTGATTGCCCACAGCTGGCCATTGGCATCAGCTGCAGGGAGAGGAGGTGCCCGGGGCACGCAGCCCTGGTGCCCTGGCAGAGGGCACTGTTAGGAGTGGGGGGAGCAGGGGGCATTTGCATTGTCCATAAATGCATCGAGCCCCACAGCCCTGTCGGGTGTGCACCCAAGAGGACTGAGGACAGTCCTCCACCCACTCGCTTTATTAATTGCAGGTGTCTCTTTCTCCATTATGAGCTGGGGCTGCAAGGTTTAAAATGCAGTTAGCAGGTGTCCCAAGAGAAATAATCTTCCTCTTTACTACATAAATTAATATTTTTCATGTTATATCATGGTAATTCTGCATACCATTTTCTTTGCACCTTAAACCAATTCTAACAGTTCATTTTCCTGTTTCACATAATAGACCCTCTAGTTTGTTCTTGTTGCTGTCTATTATTTCTTAGTAGCATATTTCACAGGCAAGATAATATAATTTGTTCTAGTTTTAAGCAGCATTTCAGGTTTTCTAATAGTATTTCTAAGTTTGTTTTCAATTTATCACACTTAATTAAAAGAAAACAAACAAATAAATAAAGCCCTGACTATTACAGCTGGGGCAATAATTCATTTTTGTTACTTTTCCTTGTCCTTTTTACAAGTTTTTTGTCTTGTGGAATGCTGGGGTATGAGTATTTTAACACTTGTTGCTTTGTCTTATAAATTGGTGTATTTATTCTTTGCTAAAGTATTAGTTTCATTACTGAAACATCAGCTCATAAACTCTGTGCCTATTTCACTTTAATGCAAAAGATGTTGAGTATATTCAGATCATTCATATATTGTTGTAATCCACTTAATTTTGCTGTGTTTGAAATCTCCATGCATTCAGAGCTTGAGCAGAAATACATCTCAGCAATTTTATGTAGCTTTAAAGTTATACCCATCCTTGAGGTTAGCCCTGTTTTGAGCAAGAGCTTTTATCAGGTGGGGGTCCCTTCTAACCAAAATTATCCCTGGTTGCTATGGTAGATTTGCTCTGGGTCAGCTGAGGACTCCTGAGGACACCTCTACAGAGTGGATGCATGAGGTGATAAGGTCACTGATGACACAGGTTGTGTCCTTTTCTGATTCTGTAATGTCCTCAGAATCACTTCAACTTTGCTTAAGCAGCTTTTCCAGATCCAGTCTGTTACTGTGCTCTGCATTCCTCCTCCAATATGACCTACACCTATAGGGCAAGTCACATCAGCTGACTGCCACCTATGCAGTGAGCTATTGCAAGGTCATAGTGGCTTAAAGGCTCCCCCAGGACTCTGTTCCTCCTGCAAGCATAAAAATCATTTGAATTACCTGCCATCGGGTCTATGCCTGAGAAAATGTGGAACCACTGGAAATCACAGGATTTGAATCCGTTTTAAGCTAATATTGTTCTACCAGAGCCTGGCCCCCTGCTGTGAAGTGTTACAAACTTATTTAGTATCTTTAAAAACATGTTTTCAAATAAATTTATGCTTCCATTTCAGAAGCATCGTACTTTTGGAAAGTAGGATTCAAAGATGTGTTCAGTCAAACCTGGAGGGAACAGTGCAAGTGATAGAAACACCCCAGGGCTGTTTGCAAGTAGTGGCAGTGACGGTGCCAGACTCACATGGGCATCATGGGTCTGGTGCAGGAGGGGCTGTGTGTGCTTGTGTGCGTGGCTGAGGAGCAGACACCCCAGGAGAGTCCCAGTGTGTGTGTTGGGTCTGCCAGGGGAGTGTCTGTGAATAAGCTGCTTTGGTCTGTAGGTGCCTCTGAAGCGGAAGAAGTTCTGCACAGGAACTGTCTCCCGTGCATGTGGTTATTTCTGTGCAGGAGATGCACTCCCAGAGTATTTCATCCTCCCACTTCGTTTCTCTGAGAAAATATTTTAACACTACATTTTCCATTCCGTGCACTCTGTAAAATACCGAGTAAATAAGGTTGCTAAGGGCCTTGTTTGTTTTGTATTCTGTGCTAATTTGAATTGAATTAAGGCTTTAGATAACTGAGGAGGCAAACTCCATTTGCTAAAATTATCCTTGCAGGCTGGAACATAACTGCACTTAAGCCAACGAAATATGAAGAAAAACATGAAAGTGGTTTTATGACCAAACAGTACTTTCATTTATAAAATATTTGTTTTGAATATCACTGCATTTTTGTTAATGATGCATTTTAATTAGGTTCAAATATTGTACATGCCAAATACAAATAATACATAGTATATATGTAACATATTACTATGTAACATATTGCAAATTTTATATATGCTCATTCATAAATCATAAATACGATATTTTCTGAAAGTAGCCTAATGCTAACTCAATTTCAGTTAAGTTTTTAACTAAATGCTTGTTTCACAATTTTTTTCATGCACATTAGAACAGTATTTAATGAAAGTTATGTTAAAATAATGATATATCCTTAATTACAGAAATCTTTATCTTACATGATGCAAAAATGTAGATTATTTCTACTCAGAGATACCACACAGAAAGAAGGAAAATACCCATACATTTAGTCACAGCTCTGTGTAGTTACTGATAACACTTCCATTTCACTCCAGTGCTTTGACTGTATGGCTAAATTCAACAGTGTCAGAAGGGTGTTCTTGTCATCAAAGAGTTCAGGAAAAATCCGGTATTCAAGGAGTTTATCTGTAGAAGTCTTTTGCTACAGAGGCTTGAGTTGATGCATTACAAAATCTGTGTTTGTATTGTAAAACAAAGTTCTCAAAACTAAAACTAAAAGCACACTTGGGAAAATCTGGATTTTTCTAATGACACAGACACTGCCTTTCCTCTGGTTTAATGACGAGTTTTCTGTAAACACAAAGGCAAGAGGTCTTCATATTAGCTCACACTAAGAAAAATACATATTCTGCAGTAAAAACATACTGGAGGCCTAAAGACATTTAAATGATGCAAAATCAGTATACAGTGAATATGAAAACAAAGTATAACTAACCACCTAAGCATGGAAAAATTATGGTAAGACAACAAAATTTTACTTATTTTTAAAAAATTAGAGGCTCAGACATAACAGTAACATCACAAATGAACAGGAAATTGCTCTGATGGTGGTTAATGAGTCCTCTCTGACTTTCTGCAATGTATATGTTTTTCCTTAGTAGATCTTACAAATTTAGCAAGATATAAAAACATGCAACCAGTCATTGATATGTGTATTCTAAACCAAGATTTTCTTAAAACAAGACAAGAGGTGGAATGATGGTCTCTTGGCTCTACATTGGCTGTTGTGTTGGATTCAATATTTCAAATAGAAAATGAAGGCGATCAAATTTGATAAAAGCATCACACTGATTTTTATTTTTTTTTTCTGACAGATTAAGATGCTTGGTAAAGCAGCTGGAGAAGGGTGACATTAATGTGGTGGATTTAAAAAAGAATATTGAATATGCAGCATCTGTTCTGGAGGCAGTTTATATTGATGAAACCAGGTAAGTCTGAGGGGAAAAAAAACCAAAAAGAAAAATATGTTGTGAATTAAATTTTAGAAATTTGGTCTTTGCATGCAATTCTGAGGGACATGAGCTGAAGATCTTGAACATTAGAAGAAGCTTATGTGGTGGCTCCTAGATCTTTTAATGACAAGGTTAAGCAAGTAAGTTTTCAAAGGTCAGATGTAATTGTCTAGAGAGAAATGCTCAAAGAAATTAGTCAGAATATTATAATCTTATTCATAAATACATAAATTCATGAAAAACTGTGATTTATTTTATATTGTTTGATGCTTTGTATGATTATTGTTACTTGTCAGTATTACTGGCAATCATCTATACTGTGGGTTGACTCCAATTAAATTAGAAATCTAAGTATTTGCCTCCTTGAAAGAATTTTAAGATGTGTACTATATTGACACTACTGAGCGAACTCACAGTTTTTCCTTCCACATGGTGACCTCTTCAAGCTTTTTCCTAGGCACAATGGTGTTGTAAAGATATTTGCCAAAGCTTCAGTGCTGCTGGAGTGTGCAGTGTATGTGTCAGTTCTACACTACATTGAAGACTTATTTCATGGACCCAGCACTGTATCTCAGTGTGGGTCCATCCCCCTGCCCCACCCTTGCAAATCTACGTAGTCGATGTGGTGCTGGGAGTGCTGCTTTAACTTTTTGCTGTTTCTTTTCATTTGACTCATGGTTCAAACACTAAAACTTACAAGTCCAGAGTCTGAAGCATCTACTATTGGGCACTACCCATTTGACAAAAGGAAGAATGAAAACCACAGCAAATGAAGCTGGTACCAGTGGTCCCTCATCAAAGATGATTGTACAGACTGGGTTGGCAGGATCACTTACAGTGGTGTCCTGCTCTAAGGGTGCATGCATGTTAATTCTCCAAAAAGCTGACTAAACAGGGTAAGGTAACAGAGAAAATTTCCTGGTCACCCTCCCAACTGCAATACTGTCCTTGGGGACACTTTCAAAAGTGTGGCTCATGATGTCAAGTTAAACACACAGCTTGAAAAGCATTAAGGCCCTCAGCAACTTCAAAGGGCTTACATGTGTTATGAAGATGAGCTGAACGAATTTAAGGTAAATATTTTAAAATATTGGTAGTTAATATGCCACTGTGGGCATATTTGTATCATTTTTGCTGACTAACTTAAGTTAATCAAGCTTCTTTTATATCAAATCAAGGGTCGATTTGTGGATTTACATTAGTTTACAGTCACAGGGTGTCAGATTTTTTATCTGTCTGTCTATCTATCTATCTATCTATCTATCTATCTATCTATCTATCTATCTATCTATCTTTAATATATTATGTGTATTGAAATTATCTCTTTTGACTCATATTACCATAACAGAGGCCATAAAGGAACAAAAGCAGTGTATCATTGAGTCAAATGCCAGTAGATGCTGAAGTAGCTTGTGTGGTTGCATTTGTCCTTGCTCCCACCAAAGAATACAGGCTCTTTATCCTGCTCAGAACTCTGTGAGACTCTGGAACTGAGTTAATTGTACTCATTAGTAGATTAGAAATAATAGTTTGGATCATAAGCGAAACGGCCCATCGTTGCTGAGCCTGAACACACGATTTTATACATCACAAACTTCAAATTACTTCAGTAGGCTTCTTACATATGAATTACTGTTCAGTTAGTGTCTGAAGCCCACATGAAAATGCAAATGCTTTCTATTTTAAGCCCATTCTTGAGTCCTGGATTTTGACCTGAAGAATTTGTGACCTATTGCTTAGGTATCGAGGCAGAGCCAGACCTCCGCTTCAACCAGTGAACTAAAATTGAATCCTGCCTGTGATGGTCTCTTCTTCCCCAACTTTCTGGGAGACAGCCTTCACTATCAGCTGAGGGAAAGCTCATTCAAATAACTTTACATACAGATTAGGGACAGCGACAAACAGAGAGTTCATTTTGAGCATCACGTGTATCCTGTTAAACAGGGTAATCAAATGGTCCCAGCAGTGATCACTCGCTTCTTGCAGAAGGTCCTCCTACAATTCTTCATGAGAATGGAGATGAAAAAAGTAAAAAGAAAAGTCAAACCTAAGGTCAATAAAGACACTATGACATATCTCACAGTGCCTGTTCAATAATGTAGTCAAGGACCAAGGGAGAGCCCAGTCCAGAGCTCCAGGAAACCATTTGTGCTACTTAAAAACCTGAGTTTCTTGTATCATATTATGAAGTTGTGTATGCACACACAAGTACATGCAAATGTGTAAGCTGATGGCATATTGAATCTTTATTTATAGTGCAACAATCAGCTGGAAAAAGCTGTAGAATTCACACCCTTTAGCAGAGGATGGAATATTTTTTTTCAGGTCCTCTGACTTTCCCTTTGTCTGTCACCATGTTTCTCTGTGCTATAGTCATTTATCTGAGCATTTTTTTATAACTCTGTACACATACTAGTTTCCATACTTGGGCTTTCTAAAACTATGTGCAACTAGATTGGGGAAAAGGCAGAGAAACAACAAAACAGATTTTATTTAGAAAGTTCTGAGAGCAGTGTTCTTTGAAATGAGGTTAAGCAGTAGGGATAACTTTCCAAAATGAGGAAAAACTGGCTTGGGCCAATGACTGTGAATATTCCATATAAAAGGTTCTGAGCTGATGGAAAGCTGGAAAGCACAGACATCAGGCATGACATAAGTGATGCTTTCCTATGAGCTTCCTTATCAGTGGCCCCATGTCACTTAATAAGCCTGTTTAACAGGTTTTTAGGACTGCTGCATCTCTCAGGGCTGAATAATTGAAAGCTGCACTAAACACTTCCATGGAGGAGATCTGACACTCAGGAGCTGGAGCAGAGGTTTCCTGGCAGCAGAAAATAGCCAGTGGAACTCTCACAGCTCCAGCCCCTCAGCAGATCTGCTCTGTGGAAGAAGTTCCGACTTACTCGATAGGTGTTATAAATAATTTTGACAAATCTTGAAGAATTTTCCCCATTAGTACCTGCCATTTGGCTCAAGGCAATGGAAGACGGATATTTAGAGTCAAACAGGAAATAAATACAGCCTGATAATTTAGTCATGACAGCTGTTCTATTCCTTGTAAACACAGCCCTTCATTGATGCTAACTAAGAAGAAAACAAGTCAAATAAAATCTAGATGGAAGTGACAAGATTAAAAAAAAAAAAAAAATGTATTCCAAAGCTAAATTAAAAAAAACCTTCTTGTGGAGAATACTTTTAGTTGTTCTGAGCAAAATTAGTATATTTTATTCCAATTATGTCTTTTTTTTTAAATGCCTTAATATTTCAGAAAATATACTTGATTTCAGGAGGATATTTATCTGTGCAGTTTAACTTCAATATTGGCTTTTAGTTTGTTTCAGGCTGTATAATGCCCTTTTTAAAAAACTGTAGCATCTTGGAAACTTTTTCCTTAGAAGAGATGGTGTTTCAGTAACGAATGTAGTAGCTCTGTTGTATATAGCTGACAATTGCTTTGAGCATTTTTGATCCAACAAGACAAATTAACAAATACAGGCTCATGAAATGAAAGGAAATCTCATTAAGGCTAAGTGGCACTATAATATTATGTGTTTACATGAGAGCTCTAGAAACAGTGGAGGTATTTCCATGATATTATAATGGCAAATACAGTTCTTAATAAAAAGGCCTTATTTAGGGAAAAAAAAGTACACATTGTGATATGTATAATGTTAGCTAAAAAGGAGATCATTAGGTCCAAACTTTGTGATTACAGTTGTAATAAATACCTTGGACTACACTGACATTCCAGAGTACTGCTCCAACACTCCAAATATTCCTGCACTTCTGGGACTTAAACAGGGACAAACATATCCTAGAATAGTGGGCAAAAAGCTAATAGTTCAAATTGCAAGCTGAGGAGTTTTGTCATTTCATCTCACCAAATGTCTGTGTGACCCTTCTGGTGCACCGCAGAGACATTTGTGACAGGAACATGCCCATGTGCTTCTTTGTTGCATGGAGCCCCAGGAAGAAGAAAGGAGCAAATTCTTGACAGGATACTGATGCTCTCAGAGCTATGTGTTGTGGAATGGAGCTTAGCAAGAGGCCAGCAACTAAATGGAATTCTCCTGTTTCCAGGAATTCCTGAGGTGAGGAACAGTCAGTACAGCCTTCTGTGGGGCAGCTTTGAGTACACAGTTTTGGTTATGTTTGCAAGCTGAGGAAGGCTGCTCACTGGCGTTTTCAAAATTTTCAATACTTCAACAGAACCCAAGTCCATGGCAGTTACTCCATCTCAGGCTAGGAAGGAATATCTCGAAATATAATAAACTGGGACACTTATTTGGTAATCCTGTGCTTTCTTTCACTCTCTTCTGGCCATCAATATATGTTTAGCAGCTTGTTCTAGTTTTAAAAGAGCAAAATGTGTGAAGGCTCCATCTTCCATGTTTCTTTTAATTTCCAAAGCCCTATTTTATTATTAGTGTTACAGGGCTCTAAGCTAGTGCTGCACAATTTTCTGCTGAGCATCTCACAGCAGGAATCTGAGTTGACCTTGCAGGGCCATTTGCCTTCTGTTCTAACCTGTGGCACACCAGACATAGCTGACTCTGGGAGTCATGTGGTTTCACTGCCTGTAAGGCTCTGGTTAGGGAAGGAATTGTGCCAATGCAGACACCACTGTCTGTTCAGGGTAGGCAGCAGGGATAGTCACACCAGCAAATCTCTTTGATGGTGGAAGGACTGAGAAAGTTGAATTCTTTTATGTCAAAGAGACCTAGATATTTTTTTAAGCTTTTAAAAACATAATCTCTCTACCTGAAAAGGCAGATTAATTTATTCATTTATACAAGAAGGTGACTGTTTCATTCACAGAACAGTGGGGCATCCAGCCAATGATGTAATTAATTTTGAAGTATCTAGGAAATATTTCTCCTCAAAATTGCCTTTTTGAGAAAAATCTATTAATATGAAAGAAAATATTCTGCCTAATTATACAAGGGTAAAACAGGTGGAATGGGGTGCCCTATTTGGTAGTTATTTGCCAGATGAAAAATATGGTCTGTGATTCCTCCTTGAGCTGACTTAGTTGAAGAGAGATTTGAAGTGGCAATTATTTAAGCATGAAGTTAAATTATAATCTTGAATATTCAGTCAAGTTTGCTGTGAGTGTGCATTGTTACCCTCCACAGCAAGCCTGTGGTTAAATGTACTTTGCCTGACCTTGTCAGAACAAATGTGTCATTTGAGGAAGAAAATTCAGTTTATCCATTAAGGGAATCTACAATTGATACTTTTATGAAAGCTGCTATTAAGAAAAAGCTTGTTCTGTTGAGATTAGTGCAGTGTATTCCATCCTTAAAAGCTTAAAATAAGCCTTTGAAACCTTTTGCATTAAGATAAAGGCTTGGCTTTTTTTCTGAGAGGAAGGCTTACAACAGTATTAAAGTTATATTAAAAAAAACCATTTAAAAATCACTGAAAATCTATTAAATTCTAACTAAACCTCCTCAGTTCAGTTAGGGTATTTAATAAATGGCCAAAATCCCTTTCCTGAAGTTATTGAATTTTTCTGTCTTAAAGTTATTGCTGTTAATTTATTTCTGAGTCATGCCCTGAGTTATTCCCAGCCCTACAGAATTCACACAGTACCACATTAAAGAAGCAGAATCAAAAAAAAATTAAAAAAAGAGAACAAGAGAAAAGAAAATACATTGGCCCATAGCCATACTCCTGTAAAATGATATTTTCTTAGTCATGAGTATCCTGACCTGAATATAAAGATTGATTTTGGCCTTGGGTTTATACCTCTGTATTTCCAAATACACATCAAGAAGTGAACATTTCCAGTAACAGTGGTCCTTCCTACATTACTTGTTTTCTGTCGGAATACCTGTATGTCATCCAGACTACTTTTCATTTATTTAATTAATTGGTAATTACTTTTATAAGGACAATTCTTCTAAGAATGTGCTAATTTTATGAGTACAACATGTCAGTAAATTCATTGCTTCCTTTAGAAAGACCTTTATGTACTAAAAATGCACCTCATTCATTTTTGAAATTTGTTTATCCTCAGTGAGAGTCAAGAAAACCTTTTTGTGGGTGTCAGTAGAAATTGTAATGGACTATGGAGGATGTAAATATTGATTAAACATATTGATTCGTGCTCATTCAGGAAGATAGTGAGATAATAAAACTAAATGATTTGTAAAAAATATGAACTGACTATTTAGGCTATAAATTCCTCTGCGTTGTAGACCTAGAAGAGGACTTTCTTCAATTCAGTCTTAAGGGCTTGATTAATTCACTAATCAACAAAGAGCTAATGCCTCCTTCTCAATCTCTCCTCTGGAGATCTTTCACCACCTCTGTTAGACAGCATGAGTGATCAGCACTGATGGATTTTTTTTTTCCCCATAGCCATTATCTAATTTTATTTTTTTCATTTTCTTTTCTTACTTCATCTTGATAGTACATCTGATATATTCCTAAGGGGAAAGAAATATACTTCTGACTAGTCCATTACTATATTTAAAATTCTGATTAAATGAAAAGAGAGCTAGAAATTATCACCGCTTGAATTTTGAAAAATTATTCTTGGCAAAAAAACACAGTACTGTGACAAGAAGATCAGGTTATTAGTTACTGTGACTGCAATATTAATTGATTGCTAAGCTGAAATGCCATGGGCCATGTCTTACTTATTCCCACAACTGTCAATGGAAGTTCTACTCCTGGAATGAATAGAATTAAATAAGCCAAGCCTCCCCCTCTCCTTCCCACGCAGATCACTTCCTCCTATTGCATCTACTTAACAGGCTAATGATATATGTAACCCTGAAATTCTGACTTGGTGTTGCAAAAAAGTACTTTTTGTGGCACATTTTATTACAACCTTTTTTGTTTTGTGTCTTAGCAGTTTTGGGTGTTCCTTAGCTTTATAGTAGAAATTTTGAAGTGAGTGCCTTCATGTATATTAGTATATACATTTATTTAATTCAACTACAATATTTGAGTTCATGCCTCCCACTTAAATGTACTTTATCTCAATAGTTTTGCTCTAAGATTGATTCTGTGTAACAACTATGTAGCTTTAGAATGCTCACGATCTCTGATCTTAAGGCTGATTGATTTGGAGGGTGAGGTTATGAGTCTTGCAGTCACTCCATTCCAAATATTTTCTAAGTCAGAGGCTCTAGACTTGTGTTTGACAGCGATGGTCACTTGCCCACTACTTTATCCAGTGACATTTTTAAACCTATGTAGAAGTTTACATATTTCAAAATGTCATGAAATTAAATTACAATTTCCAAATTACATTTTGCAGTTTACAGTTTTCTGTGTTTGTTTTTTTTTGGGGGGGGGGTGGGGGTGGGGGGGAGACGGGGGGAATAGAATCATTGAATGAGATGGATTGGGTTGGAAAGGACCTTAAAGATCCTCTGCTTCCAACCCTCCTGCCATTTGCAGGGCCACCTTCCCTCAGACCAGGTTGCTCAGAGCTCCATCCAGCCTGACTTTGAACACATCCAAGGATGGAGCATTCACAACTTCCCTTGCCAACCTGTTCCAGTGCCTCACCACCCTCACAGTAAAGAATTTCTTCCTGACATCTAATCTAAATGTCTCCTCTTTTTGTTGAAAACAGATCCCCCTTGTTCTAGCACTAAGTGGCTGTGTAAAAAGATGCTCTCCCTCTTTTTCATAAGCCCCTAGAAGTACTGAAAAGTTGCAATGAGATCTCCCCAAGTGATTTTAAAGAAGTGTTTTCACCATCAGTGAGTAAAAGGTGAACAATCAGATGTATTTCCCAATGCATATGTATGTAGACTCTTGGAAATAGAATGGAAAGACTGTATTTTATAATCAAATTGAAAAGAGATGAATAAAAGTTGACAAACCTGGAAAATGTGAAATAAGTTGAATATTGGATTCAAAGAATTTTTGATAATTAAGTATAGTTTGTATGAAGCAATATATCGTCTAATTTATTTTCCTTAGATAAAATTTCCATCAAATTGTATATCCACCTAACCATCCATTTATTCAGATGTGTAGACCCACAAAGGAGCCCTGTCCCTGTAATTACAGCAGAATGGCACTCATCAGTGAATTTGTTCAAAGGCCATCTCTAGCAATGCATATGCCATGAGTAATTTCCCCCAGTATAGTTCTTATTCTTCAAAAGGTCAGGAAAATGTAGAAAATAGACTGTTGTGAGATGAATTACTAGCCCTTGTTCCTTGTAGTTTCAGTTAGGTTTTAAAGAAACTAATTGTCTTTGAGAAGTTATTAAGCTTATGAGTTGAGGGAGCTGCAAAATTTTGTACTTGCAATGTAATTTCTAAGTTGCTGTTTCTTCCCTGCTTATGGAAGCTGGAGGCAGAGACACTGGAAGTCTCTCCTCCCATTGGCATGTTCAGTCATCTCTCATCAGAGAACACAGGTCTCATGAAAATTACTCAAATTTTTTTTTCAACTACTGTTTTCTGTGTTCTATTTTATGAAGAAAATTCTGTTACTGTCATTTACAGATTGAATAATCCTCCTTTACAGAGGAGTGGTTGAAACATAGAGAACCTGCAGTGTGTCTTTCTGGCTCTGATTTATACTCCAGCGGCTCATATCTGCAGAGCTCAGGCCGTGGTCCCAAATTCAGCCCTGCATCAGACTGTAGCAAACTGATGGAGAGCTGTGCCTTGTCATGCACAGGGGATGTGGGATATCCGGCTGTGTGCTCGGAGGCAGCCCAGTGCCCAGGGCCCTTTTATTGCTGGAGGATTTTAATCTCGTTGGACTAACAGTCGGAATGGTTGCAAAAATATGTTTTAGGGATTATAAAGTTAATTTCTTATTATACTAAAAATACATCAAATGTCAAATATTCCTGAGAAATAGAAGTGTACTGATGTCTCCAGGGATAATTAATAACAGTGTTAGACTAGTATGGATTTAAGTAGAGTGTAACATAATTTTTAATTTAAGGAATAAAGCCAATTTATAACCTTTGGCCTATGCCCAGTCTCAGACTTACTTCAGTTTTGCAAGATAATTTGCCCAAATCCTTTCTTCTGCAGAAGTCCTGCTCCTCTAAATTGAATTACTGATTTTTGGCCTGTGTCCCACTTTCAGAAAATTTCATAATTCTTGTCCATTCTGCTCTTCTTGCACTTCATAGTCAAGAATTTTCCTAGTCTGATAATTCCATGTCTCTGAAAAATAGGGTTGTTTCTGCTGTTCTTTCAGTAAACTGAGGATGAGGGGTGCATTTTATGGAATATTTATTTTAAACCCCAGTTGAAAAATCTTACAAAATGTGCTGCCAGCCAAATGAGCTGCTGAAACTGAGAACAGAGCAGATGAACACAAACACACTATGCTCACCGTTCACCAGGAATTTTTATGACTCTTCAGACATCATAATTCCTACCAGGCATCTTCCTTGAATCCCTCAGATAGTTTGAGATTTATGTGGGGATTCTTTTTAACTATACTGTATTCAGGCTTTCCTTAATCATCTGTGTTGCTGCTCAATTCCTCAACGTGCCAGACAAAACAAGGATTAGGCAAGGTATGGAAACGTTGAAGAGAATCAGAGAAAGGAGTGAAAGAGATCTCAAATGAATATGAGGAGTACACAAACAGGGAAAAGGGTTAACAGTTTTGCTAAAGACAGAAAGAAAAGACAACGGTAGAGGTGTAAACATGAAAATGGATAAGGAAGTGACAACTTTCCTCTCCCAAATAGCTATCTGCAAATGCTGAATTCCCACCAAATTTTTTTTCCCAGGAATCTTGTTCACTTCAGAGAAGAGGCCCATGTTTACATTGACAAGCAGATTGTCTGATAAAAAAATCACACTGAGCGATACTTAATGTGCAATTCACATGAACTCAAGGAGTTTCAGAAAGACTGCACCAGAGAAATAGATCTATGGAATCAAATAATGCAATTCAATCAGTATCACTTTCAACAAAACATTTTAAACGGTGGAATACTTTGCATGTGTTCAGGTCAGACTCTGGAGTTTCTTGCATAACTGCACAAAGGAAAACTTCATATGTGACTAAATAAGAGATCTGGTTCCTGGAAAATGCCAGCAGCCTGAGTGATAGGGGCAAATAATAGCAAAAAGAAAGGTTTATAGAAGTGTGGAACAGAACTGTTGAATCTGTTTTAAGAGAATATTTAGTTACAGGTTTTTCTAAATAAACCTACGACCTCCAATTCAGTTTTGTTCAAGTGAATCTTCTTTTTAATACTTTTTCTATTTTGCAAGAGCTATGTATAACATTTTCTAGCTTTTCGAACTGCTTCGAGCTGGGAAAGCTGACTTGAAATCCAATCTTGAGTAATATATTTATTACTATGATTTTGTTACCCTGCCTTCGATTAGGAGTACAGATCTCTACACAGAAGAAATTAATTATCTTTATTGAAGGAATTGATTCCCTTTAATACTTTTATTGCACTGGAGTAACACAACAAGCATGTATACAGGGTGTTCATTGATGGGCATTCACCTTTGCATTGCTATGTAATATTTACTTTGCATCTAGGTATCAATACAAGTTTTTTACCATTTTGGAGGACAGATCAGATGAACCACTGGTATTCCCAATTATAGCAGCAACCCTTCTTTCTACAGATGTTCCTGTCACTCACTGTTTTAGACATCTTCTTGGGATTTTATAGCTCATTGATTACACCTTCATCCACCACAGCTCTGACAACTTTGTAGAAAAATCTACTCTTGCCTTCCATTGAGTGTCTTGCATTTTAATATCCTTTACCTTCTGGAACATGAGCAGTGGGAGAGAGAGGATCTGCTATGCTCAGCTTCCCACTGGCCCCAGCCTGTCTACCAGAGCAGACATCTAGTGATGTGCCGAGTCGATTTACACACAACCTCAGCTCCTCTTAAATTAAGTTCTTTTGGCTGTTCCCCTCTCCGTGCTCCTCTTTGCTCAGTCTGCCATCTTGTTGGTTACTTTGTGTTAATGTTTTTGTAGGAAACTTTTGGACACTGAGGATGAGCTCTCTGACATCCAGTCGGATTCGGTCCCGCTGGAAGTGCGGGACTGGTTGGCTTCTACATTCACAAGAGAAATGGGAATAGTGAAGAGGAGACCTGAAGAAAAGCCCAAATTCCGAAGCATTGTGCATGCTGTTCAGGCTGGGATTTTTGTAGAAAGGTGAGAACTTGGTTTTCTTACCACAGCAAGTATTGCCTTTAATCCCAGTGTCTGCCATTGAAGGTACTTTAAGTGGTGGGACGAACCTGAAGCAAATCTTTGAGCCAGAAATTGTGCTTCAATTTCTGCAATAACTTAATTCTTCTATACAGAAATCCAGGTGACTTGTAAAAATCTCTGGAATGGTGGAAAATTCTGGGCATGAACTCAAAGGCTTTGCAACTTCTATAGTAAATTGTACCAAAGACTGCTCTAACATGCAAAAGTAACATACCATCAGAGGGGCTTTTCTCATAAGTTTATAAAAAGACTTATGTAATTTTTGGGATCAGACCATTAAATCACTTAATGTTATTTCAAAGACTGTGAAAGATGAATTAAAAGAAGGTAAATTGTTCCAGTACTTTTGAATTGAATGCTGTTTCTTGGTATTTAATTTGTTCTTTTAGGATGTACCGAAGAACTTCAAGCATGGTTGGTTTGGCTTACCCATCAGAAGTGATAGTCACATTTAAGGTGAAATAAGTTTAATCATTGTGGAATTTGAATGTATTTGTACTTATGCTAAGTGACTTTTAGGGTGAAATGAAATTAATTTTGTATTGAACATACCCTAGCCATAGTTAGTACTACAGAACTGAGCCCGCATAACAGAGAAATTAGTAGTTCAAAATTCAAAAATTGCATATGATTTTGTTTAGTTGTGGTTTCATTTGCATATTATTAGAGCAATAGGATGAAATTTGTATAGAAATTTTTATAGAAATGTGAGATGTAGTTGTAACAGCTCTCAATGGAATGGTAATCAGTGTCTCAGACAGGAGTATTCATTTCCTTTTTAGGAAAGAAGGAGATAGTATTGGGATAGAGCTAACAAAAGTAGCCAAAGCTTATGGAACAAGTATTTGCTGTGAATTTAAGGTATTACTGTAGTTCACACAAAAGATGATCTTTTATGAAGAGCTGAGTTCTTATGTCTATGCATGTAATTAAAAACTGGTATTTCTTGAGAATGAATTGCCTCAGCTTTTCCCCTGAAAGTCAAACACTTAGATTATTCTCAAATTTCTTTATGGTTAATGACATCAGTGTTAATGACCTGCTTAAAGGATGCTATTCACATGCACTCCATAAGCTTCTTTAGACAATTTGTATGCAGACATTTAAAAGTGAAAGATCAAGGCTTTTGATTCAAAGCATGCAAAGTTACCTAGGTTGTGTTACAAGTATTTTATTCATAACGGACACAACTGTTTTCGTCATTAATATGCTATCTATGGTAGGAGTTTGAAAGAGCTGGACAATAGAAAAACCATCAAACTCTCCCCTCTCCCTCCAAAAAAACTCTGAAGTATGACTAACTGGAAACCTGCTTAAACAGATGGAAATGTTATGTTTTTTGTTTTTGCTTTTCTTTTCCCTTCATCTACAGGATGTTGATAAATGGTCTTTTGACGTATTTGCCCTCAATGAAGCAAGTGGAGAGCACAGTCTGAAATTTATGATGTATGAGCTGTTTACCCGATATGACCTTTTGAGCCGTTTCAAGGTCAGGAACTAACCACAAACGAAAATATGTATGCAAAAATACGTGTGTCAAATTTAAAATAAAAGATAGCATATGTTTGAGGTGTCTTTTTCTATTGTACAATGCAGTGCAGAATTTCAAAGAATGTGGCAAATATTGTAATATACCAATAACTCTACCAAGTGAAACTTCTGCAACCGGAAAAATGGAAAGCCATGGAGACCTGTGTCATGTCATCTGTAAGCATTACATAAATAGGTTATATATACAGCTCATTTACTTAGGAGGACTGAACCAGTGACCCGGCTTCATGGAACAAAGATTACTAATAATGCAGAAAACTGTAGTTAGCTTTAAGTAGTCTTTTCATGGACTAGATTGTAGTATGTTGCTTACTACTGTGGAGGGGCTTCAGCTGAACATTCCTATCCCAACAGCTTCAAGAGATATATAAAGAAAAAGCTCCATTTTGATGGTGTTTGCAGGGTGTATTTGCAACACAACATGGAGTACTTACAGCCAGCTTTGAAAGGCTGAGATAAAAAAATGGATCAAAATGCCATATTTATTGTTATAATAGTACCAAATGAAAGTTTTATTATACTTTCAAAATCTCTCCACTGCAAAACTCCATGTTCCTTTTGAAGAGTCTGCCTCACCCTGCAGTTGTTTTGAAGATTTTCACTGTAACTGGTAACCCACCTTTTCCCAGCAAGCTGTATGTGCTTGAAGTCTTGGAGCCACACCAGGGCTACCATTAACAATACAGACACGAAGAACACAATGTTACTGGCAAAGTGGGCCTAAGCCCGTTCTCAATTCCACTGTTTACCTTGCAGGACTTTTAAATAAAGCAAAAGTTCTAAAGAAAAATGTAATTTCATAATATGGGTGATGTGGTTCAACCCCAGCCACCAAATAAGCTCACTCCTCTCCTCAGCAGGATGGGAGAAGAGAATTGGAGGCGGAAAAGTGAGAAAACTTGTGGGTTGACATAAGTACAGTTTAATAATGATAATATGAGAATGATGGTCATAATAATAATAGTATATAAAATTAATGAGAAGAAAAGTAAAAAAGAAAGACATATAAACCCAAGAGGGAATGATGGGAATGAGAACAATTGCTCAGCATCACCTGAGTGATGCCCAGGCAGCCCAGGCAGCCTCCCCCCAGCTCTGCCGTTGCCCATGGCACCACAGGGTGTGCTGTGTCCCTTGGGCCAGCTGGGGCAGCTGTCCCACTGTGTCCCTTCCTAACTTCTTGTGCACTCCCAACCTACTCTGTGGTGGGATGGGATGAGGAGCAGAGAAGACCTTGACTCTGAGTAACCTCTGCTCGGCTGTAACATCCCTGTGTTATCAAGACTCTTTCCAGCACAAATCCAAAACACAACCTCATAGTAGCTACTATGAAGAAAATTATCCCTGCAAAAACCAGCACAATGGGAAAATATGTGGGACTTGATAGTACCTGTACTCCACACGTTGTCTGGAGAAAGTCATAGTGTGAGATTAAAGGAAACCTTGTCTCAAGCAAGTAACACTGACTCCCATCTGTCATGCCTGTATTATGTGAGCAACTGATGCATTCTTGGTGCAGACAGAGAGGCATATCTTGAAGATGTTTTGGTTGATAGCTCTGCAGTTTCTTGTGCATGGTGTATGCAGAGGGATATTACATCTACAAAAATTGGTTGAAGACCTATGCATGATATTAGAGCTTTACACTTTAATCTTTTCTTTTGTTGTTTGCTAGCTGCGTTCTATGGTATATTGCTTGTGGTTTATCTATTGCATAATTGTCTTTGCAGATGTTGTAGGAAAACCCCCAATTCTTTTAATGTTTTCTTCTCCCTAGATCCCTGTTCCCAATCTTATTTCATTTGCTGAAGCTCTTGAAGTTGGTTACAGCAAATACAAAAATCCATATCACAATTTGATCCATGCAGCTGATGTTACTCAAACTGTGCATTACATAATGATTCACACTGGTATCATGGTAAGAAATGTTGTGAAATTCAATTTGCTTTTTTTTTTCCTCAGATTCAGCTGTTTTGAATAAATGTGCACATATGTCTTTTCTTAAGGAAAAAGCTCCATTGAAAATTGTGCAGAGATTCCAAACTACCATTCAGGCTGTGAACTTTATGGCATTTTAACAGTTCTTTTGGGCTGAAGCTCCCCAATGAGAAGGGAAAAAAGAGGAAAAAAATCCTTCTAAATCTTTTTGCTTTTCATCACCTGGCCTTGGGTATTATATATCATATTAGAAGAGATAGATTTGCAGGAGTGGGTAGGTGAGAATTTTTTCTTTCACATCACAGCATGGGAGGTGTGATCAGGCAAGGAAGCTTTAGTATCTGCTGAGGTCCTGGCTGTTGAAAGATACACTGAATCAGTGCAGGCTCAGAATTACAGCAGCTTCAAATGCTTTGGGTTGGAAGACACCTAAATGCAATCTAGTTCCCACTGCCCTGCCATGGACAGGCACACCTTCCACTAGACCAGGCTGCTCAAAGCCCCATCCAGCCTGGCCTTGCACTCTGCAACTGCTTTTTCTTCTAATTTATTACCTTCTTTAGGACTGCTCTTGCATACTGTACATGCCTATAGTAGGCAGGATATTCCATTTGTCTTACAATGTCACAGTATTTTTTATTATTTATTTGGGAACTGAAATGAGTTTGTGCAAGCATTTTTATTTCTAACCACTTATCTTAAATTTAATACCAGCAGTGGAAGTCTCCTCACTATCAGCTTTCTAGGCAAAAGTAAATACTGACTGAAAGAAAATGGACATTGCTGTCAATGACCTTTTGATGATTTCAAACCAACAAACAAAACAGCTGGGAAGAGACAGTGTCTGATTTCTCTTTGTGGAGATATGAAACAATTCCATAAGACTTTGGAAAGGAAAAATTTAGGACTGACTCTGGATGTTTGTGCTCATATATGTATACAATAAATGTCAGTCAGTCACTTATGTTAAGCCTTTTGTCACTTAAAACTTTGCCTTTGGCTTCAGTGGGGGCAAGGAAAGGTCCCTACACATTGCAAGTTTTTATTCTACTGTTTGAAGTATTTTGCTTCTAGGTATCAAGTTTTTAAAGCTACAGTTTAACTCCAATCCTACTTCCTGAGTGAAGCCCAGCGCCTCCATCAGCCAAGATTCCTTTTCACATTGAGATGTTTTCTTGATTAATGACTCCCATATCAGACTGAAGCAGAGGCCAGACAGCTCTTGCCAAGATGAGTCCAAAACAAAGTTGTTGTATACAATATTCACCTGTCAAAATCATGTTAAATAAAAGAAAAATCTTGAAGACATTAGATCAGGGCTCCTAATCTACCCTTAATTTCTACTCTAAGAGTTAAGTGATGTGAGACAAGTCTTTGTTGCCTGGGTCAGCAATTTAAAAGGAAGGGAAATCCCTGTTATATTATACATTATAAACATCCCTTTGGCCTGTTGTATCTGTGCCCCTCTGCCTTTCAAATAACACCACAGTATTCAAATTTTCTTTGTGATGCCAGGACAAGGTTCCAACTTCCAGAGCTGTCCTTGTCAATTTGGGATGTTTTGCCATTGATTAAACTATTTTGCAATGCACTTTGTGTGTTTCTTAACACTGATTGAAGGAATCTGTTTCATATTTCATATTCATATTTCCAACAGTAGTTTTACAATATTAGCATCTTAACCTTCTAGTTGCACTTCGATGTGATTTGGGCAACTATTTTCAAAAAAGTTTAGACTTCTCTGCTGCAAAACCTCTTTAATGTTGCAACACTGCTACAAAATATTTCTAAAAAATTGGACTAGCTTTAATTCATATTTTATTTGCCAAATTATGATACTGAATTGTGATATTTCACTGCCCACGGCAGGGGGATTGGAAGGATATGATTTTTAAGGTCCTTTCCACCTCTAACCATTCTATGATTCCGTGATTCTGTGATAGAACTAGGACAACACTGAGTCAAGAGGGCCTTCCAACAGATGTAGCTTGCCAGGCAGAAGGAACATTTATGGAAATCTGTGTTTGAAAGCAGGCCCAATGATTCTGCAGCTTGCAAAGTATTTCTGTCCCAAATGTCACTTGCAATTTGAGAATGCATCAGTATCATGAGAATGTTCTATTTAACTTGTTGGATGAGTTTTTTTCTTGTTGCCTGGTTAACCCTCCAGAATCCTACTCAATAACAATTTTAAATTTGCTCCTCAAGCTGGCAGTTTTCTGAGCATGTCCATTGCACACCTCTTTTAACTGTGCTGTATTTCTAACAAATACCTGAATTGGAGAAAAATTAATGCAATTGCAGATCAAATTCCAGTGGGGTATTTTTGCAGGTTGGTGTCAATTTGAAGTTGCTGTGCTTTCATTGTAACAAGAACTGATACTGACTCCAAATCTTGCAAAGGATTGCCATCTTCCTTGTTCGTTTCTGAAAGGCATACTGAAGCAAATGTTTCAAGAAACTGGGTCTTAGAAAATCCATTTCACAATTGTTGAGGTCGTGTGTTTTGTATCTTTCATAGACAGCTGGAAAACAGCCGTTTTTCACCATTTGCCAAAAAATTTGGCTGGTCAGAGTTTATGCTTCTCCACAAGCCCTTAGAGAGATTCCCGTGAAGAATGACACATATTTAGAGTCACAGCTAAAGAAATAAAATTATCTTTATATTTTCCAAAAGTTGCTGTTTATCTTAAGAAACGAGATCCAGCTACGTCAGAACAATGTGTTAAAAAGTTGGAGATGGCACACAATATATTAGCCTTCCCAAGAGATTAAGTCCCAGATGATACAACTGAAATGTATAACTCAAGCCTGCATTTATGAAGTTTTCATCTTCATAAAGATTTAAGAAACCAAGTCCCAGAGAATATATCTTGTAAAGAACTTTTGACTCATCGATCATCTTCCCACCATCCCTTTTCTCCTCCCACATACCTGTATTGCTCAAAGTAAAGGAAAAAATGTCTTTACTGTCAATAAGTGAATTGTGAGACTCCATTTCTTATTCAGTTTTTAATCCATCATTGTCAAAAAAATAGTTTCAAACAGAGCTCATGTATCTATTTACTTCTAAGCAATTTCCAATACTGGAACACATCTGATAGAAGAGGTATTTTACATTAGATGTTACACCTCCATGGTGTAATATCTTTCAGGAGGGAAGCAGGTTTCAGCTCTTCACAGTCTTGCAGGCCTCCAGGTACCGGCTTTTCCCTCTCCCTTTGAGAAAAACATTTGTTAACTGTTCCTCTAAGAGACTTTTTTTCTACTTCCTTAAAATCTTTAGGCTAAAGTAGTTCTCTGACTCTCCAATGTGAATACTGATCTCAGTTTTGACTCTACAGCTTGCGTTTCTAGGATACTTGCTCTCATATGTTGCTGTATGAAGTCTCTGTGTAGCCCATAGATATTGTTTGCAAGGAATGTTCTATTTAATAAGTTCATTGTGTAGCAACTATTTGGGTTTTCAGAAAAGCTGACCTTTGAAAAGGCATCTTGAAGAAAAAGTTTATGTTTAGTTAACTAATAATTTCTGTGTTTCTGTTCTATTTGGTATGTTGAAAATACTGTGCAAGCCAGGACTGGTCATGGCCTGGTTTCTTGTGACACACAATACTATGAAGGTCAAGGTTTCCATTTTTAGAACTGCTTAGAATACATTTCTCTCTCCTCTGTTGTGACCTTTTAAAATCTGTACTGCTTCACCAACAGCCAGTACTTGTTCCACAGCAGTGTTACTTTGTTGCTGAATGACCTGTTTTATTATTCTCACATTACTTATGAATCTTGACTGTTTCCTTTCTTCTTCTTCGAAAGAAGTGCTACTATTGGGAAGTTTTACTGTATCTGGCAGCTTATACCTCTCATATCCATTCATACACATGTCTGTGCATATTCGGGTGCCTAAAGCTGAGCTCGTTCTTTGATCCTTTGGAACAGAAGCTTACTGCTACTCCAAAAACATCAGAAATACATATGGAAATGCTTGACTGGCATTTGACTTCATCAGTCCTATGACTGTGGGAGTTAATTATCATAAGATTTTTCTGCCCCCATCTTTAGCTGGAGTAAATTTTCTCCTCAAAGATGATTTATCATTCAAGAAATAGAAAGTAGATAATAGAGGTTATTTTACAAACTGAGTGATACAGAACAGCCCCAATTAGCAAGAGTTATAAAAAGGCACAAAACTCCAGGGTCTGCATTATTTTGTATACGTGACCTGTGTTACCTTTTGTTCTGTGTAACTGTATACTAACCTTATGCACCTTTTCATTTTGTTTTGTTTTATTTTAATCAGTAAAAACTATGATAAAATTTGGAACAGAAAAGTCTCCCATGGACCTAATTTTAGTGCTATGTACACTGGTAAAACACAGTTAATGCTGATGTTGTACCTTGGATGTTTTATGAACTGTATGCATAGTTTACTAAAAGACAAATTCTAAGCTTAACTTCATATCAAGTTTTTAGATTAATACGCCACAATTTGGCAAGTGTCATATATGGAATAACAGATTAGATACTCATAGCAGTTGTGAAGTATACCATGTAATTCTCTTGATAACTTCTTATATTTTTGTCTGCCAATATTTACTTTGCTAGTGACCAAATGGAGCTAACTTGGTCTCAGGGAAATCATAACAATTCCAAGGACTTATTTTACTGTATAATACTGAAGTGCTATGGATATATAGTTACCTGGAATAAGACAAGCAGAAAGTTTGTTCAAGTAAAAGGTAGTCCAAAACATTTTCAGTACTGCAGTGTTTAATCTGAGTTGGGTCATTATAGAAAATGTGACTAGGATTTGTTTTTCATTTCCCAGCACTGGCTCACAGAACTGGAAATTTTAGCAATGATCTTTGCAGCTGCCGTCCATGATTATGAGCACACTGGGACCACAAACAATTTTCATATTCAGACAAGGTAAGCAAAGTGGTCTCTTAAGAGTCATATCTAGATTTTGCTGTTCATTGGTCTGAACTGTTTCATACCTCTTACTAATAAAGCCAGGAAGTAACCAGGTCATTCCTGATTTTGCAAATTGCTTCCGTGACCTCTGTACAGTAAAATGGAACCAATCACATGAACAAAGGCAGTGTGGAAAGGTAAGGAATAGCTCCATAGTGTTTGAAATAATTCTGTTTTGGAGCTGATATGTCAAGAGAAATTTCAAAGATATTCAGAAGTTGGACTTGAAAACCCTCACTCCTCTATTTGTTCACTTAAATGCTGATAATTCTGACTCAAAAATTTCTTCTACCACATCCCCGTAAAAATACCGTCTTGCTTCCAGCAATGTGCCTGGACATGCTTCAGGGCTACATTTTGTTTCATGTTGTGTATTAACCTTACAGGGTCCTGGTGCAGAGGGACAAACCTTCAATTACAGCTTTAGAAATACCTCCTGTGAGCCTTCTCCTAGCATGTTTTGGCAGCATCTGCAGGAGGCTTGAAAAAGAAATCTAGAAAGGAATCCAATATGAAAGATGGGCTAACTGTACTCTCATGGAGGTGCAGCATGTTGTTCTAGCTGCTGGTCCTGTACAACAGCATAGTCCTCCCCCTTCAAATATTTTCAACTTATCAAAGGAAAATCCCTGACCAATCCATTACTGAGTGATGATATACCTGATACTTAACAAAGGATCTTATTGTTCTCTTACACTACCCTATACTTTGTTTTTAGCATCCTCACTTGAGGAGTTTGCTTTAGCTATCTTAAAAAAAAAATAAAATTCAGCATAGCACTGACATATTCTAACAAAACAGCTCATTGCTAGAAATATGACTACTTTGAACAGAAACATCCTCACACTCACCTACATAGATAAAGTGGCCAGTGGTAACACTTAAATCTATAACACACTTGTGCTCCAAGATATGCCCTTCGATAATGAATAAGTTCTATCTTTGCAGCTGAAATAAGGACATAATTCTTTTTTTGCCCTCAGCATAATCTGGTTAAAAATAGACTTCAGTTTGTAGTTCTAAGTTTTCCACTTTTCTATATTTGTCTTTAATATTTTGCTCTGGTCTACTGCAAGTGGAAAATTAATTAAGCTGTTAGCATTTGAATTTTACTTGGGCATGATCCAAACAGGTATTTGTTTTGTAACATAGCTCATTCTTCTCTCCTAGTGTAAGTTGGCCCTAGTGTGGCATCCCAGGCCTGTGATTCCAGGCTTCTTTTGCCTGAGAACAGCTGATGGAATGGCTGCCATAATCATAGCAAATCTTAGCACTGCTAATCCTACCCACAAGGAGCTCTGTAATCAAAGTGAGCTTCATAGACATATATATTTGGCACAACACAGATTTTCCCATGATTTAAGTTGGATTATGTGTGTAAACATACTGATTATTTAGCAGGTTATGGTTTGTTCCCTCTAAATAAAGTTTCCAATCCTGTTTTAATTTTTTTTTTAGATTCCTTGGCACTATACATGACAATATATAATATTGCTCAACAGAAAAAGAGGTTCACTTCAGCTTATTTATGTCAGAGGGAGCTGCACTGCTGAATCATCACACTTTCTTCTACTACAGACTTTTCAGTTGGCCAAGTTGAGAAATTTAGGAAGAGTTTTATCAGAATGAAGTGAAGCAGAGTGGGGAGACCTGCAGTTGCTTAGCAGGACAGATCAGGTCTTGGGGAAACAAATTCCCCAAGAATTAATGACATTTAAAGCAAAGTGTGATAAATCTACACCGTATCAAAATTTGTGAAAATCTCAATACAACTTTTGAATAGTACATTAGTCTTTCATTAAGAGGACACTGTCATGTGTGCTTATGTTATGGTACAGGTCTTTCTTTAGGAAAGATTGCACTTGAGTACAATAAAATTTCAGCTCAAAGTATGGCTGTTTTTCTGATAAAAGATGGTGTCTGTTTAAAACATATGAAATGGAAACTTTTTAGTATTTTATTTTTTACAGTTCCTTCTGATAATGGGCAACATGGGCCGAAGCACATATCTCAGAACAGGGGCAGTAACTTCTTAATGCTCATGCTGTTGGTGAACATGTTGCATTTTCAACGCCTGCACTGCCAAATTGTTCTCTTAAGTAGTCTAATTAGAGCATTTCTGTTGCTCTATGGTTCTATCTACAGTCAAGAAGCTCAAAGAATTCACAAATTTTTGTCACACTTAGATCATGTAAATAAAACATCACACATTTAAAAACGACTTGCCACAAACAGTATATACAATGGTATAATGACAACTTATTATGCAGCTAAGATGGAAAATTTATAAGTCTTTCACACAATAGGAACAAATAAACATAGTTTGATACACACACACACACACAGACAGACACACATACACACACACACACACACTTCTCATGGAGAATACATAGGGTTACCTTTCCCAGTGTCATCATGGGGACACTATTACAAAATCTGCCTTTTTTTCCCCACTAGGTCAGATGTTGCTATATTGTACAATGATCGCTCTGTTCTGGAAAATCATCATGTAAGTGCTGCTTATAGACTCATGCAAGAAGAAGAGATGAACATCCTGGCTAATTTAAACAAAGATGACTGGAGGTAAGACTTGTTGTGATGTTCAAACATAATTCCAGTATTTATAAATAATAAACCCCACCAGGCCTTCCCTGTGGAGTCTATTTTTAGAATTCAAATCACAGGAAGTAGTGCTGCCAGTGAGAAGAGTAATGGACATTTAGAGCCCAGGGAATGCTGCTGCAGTGCTAAATAAGTACAGTTTGGGAGACTCCATGTCATTGTCCAAGTGAGGCTGCACTCTGTGGGCAGTGGCTCAGGTGAGACAGCTCTTCAGGAAACCCACAATGCTGCCTCTCTTGAGGGATGTTGTCTTTGTCCAGCAGTGAGTTAAAAGCACAGTGCAGAGTCACATTACTGCCAGCTTGAGTGCTACTGCCCCTGGGGTTTCACCACAGGCACAGCTTCGTTAGGCATTAAAAAATTTATTCTGTGAAATAATAAAGAAATAATAAAGCCCCAGAAGCACCACAAAAATATTTTCTTCTTCTACTTAATTTTAGTGTAATTCCTGAAAAACATTTGGCCAGCTGAATGAATAAGGGTCTTAATTGATATATCACAAATACTAATACCTGTAAGTCTAAAATGAACAGGTGTTAGATTAAGACTTTCTCCATTATTAAAAAGGACATGTTATCTTTGGATGTCTTTGCTCCATACATGTAACATTTAAAATACGAGTCTTCTGTGTGTTTCTGTAAACATAGATATTATTCAGGGATCCTAAAACCCTTTGAAACAGGTAGACTGTGAAGTCAGAGAAACATGTAGTGCTTCTGAGAAAGTCTCCCACTGTGAATGATGCTACCATGAAAAACAAAGCTATGCTTTGCTTAATTTATATTTTCACAACACTAGACATTTATAAGGGAATATGTGAATGTCAGATCAAATTTTGGTGTGGTGTGTATTTACAGATGAAGAACTGTTTAACATGGCAGATTTATATGATTTTACTTATTTACATGATAAGAACACTCCTAAATAAAGCATTTATTGAATGTAAGTCTGCTGGCTCTTTTGGTTTTCAGTTAATTCTTTCTCTCTACCTGTTTCTAAAACACAATATTAGAAGTATTTTTAATTTTTTAGTTAATACAAAGTGAGAGAGGAAGCATACAGCTTTTTATTCTCTTAAAAGAATTATTCTCAGAGTATACTTATTTGGATTTATTGATCAGAAAGTTTGTGTGGTAAATTTAGTTGTGGAGAAATAAAGTAAATTGTAAATTTCAGCAAGAATTTTAACAAGTGTCTATATACTTAGATATTCATTGAAACATGAGCCAGCCTTGCTCTTCTTTGGATTGTTTTGGGCCTGATAGTTTTGGTGCTGACAGGTCTCCGTGACCCTATTTTTGCTTGTATTAATTACTGAGTATGGAGAAAGTGATTGTGCCAGTAAACAGCCCCCAGAGGATGGTATTCTGCCTTTTAAAACACCATTTTAGAGAGAAAATGATTTTCAAATCTTCAGACTTGTTGCCTTGAGTATGTTTTTTTTGAAGTGGTGTTGTTTCATATTGTGTCCTACCAGAGAATGTTTCCAGGCAGAAAGGAGCAGGTCTTCAATTGAATTTCAGTTCAGGAGCATGTCAAGGATGGCTTGGAGACAACTGTGTGCTTCCCCAGTCCTGGCTTCTTTGTCACTGGAGACCATCATAAATCAGTAGTACAGTCTGGGAATCCCTACAGCAACATCCAGTGGCTCCAGCTGACAGAAATCTGTCTGCCAGCTAATACTGTTTGTCCCAGTCATTCCCTTTTGTTATGCCACTGAAGAAAATGGTGATAGGTTGGAAACAAAGTTATTTGCCAATGGAAAGAGGAGCCTGTTGTTTCTGGGTGTGTGATGTTCATACATACTGCTCAGGTGGACTGCAAACAGACTAAAAGGGGGAATCTAGTAGGCTCTCCTCACATTTCTGATTCATACTCTTCTCTGCATATTGTCTGGTCTGTTTTTCCCACAGTTCTTTGTCCAATTCAGTTACTGCTCATTTTCTCTAATTTTTGTTGCATTTCATTTCTCTGTGGTTTTTGAACCTGTGATACACTGCCACACTATTTTGGAAGTTGCTCAATCCCACACTGGCTCTGTTTACACTTGCTTTTCAGCCTCCTCTCACTCAAACCTAATTGTGTTTTTCTAGAGGATTTCATTTTAGTTTTGCAAATTTTATTTGTATAGAGTGGCTACACAGATCCTATTATATGCAGCCAACTTGAAGTTGGTGAGATTTGGCAACCAGAGAAAGTAGAATTTATCATCTCTTTTAGGGTCTATTCAGTACAACTTAGAAGAGATGTATGAACTGACTAAGAAGCTCAACCAACTAAACTGGAACACTCAGTTCCATGTTTTGTCACTCAGCTAGGCAATTACAGTCTGTACTTTCGAGCAAACAGTGCATTCCAAAATGCCAGTCTGTGCCAACCTGCACAACCTCTTCAAGTCTAATACTTAAATTTAGAGGGTCCATCATAGAAATTATAGTTTCCCAGTATTAATTTCTAATAGCCAGAAATTCCTGTTAATCATGTCATCAGGTACAGTTGTTTGTTGGTGCAGTGATGGATCTGTTACCCACTTAACAGAAGCTCTTCAATTTTGTGATTCCTACTCCAGTGAGCTTTCTGGGATCTATATTGAAATTCATGCTGTTGAACTAACAGTTTTGAAGTCTGCACTGAGTCAAGTTGGCAGTAAATTTAAATGATAATTTGTTCAACTTTTAAATGTACTTGATGGCACTGATAAATTTCTTTACTACCCCCATACCTGTTTTCTTTAGTTGTATTTTTGAAAAATTTAACACTGCTGACTATTTAATCTGAGGTTCTGCTAATTATTTCAGCAAGATGAAGCAAAATGACTGAGAATGACTTTATAGTATTACATTTCTCTTCTGCATGTTAATGTTAAGAAGATAAATGTACTAATAAACTGCCAACTTTAATTAAGTTTAAGATACAGGCTTTGGGTCTGAGCAGGGAAACGCTGCCACCGTTCTGAGGATGATGTCCTCCATGGATAATGCATGTGACAGTCATAGTAATTTCTCAGTGTTTTCTCAACTCTGAAAATATGTTCCAGTTATTGATATTGTCTTGTTTCTCTCAGTGCCTCTAAATAACTAAAGAAGAGTACGTGTTTGTCCCCCTTTCTCCTTTGATTTACCAGACTAGTGTCCTAGCACCCCATGTGCTACCCCAACAGTTACAGGTGGTGAGGCAATGTTAATGTCTCAAACCATTCCAGCTATAAGGCATACAATGATAAATTACCTGATTATACAAAAAAGACAAATAAAACAATCTATATTATACACAATGCACAATGAATAGCATTTATTTCACAAATTCCCTAATGATTATTCTGTCTGAGGATTCCTATAACTTGAAGATGAATCTTATATCTTCATTTCCCAAGTTGCTTTTGCTCATCTTAGTCTGTTCCTGCATTTTTTTCATTAGTTTCCATCTGACTAAATGTCTTTGTCATGGACAAATCCAGGTAAAGCTGCTCTCTGTTTGTAGGTTAGTTACTTTTCCGAGAAGTTCATGTGTCACTCCTGGTCTCTTCATTACAGCGTTTTTCATGTAATTTTTTCATGTAGTCTTGTATCTATGTTTTTTAGAGTATCCTTTCCATAAGACTTATGGCTGTAGGAGGGTTAAGAAAGGATGAAAGCACAGGGAATGACAATTTATTTAAGCGGAGATGGTATCCTCCAAACCAGTAATCTTATGATTTGGGGCCTGAAAAACTACTCTGTGCTGTGCATGAGTACTGTTACCACTTCCCTTCATAGTACAACATGTATGCATCCTTACACCCTGCCAGCAGGAGCAACACTCACTGCACCATCCTGGTGCCTGGAGCTCTGGACTGCTTATGAAGATGCAGAGAGATTTCTGGCCAGGAGTTCCCTATGAGACCAGCTGAGGTCTCCTTCAATATGGAAGTTGAGAGGTTTTTTTCCCTGGGAAGCAACAGGGTAATGGTATCAGTCCAAGAGTAATCTGTGCAATGATAGTAGACAAAGCATTTTTAGCTCTAGTAGAGTTTTCTTTAGCATTTCCCTGTCAGGTCTCAATGTTCAATCCCTCTAACTGTGATGGATGCAGATGCAGGCAGGAATCAACTGCAGGTGGAGTCTCTCCTTTGCTGTTAAGCAGCTTTTTAGTGGCCTGAAATCCTCAGAAGTGTGTGAGAGGGCAGTGCTACATTGTTTGATCCTTATTCAGGTGATAGAGGTAAGAATTAGGGGGTTTCTGCTGCTATGACAAACTGACAGCAGTGCTTTGCTTCGCTGTGTGTCTTGTGTAGTAGGAGTGAGGAGTCTTGTGAGTAGGGGTGAACTTATTTCTGATCACCCTTAAAAGTTTGGAAAGTTCCTAGAAAAATCTCCCATAGAAAGGGGAAGTGATAATTATTTCAGGGTTATTTCAGGGTCAGTGTTAATTACAAAAACAGGGTTTAGCAATGCAGAGCCCTCAGTTTTCATGTAGTGTCAGCTTTGTTTGTTTTTTTGCTTTGTTTTTTTTTTTGTTTGTTAGTTGGTTGGTTTGGTTTTTTGTTTTGTTTTGTTTTTGTTCTTTTGGTTTTGTGTGTTTTGGGGTTTTTTGTGGGTTTGACTGTTTGAAAGGTACAGTTTCAAAGCAATGCTGAGGAGGAACAGCTGGGATGCAAAATAATCAGTATCTTACTATGAGGTCAGATAAGGCATTTTCCAAATACAAGTTGCTATGGCTGTTTGTTAGCAAGTAGAAGTGAGGGGACTGAGTCTTTATCTAGTTGCATCAAAGCAAATTATGAATAAAACATAATGAGGAATATCTGCTCAAATAGGTAATTAATTTTTGGTTTGAAAGCAGTCTTGAAAGTCTTTATAACGAAATATTCTAACAGTTCTAAAGAAAACTGCAAATTACCTCTTTGAAACAGTCCTTTGAAGAAAACTGGATGTTAAGTAAATCAAAGGTATGAATACAATGTGAAAGATCAGTGGAAATGACTAAAGTAGGATTCTCTATTGTAATTGATACCTGGACATCCTTAAGACTGGGGCTGTGCTTATGAAGATAAATGCTACACAACGAAAGTTTTAATGTGATAAACTGTTCCCCACATACATACAAGCAACACTTGCATGTAACTCCTCCAATCCTTCTACATCAAGGAAGCAGAATTTTCCCAGTCAGTAATTTTTATTGACAAAATCAACTTAATTTAACATGCATTCAGAATTGATACACTTTCTTACATGATTCATGATGCATGTTTTATTAGTTTCATATTCTTTTAGTGGAAAGCTGATGGACAAGGCAACATAATCTGACCATAATACCAAGACAGAGATAAATCATAAATCCCAAACTTGTTCTGAACCGTTAAATAGGCATTGCAGTGTTTTTGAGAGGAAAGATAGTTTGTCATAATGATCTTATGGTCATATGTTGATAGTCTTCCAGATGTAATACCTCTTGCTCTTCTGAGGGTTTCCACAGCCTTCTTCCCAGGCTAAGTGTTATGCACACTCCTCACTAATATGAGGACAGTAATAAAAGACACAAATGTTATTCTCTTGTGTGGTGGTAAGCCCAGAGATCAACTCGTTTTTTGAATATTCTACTGCTGGAAAAATAAGAAAAGACATAATGGGTGAGAGAACTGCATGTAATATTAGCTTATGCCCTAGCAAATAGGATTTACAAAACAGTGTGACTCTGAAATAATGATTGCAGAGTACGTTTTCTGAGGTACATTGCTTTCACAGAATCCCTTTAGGATACAATGTTCAAGTTGTTAATAATTTATTTAAATGCTTTTTAAAACATAATAAACCCCATGATGTTGTTTTGAAAGTTATAAATTAACAAGTACTACTTAAACAAATGTACCATACATAGAATAAATGAATTTTAATCAGTCATTTTGCTTTTAATTATTCTTAGGGAGTTGCGTAGCTTGGTCATTGAGATGGTCTTGTCTACAGATATGTCGGGTCATTTCCAGCAAATTAAAACGATGCGCCACACTCTGCAGCAGACACAGGGGTAGGTGATTTTCCATTCTGTTCATTATCTGTGTCTTTCAATGAGCTCATATACAAGAAAAGAATTCAAATAGTTGCTTTTGTTTTGAGATAATTGGAGCATGTCCTTGAATTGACAGGGTAGACAAAGCCAAAGCCATGTCTTTGATTCTACACGCAGCAGACATAAGCCATCCAGCAAAATCCTGGGAACTGCACCACCGGTGGACCATGGCCCTGATGGAAGAATTTTTTCGACAGGTGCCATTTTAAAAATCCTTTAATAAATCTAGTTCAAGATGCAATGGTTACACAACTAAATACTTTCGTAATTCTACCAGCAAGGTTGCTGTTGGTTGTGATTGACAAGCATACTCAGTAGCATATATTCTTTACTCTTCATACATACCATTGACATTAATTCAGCTTTTATGTGTGTTAATAAGATGAAATGTTATAGCTTTATATCTATTTCAGCTGATTCCAGAATTCTGAGTGCTGTAGAGGGTTTTTTCCCCTTGCAATTATAATATAACTTGTCAAGCTGTTTTCATTCTGTAGACAGAGTTTTATATATGCTTTGTGTTTAAAATAAAGCACCAGCAGGATAGGATTAGAGAAAATAGGAAGAATTTATGTTCAGAGAAGAAGGCAAAAAGTTGTCTCCATTTCACATTTCAGCAAACCCTCCTATTTCTTTTCCTTGCTAGTTGCTTGTCATGAATGCCACACAGCTGTGAAGGTGTAGCTTTCAAAACAGCCTAATCTAAAGCCAGAGGTTAGACTGTTAACGCTGTGGCCATATATCCTAAAACAAAAATGAAGACACACCTTTGTGAAAGTCTTTTCATTTCTGTGAGGTATTGGATTCAGAGAGAAAATCCAGTAGATGCTGGTGCCACTACTGCCATTTTTAAACTCACCTCAACAGGTGAAAACCTCCACATTTCCCCCTGTAATCAATATTTTTGACCATGCACATTGTCAACATAACAGTTAACTGAAGTGCAATTCATAATCAAATCTGGTTTAGGTGTTACACAGTTTCTACAGTTATGCAGCAGCTTTTGAAAATGGTTAAGGGAACAGTGTATGTCTTACTCAGCTTGGTTGTCTTGATTGTGCTACATGTTGATATTTTCAAATGAGGTGGGTCACACTGGAAAAAGGAATCGAAGACCGTGTGTTAAACTGTAAGTTTGTCAGGCCCATCTGCCCTGTAATGACCTTGCTCAGTTCCTGGGGATTCTCCATATGAATTCTCAGTAGGGAACATCAGGGCATCCTTGACTCTGGGCTTTGCACTGGGGAGACGGACTGGAGAGCTGGTGCCTTAATCTAAATAATGAATGGACTGAGTTTTGTGGAAATAGTGAGTAAAGCCATGAGTTTGTGTTTGCTTCTGGAAATGGAAATGATGAGCATTTTGAACTTGAGAGCAAAAAAGAAGGATCAAATTGCCCCAGAAAAAAAGTTCATAAAATGACCAACTGTAAAAACACATTAAACACACAGAGGCAGACTAGATAGAGCCTATGAGACACTGAGGGAATGTGTCCAGTCAAGTGGAGGTAACATTGGCAGTAAAGAGTATCACACTGGTCACTGAATGCATAGGATCAGCTAATATTTTAGTTATTCTTTTATCCATTCATTAGAAGAAGTAATTGGATCCCAAATAAGCTGCTCAAAGACCTGAGAAAGCATTTAATGATAGAACAAGCAATAATGTATGTATGTCTGCAACTCAGCAGTAAAATATGAAAGTCTTCCAGGCTGCAGAGGAGAGTACAAGAAACTGATTCATTCTTTATATGTACTGCTAAGAACAGTGTGTGTGGAGTACTTCCAACACCTGTGAAGTGTCATAAAGTAACTGTATATATTCAAATGCACTGAGCAGTGCAGAAGCAGTAGGTCTCCTACCTCCTAGAGGCATTGGCTTGTTGTACATCCTCTGGTTTGTTGATCTGAGCCTGTGTGATAGAAATCTCTGGAATTTCCAAATCTATGTCAGCCAAGATGATCTAGTCCAAATGTATAGAAACCCCATTAATTCCTCCTCTTCTTTTCTTTAAAGATAGTAATTCAACTACTTCTACTGCCTTACAGGAAAAGCAGCAGAGTCTGAAACAGCTGACAGAAATCCAATGCTGTCATAGGCAGCTTTCAAAGTTGTGACCACCAGCAAAAAATGAACATTCACCTTGACAAAAACTTTGTTAACTACAGCTAATGGTTAAAATATGCACCAGTGTTAATTTCAGGGAAAAAAGCCAAACAACACTTTAAGTTTAAAAGCAACAACTACAGAAAGGGTGTTATAATGCCTAGGAAAATCTGCATTACTTGTTTAAAATAGAGATACAGCCACCCATCTCAAACCCTTAAAAGTAAAGAAATACATAGATCAAGTCAAAGAAATATCACAGCTTCTACAGCATTCTGCTCTCAGTCTGATTAGATCAAAAAACACTAAAAGAGAGTTAAAAGTGAGCTCAGCACCTGGACAAAGAATTTTTTTACTGTTTTGATCTGTATCTTTCTTTTAACCATCAATTTAAATGTCAGTGCTATGACCATTACTACAATTTACAATAGGCTTAGACTTAAACGACATTTAGTTATTAACTAATACCATCATCATCATGGCTAGGCTTCATGAACAAAGATTTGGGAAGGGCTCTACCCACCTAGGTGTGTACTTTGAGCCTACACAGTGGATTTTTTAAGAATAACTACTATATTAATTGCAAAATAATTCATAGTTAGTGTAAAGAGCTACTTTAAAACAAACAAAAAATCAAATCCATTCATTACCAGTGTGGAATTTTCTCTTTTTTAATACCTCATGAAGGGAAGATTACAAAATCAATATTTCTTTAGAAAAGCTGAATTCAAGATTGGCTGAAATTGTTAGTACTACCCCAGTTTATATTATGTTACAGCTTGGCTCCTGTATTTACATAGACATGCTACTAGCACTTCTCCTAGTAGTAAGGGTTCATGTGTTCCTCCACATCAAATTATTAACATTTATGTGTAAAATTTAATAGCCATAATAATAAAACTCTCCACTTTCACATGAAATGCAATCTGCAAGCTACGTCTGTTCCTGTGGCTGAATTGGTTTTATTGATATTATGATTCTAAACTTTCCTCAAATGTAGTTCAGTGGTGTGTGATAAAAAGACTAAGGAAGGTTGATACTGCCCCCTTTATCCATCAGTTTCTCATGAGATCTTTGGGAACATGGTCTGTTCATGTACTGCTCCCCTCGGAATGGTCATGAAACAGCACTCTGCATGACAAAATGTAATGTCTAATTTTATTTTACTTGAAAGACTAAGTTTTTCTATATCTATAATGGCAGTACTTCTGAAGGCCAAGTTTGTCCAGAAACACAAAATACAGCCTCCTTTGAAAGATGTCTCTTCAGGGCTTTTTTTTGTGCCACCAGACTTTTTTTTGAGCTTTTGTAAATCAGTTCGTCTACTGTGCTGAAAATGGTGATACACCCTCCTGACTGTTAAGACTGTTGTAACAAAAAATACTCTTCTAATGTGTTAAAAGTTGAAACCTTTTCAGAACTTGGTTTTACAAATCACCTTTGTAACGAAACTGAGCTTATGCTTCTTTAGTGGCTTCAGCAGCAGAGAGACATACATATCTGCTAGTGAGAATAAGTTCAAGTCAGTTCATGCCCTTTACCTGAGTGAATCCATTGAAGGAATTTTGCATATTGGATGAACCAATGTAATAGAAGGAAACATTTAGCATTTGGCGTACTATTACAAACATGTCTAAGAATCTCCAGGCCCATTACATCTGAGATATGCAGAACTAAACTGTGAATATAGAAGAACTTCATATATATAAAATCTCATTGGCAGACGCCTTCAGGAGAACTTGATTGCAGTAAGTTCCTTTATATGAAAATTGTCAGAAGTAAGTTAGAATTTAGACTATTACTTTTAATGAAAATCCGAAGATTTGTCTTTGACTTGTTTTTATTTAGGAATGTAAGTGAACAAAGTAACTGAGTAAATAATAAGAATATTTAGATATTTTTGTCTCTCTATCCCCTTATCAAATATATGCTTATAATGTTAAACATTGTTGATTGCAGGGAGACAAGGAAGCTGCTTTAGGTCTTCAATTTTCCCCACTCTGTGACCGCAACTCCACTTTGGTTGCTCAGTCCCAAATAGGTAATGACAAGTTATGTTTTCCTCTCTCTTGTATGTGTAGGAGCATGTGAATTCTCATGGACATTTCATATACTCTTTTTGAATTTTAATTTTCAAAATTCCATCATATAGAAGGTATTTCTTTGCACCTATCTCTTCACCAAATTCACATGCTCTTACAGCAGAAATGTGCTGATCTCAAAAGAATGTGACATAATTTCATCATATGTAATGCCAAGGAGGGGTAAGAGAGGGATTAACTTGAGCCCAGCTTCTACTGTACACACTTTAGAGTCAGGTAGATCATGTCCCCAGACTGATTATCTCTTACTCAAGAACTTGCAGGTCTGTCCTTACTATAGTCTGAAGGCCTGGTACCACTTTGTAGATGCATCTCAACTAAAAGCTAATTCATATATCTGATCTCTGGACTGCAATTGAGCCTGTCATTGTGTCAGGGTCAAACTACACGGGGTCAGGCCTCTCTGGGTTGACAAGGACCACTGCAATCTGTAACTCAAGCTGTCCTTGATTCCATTTCACTGGAACTTTAAAGGCAATATGGTTGAGCATCATACCTTCTGCAGGAGGGAAGCTGAATGGTAGACTGAATCACTGTTGCTCACCTTTGTGCTGTGTTGCATGGTAAGAGTATGAAGACATCTGGAAATCCATTGCTAGCTCATGTTTTAACATATTTTTTTTCAGTTAAGTGCTCAGGAAAGAATAATGCTTCATTCTCTCACTGTGTCATTCCATACTGTGATGAGCACTTTAAAATGTAAAAGACATTGTTCAGAGCTGACATCTCAGAACTGTGGGATGAATGCTGTCTCCTAAGGATATTACTTGTTCTCTTCACTGATTTGACAGAACCCTCCCACACACTATGAAATAACACTTTACCTCCACAGAATAATAAACAGCAATTTGAAATATTAACTCCTTGGCAAGAAGCTCCGAATGGTAAAAGAGACAGCATGACTTCTAACACTCTGGCTCAACAGTAGCTTCCTTTCTATTCAATAATTAATATTCATTTCAAATGGTTGGTGTGTTCTGCAGTACAGAAAATTTATGAGAAAAAGAATGAAAAGCTGTAATTATTAATATCTAGTTACATCTATGCAGCTTCAGGTGGTTTTTTTAGTTTCAGTTGTACTTTTTTGTTCAAGATTATACAGGTGGTATCTATTATATTGAATTGGTGCTGCAGTTAGAAAATCAGCCTGATAGTGAGTATTTACTTTTAGTTTTGAGACTTGTGGAAATGTAAAATCTGATTTTATCTCTTTTTCTTCCTTAGGTTTCATTGATTTCATAGTAGAACCAACATTTTCTCTTCTTACGGACTCAATGGAGAAAATTGTTATGCCTCTTATAGAGGAAGCATCAAAATCTGAAAGTCCTGCATTTGGGACCCCCAGGTATGAATACACTACTTAGTTATTGAATTAACATAAGCTCACTTAATAATGTCATTCTCAGAGTTATCTCAATTATTTTAACAGTTGGGAAGGTAAGATAAATAGCTGTACAGTATTGCCATCCTGTGGTGCTACGTTGTATTTGCAAGCTGCTATTACTCCATTGACTGAACGATTGTGCCTTTAAAAAGGCAAAACAATAGCTCTCAAAATAAACACAATTAAATCATGAAACTGATTTTCTACATTTTTTAAAATAAAATCATTGCATTAGATTCTTGAGGTTCCTGGGTCTCTTATCTTAAACCATTTTAAGTATCATTTTAATTGACAGTTCCAAAAGTCATTCTTGCATTTTAGAGAGGCAATTGGAAGTACAGGTGATGAAGGTGGTTTCAGGTTTTTTCTGTTCTTTGTTATGCAGTAGGTCACTTTCTCACTTCACCTTTCCATATATGCACTTGAGACAAAATTGGTTACACTTATAGTCCACTTGAAAAAACTAAATACAATATCAGTGAGGTGTGGAGGGAGAGGGTGTTCCTCATCAAGCTTGTGATTTTTCATCATGATAGAAGTTGTATATAAAGCAAACTAGCTATGACAGACAATGTAATTTGAGTGACTCCAGGCTGAAAGCAGTGATGGATAACCAGAGACTGCCTTTACAAATACTGCCTCTGTTACCAGATTTTTTTTTTTCATTTAAAAACTGTAATTTTATCTTTCATTGAAGTTACTAATATGATAATTCTGCAGGGCAATTTTTCATTTGCTGGGCATTAGTTAGATTTTATTAACATAAATGGTGAACCTGACTCTTTATTTTGGTTACTAAAGGTAGAATTTACTAGAAGTATTTATGATGGTATTCTTAGTGTTTTGTGAAACAGTGCTAAACTAAGGTATTATTGATAACAAATTTGTTTACGTACTTCTTCACAAATAAGTGATAGCAGCTGCAAGTGCTTAGCAGCTGTGGGCTCAGTTTTGGTTGATGTTCATGACTGAGTGGTAAGTGAACAAAGGCTCATCATCCAGCAAAACTTCCTCGTGTGAGGTGGAGGATGAAGGGATTTTTTTCTTAGTGTGGAATCAAGAGTCACATACATGAAGAGAATGCCGAGCCTGTAGCACGATACAGGCAAGTCTGAGCCAGCAAAGTTGCACAAACACTACTGAGTGGATGTCATGAAAATATAGTGTGACATTCACTGTGGTGCCCAGAAAACATTGGAGTTATAGCCTGTTCTTTGCATTCCTTCCCATTCAACATCTGTGGAGCACATGAAAATTATAGTTAACTCTTCTTGTGAAGTTCTCATTGCAACTATTTTCTGCTTAATGGAAAACCATTTGTATGCACATTAACATTTGTCTGTGATACTAGTGGGACAAACTGTGCATCACAGTTGTGTAAACAAAACCTACTATGACATGATTACCTGTTATGAAGTTGGAAATAGGTCTGATTTTTTTAATTCTAAGGAAGAAAAGAGCATTATTTTTCCCACCTTTACATGTATATACATATACACAAAAAGGGCCCTGAGATTAGCTCAGTTGGTTAAAAACTTGGTTGTAATAATGCCAAGGTCATGGGCTCAATCCTCTATGTGGGCCATTGACTTCAGAGTTGGACTTGATGATCCTTGTGGGTCCCTTCCAACTCAGAATAGTCTGTGATTCTGTGACACATGAATAATCAATTTTACTTCTACCTTCCCATACATGTAAAGAAGCTGCAGTTTCTATTTAGTGGATTTTAAAGCCACTATACTAAATTCTGCTTTGACTACACTTGAAGGCATGTAGCTTGAAGAGAATTTTCAGCTCAGGCAAATCTTATCTGTCATACACTTTCATGTCTTCCTTTTTTAAATGGGTTAAAAAATAACAAGCAGCTTTCTTTCCTGTGACCCCCAAAGAAACAAGTCACTGTTCAAAAACATAGCTAAGAAGCTGCCCCAAAGTGGCTGCATAAACATTATTTCAAGAATCTGCATACAAGTAATGTTATTTTCAGCTGTCATGTTTTTTCCAAGAATTCTCTGGAAAAAGGTTGGTAAGACATCTTGTGTCTTAGGCACACTCTGATGAAAACTGTTATTTCAAGTTAGTTCCTAAGCAACTTGATTCAGATTATCTGTTTGCGTATTATTAAAATTGCCTGACTGTGTTCATAATTTGTTTTTTTTTCCTCTGTGCAGCCAAAATAGTTTGGGAGTAGTAAGCAATGCTGAAGCACAAAGACGACCTGGTTTTAAAAGTACAGGTGATGGAGGGACTCACACAGAAAATTCTCTAGCAACTGTAGACCTAAGGAGCTTTAAGGATAACTTGATGAAAATCATTCAAGCAAATAAAGAAAGATGGAAAGAATTAGCAGCAGAAGGTATGATGTATTAAGGTGGAATGCTTTTATACATTACTCCCTAAGATCTCACCTACTTTCATTTTTAATTTCATGTAACCTGTAAAAATATAGTTGTCTTGTATTCATATATTTTGTGTCTTAATGTTTATTTAGATGGTCCTGTTTTGCTCTCCCAGGAGGTATAAAGATATGTAGGTGGTTAGGGGATGAGAGTAAATCCTATAGCCTCTACAATAAGGCTCAGTGCTGCTCATCTTATCTTTAGAGGCCTGGTTTAGAATGTTCATTCTTGCACATTTCATTGTAACTGATACTGACATCTGCTTTAAATGTCAAAATCAACAATTCAAAGTAGTGTGTGCTGCCATGTTTCTTCAGAAACGTAAAAATTGCACTTTGCTATTAGAAATGCTATTTGTTCCCCACTGTATGGAACAAAATTCAGTATTGCAGGCTTCTTGGGACTAGGCTGTAGGCAATTATTTAAATGACCCAGTGGATCTAAAGATTTGAGCAATCACTGAATGTATTAGGCCCAAACAAGGAAAAGTGACTCTTCATTTGCCAATAGATATTTAATAAAACCAAACTTGCATCAAGCATCTTAATTCATAAGCCATACCTAAAAATTGTCTGGAGTTACTATCTGAGTAGAATGTTTTGTGACAATTGTTGAACAGAATTTGTAGCTTTGATCCAGGTTAAGAGAATACTGGTTGGGAACACGTTGTCCACAGTCTGTGTTTCTGACTAAGTACCTGGAATATTTCAATACAGCATCTCACTGGTGAGACTGGTCTTGCTGTACATGACCTGACATTGACAGCAGGGAATGATATCGTGGAACCCAGTGCCAGCCTTGTTTTTCATCCCATCATCCAAATCAACATCTTTTTTTTTCTCAAAGAGGTGCCAGACAAGACAGAACAGTGATAAAATCTAATTTAGTGCTAAATTGCAAATGAATATTCTCATTAGGAGGATATTAAGAACAAGCTTCCATACATCCACTGGGACAAAGTCTTGAGAGTTAGGTAGAAGAGGAAGCTAAGAAGACTTGACCAACATTGTCCCTTCTTCATGAGCAGCTTCATAAAACCAATTGCCTCTTTTAGTCTTGGCCAACTAATACTGACTGGTCAGAAGGACAAATCTGCTCATTTGCAGTGATCAGTAATAACAGCAGACCATCAGAGTGCCCAAGGCCAGTTAGCTGCAGACTGCAGAGATCAAGCAGCCCTGAGCTAGTGACATGCATGGTCCTTCAATGTGGAAGAAAATAGAGCTTTTTATCTGGAAGTTTGTCATTTCCAATTACATATAACTAGCCAGTTTGATTCTAGTACATCAGCTTTTTGGTATATTGTTTTCAGGTATAGAGTGCAATCAAGAGCCCTGTTGTTTCCCCTTCATTCCCAGTGCTTTGTAGTGCTCTATAAATTACAGATATATTTAGCACAGTTTAACTGGCTTTTGACAGCCATTGAAAACATAAAGCTTCTCACAGCAAGAGATTTAAGAATTCTGGATAAGACTGTTTTTCTATGCAGTCATTATTGATGTGCAGCTCAGCAAAACCCCGGAACTCTGGACATACTTTCTACTGTGAAAAACGAGGATGTAAATGTTCAAGGCTCCATAGACTTTGTTGAGATTTTGGTTGTTCTAACCTTCTTTCCTTCCATCAACTTGACTAATGAAGTATGTCTAAGTATTTCCTGAACAGAATTATGGAATTACAGTGAAATGTCCGTTAGGAAAGCTAATGGGCAAATGAAAATGGCTGGTGTTGAGGCCAGAGCCTGATGAACAGTGTTGTCTGTGTGACTGTGGTTGAATCTGGTTTTTTAAACCTCTGTGTGAAGAAAAGATTTATAGAAATCTGCTCCCATAAAGAGACTGCTTGCAGCAACATCTGTAGTTGACTGGAGCATGGCAAAGTCAGGGTGCCTGATTAGACTCTAGAGGAACCTTGTGAATAATGCAATGCTTTTGAGTACATGTTTCTATTACATTTGTAAACAGATAGCAAGGGGCTTTTTCATAAAAGCTTGGAGGATTATATAGGTGTTATGATATTGTCCATTCATTTGGAATGGAATATCTGAGTCCATAGTCCATATGTGGGCCCTAAGGACTGCTGGAAAGGTGTTTCCCACTAAGTGAATGTAGCCATCTATAGAGCACTATCTGAGGTAGCACACAAGTTCCTTATCACTTAATGGGAGAGGAAATCTTCCCCAAATGGTCCAGTATATCTGCTCTGAAGCTGTACCCCGCAAAGGCTGAAAATCCTTAGTCAGACTGTGCAAAATGCACATCTAGTAAAGAATAAAAAAATATTGCAATACATCCCCTTTCCACTTGAAATCCTTTTCAGATTACAGTCCAATTGACTAAGCTTGTAAGTGAATAACCTGAGACCTTGAACTTCAGATAATTAGTCCCATCCTGTCTGCAGCTCATGTTACCTTCTCTGACTCTATTGCTTGATGAAAAGTCTTCAGGTTGCTCTGGGCATATGTATGGAGTTCTGTTCTGTTCTTAGGTTAGTAGGAGCATATACGAGAGAAGAGATGACAGAGATAAATCACTGCTGGGTGAAAGGATTGTTGTCATTGCTGTCATTTTTCCTGGCTAGATAAGTCATGCCAAGTCAGGAATTGCTGAACACACTGAGGAGGTCACGTGTTTGAGGACAGTGTGCTGTGGTAGTAAGCAGGTTAGCTGCTAGTGTAGATCTTCAAACACACTTCCTGGACTGACTGTGACAAGCACAACTTCTGCTGTTAGAAGAACCATCTGCATTCTTGTCAATGGGCTCTGTAAACACTGCATTGTTCCCAGATTAGCTCATGGGCTCAGGAGACGCTGTAAAATGTAGTACACAGATGCACAAGGAATATAAAGAGGAAACTAGAAACAATCCATGTAATTTCCTGGGGGTGACTTGAACTCCTTCCAGCCTCTCACTTTTTAGGTTAGGGCTACTCATGTATCACTGTTTGGGAGGCAGTTCAGCTGGAGCAAGGGATCCCTTAGCAAAAGCTGGAGAAGATGATCTGATTTCTATGCCCAGACAGTCCAGGGCAGACCAAGCCCCACTGACAGTGTTGTTGACAGGGCATGTGAGTGATGCTGGTGCTACCTCTCCCTGAAAAGATAGTTGCTGTTGAGACTTGGTACAGAGCAAACGGCTTATGCAAAGAAGAGCGTGCTTTGTTTTTGGAAAGTCCTGTGTTATTAAGGAAAGGGTTTTTCTACCTTGCAGCTGTTTGAAAGCTTCCTTAATAGAAAGCTCAATAAATAGGATGGTTCCACTTTGCTAAAAAGGCCATGTCTTGTATAATTGATGCAGAGAAGCTCAGTGCTCTATAGCCTAAGGGTCTTCAACCTTTCACCACTGGAGAATTACAGGAATGTTTCTCAGGTCTTTCAGGGAATGCTGTTAACAGGGAATTACCATAATGATCAAACATCTGGGATTCTAATTTGAAAGCCTTGATGTTTAATTAATATTCCAAGCTCCAATCACCAGATAATCTGTCTTTGTTCAACTCAACACAGTGATAAAGATACTGTTCCATCCTCTGCTTTTTTCAACACATACTGTTGATGGCTGCTGCTGTTTGCAGTTATGGTAGTTGTAGCAAATAGACAGTAAATATGCTGAGATGAATATGAGATGTTCTTTCATTAGAGAAGGTGTTTGCTAAGTGGATTTTAAGGTCTGAAAGTTATAGACCTACTGAGAAAGCTGTAAGAAACACAAAACCTGTGGGGAAAGATTTAACTATCATGTAAGATCCTTTATGGTGCAGTTCTTAGAATACAGAAAAATTGTAACACAAATATTTAATATTTTTAAAATGCAATGTTTATTCCTTGTGCTTACAGCTTTTATTTCTTCATGCTCAGATTGTTCCATAAAAATGTTCCAAGGGTTTACTAATAAAGTTGATCAGTGATTGGCAAGCTCAGGTACTCTGAACAGAGTGCAATGGTATGGACTAGTAATCATGCTTACCATCTGTTCAGTAGATATCATTGTAAATAAAGTTACAGGGGTGAATAAGTATCATTATTTTCACTGTACAGTGAACAGAAAGAGACACAGACAGCTAAGGACACTCACCTGAGGTCATATAATAACACAAAGAAATCCAATGTGCACACCACGAGTCCAGCTGCCAGTCAAATGGGCCCATCATTGAAATGAGCTAACATCTAACATTCATCCTCAGGATAGTACAACAGCTGTGTTACTTGTTCTCATTATATGCTTATGTTACTCTTCTAAAGAATTAGGTACTATAGGACCTGACCAAAGCTGGCATTATTTGTAGAGAAAGCAACAGTCAGTGACAAATGTCCTCAACACCTTTTGGCAGTGCACTGGGCGGCATGGCTTGAAAGTGTGTGCCTGGGATGACTGACCTCATCCAGGTGGGATGAAAAATACGAGGCTGAATGAGTCTCTCACGCTGTCCTCTGCTTAATTTTGACAGTAAAAATATGAAAAAATGACAACTATTACATATTTGGAGTAGAGATCAACTTTTTCCCCCATGGGCAGCAATTTTGAATAACAAATGTCTTTTCTGAAAGACCTCTGCATGGTACCTGCAGGCCCCCTTCAGGCACTTTCAGTCCTGCATACTTCCAGCCACAATAACCACAGGCTTCAGTTCCATTTTGTCTGAAACATTTTCTCTGCAGACTCACTAATAAAAGAGAGTAGCAGCTGCTGAAATGTGAAAATGCAAGAGTGATGATCTGATAGCACGTTAATGTGATTTAGCAGCCGCTAGGAAGGCTGGGCAGTGGGAGGATGTGTGTGACAGGCACAGGAACTGACTGACAGTTTGGCACATGAAATCTACCCTAATGGACTGTTTTAATATGTTGGAAAAAAATTAATTCAAGAGGCTAAAGGAGTCCCATCTAATATCAGTGACAGTGATTTTAATTGCAGTGCTAAAATGTTTAGGTCATAAGCAGTTTTTGAGCTAATTCAAAAACATGTTAGATCAGTGAGAAAAGAAGGATAGTCTGAGTATGTGCAATGAACTGGTTGAACTAAGAGTACGAAGAAACATTTGGTATTGGCAATACCTGGTAAACGGCAGAGTAAGGAATGATAACTGACCTGATAACGGAACCTGTTTACCTCTCCCTTGGGTACACACCATAGAGCTGTCCCACCTTTGCACATGACAGTCTACATGATTTAAAGTACCTTTCCCTCTAGTAGGCTCAGAGCAGCATGTCCCTTCCATTCCTTGTCCTGAAAGTTCCAGCATTCAAGCCCCTATGCTTAAAGATGAACAGCAAAAGAGAAGTAAAAGGTGGAGGTAGCAACCCTAGGAAACCAGAAACTCACAAATTATTTTTAACTAATTCCTTTAGTGAGAAGTTTTGGTAGCTAATTAAGTCTTTGCTACTTTTTTATATGACATAATGCTGTAACATCAAGTGCCACTGGACTACATGGTTTTCAGTGGTTTTATATACTCCTACATCTGTGATGAAATTTGTGTGAGGAGTTGAACGAGGAAGGAATCAGTGTTTAAATAACTGTAGGTTGCTGCAGTGCTTTCTTGGGTCTGAAAGAAGCAGATTATTTGGGGAAAATCACAATTGTTTGGGAACTTTTGGGCATGTCTTAAACTTACTTGGGAATTCCAGAGGCACCAGCATCAGTTCTCTCATTTTCTGCAAAATTGTGATGCTTTGTCCTGGTCTCTTCCCTGTCTCTGTAAAATGGCTGATGTGAGAACATGTCTTTTAGAAGGGTGCAGTTCCTTCCCAGGTTGTCGTGGGTTTGGTAGGTTGTCACTGCTTTCTGGAATTGTGTTTTACAGTAAAAAAGAAGGCAGACAAACCTAGAAATCAAAGTTTGTGGTAGTATACACAGACTCCATAATATCCAGCAGCATTCTTCATTACAGAGTCCTCAAATAATTTAATTCTTAGTGAAGATGAACAGCTTTCCTCATTAATCCAGTAATTTTCAAATCATTAAACCTTTCATGTCATTTTGTCTTTCTGCAAGGGTAAGATATGGTAGCTTATTTTAAACACAACCATTGAAAATAGCAATGTGCTCCAGCAGATACTTGTTTTACTGGTGTTTAGTGCTGTGCCAGTCACTGCCATTGGCCGGGCTGAGGTGTCCTGCTTACACATGGCTTCTCTGTTTTTCCTCTCCACTCTTGTTAAGTCAGTACATGCTCAAGTGATGCAGCTGCTGTAAACAGAAAGGTAATTTATAAGCCCTGTACTGTGCAGGTGATAGTAGTTGAATGCTCTGTTCTTTATTATAGAAAGGTGAGGAAAAGAATGGATGTCTGGACATATACAGAAGGGAAAGTTTGGAAATGTAGAAAAGCTTCCTCACCCCTTAGACCATGTCTTGAAAATGTTGCTGCATACACAGGCAGTAACACAGCAGAGCTGGGGGAAAGCAGTGTTGTAGTTTATAATGCAGACTCACCAGAGCTTCTGCAGCAGCACAGCAGTGATACTTTGGAGACCAGAGAGTCCCATAGCACAGTGCTGGAATGCCAGAATTTTTCAGCTATTCTGAAATTTGGCTGTTCCCTTACAAGTCCTGCCAGTTTTCCAAACAAAGCAATGCATAACAATTATTTTGCCAACAGCCCAGCCTAAACACAAGGGAAGAACCACAGCACTTGTATCATGTTTATGTGTTGAATGCCATTGTTCCTTCTCATAAAGGACCGTGATTTGAGGCTGGAGTTCAGAAATAACACAGAAATACAGAAGAGAGGGGCAAAATGCAGTCACCCCTTACAAACCAGCTAGGAGAAGCCATTTGTTTTATAGATGGTTTCACACAAATTTCACTGAATAACACTTGGATTCTTGTAAAGAAAACATTACCAAACTGTTGGATCTGTGTAAACAGGCCTGGGTCCTGGCACCTTTACTGAGATAACACAGAGAGCAAAACCAGTAGCAATGGTAACACATATCCTGAGTCCACTGCACTGCACAAGACACTTCTGCCTGCCTTTGTCTGAATGGATATGGTGGTTCCTGAGCTGGTCAGTGCCTTGCTGAGCCACCCACCCCACCCAAAATAAGAAGGATTTTTCTGAAGGCCTAGGTGGATGGTTGTTTAATCTTATATACCTTATTCATTTATTTGCTCTTATTGAATATTGGCAACGTTGCAAATGTCAGGTGAGGGGCAGCAGTCTTGCCACTGCTCTGAGAGAGTTCTGGCCATTTGTGGAGACAGAGACTGCCACAGTAATTATTACAATTCTTACTGTACAGCAGTGTGGATCAAACACCATGCCAACTCCTTTTCTCTTACACTAATAGTATAACTTATCAGTGTCTTGCTTGAATTTTAGTTATTTGGTCACTATCCTAATCTCAGCCTCATTTAAAGATTTAAAGACTGCTGGATAACTTTGTTTCATCAGAGTGATAGGACAGCAGAAATTATGGAAAATGCCAATTATGATAAGCAATATAAAGGTCCTGTATAATATAGGGTACAATTATTAGTTGTTACAGAAAGCAGAAATCTGTATTTTTTCCAGCACATAGAGCATATTCCAAAAGTGGCTGACATACCCAGTATTTTTCATCTTTTTGCAGTGGATTTAATAGGGATTGAAGCTGAGTGGAGCAAAGCAAGTCAGACCATAGAGTCAGACATCCAGCAGGTGAGAGACTTAACACCCAGAAAAAGGATTTGAGGTTTTAATGACAGCTGTGATATCATTATATAGGTTTTTGCACTTGAGGTTTCTCAGTCTCAGTTACTCTTACCATCAACTCCTGGTAGTTGAGCTGCTAGGGTTGTTTTGAACAAAGCCCTCCCAAGTGGACAAGATACTTTTCTTCAAACTTATTTAACCAAAAATGACTTTAAAAGTTTACCACCATGGAATCATAATCACAGAAAATGTTATCATCATAAAAAGACTGACATTTAGCAATAGTTTTAACTCCACAGATTGTAGAATTCTGCAGTATTTTTCATACTTAGAAAAGATAATATTTTTCTCACATATTCCTTTCTACTGACTTTTGGAATAGTCTCACACCAGTTTAAATGCAATAGGCATGACAATTAACTAGTATACTATCGAGTGTGTCTTGGTGCAGTGATCCTCCATTTCAAAGCTCTGTCTGTCCTGAGTTAGTGCATAGTCCTGAGTTAGAGTCTGGCTCTGTTTTTGGTGTCCTTGAACAGACATGTCTGTGATCATCTCAAGGGCCATCATGGAAATTAGAGACCAACATGACATAAGTCAAGAACAAGCCAGCAGCGTTGTTATGATTAAACTGTTTATCTTTGCCAATTTAATTTTGGTAGGAAGTGAATGAGAACAATTTGAAGTTTAGATGTTCAGCTTTATGAACTTCAAGAATAATAGTAGGTTTTTCCTGTATGAATATTCTGAGCCTTCTAATATGAGAAAAAATTGATTTGCCATCCAGTTACACCAGGACAAATCTGAATTCTCTTTAAGATCACTCTAAAATAACATTCAGGGAGAAAAATGCTGTCTCTTCTCTCTTGCTTTCTGGTTAAAAAAGCTCACCAGGGTGAGCTACATTAATATTACAATTTTATGTGTGTTTATAATTCAGCTTTGCTTTCTTTAACCTACTGATGCATCTGAACAGCATCTGAAATATTTTATCTTTTAATTTCTTTGGGGATTTTTGTGAAGTTAAGGAAAAGTGCTTATAGCTCTGCCATTTGAAGGCAAATATGGCATGTAAATAAATCACTTTCTTGGGAAAAAAAGGCTTATGTAGATAGAATATATAATGAGTGACAAATGCTTTAATTAACATATCTAGATTGAACATAGATTACATCAAGTTCCATATACGTATTTCTCAATGGCTTTAGCCCAACCTCTTCTTTGTAACAGCTGCATTGAAGCCTTAGAAAAAGAGTACCTGTCCAAGTTTCAGAAGATTTGGAATCCAAAACAATCAAGTCTCTAAAGTTAAGGGGGAAATGACTTAACAATTTAGAAATTGCTCAAATTTGAAACTTCTTGATTTATCTGATAAGTATACTAGGAAGTATAAAGAAGGGAATCATTCAGCAATTCCATGCTTCTGCACACCCATTCAGAGTTGGACACCCATGGCTTCTGCACACCCATTCAGAGTTGGAGCTGTTCCTTTCCATTCTATTTCATAGACCAAATTGTACTTTGGGGGAACTTGTCTCTGGATTCAGAAAAATGAGGTGGTGCCAAAGGCTGATGTGGTAAAATGTGCTTACAGTCTGGGCTATCTTTGAGTTGTTATGTGCAATTCGCTTCTGGTCTGGATTTGGGCTGGTCACTCAGAAACAGTTTCTGGGAGCAGCCAGTTGACCTCAATAAGTATCCAAATACTTTGTTTCCTTCCTTAATATAGTGTACACAGCCAAGTTAGAAATTTTATGCGACTGTTTTGTGCAACTGTTGTTCAAGCTGCAATGCTTTCACTTTTTAAATTGATAGTGTTTGTTATGTTCTGTACTAGTGCACAGATTTTAAAATCTAACTTTGTGATATACAGATTGTAATAGCAAGAGAGATGGGGCCTCCATGAAGATGGTACTTCTTTTATTATTTTTTTTTATTGTTGGACTCTCCACCTTTTCCATTCTCTGTTTTTTCTACTTTTTTTTTTTTTTTTTTAAATCTTCCAGCAGAATCTGAGCCGTATTAAACACAGCAGTGGGCATGTCCTCACGTGCAGTGTCCCCATGTGCAGCTCTATCCATCACTACTCTGAAATCAAAAAATTGTGGCTTATCCTTCTTCTCTAATTCACCTATTTTGTTCCCTCTTTGTAGAAGAACTTGTGAAAGATGTTGGTGAACAGGAAAAAGACCAAAGCAGAAATTCCACAGATGCACAGTTACAGGAAGAGACAACAAGGATACAAAATGAGAGTAGTCAGGGAAGTGATGGTACAACCTGCCCTCCCAGATCCATCGTCCTACAAGTAGTCTCTTTGGACACTCCTCTGAGTGATGAATCCAGCTCAGAAAAATGCACTAACTCTGACCTGAACCAGAAGGATCTCAGCGATGCCCAGCAGGAGACGCAGCACACAGACCCACTGAATGGTAATGCCTCAGCACAGAGCACAGCCAGGCTGAGGGAGCTGCCCGGGCCGAGTGGCAGCAGTGTCTGGTATTTCCCTGTCAAACACCAACAGTAATGTGAAATATTGAAATAAGGTGTTGTTTAAACCATCAGCCACTTTCTTTAGGCATGTGAAAAGTGGCAGTGTCCTTAAACCATCAAATAGAAGCTGTTTAATATAAACAAATATCAGCTTCTTGATATCAGCTATTTGGTATCTACTAGAATTTTTTTATACAGTATAATTTAATTGAACCATAAGAATGATTTTAGAGTAATTTCAAGATATGTATTTGCAATTAAATAGCCCTTTGTTATTGGAGAATAAGGTAAACTTGCAAAACAGAACTATCTAATATTTTCTCTTTGAATAAGTAATTATGGTATTAAAATGTTCTCCCATTAGTTTAGGCACCTCATATGATTGTTATTTTATAAGCCCCATCTTTTGTACCGAATGTAGAGTGAACTTTAAGTAGCTGGAATTTGCTAACTGTAGTAGTCATGGGACTGTGTCATTCTCTTAATCAAGAGAATCAGTCTCCTGCCTGTAGTTGCAGGACAAGTGGAGCAGCCAAAAAATCCATAAAATGTCAGAATATGTTTTTTAGTGTGGAAGTATTTTATCACAAGATGACTATGTTTAGTAGCTGGTGATTGAAACACAGTATTAAGGACAAGATGTTCAAGCAATAAGAATAGATGATATCAAAGGAAGAGGAAGATTTTATGCATTTTAATTTTATTTTCTGAGTTTACTTGTAGTTAGAATAAGCTTTGAGATATTAGGCTAGTAATAACTCAATCAAGACATATAATGACATTTTTATTGCTGACTTTTAATTAAAATGCTAAACTCATTAATGCTGTTAGGAGAGTAAGCCTTGCAATACTGTGCCAGAAGTGTGGCATTGTCTGAGCAGCAACACTGAAGTGCTTATAAGGCTGAGCTTAGACATGAGTATATGTCTTGGCATGTTTCTCATAAATGGTTTTTATGGAGTACTCCCACTTATTCTAGGGTTTCATATTCCAGGGCTCCATGCTTTTATTGTTGACAGGTTTTTTCCATCAGAAATAACAGATGGCTAATTTAGGGTCCCACATCAAAATATTTACACTAAAATTATTTTCACAGCATTTGAAGTTGTCTAAAAACTGACAATTTTTATCTTTTGACATGTATTTTTTACACTAGTTTTTGTGTTAAAGCCCAACTTGAAATTTAAGTGCCTTAGAAAAGTTCCCTGTCTCCTGGATGAGGAACATAGCAGGAAAAGCTGCATCTTTTATCTTTCAGACTCTGCAGAAGGCAGTTGTGATGTAGCTGTCTTTGAGGGTCTTTAGATGGCTGACCAACAAAAACGCTGACACAACTCAGCATGTAATTAGTTCACTCGATTACCTTGTCAATCTTTACATTCCATCTTCCTAATGAGAATAGAGATTTCTTAGAACTTGCTAATCTCATTTCTTTCTAATGCAGGGAATTTTTCTATTTTAAAAATTAAAACTGCAAATTCTATGAAAAGGCTAAGAAGCAATTAATTTTTAATAGTGTATTTCCAAAGGCAAATAAGATTTGGAAGCTATTTGAACATAGTAAAAAATATTTATAACATGAATACCACCAATCCAAGGATATTTGTTGACTAGAGATGGAAATATTCAGAAAGAGTTCAGATAAATAATGAAATAGAAATAAGAGTTTGATTTAACTGTTTTGTGAAGATAAATAATATGGGTAAAGTCTCAAAGTAAAGGCCAGAGCTCATATGAGGACATTGCTCAGTGGTAAAAGGGCACATATAGCAGGAGACATAACTGCATCAAGTGATTCATCATATCATAAGAGATGCACCAAATTATTATTTAGGAAACTGCAGAGGATGAGTGATGAGTTCATACTCCTTTACTGGGATTCCTCATCTTACACTTGTACATTTTATAGGTTCTGAAACACACATCTCAGTTGCTGCTGATCGCCACAGAAAGTTTGGGTATAAAAATGTAGGTTTCTTCACTGAAACTAATCATCTGTGTTGAAAACTCTTAAACACCTTTAAAAGCTGTGCCTCTTTCTGCTGGTGAAAAGTGTGTCAAAAGTAGAGACTATTGTTCATGCCATTGATTGAACACATTCCAGCAGTTGTAAAATTCTGTTCTGAACAGGTCTTCGAATTTGTTTGAAAACTGTTCATTCGCTACAGTTTGTGAACAGATGTAATCATTAATTCTTGGTGTTATCGTGAGAGATTATATTGGCAAAATGCTGTTGTCATGGTAAATTCAGAGAATTTATGCATCCCATATTATTGGGGTCTTGCATTCTAGAATAGTGACTTTTCCCCAATGTAGACCTGTGAATCCTTAAAATTTTTCCAGTAGAAATGTGCAACCCTGGTTGGACAGCTTAAGCCCACCGAAAACAAGTTTGCATTTCTCTTAGTCTCATGAACTTTTCCTGTATCCCCTCATAAGTAATTTATAGTCCCTCAAGTCAGAAAACCAGAGATGAAACTGGATTTCTGGTTTACACTATCACAAATTTTTATGGGAGTGCTACTATACATAAAATAAGGATGCTGGTTAGATTTTATTTTTAAAGACACCTGATATTCAAAGGCATTTCTAGTTGGTATTTTATGCAAAACATCTGTTCACTGTGGCATGCTGAATTTGCTCTCATCCATCTCCTTCAATGATTATTTGTGTTCCTTTTCCAGCATAGATAAATATCAGGGGAAATGGAGAACTTGAGGAATGTTTTCCCTCATTTCTGTAGCACATTAATGTCAGGATCCAATACTCTCTGACCTTTTAGGTACTCCAGTCATGAAGTATGTAATATTTAATATAAAATTTACCTATTTGAAGATAGTTGATGGTACATGAGATTTTTGTATTATCATGCCAAAAAGAATGCTACAAACCTAAGTTACACAGAACAATTGAGCAGCTGTAATACATCACAATGCTGATGTGAGTCCTAGGACTGGGACTGGCCTGAAGCAGCCACACTTTCTGAAAAGTCATGATGAAACTCATGTCCTGGCTCTTTGAGACAGAATGAATTAGTGCTGAGTTTCAGCAGCAGCTTTAAGAACTTCTGCAGAAATTGCGCCACCATGTAAGAGATAATTGAAAAGAAAGGCAATGCAGGCTCTTAGTATTGGAATAGTCTGCAATATTCCATATCAAAGGAAAATGGCTTCACATTTCTCCTTAGCAGTGGTAAATGCTTTAATGTCATTCTAAGTGGAGGGAAGCCATTAAGCTGTCACTTTTGTTGTCTAAATGTAGATAATATTAGTGTTATTGAAGAATTTTCATTGCTGCAGAGTGTGTACAAGCCTCATAGCCTCAAATAGCATAGCAGCCTCTTTCTCACTCCCCCCTCCTTTTTGTCAGTACAAGCTCTGTTTGAGATGCTGAAGAGTGAGTGTGTAGTGCATGGTGCAGTACTCAGCACAGAAGGGAGATACAGTATGGGCAGCACCCCCACTTTTCATGGTTGCACCTCTGTGGGTGGCCAGTGGATCCAGCCAGGATTCTTTTAACCAAGTTCAGACACTTTCAATGGAATTTTTCTTCAAGCAAGCATAAGGGAGCATACACATGACCTTACATTTTTACCTTGTTTCACAGATTAGAGTTATTTGAGAGTTCTAAGAGACACTATACATCTATCAGGACATTATTAGCACTCTCCATGCTAGATTGTTTTACTTCTGTGTGTTCTGTACAGAGCATGGGGAGGTACAAGGCTAAAGTGATGTCCAGAGTGTTTGCTGACTCCCAGGGCACAGAAGTGAGCACCTGCTGGTGCTGGGGCTGAGGGAATAAGATAGAAAGGAAGAAGAAAAGCAACGTGGTTATCCAGGTTGAAATTTCACATTAGCTTTCATTATTCTGCCTTGTATAAAAAGCAGAAAATTCAGTTAAGTTTTTTGTAAGTAAGTGATTCAATTATAACACAGATGGGGAACATGTGAAAATGATGTGTCTGCATTCTTGGGAACAGTCAATGAATGTTTGGATGTATATGGTGCCTTAGGGAGTTCCCCATTTAAAGTAATTAAAAAGGGACTGTTTTCCTCGCCTTGTATCACATCTCTTTCTAGGTGTAGTTTTGTAGACTATCATGTTTCAGTAACAGGAGTAGCTCTGCCCTGGGTCCTGGTTGGTGCAAAGGGAGAACCAGAGGGTCACTGTAAGAAGCACTGCAGTTGTGACTGAATGTTGGTTTTTTCCACAATACCTTTGTCCTTTCCATCATCTCATTTTCATTTAATTCAATGGCACAAGATTAAGTGAAACTATTATAAGATGATTTTTTTAAGTGATGGTTTTCCTTTTCTCCTGACTGATCTATTAATTAGAACATTAATTTTAAAAACTGCTTATGTTTAATGAAATGACTCCACATTTCAATGATTTATAAATGCTAATTGGCACACTTCTAACTTCTCACTTGTAATGATAGCTACATTAATCCTTAGTATCAAAACGTAAGGGAGAAAATAAATCTGTGATAAAACAAATCACCAGTAACTATGACAGCAGAGGACTGCCCAGTCACATCCACTGGGCAAAACACTCAGCGTCCTCAGCAGTCAGGAACTAAGAGCCTCTGGAGAACAACCAGGTTAAATAGCAGTGGGCAGATCCACACCAGCAACATGCCAGCTTGATTTATGGTAGTGCAGGTGGCACCTGATCATCATCCATGCCATGTCAATGCTTAGCGACCACTCAGTGCTGTGCTGGCCCTGTGGCATTCGGCAGAGTGTGGGACCCTCTGTGTCCATGCAGCACAGCATGGATGGCTGTGCTGGCACTAAGGGCAGGCAACCATCCTCATGCATAGGCTAAGGATGGAGGGAAGCTTAGATTAAAAAAGCCAATATGTTCATAAAAATGTCTTCATAAAAAGGGTGAGGTTTATAAGATAACAGCCATTAGCAACCATTCAAAGGGCAGATTTTATCAAATGAGAAACCTGATGAACTAACAGGAAGAAAGCTACATGTCTTAGAAGTTAGTATTTAGTTTTATGAAATTTAAACATACAAAGATTTTGTTTTAAAGCCTTCACAAACCACATCTATCCCACTTCTAAAACTACTAACTACTCCACATTACATATAAAATTCAAATATTTAGATCAATAGATTTTGCTTTCATACTTATTCCCTCTCTTCTTTGTTCTTATGGATAATAATGCTAATAAAGTTCTACTAAATCCCTCCAAAACCAGCCACAGGCTGAATGATCTGGTTCTAATTCATGTTAGTCCAATTTTGAGACTTTAAAAGCCTTTGAAGTATTGGTTGTCTGTATTCTACCTACACTAAATTTATGTAAAATAAGGGGGATGGTGTAAGATGCTGCTTGGGGGAATATGGCCCATCTGCTGGTGGCTGCATTACAGTGTGGGCAGCGCCCACTCTGCCACCATTCAAGGCAATGAAACATGGGTAAAATCAGCAGCAATTTTTACTTGTTTACAGTGAAGCCATAGGTAGAGTCATAGGTGAAGCTATAGAAGATTCATAGGTACTAATTTTCTTCTTACCTTATTCTCTTGAGTTCCCTTTCCTCTCTTCTCATTCTCTTTTTTAAACTGTCAACCTCTTCTTCAGCTTTAACTGGCCATCGTCTTTCCATTTTTTCTTTCAGCTCATGCATCATCTGCTTTCCCTCTCACTACTTGTACCTTTGTTTTGTGTCTTTCAAAAATATTCCCCTCTCTATTTTTATTTTTGTAACTTTTATGTTTCACCCAGCTCATCCTTTCCACTTTTGAGACTTCTACGCTTTTCCTTTTTCACGTTTTCAGTTCAGTGTTTCTTCTCAATGGTGGGATCACTTGGATCAACTGGATAAAACCGAGAAGTTACTAGATATAGTTAGTAAATAACACTGTAAGTTTGCTACACTGTCCCCATGGCTACCACCTCAGGGTATCATTTGCTCAGTTGTACTTATTCAAAGTTACTGCAAGAATAGTTTAAACAACAGCATAATGGTATGATTGTTGGTCTGAAATTCATGTTGTATCACTTAGTTTGAAAGCTGCTTGTGTCATTCTGTGTCATTGCTCCAATTTGACTGAATTAATTGAATTCTTAGAACTTGACTCTGGGCATCTTTCCTTATCTGGGAGAAGCTTACTCTGATTTGAAAGTCTACAGTAAAGAGAATTTAAACAGTAAGGATTTTTCAGTAAGGTGGAAGAAAGAAATAAACCAAACCCAAACCCACTTTATTAACATTCATGTAAATGTCTTCATAGCTTTGTTTCATGCTGTGATCTATTGATTCCATTGTAGGTAAAATCCTTGTAGATAACCCATAATGATTAGTTAATTCAATCTGATTCTCACTCTGGTGAGAAATCAATTAAAGAAAGCAATGACTGAAACCTCATTTTAACCTTAAAAAAGTCTTAAAGATCAAGATTTTGTCTGTGTACAGCTGTGCAGTTTCTCTTAACTTGGTTGACTTCCTCACTCAGGTTCCCAGTTACATTTGTTTATCTTCCAGGTGAGTCTAAACCCTGTAAGAAGTCAGAAGATATGGTAAAAGCCACGGAGCAGAATGAAACACTGGTACAAAACTAGATTTGCTTTTTCTTAAAAGCTTCTGATATTTCAGGCAGGACAGGTAATTTTGTCATTTTTTTCTTTTAATTAGGAGAATTTTATATTATAAAGGCTCATTTGGTGCTATTATTAACCTCTTTGTTCTATCCCAGTTGTGGTTTTATTAGAAAATAAGGGGACAACATACCCCACTTTCTATGGGGCATAAACCCCATTCAATATAAAGAAGGGAAAACCAGTACTTTTCCATCTCTGAATCCCTAATGTCAGACTAAATGATCATGCAATAAACCATCCTCAATTCAAATATCTGAAATATTGGAAGTAGTAGTATCAAAGTTTTATTGTTTATGAATTTTCATTTGACCTCTCTTGCAGGAGAAGAGAAGAACTCTAGCTGGTCCTACCTCGTGCTCTCAGAGGCTGTTAACTGTCACCTTGTTCTTGGATCATCCTTTTTCTGTGGAGAGTTATTGGACAAAATCTTTAAAAGTGTAAATTGTAAAACCCTGAGCTGGTAACTCAAGGCATTTAACAACTTGCAAGATTTCAGTTGTATTTGTTGTTGCTATTTCCTCTTCTATTCTGCTTTCTTAAATTAGCCAAACCAATTTTTTCAGCCAAAGTTGGACCTTGCTTTGTTGCATTGCATCACTGACACCAGACATTTCCAGCTAATCACAAGACATGTGAAAACACATTTATCATCTGCCTGGGATTGCTATTACATGTCACTGCTGCTGACATCCAGCAAAAATGGAAAGTCAAAATAAAATGTATTTCTAGATACCTGTTCATGCAATCATACTGCATGCAACATAAAAGTCTTACTTGTTGGTTTCCTTAAAATATCTGGAAATAAACAGACTGTACAGGGAAGTTGTAGAGTTACACTGACCAGCCTGAAGAGATGATGTTTCTTCCCCACTGCAGTGGCTGCCATATGGACAGAACTGATGTTGAACAAAGAAGAATTTGAAATGTCTCTTTAAAATTAATTAATAGCATCCAGTGTTAAAGATTAAAACATTCTGAGTCCTGTAGTATTTTGGAAGACATCAACAATGGTGCTTATTGTTCTGTAAGGTAGAAGAGACAGCAACAAGAATATATGAAAATTGCTTCACTTCAGCAAAATACTGTGTTGCCTCTCAGACAGAATTGGAAGGTGACACTGAGGCCTTATATCTCAAATGCAAAGCAGACAGCTCACATCCTGCAAAATCTTTGCTAGTGTTTATTTCTTTCTGAGGGGTAGCAAAACCAGAGCACACAGGCAGTTACCTCTGCAAGAAGCCTCCGAATGAGCCCTCCAGCCCAAACTGTGCCTGGAAAGAAACTCCATTTTCATCTCCACTCCTCTCAAGCTGCACGTGACCCCTCCTGACTTGTCTGGGTGTCCCTTGTGGCTGCAGCCAACCTCATTTCCCTTGGCTGGAACTTGCCAGGAAACTTCCAGGCTCTGCTCCAAGTTATAGGCGCTCAGGTGGCTCGGGCTGCTGCACTCCCAGCTCCCCTCTTTGGACCCTGTGGTTATTACCTCACTGACCAAAAAATCTTTATAATCAGCCATGGTCTGCCCTGAAGAGGACTCACGGGGCAGTGGCACTCCCCTCTGTGCTGAGGGGGACTGACACCTACGTTCATCTGCTGCTTCAGGGTCTGACCAGAGCTCAACAGGCATCAGGCACAACCTCAACAAGGACACCCTTTGTCCCCACTGAAGAAGGAACCGTAAAACAATCACCGTGGACTGAGGGACCTTTACATGTCCATCTCTGTTGACTGTCTTCTTTTCTGAGAGCAGAGCAATCAAAATTGGGCTGGGAACAGTGTAAGCTCCGAGCATGCCAAAAGGTGGAATTCCTGTCATTGAATATGTAAGCCATATGCGTGCTATGCATAAGTAGTATGCATAGTTTTAACTTAAGAAATGTTTGTGAATATAGGATGTAAAAAATGCATTTAAATTGTTTTGTGTTTCTGGTCCAGGGCTTGTATTTAGCATGGACAAGTTTCTGTACAGTGAAGTTAATGAATGAAATGTTAACAAATGAACTTGTATCATATATGTCATAACGCAATCAATATTTTTTGCTAAGAGTTAAGAATTTATATATTCTCTGCTAGTGTTTGAGCAAATCATTAATATCATTAATAGCCTGGACCACTCTGTGCGCCTTTGCATCCTTTTTGGGAATGTTTGACTCTTTTTTTTTTTTCCTTTGTAATAAAATCTAAACCACTCTATGGCTTCTTATTGTCCTTATGACAAGAGAAGAAACATAATGGTCATACCAGACTGTTTTTTAATTGTAAGTTGTATATGCTGAGGCAGTGGAAAATATTTTTGATTAAGATCTGAGAACTTGGAACCTTATTTCAGATAAATTGAGCACCTACAGTTCCCACCAAATTTGAAAAGAGCAAAAGATGACTATTCTCTTTAAAAACTAGGCCTGTTAGGTATTTGTTACTGACTGTTTTTCAACATTGTAATTTATGATTCACTGAGACTGAAAGTCTGGAACAATCAGAATTTGATCTTTATATTGTATTTTCAATTCCAGATTTTTACCGTAGTTGAACTTGACTTTTTTAATTGTGTCTCTATCCCATTGCGATTTATTACTCTGCAAAAATTTTCACCTGGAAGTGCAAGCAGATCATATAACAGATTCTGCAGAGAACTTGAAGCATCCTGTGGGGCTCTCAGTGTCCTGTTGTCAAAGTGGGCTCCTGTTGTCAAAGGAACTCCTGAACTCACAGGAGGCACTCATTGCCTGCAGAATTCATTCATTAATTTGGAAGTATGATTTTTGTATAAATAATCCTATTTGCTCATTTGTATTCAGTTTTAATCACAGTGGTAGATGTTTCTGAAACACAAAAAGAGTCCTTAGTTTCTCATTATTGCCCGCTGATTCTCTTTCTTTCTTTCTTTCTTCCTTCCTTCATTAGCAAGATTTTACCTGGATATGACCCAAAGCTTGGTGTGTTGTTCGGATGAAGAGAAATTTTCTTTGGTGGAGACGACTGATACAGTCAATGTGTGTTAGTTAAGGCTTTGACTTTGGGTGAAATTTGTGTTTGGATGGCAGAAAGGCCTTGGGAGAGCTCTCACTGAGCAGTAGTTTATGTCTGAAACCTGTAAGGCTGTGCTACCAAAACACTGCATGGGGCCATAAGAACTGGTGTTGTATCTGCATCTCTCCCACAGCATTCTGGGCATGTGCTTGCACTGGGCGCACTGAGAGGCTGTAGCTGTAGATAAGCCCTCAAGAGTTAAGAGTTTATTTTATATTTTTATCTTGTGATATCAGACAGTTATACTACGTAATTCTGTTATGGGTTATGATCTAGCCAGTATTTTTTTTATTTAATTTTCAACAAGACAATCTACAAATGTGTGTTTTTATTCTGCTGTATATGTCCATATTTCCTATGATGATCTTCCCAAATAAATTTGATTTGAGGGCAAGGATTGTGAAGCTCCTGAATGTTAGTTCCAAATTTGCTTTCCTGAAGCATGTTTGCCCTTTTGCGTATGGTTGTCTTTGAGAAGAGACAGCACATATGATTGCTTCCAACCCTTTCACCCACTTGAGATTTCACATTTTTCCCATAACTGTATCAGTTTGCCACACAAACTCACTCGCATCTTCATAGCATGATTGGAAACTTTAAGCAAGTCTTGCCTTAGCATTTATGGCTAAAATAGCCCTCATATGAAGGAAAATATAACCAATAGAACTTTTTTTTTTACATAAAAAAAATCTTACTATGGGTTGAAATTGAAGGAACCACCAGGACTGTTCTTTTAGCAACAGTTCTCCAGGAAGGGTTTGACTTTCAGAGACACCTCCATGGCCTGGCAAATTTTATAATCCAAGTTCAGAGTAATTGGGATTAAACAGGGTGCCTTCCTACTCAGACTGGAAATAAATGGAAAGAATCCCATTACTCGAACATGTATGAAATTTTAACTAGGTACATGATGGAAATAAATCAAGATAACTACTTTATTCCACATCCTTTGCAGTTCTTTTTTTTTCCCAAGTGCTATCTGAGCTACACACACAAAAGACTTTCTTCTGTTATAGAGGTGCCAGAAGTCAAACAAGCCACTACTGTGACCCAAATAACTTCAAATTAAATCAAGATCACTAGTGGTAAGTGCCTAAAATGTATATTTTTAACAGACTATACCATTATTATATGAAAAAGAGGAAAGTGTAAGTATGACTAACATTCTTCAACAGCAGTTTAAAGAGATTTATGTGTACAGTACTTTAGCAAACAAAGGTTTGGCTGAGAGGGGATAGCATCCCTTTTAATTAATTTTTTAAAAAATCACATCCTTGAAAAATTATATGGAAAAATGAGTGGAAATGGCATTAATACTATGAGTAAAAGAAAGCCTCCTCTGTCAAACATTCTGCAAATATTTAGGCTACTTTCCTGGAATAATTTTACTTTCCTGGTCATTTAAGTATTTAATGGGTCTCCAGAGACTCCTTTTCCATGTCCCAGGGCAAACATTCAGAAGTTTTATCAAACTATGAATGTCTAAGTATTCCCCTGAGAACAAAGAAGCAAGTCATAACCATGGAGATATAAAGGGAAAAATCTCTTATTAAAAAATGGGATTTTAACTGCTTTGGGCTTTGCTGCAAAATACTCTCTTTGTACTTAGACAAGTCCTTTGCTTATAGCCTTTGTGGGGTGAATTTTGGAAGAACTTTACATTAGCTGAGGTTGGACAGATAATATCTTAACCAAATAAGCTTTTCTAAAAGATGACATAGTATATGAACTTTGAAGCTGATGAATTTTGTGCATTTTCAACATCCTGTATAGGTCATTATTGCAAACTTGAAGTAATATAAAGTTATACCTAAATAAGGTGGTCAAAATCAAAATGGTAGGTACAATTTTGGCTTTATGATGGAATAGTTAAGCTAAATAGATGTTTTTTCATATTTATTTGGACTATAAAGCTGTCTCGTCACCATATAGGACCTAATGCTGATGCACTTACAAACAACAGCCCTGAACCTGCAAGAAGGACTTTAGGACTTGTATCATAATACCAGGAACAAACATCAAGTAACATGAAAGTATTTTCTAATTATTTGTATAAAGCTTGATATGATTATCTCAATCCAAATTCACTGAGCCAAAGGGTCAAATTCACTTATGGTGCATTTCCATGAAAGCCAGGAGAGATGATGCCATTATTGGTTGTCTCTTGCTTTGTCTGTATTCAGCTGGTTTACTGTTGTTTTCTGCAGTGGAAAGTACTCTGAGGGTCTAATGTCTCTGTACAAAGCACTACTCAACTTTAGGTCACCTTAAATTTTTTTATTGAAGTTGTGCTTCTATTGTTTTGAGACTGCTCAGCTTTGAGAGAGAACTGTATTTTTCTAAGCAGTCAGAGATGAACCTTTTTTGTTTGGGGTAGTTCAGTAGTTCCCAACTGAAATTAATGGCAGCATATTTGTGTCAAGCATTTAATATGATGTACAATGCATCTTTATTTTAGCATTCCCATCTGGGAAAGACCCCTATTCTGCTGGGCATGAGGTGTTTTGTGGTAGGGCAGAATTGTGGCTGCAGCCAGAGTAGTTCTAGAGGACATGTGTGTGTTTTCAAGTAAATAGTAGGTACAGGAGCATGTCTACAGAGTTGATATTTCCAGTAAAATTAGAGAATAAAAATGTCATGAGCAATTTAAATATTATTTATAATTGACCTTCATGTCTGTTTTTAATATTCAATCTGCTGAGTGTTTAAAAAAGCAATTAAAAGTCCCATATAATGTTAAAACCCTTGATAAATGTAATAAACAAATGACATATTCAAAAGAGAGAATCTATGTCCCATTAGGAGAGAAAAAGAAAGATGAGAGCAACATATGGCAGAATAATTAGCATGATTAGGGAAGCACATCAACAGAATTTATGCTGCAGGGAAAATGTAATAAGAAACCAACACACTTTCCTCACTGCCTTGAGAACTGCAAATATCACTCTCTGAAAAGGAGAAGATGCAGAAAGGCTCCCTGGCATTTAAAGCTGTAACTTGTGTTCTTCTGTCATTATTAAAGATGCACACAGCCATCTGCAAAGCATTTATTTTTTGCAGAGTTCACATTGTCCTATTGCTTTGATTAATAAGGAGCAATATTACACCTCAGCTGCTTTTCAGAAAGATGCTATTTTGGAAACCTAATTAATACTCATTCCACAGTTAGCTTGAGGTGTTCGTTAGTGCCAGATACTGAGTTCCTATTTGTTTCTCATTATGTGGAGAGTATTGCTTCTCAATGCCAAGGTTTTTGTTTTGCATTTTGGAATAACCTTTCGACACTCCTGCTTCCCACAGCCCTCCCTTCAGAGGAGCTAATAACACCTGTCATCATTATTTTCACGTGCCTGTTAATGTCTGTTGAAGACACTGTGGGCTATTTACATAGATAGACTATCCTGATGCACAGCAAATATCCTGCCATTTTCTGAACAGTTGGGCCAAAGAGAGAAGCAAAATTGAGAAACTTGGCAGTGCAATTAAAATCTCATCTTACCACTAAGGGTCAGTATATACTAGGCAAATTAATTATTACAAAATCGAAAGAGTAGGTTTAGCTACCAAAAAAGAGTACTACCAAAAAAAAAAAAAAATCTGCCCTAAGTAACCCAGATTATTTAATAAATATAACAAAACAAAAAGATCTATAGCAGAATACAGACACTAAATTTGTATAAACTCCATCAGCCCCCTCTGATGTAACTGGAGATTAGTAGCAGTGGCCTGAGGTTTAGTAGAGGGTGCAAAATATCTTGCTTGAGATTTGCTCAAAGTGCTGCTACCCTCACTGGAGGATAAAGCAGAGAATAAGGCAAAGCATAGGAAACATTCAGCATCCACTTTTTTGCCAAGTATAATGCTGTGCATGAGAAGGTTACATGTAATTGCACATGTCAGGAATCCTCAGAACAACTGAGGCTCTTTCTGAGCTCACCATTGCACTGAGTTGCTAGAGGAAAAAAAAAAACGAAAAACATCTGTGGGCCTGAACAGCAACATGGATGCAATAGGAGAAGAAGGAAAGGGGTCTTGAGGGGCAGCATATCTTAAATATCCCCTTTACACTATCCCCCAGGGTTAGTGGACAGACAATGCCTTGTGTACTTCAGGAATAAGGTCCCTCACAAAAAAACCAAAAAAACCAACCAACAAGCAAACAAAAAACCCAAAACCCCAAAAAACGCAAACATTTCTCAAGAGGAAAAGAGATGAGAAATGAATCCCTGCACTGAGCTGGGGACATTTTGTTGTGCAGTGCCAGCTGCCAGGCTCCTACAAAAGCAGACCTGCAGGAGCCCTGCTTAGGTCCTTCCCCAACCACCCACAGCACTGCAGCCTACCCAGGCCAGCTCTGGAGAGAACTGTGACAGGCACCCAACAGCCCACCTTCTGGAATAAAATTAATGCATTTTCTGTTAAAGAGCAAAAGGCATCACTGGCCTGACCCCGGGTATTGTATTCTCTTAGAGGAAGTGCAAATGAACTGGAAGTCCCTTCCTGACTGCCTGCCTGGGCCCTGGACCCTGTGGGAATCCCTGGCCCAAGCACAGGCAACAGAACCTCTTCTTTCAGCACTGCCAGAAACAGTCAGAACAGTAGTCACAATTTTGGTTAAATAACACCAGCAGTGCAAGAACTAATGGTGATTTTTCAGTTCACATTACTGGGGAGAAATAATTATATTAGTAGAAGATACTGGCTAAGTCCTTGAAGACTTCAATACAGTATATTAATAAAAATACAAAAAATGCAAGAAATGCAGTAATTAAATTGATAGCAGGATAGAAGAATCTTTCCTATACACTACACATTGTACTTCCTAAAAGCAAAGTATGTTGTTGGCTGATATTTGGGGCCTTTCTCAAGCAAAATTCCTTTGACTTCAGTGGAAACTATGCTTTGGAAAGGAGTTTTGAATCTCGGATTTTAATATCTATTTAAGTATTATCTGTTTCTGCACCTGGAGTATAAATAACATATACCATCCTGAAAAATCAAACATTGGAATTGTTTCCAAATAACATATTAGCACAATGTCTCAATTAATCTCTCTGGAGGGAAGAACCTGTCATGGAATAACAAGTGTAACCTAAGAAACAAGGCTGTAAAATGCAATAATGAAACACTTTCAAACCACTAAGTGTTAATGAGTTGAGGGATACCAGGAACAGACTGGGATCAGTCTGAGGAGACAGTTTCCTTTCAATTCTGCAGATGATGTCCTGCCATATCTCGAAAGCCAGAGCAACAGCAAATGTATCACTGCATGTAAAGGCAGTAGATTTAAGAAAATGGTTGTGGGAAGGGGGAAAATACACAAATCAGAGTTGCTCATTAAGAAAGAACTATGTTTATTACCTGCCTGGAAAGTCTTTTTCTGCTTTCTTTTTCCATCAGCCTTTTTTGTGGGAAACAAACTAATACAACTCATTAATAAAAGCCTTGCTTCTCTCCAGCCTGTGGGACTCCCCAGCAGGAGCAGTTGTTGTGAGAGGAGACAGCTCAAACAGGGAACACGTCATCGCAATTTTTCTTTGAGATGTTTTCTTACTGGCATTTTCTTTGAGACACTTGCTGTTCACTAACTTTTTGTCTACTTTCTTGATGCCTTCTTGATTTGTTCACACTAAACCAAAAGACAACATTAATGGATTTTTGTATTTGTTTTAATCTGTGCTTTTGGTGACATAAACTCATTGGACAACCATGGACCACAGACTCCCACAAAGAAATCTGCATCATCAAGTGCACCTGTGTGGAGCTCACAATGCCGTGAGACAACCAGAGCTTTCAGTTCCACACCAATGCATACAGGAGGCTTTCTACCTAAGGCTGCTGTTCTTAAATGTCAGCAGCCGCACCAAAACCCAGAAAAGACCTGGTTTAGTAAACAGACTGCTTTTCTTGATCTTCCTTTCTGATTTCCCCACACCCAGGCATTTCTGTCACAGGGCTCAGTGTCAATACACTGCAGTATTTCAGCTCTGGTTCATGACAAGCACTTTTTTTCTGGGCTCTGATATTTTAATGATTCTTTTCTTACAGCTCCACTTATTGTATGCCTCACATGTGGAAGATCAGGTAAACAGAATGCTGTTTTGAGCTAAAATGGCTGATTTATAAAAAACACCATCATCTTGAGTTTGTCCTTCAGATGAGGTCCCACCAGCAAATGATGGCAGGGTGGATCCATAGTAAAATCTCTGCAAGAAGTCCTGTCCCTTTGCTGGAAATGATGAGTCTGTTCCTATACTCAGACATGACAAGCTCCTTGCATAAACTTGGGTGCATAAAGACAGAAAGAATGGGCATTTAACATGATAAAACAAAGGTGGAGTATTCAGAGATGGGGAGATGACAAGATCTGGATTTAGAGATGAATCTAAATAGTGGCTCTTACTGGACCATGACACTTCATCCAGATCACAGCTGTAAAACAGAACTGTTTTCCTCTCATTGCTGGAGTTACAATCCTGGAAACACTCAGATCCAGTTCAAACTAAATCTGAGTAGTTTCTTTTCCCTATCATTTATAAAGTGTAATCATACTCAGGTCCAACAGTCATCCTGAAACAGGGTATTCAGTGATGAATTCTCCAAGCTCATATCAGTTGTTTTATGTGTTGCCTTTGAAATGTTGAGATGCCAAAATGTTCAGTACCCTTTCCTGTTATCAACTGTTATAAACTATGTACATATTTTAATTTGTCCACAGGTCCCAGACAGGTCTCCTCTGAAGCCTGTGGATGTTAATAACCAGCAGAAAGGCATTAATTAGTATCCCAAGTGCTTTATTGGCTAGATGAGATGGTGTAAGGTTAAACACCGATGACTGATTCATGACTTGGGAGTACTGTGGCAATGAGCAATTCTGTGAAGAGCCTGGTGCTGTGCAAAAGCAAAGCCATGGCAAAGGTGGGCCTGGAGCCCAACTCTTCTTGCTGCCACTGCAGTTCTAACTTCGGGCCATTCAAATGATTTCTGAAGGGTCATTTCCATCTTTTTGTCATTTGTGACACAAAAAGTTCTCAGTCCTCTAAGTCCCATAGCTGCTTCTGTATAACTGGAGTCCTTCTTTTAGTCCTTCTTGCACACCCTTGCTGAGCTGGAGTCATGGACCCTGTTTGCAGTGTTTCTACAGAAAATTGAAGCAAATAGGACAAGATACAGAGATAGACAGGAAAAGATGGCTCTCAAATATAAAGAAACACTTGTTGGCAGATCCTTTTCTCAGCAGGTCTTCGTGGAAGACCTCAGATTGAGAGTGAAATCACGATGCAAGGCACAGACAAAAGGCTCTGTGTTTTCACGTACTTCTTTTTCTTCTTCCCCCCCCCCCCCCCCCGCCCTTGGTAGCTCAACCATTTAAAAGACTTTAAGCATGGGAAAGTTAAACTGAGGGTAAAACTTTGTATCAAAGAGAAACAGTTAATACAAAATGACAGCGAATTAATTTAAAAATTTGCCATTAACAAAAATTTGAAATAATCTATTAAGTGTGACTTTGAAGACACATGGTTTTCCTTCTTCACCTTAGTTCATTTTATGCCATACAGTTTGCTTGGTCTAATAAAATGAAAAGGTTGGTATAAACCATGCCAGACTTTAACCAAAAACCTAGGGCTCAGACACAAGACAAATTTCTGCACTTTGATATGCTGTCACTTACTGATGGAAACTGTGGCAAACACAGGGCAGAGAAGGCTGGAGTACTTGCTGCAGGCCTGTACTTGCTGCAGGTGCTGAAGGTGGATATTGGTGTTTCCCATGGCTCAGCTGATGTGTGGACCCTGCTGACAGGTCCCACATGCCTGGGTTACCTCTGACTTCCAAAGTGAAGCCTTTTCTACTGCCTCCAGATAGCAATGATCTTGTGTAGGGAAAACATTTTGGCTGCTGTGACTCGGCAGCCTCAGTCCAAATGCAAGACAAGTACTTTAAACATCATGTATCCAGGGAACACAGGGAAGGGTGTATCCTTCTGTCCACAGAGTCACCTCTGCTTACTTTGTTACCTTGTTTCCATCTACGTTGCTGCAAGTAACTCTGACAGCACTGGTAAAAACTGCTCTTAACTGAAAGGATCATTTTATATGAACATTCCTCTATGTGCTAGACAAACCCTCTGTACAACAGACAGTCTTGTCTAAATTAATGTATTATTTATTTTGTACCTTTTAAATCAGTTTTATTTACAACAAGCCTTAGAGTACAGCTCACACGCAGTAGTTTAAGCTCTGGCAGTACTGACGTCAGGGAGCTAACACATTTGCAAATTACATTTCTAAGTCATAGAAAATGAAAGAAAAATGACTTTAAAATAACTGTTTTATCTTGGGGAGTAGGGGTCCAGGACACGTTTGCGGGTGTCTGTAGGGCCCAGCCGAGGGCGCTCCGCGGGGAGCGCCGGCGCCGCGACAGGCGGAGCGCGCGGTGCGGACACAGCGGTGCGGGAGGGGCTGGGCACGCACGGCCCGCAGGGCATCGCGCTCCGTGGCGGGGCTCGGGACAGCTGCACCCTCCTTAATGGCCCCACTCCTCTTCCCTTTCACCAACTCCCTCTTCTTCTTCTGGAAACACTGAATCACTCTGACTTTTCAGGTGCTTAATCCCTGGAAATATAAAAGTCATGGTTAAAGTTGTATTAGCTTGTATCAGGTTTTTTTTGTTATTTGCCTTTTTTTTTATATTTACCGTTTTTTTTCTTTTTGTGAAGGAAGAAACAAACAGAAAACCAAAATAATAGCAAGTTTAATGCCCGTACGGACTCCCGTTTTCACAAACGTCTTAGTTCAAATATTACAATGGTGCATTTACAACAGAAATACTCTCTTCCTTGAATATAGGTTCAGAACAGTATTTACTTCTCTCTTCTTCTTTGCAACCCTTGATCAAATTAGTGTTGCCCATGTCAAACCAGTGAAAAGTTTTCAAAGCTCAGACTGTATACATGGGAATTACTCTACCAGAATTTCAGCCGGAGCCCCTTCCTGAGGCTGATCTGCTGAAGGTCATTGCTCGCACAGACCCAGCGCCCCGTGATCGCAGCTTCCCATATGCACCAGGGGTGTTGTCCAGCGTGTGTCCCACAGCCTGCCCACCACCTGCAGAGCTCTCCTGATGTCAAGACAGCATTGCACCTGACAGGAGACTGCTGACACCAAAGCTCTGACAAGATTGGATCATTTCTTACATGGAGAATGTGTAAGAAATACCATGTGGGGCCGGATGAAAAGGATAAATAATTATCATGGGTTATTTGGAAGTTCAGGTTTGAGGAGAGTTGTGAAGTACCTACTGCAGGCTGGTTTCAGCCAACAAGTAAAGTAGGACTCTATGAAAATTAATCAAATTGCACAGTTATTTTCTCCGTCCCATGTTCAATACAAGCAAGCAGGCCTTAATGAATGGGGCTGATCCTGCCTTCTCAGCTCTGCCTTGCTGTGCTAGAAGAATTTGAGCAGGAAAAGGAAGTAGCATCAGGCTAAAAAGATGACAGAGATGAGATACCAGAGATGAAGGGTTGTTATTTTCAAACAGATTTAAAGAACAAATGCACAAGATTATCTTCTGGGTCCTGTAGTTTTTGACAAACAAAGTAGGAACATAACTGCTAGTCAAAAATGCATAATTTCAACAAAACATAAGCCTGAATTAGGTTTTCTGATGTCATTACTGTCATAACATAAAAGCATTTTGGGTTTCATTAAAGATCATACATAGTTCTAGTCACCATTCCTAATTGTCAGAAAAAGGGCTTCCCTTTTGTATCACTTCCTGTCTGTGATGAGGAGAATTTACGCCCCAGCTGCTTTAGATAACCACTGCTAGACAATCAAACACCCCACTGTGCACCCTATGAGTCATAGCACTTGTAGGGGCACAGTTTTCAGAAAGGGGTGCACCCTTAAGGGATACAGATCCAGATTGCTCCTAACTGTGAGTAAGAGAACTTGCTGATGGTGTACGTTTGAGAGTTGTGGTGCCATTGTCACTTAATCTGGAGATTCCTACACTTCACTGTTTATGCCCACACCACTCCAAAATATGGGATAGATTTTTTTCCATTTACATCAGTTGGAAAAAATTTCAACATACATTAATCCAGTTCAACAAAGTTATAAGTAACTGAAAATGGTATCTTACAATGGGTCATACAACAACCAGCTTCACTTCTAACAGGAGCCCCTTACGCTGTGCTGGGCCCTGGGTTCCTCTCTCTTTTGTCTCCACACAAACGACAGTACATGGTTCCCTAGGAAACTGTTGTTCACATGTAAAACAAGCAAATACATTAATGCTCCCAACCCACAGTTCTTGTAAATATGCCCTGCAATAATCAAACCATTTCCAATTAAGTAACTGTGATACAGGAAGAAACACTTAGGTGCTCAGCTACCACCAAACTCTTAACATCACCTCTTTAGCAACTCCCTTTAGCAAGACAAACACCTTAAATATGATTTCACCTAACTGTAGGTTAATGGACATTTGTTTCCAAATTATACTGTATTTGTAAGGCAAATTTGCCTCCTGTTGTTTCCTCTGCACTTACAGAGCCATTTCTTGCACAATTCACATTACCCATCTGAGAGCTACTCTTCTTCAGACAGGAATTGCTAGAAGACAGAGGGCATCATTTTTTCAGGAGTTTTTGAAAGATGAGAAAGGGAATGTTAGGGACAGAAAAAAGGTATATTATATACAATTGCTATGATGAAGCATCTTGGAATGGTATTTTTTGTAGAAGTGAAGATTTTTGGTTATGTGGTTTAATTACAATATTAAATATGCAAATTGTAGGAAGTGGAGAGAAATATCATCATTGAGCATTGTCCATTGACTTTCATATAGGAAGTAGCTATCAATCCTATTTCATAATTTTTCATAACCTCCATTCTGCATCCTGCCTTCAGCTCTACCAGTCATTTAATGCCAGTGTCACTTGGAAGTAAAGACTCAAATGATTTTCTGATCTGATCAACAAGTGCACAAGACTCAATGGCTTCAAGATATTCTGACAGCATCAAGTTGTCAGAATGACCTGACCTTAGGTATGGTATTATGAAATAAGATGCTCATCTACACAATGAAATGAGTTAGCAAGAACTGACATGCAGGTAAAGAAATTCCTGTCAGTAACCTCTGAACATGCCTTACAGAAAATGCCAGTGGCTGTCCTGAAAAGGTAAATTTCATGCACAAAGCATCAGACTTCTACAGTACAAAAAATTGCCTGGTGAAATAAAAATGCATAGTTAAATTATAGTAATCATACTCTTGGATTAAAGGCATACCTAGCCACATAACATTGCAATAGCCCGCAGGGGCTGCCAAAGGTGCTCAGAAGGCATTGGAGCTGAGCCTACCCAGGCACACACTGGCACTTTCAGCCAGAGCTCAAGGGAAGAGGCTGCTACAGTGGTCTCTGGTGTGGGTTCAGTGGGGTTATTCGGGCTGTGTGCCCTGCCCATTGTCAATACGAAGCACATGACAAGCAGGTCGTGAGGTGTAGCTCTGCTTGCAGAGATGTACTGTTAGATCTGTTCATCCCCAGTATCTTTGTTTAGTGATACCTGAATTGCTTGCTGAAAGGTTACATTCTTCTGGAGACTGAGTGAGAACTTATTACTCAGGTCACCCCAACCATTTTTACAACCACAACTATAGCAACGTTAATTTATTAGAACAAATATTTCCTTCTTATCCATTCAATCTTTGCACACAAGTAACACAGTTCATGCCCTCAGATTTCTCAGTTTGGTGTGTGTTTCTGGTCACTGAGGAATAGCAGTAAAGATGAGCATCATACGAAGACTGTAAGATGCTACTCACAGCAATAAAGCAAAATAAAGCCAGGGTATTTGTTGGGGTATGTGGTGGATATTTAGAAGATTTGTTTGTATGTAAGAGCACATCCAAGTTAGAAATGTCAAGCTAGTGGTTCCATGTAAACTAAACTGAATTTCCTACTATCAGTTGCAAATAGGGAGGACTGCAAATGCTGATCCATAGAGTCACTCTGTCTCATCCATGTCCCTTATTCCAGGCAATGGGTAACTCTGAATTTGTGGGCACCCTCCACTTACTGCAGTGCTGTGGCTGCTCTGTTCTGACGCTGCTTCATTTCTCTCACTGGGTGCCCTGCCCTGCTCTCTCCTTCCTTGTGGATGGGACTCATAGGGTCCCAGCCATCCCACTGTCCCCACCAGTTCCCAATCCCCTCTGCTCCAGGCCCAGCCACTGCTCCACAATGTCACACCCCAGACGGGGCTCTGCTCTTCACCTGGGAGGTCAGACAGCAAAAACCCCTTTCAAGACCAAACACTGCCCCTTCTAGCCACTCCCTGGCAAACATTTCTTACACACAACATGTTCAAACTCACCCTTATGCTGCTTTAAAACAAAGCCTGTCTGAACACTTCTAAAGCCAGCAGGAATTGTTTTTCCTCAAAGGGTTTATGTTTCAAAACAGGTAATTTAATCCAATTAATGGTGATAAACAAATCTATAATTCCAAGTCATATTCAGCAGCCATGATATAATATAATTTGAACTGGTAATTCTTTTTAGATGAAGTCACTGCCTCGAATCGTATTTCTAGATATTAATAAATCATGAGTGTGAATGGGACAACTTTCTGGCATTTTTGTAGTCACATAATAACATCCATGCTGTTTCATCAACAGCTGTCTTTTGGCTTCTCTCTCTCTGACAAAAGCACCAGATTAGAAGCTAAGCAGTGTCACAAGATATGAAATAACCAAGTGTCCCTGAATTAAGTATCTCCTGGGAAAAAAACAAAACAACTTAATTAAGGCAGCTCCCCATCCTATTTAACACTTCTTCCTTCACCCCGTTTCACTGCCCAGGGAAGAGTGTTGACATTTACCAAACTCACGATTGAAGTCTGGTTGGCAGCTTGAATTCCCTAAAGTTTGAAGGGTATTTAGTTTTACGGTTTGGAGTTGATCCTCTCTCTATCAAAACCACATTTCCAGATTTTCAGGAAGCAGTGAAAGGCAAAGCTGAGACACAGACAAAACAGGCTGATTTTCGGCATTTCAGAACTTGAATCACTTTGAAATTATCATGCAAACAAACCTGCCCAAAGAGGATAACAGCCAAGTAAAAATGTCTATTTTATGCCAATGCTTAATGAGTTATGTTCTGGTTCCCTCAGCAAAAATGCAAATTTCAAAAGAAACATCATATATTCACAGAACTAAATGGAAAAAAAGAAGACTATTCTTTTTAATGGTACATTTTGTTTTGCATTTATCAGTTTTGACCTTTCTGATACGTTTCATTTTTTTTCCTCAACTGAAAAGAATTCTTGATTTAAGAAACCCAAAAAGCCTAACAAACCCCTCAAAAATCCCACAAACAAGAACAAGGAAAAAAACCCCAAAACAAAACCAAACAAACAAAACCAGAAAAAAAGGCCAAACTAATGTCGTTGAAATCAGCATCCACCAGATGTCTTTGGCTCAGTTGGATGCAATGGAAGGCGCTTGTGAAGGTGTCAGAGCCTGAGAGCCCTGGAAGTTCTTCCAGGGCAGCCTCCTCCAGACACAGGGATGGCCCATTCTGATACAGGATAACAAACAGCTGTATCAGATCAGGGGCAACTTTGGGGCACCTAACAGCAGCCTGCCTGTGCCAAGGAAAGTCACCCAAAAGATAGAGATGTCTAGTCAGGAATTGCAAGAGGCTATATTCTGACTGGATAAAAGAAGGTTTTATTTCATTGAGTGTTTTTAAACACTGGTGTGATTTCCTAGTGAAAATGTGGGGTCTCCAAGGAAGTTTTAGTACTGTTTCAGCCTTGGAAAACCTGGATAAATTTGGTGCTGATTCTGCTTTATGCTAAAGGTTGAACCATGGGCTTTCTTGCAATCTAAATGACTGTATGGTTTTATGAAATCAAAACTCAGTAATCTATCTTACAGTTTATAATAGTGTCTTAACATTAACTGTGTGATTGAGGGATTAATTTTGGCCCATCTGGGAGCTTCAAATGACTCCTTTCTCTGGAAAAGTGACAAAGTGTCTAATTGCACCAGTCAGATGGATTTCAGGAACAAGATTTCTCTTCACTCCTTAAAACCAGGGGACCAAACTAAATCAGTATTTCTGTACTGATTTTGGAAAACATACAAACTCATAATTAGGTCATGTAGTCTGTTGTGATCTCTATATACATATATGTGAGCTACATATTGTTTCCAAACACAAGGGATGAAAATAATGGGATTAAGGGCTTGCATCTGACTAAGTACTAGTGTATTTCCAAAATCAGTGGACATGGAGCATCTCTTACATGTGACAGATACACCAGTGAGACAAAATCTCACATAGAAATCACACTCCAGTCATGACCCAGTGCACAGAAATATAACAGAAAAACTCTGTTTTCCTGAGAGGGAGGCATGGGAACCGACTGTCCTGTGCAGAGTCCTGGCACACCACTGCCTGCTGCTGAAATGGCTCATCTTCCCTCTGGGCTGCAGGGGCAGATCATTGTCTCAGTCCCTCACTACTGGTGTGTGGTGCCTGAGGATGCTGGCTACCATTGTAGTGAAAAGAATATGCTTGCTGCCTGCAGAAGTAACAGATTAAAAAAAAAAATCCTGTAGTAAAACCCCCAATCTGTCTCAAAACAAATCTCTTTCTTGCTCAGCTAGGCATCTGCACAATGGAAATAACAGACTCTTAACACTTCACAAGATATTTTGCCAGATGTTTCCAGAAGCATCTGGTGTTCCATGTGAGGGAACGTGCTCCCTTCTGCTGGTCATTGCCAGCAGGAGAGCCTTGAGCTGGTCCCTGAAATGAGTGCTGCAGTCCAGCTTGGACAGACACAACTCAGCCTTGGCTCCAGGAGCACACCCTGTGAAAAACATGAAATGCTTCCTTCTCTTGCCACCTCCAGCAGAAGATGATGACCATCAGAGCCCATGGGATCATCTGCCTGGCAGAAACTTTTGACAGGAGCTGAGTAATTATGAAACACTTTTTCTCTCTGTGACTTTCTTCAGTTCAACAGAATACAGCTTAATCAGCCTCCATTCTCAGCATTTTCTGCTTCATAAAAGTTTAGAAAAAGCAGGTTTAGTCATCTTCAAATGCTCATTTGTCAGGTGCATGCCAACTACACTGTCAAATTTATTTAAATGTAAGAAGTACATGTGTAATCTTCCCTCTGCCCCACTTTGAGAAGGTATCAGATACACAGCTGTCATCACTAGTCATGGAGAAACTCAAAACTTACTCCCTGCACACACTCATCCCAGGCATTTGACTTTCTTGATGAAAAAGTCAGTTTGGTTGGATAAAAATGAAATCCTACTATATATTTGTTGTTGTTGTTTTAAACAGCTGAAATAGAGAAGGACATATATTCCATGCAAGAATAGGACAGGAAACCAGTAAGAAAAATGTTGCAGTTTCCCAAAAACCTATTTTGAGCTTTCTCTTGTTTCCTCTTTGCATAAATGACCAGTTATCTATCTCCCTCATCTGTACAATCAGTTCCTGAAACCTTTAATCCACTTTTACTTAATTAGTTGGCTTAGATAAGCTCTCCTTGCATACAAGGCATACTTCAGTGCTTAAGCTTTTGTTAGCAATGCTTAAAAACCATTAACCCTGTCTTTAATCCTATTTGCCTTCCCAGTTGTTGTCCAACTCCTCCTTCCACCATTCAGCTCATGAAAAATGTTTCTCATTGCTTCCACTTTATCACTCATCCCACCCTCATCCTCCGCTTCCTTTGATCAAGTTGCCCTTGGACTGAGTCTGAAAGCTTTTTGGCAAAAGTGCCTAGTGGTCTTCAGATTCATCCTTTCCAACTTGTGGATGTCTTTGCCTCTGACACTTCTTTGCCCTTGTTCTTCTTCCCCTGTTCTATTGCTTTTCCCCTTGCCATCCTCTGACAGTCATTTCCCCCTCCCTCCAGCCTCTGAGGATGGGTGAAAGAGGCTGAAGGTTTTTTTCTAGTCTTACAAGTACTCTCAAACTTCAGCCATGTACTTCTCAAATACAAAAATACTAAACACCTTCATAAAGATTCTGATGGATAGAGTATTTTACTTCTGTCCAAATTAAAACTCTAGAGTGCACCTTTGATGCAAGCTTGTGGAAGTCTAAGACATTATCTCAAAGTGGTCTAAATTAAGCTCTTGATCTGTAGTCTTTTCCAAAATTTTCATCTACTATGACCAACACCATCATTTTTCCTGACATTTAAGCTTACACATTTCTGATTTCCAGTGTTCTCTGGATTCTCATACCCAATTTTCATCTAAGTCTTGCACATTTTAACATGGCCAACATGATCTTTATTATTTATCCAGTCACTGAAACTCTCCTTATCCTGGGGTCTTCACTAATGCTACATCTCCTTCTCCAAGCTTTATAAACATACCTTTGCTCCTGCCACTACTTTCCCCCTTGAGTTCCCTCCATTGATTTCCCCCAAGGTATTTCAGAGTATTTATGCTTTCAAGGAAGATTAATTTTCTTCACATATTATGAGCATCATTGGCACCCAAATCAGGAAATGATACAGCTTTGCTGCTGAAATTGCTCAGCTTTTAAATTAGCGTTTTCATTCTTTCTCCCATGGTTCTGGAGAGGTACAACTATCAACCTCCACGGCCATTTCCAAATCCTCCTTAAAGTCTCCAACTGTAGAATTTCAGAAACACTGTAAGAACATTTTTGTTGCCAGAATGCTGGGGCTACACCCTAGCTGGGAGTTCCCTGGTGCAACAACCAGCTTCTGTTACGTGTTTGAACAAGGTTTATGTGGCACAGACCTAATTGCTGGTGTGGGTTCCTGGATGCTTCATTAACATTGGTATGGTAAGGCAAGAACTGTGGCATGCAGTGATCAGTGAAGGATTACTGACTATGAACTGAGAGCTAGACAATGACTGCTATTTGTATGCAAACAGAAGATGCATTTTCATACCTTTCCTTATGTTTCTTGATTCCCACCTAAAAGAATGGCTTCAGTCTGACAACCTGGCAGCTATTATTTTAGCTGCTGATGCTCATGTTCAATAATCACACAAGACGATCTGCAGCAGGAGGCTGGTCCTGTTTTCAAGCAGACCCAGCAACAAGAGCAGCAGTCCAGCCTTGCTGACAGGGTCTAAAGGTGTGTGTAAAGGCAGGTGCTCTCTTGAGTGTCTCTGAGCTACCCACAGTTCAAAGAGCACCAGAAAGTTATCTGTGACATGACAGGAATAAAACACACAGACACAGACCTTGACAATTTCCATGTGTGTGAGCGAGTGAACAGGAAAACCATGAGGGAGGGAAGACAAAGTAAAAGTAAATGGATGTGGAAAATTTTGCTTTATAGGTGTTGGCAACTTTGAACAGGCTGTTTGATGCAGCCTTTGGAAGTTTTCGAAAATTTGCGTTGTTCTTTGTGGAGAAAGAATGAAAAATGGTGCACTGTGGAACTGCCTCAAAGGACTCTGAATGGTACTCATGCCTGTAAAGTATCATGGAGGAGTAAAACTAACCACTTGAACCTTGATAACCAGCATGCAAAGGTCTCCCTCACTGCTATCTACAATAAGTCTAAACACAGTCTTTTTTCACACACAAAGCTTGGTCTCTCACTCCTACAGAAGTTAATGAGATTTTCTCTTACTGTTTTTAAAGAAAGAAGAGTTAGCTTTGGTAATTGATCTTAAGTTCCAGTTATAAAGAAAAAACCCCAGCTACTGTTTATTTACAATGAATGTATGTAAAATACTATAAATTACTGTTGTATGTGGCTTTAAAGTTTGATTTATGACACCAAGTGACAGAGACAAGAGGTGCACTAGATAATCTCAAACTTCTGCTTAGATAATGCAAGAAAAAGCAAAGTCAAGCTATCACTCTGTCATTTACAGCTGAGGGAGTTTTCAAAGGCCAGCAGACATAGTAAACCTCCAATGGTTGGAATAAAAAGAATGTAGAGCATCAGTGCAGCAGTTTAAGCTATGCTGACATTTTAGCAATCTATAAATCAGAAAAAAACCCCATGTGTGTTACATTTTTTTATACCTAAGCTCAGGCTCAGGAGAAAAAATTCTCATGTATGATTATGAGACCAAGGCATTATTCAGCCTTGCAATTTCATCTACTGTTTTTTCTTTCTCTAATGTGTATGACTAAATCAAAACAAATGATCTGAAGCACTGGCAAATATGATAGGTTTATGTAGGTCACATACCTGATCTGCAGCAGATCAGATCATCAGCATATTCAGCAGGTCAGCATGGCCCCACAGATGTTTGTGAATGTTCATTCGGAAACCCAGCAACAAGGACTGACTAATTTTCTAAATGTCTGTTGGTTGCTACTAACTCTTCTCTTAGTTCCAGTCATACAATACTCAGTTGTCATGGTGAGCCTTTTAAATGACAAATGTTGGGGCTGATGCTGCTTTCTCTCAGTCAAAAGACTCACTGTTAAACTATCACAATGAAGACTGTATGAGAGCAGCAAAAATAGTGTTGCAAATGTCTGGCTGCTTTCCATTTTGTTCTCTCAGACAGCACTTTCCACTCCATTTTTCCTTCTCGGAAGTGGCTTGAAGCAGCACTGGCTCCGTAAGAGTAGTGTGAAGGAGCTTCTTGAGCACAGAAAGGCTTTTGTTGGTCCTCCACAGCCTGGCTAGAACATGCACCAGAGAGAGGGGTCAGCTTTGCTGTGGCTGAAGGGACTGCATCTCCCACTTACAGTAGCCAGAAGAGTAAACAGAGAGACTTTTGTTGGCCCAGGCAACTTCTGCTAGTATGTAACCCTCTTGTCCTGCTGGCTCCTTCCTTCCTTCCTTCCCGTGCTAGCCCTCAGACTGCAGAAGTCAGCCAGTCTTCAGAGTTCAAATGAAGAGCAGAAGCTCCTGAAGTCAGGCAGCCAAGCAGGTGTTTCAGCCTGTATCAGTGTCAGCCCAATACTAATTACACTTTGGAAAGCCAGAAAATACTTCTTAGCTGATTCTGTGGGGAATGGCTCTTGGTCAAATACCTCAATAACAACTTGATGAGAAAAACAGGCAGAGTTGATTTCCACACCACTAATGAATCCGGACTGTACTGCAAGGCTCTGCTCCTGCACGGCCCCTCTCTGAGAGGCAGCTGGAGGCTGACTCAGGAGAGGATTACAGTTTTTTGGCTGACACTTTTCAGGCCAATTTTTCATAGCTCAGAGACAGGCTTAGTGCTGTTGATAAGTGTGCTTGAATTCAAGCAGCACAGGCAGACTTTCAAACGTGCTGTGCTTTGACGAGTCCTGGGAAGCTCGTTAGATGGTCAGAATCTCCTCTGAGAAAGCAGCTGTCTGGAAGCCAAATTTTACTGGGCAATGTGTTTATTTGCTGGAATTGCTAAGCCCTCACTTTAACACCAGCATCACTTTCAGTCAGGCAGCTGTCTGCCTAAGAGTAGGTCAAAATCACAGGACTGGCAGAATTGTTCCCTTATGTCAAAGGATTACAGTAATTCCATGAAATAAAAGGCCACATTTTCAAACCTGAATCAGCTGCTTCATAATAACAGAAGCCAAAACTTCTGCTATGGTCATAAAGTATGTGTTAGAACTCAGTGGCCTTAAAAGTTTATGAGTAGCATTTTTTAACTGTGGCTTATTTGAGTTAAACCATCTTACATTCTCCCAGGTAACTTCTATCATTCCTATGATTCACCACATGCTTCTCCAGGCTATTTATGTATCTAGTCTGAGACACTCTGTAGGCTGACTATCTTAAAATAAGGCAGGAGGCTACAAGTGGGAAAAGGTTTTATAGCTAGAAAATCACATCAGTGAAGACTTGGGAAAGCTGATGTTGAAGACAACGTGAAATAATACTCAATATTTCAGTTACACCAGGTAAGACAAATTTTAATTTTATAGACTACTATGTACAAAATAAAACAAAGTTATCATCCTAACTGCTGTAAGTAAGGGAAAAGTTAAGAATAATTAGACAAATCTTAACTTTCTTAAGAAGTCTTAATGTCTGAATTCTAAAATATATGTGATTGTTCAACCTGAAATATGGATCAAGTGCAGAATTATGTTGAAGTCTGTGTTTTATGCCAGAGATTCAATTATATAAAAATAAAGGTCCTTTCCAGGCCTTGAAATCAGTGAGCATTTACAAAATGGATCCTCCTCTTATCTCTAGGAACAAATGGTTTGTTCACAGCTACTATTCCTTTTGCAGAGGATAAAACAAAAGAGTTCTGCTCCCAATATGTTAATACATTAAATGGTATTTTATGTATGAGAAAGGGGATTGAGTGCTATAGCAGTTTCATTTCCTCTAATCTGTTCCTGACAATAGTGGCAACCAAGAACATTTTCTCTTTTTCAAAAATTTATTTTTCCTTCCTCAGTTCTTAATGGGAAATCTCTGACCTGCTCTCCTGGCCATTTCTCTTACTACAGCACTTTTATTCAAGATTTTATCTTTTTAAATGTGAATCAAGAATGTATTCTTGTCCCAAACTCCTGCTGAGGCTGTGCAAACCAGTCTCCAAAGCAAATGCCTAAGCATTTGTTAGGGAATTGACTTCAGCCATTAACTCTTGGTGCAAATGCTGTATTAGAGAAGCTGAACTGAAGGAGCCTGAGATTTGGATCTTAGGTAGGCTGAGACTTGCACCTAGTTGGGATGTGAAGTACTTATGGTTGCACATGACAGAATAGCGGCATGAATTTTTCTTCTTGTCGTAGGTTTTAATTTCAAACCGAATGACTTCCATTCAAATAGTATTTTCATTAGGGTTTAAAAATTATATTAGCTGGCATAACCACTGGTAATAATGCCTGTCTTTTTACTCTCCAGTCTGGCCCCTCCACAACCCATTTTTTTCAGGAGAAAATAATTTTGTAGGTTCCATTTAAAAAAAAATTACAAAAAACAAATGTCCATAATCAAAGGAGAACAGGTCCATTCCCTTTGTGAAAACTGTGAACACCTTACCTTTGTGTTTGTTTGGGTCTCTGGATGGCAAACAAAGGGTTTTTTTAATCCAGGGGCATTTATAGATGTAGATTTCAATTATGTGAATTGGATTGTCATCGTGATCAGCTCTGTTTGTGCTGCCCAGCAAACCTTTGCACCGCAATACCACTGCAGATTGCACCCCTTCAGGTGGGTAAGGTTTGCTGAGACACTTTCCTGCAAAACTTAGCTAACCTGTGTAGGAATAAATGTTTTAATGTCCTAAATATGTATAGAATCCTGTTAACTATAAAAGCTAAACTTAAAAGTGCATAAAGAATAAGAGGACATAGATTGGCAATGTTAAATACCACAGCAGTCTTACGGCGATATGAGACAGATAAGAGCCCTCAGGTATTGGACAGCTCTCCCTGGATTATGAAACAAGGACCAACAGTGGCATTTACGTCCAGTCACAGGTCAGATACAGACAGAGTCTGGGATCAGATTTCACAAGGACTTTAATTATGGCCTCTTCAAATATGCAATTGGAAGTGCTCATCCTTACTTAGATGGGGCCAGTGCCACTACAATCTCACTAGCTAAGGCCATGAAGCCTGGAAAAGGCTTTTGCTCAATACAGAATTATTTGTTAAACATTAGGGAGGTTTCTTTATGGTTTTAACTACGAAAAGTGTGATTCTCCTTCTTGTTGTAATAATGATAAATACTGTAAAAATGCAACAAGGTCAAAGCCATCCTTGCTTTGCCTCTGCTTCCTAGGTCTTTTTTCCCCTTGTTTTCTGCTCAAGGCTGTGACAAGATAAGAAGCGTCCCTGTCGAACAGCCAAGGGCAGCCTGGGCTTGTAGCTAAGCAGAGATGCCTACACACCTTTAAGTGTTCTAATATTGAATGCACTTGTCAGTGATTCCTTCTCTGGTCAGCAGAGGGAAACCTCCAGGACCTGATTTTTCACTAAGCTGTCTATAACAAGCCCAGAGTAACTCCATGCCTGACTCCAAGCTTAAGCAGGATGGGGTCATGCCAGAGCACTTAGGAAAATGACAGTAGCAGACTTCAATAGCGGAATATTTGCACTTCCTTGGAGATGTACAATTTCTGTTTGATCACAATTAGGCAAATAACCTGAAATTTCACTTTATTTTCCTTGCCAAAACAATTACTATTAGCAATACTAAGACACGTACTTTTGCCTAGTTTGTTAAACATAAAAATTTAGACATGCTATCGGAGAACTAATTTGATTTTTTATACATGTTTAAAACACTATGGAAATTAAGCTTTTTTTCATTCAAAACTTGACTGAAAATGCTTTACAAAACATTTTCATCACCCCAACTTCATGAGCCATTTCCAAGAAGCTGTGTTCCACTTTTCTTTAGGCATTCTTATCTGACTCCAGCATTAGTGGGCAGCATTATACAGCTGCTCACTTTTTCTTGGACAACTGCACTGCAGCTCTACCTTTTTACATTTTGGCTAAAAGGGACTGATTTAGAGGTCAAGAAACCTGAACAGTTGAGAAAAAACTTACTGCCACATCCTTAGGGGAGAGAATCCTTGACAGAGAAGGGGAGGGTGTAACACTGAGAAGCAGAAGCCTGAGTATGTGATGAGGTGAATGAAGTCTTATGTGTAACAACTTTTGCTTTTTCATAGCTTCTTCTGTTTCATCCTCAGGCCTGGCATGGTATCCCCAGCATTCTGTTCGGTTTATATTCTGGATGTGTATTTTCCATTTTTGTTATTGTTTTGTAGCTATTATTTCTTTCTGTGCTCTGGGGCTGATACAGAGCAACACTTTTTAAACACAGATTTGAGTTTCTTGGTGAATACTCTGTGCAACCTGAGATTTTTAGGGTGACGATGAATAATGAATAATTTAGGGTGAGGAGTTATAATTATAATCTTCACTGTGATCTTTGTTATGATGTCAAATAAGCTACAATTTTAGCATCAGCATAACCTGACATCAGTAATATTGTAAATGTTGAAATCAGCTCTTCTTTTCTTTCAAGTATTTTATAAACAGCTTCAAAATTACAAAAAACATTGTGAGGATTCAACAGGTGATTGATAGGTTGGTGTTTACATTGTATTATTCCCATTGCAGTCATTTCAGGAATGACACATGAATAGCAGGCAATTACTATTTTCTTCATATTACAGCTACTGTGGCTGTAGTTCTTATATCCAAGCAGAAAGAATGAGCCTCTCTAGTTTTCACCACTTCAGTGTCTGTGAGCTGCTGAGATCATCTCAAGCAGCTGGGATCCATTTCAGAAGACTGAAGCTGAAGGTGGCTTTAATCCTTCTCCTCTCCCTCTGCAGCAGGAATTTCATGCTAACCAAAGCAGAGCCTATGGTAAGAGCTATGAATCAAGCCAGCTTAACTCCCTAGAGTATTTCTGGAGGATCAGAGCCAGTCTTTCTTCTATTTCCCCTTGGTGCTGGAAAGGTTTTTTTTTGCATTAAGAGTTAATTTATTTGAAGCTTACAGCCTAGTCTTAATGTTTGCTTCTGAGACGTTTTCCTCAAACACAGTATCCCCCAGGCAAACTGACACATGGAGAGCACTCTTACAGAAGCAGGGAATGTGCTACCACAAAATACAACACCTATTGGACTGAAAGGCGAAATTCAGGTAAAGGCAGCTGTGGGATGATGTTGTCATGAAAACATTGTATTGTAGTACACTATGCTGTGAAAGGCCTACAAGTAATACTGCTGTTGAGTCACAGAATTGCTGGGGCTGGAAGGTACTGGTTGTCTAGTCCAAACCCCTGCCCAATACAGAGTGGGCTGGAGAAGGTTTCCCAGGACTGTACTCAGTCAAATTTTGATTATCTCCAAGGATGGAGATTCCATAAGCTTTCTAGGCAACTTTTTCCACTGTTTTACCACTGTCACTGTAAAAAAATGCCAACAAACAAACAAAAAACCCCATGCCTATCATTACTGTTTCATAGGATATAACTGTACTTATATTTAAAATTGCATCTATGGCAGATACATTTCCTAATTTTCAATGCTGTTCATGATGTTCAACATAGGCTTTTCCAAAGAATCCATGCTCCCAACCCCCAAATACATGCTGGCCCCTAAGAATCCAAGTCTTACAGGCTGCAGCTTTGAAAACACACTAAAGAGTGCTGTTCACTGATCTCTGGCTGCCCTGAGCAACCCTTAGCCAGGTCCCCAGTTTTGCCTGTGCCAATTAGCTCTCACCCATAAAGTTCCCAGCTTGGGGTAGGCATCAGCCAGTGATCATTTTCTCTGGGTATTTTCAATGATTCCTATGACTTGGGAGCATAAACAGGTTTGCAGAGTGTATGTGGGCCATGTGGGGCCAACTGGCCTCAGGAGAGAAGCAAGCTCTTGGGCAGGTGTAGCTGTCAGATCCTACACTGCTGAGCACTTTGCAACTCAACTGTCTACCTTGTTCTCCTAAAAAATAAACTCTAAGGACAAGAAAAGTATGTCTAGTTCCTTTCTTTCATATGATAGGTTTGTAGGGTTTAGATATGCTCAGAAGCCTTGGTTTTAACCTTGTGTCCAAAGCAGCAATTTACGGTGTTCTGCACAATTATATAGGTAGATTTTCACACCCTTAAAATAAATGCAAAACAACTTAGTACATGATGCTTATGCACAACCACAGTGCTTTTCTGGTACAAATTCAGCAAAATCAAAGTCCTTGCTTAGATATCAGAAGGTTTCTGACAGTGTTTCTGATCTTTTGGGAGGTGTAAAGAAAAGAGAACAGTGAAAGGTTTAGTTTGACAACTTTAGTAATATTTTAGATTTGAAATATTTTCATTTTAGCTTATTCAGCTTACAGGCAACTGAAACCCCTCCAAATTCTTATATTTAAATATTTTTGTTTGCTGGCAAATTAAAACCCAATGTTAAAAAATCCATCATTCCACATAAAACGGGGTCACTACAAACCATTTGCATTGCAGTAGATAAAACTGATCTTGCTTCGCAGTTGCTGTGGGCAGCAAAACATCATGGCAAAATCTTTAATGGCTCTTTTTTGAATGACTCAAGCTTGTGAGAAACCTAGCATCCAGTACAATCAGAATGTAATTACACAATAGAAGCACAATATTTGGCACTCAGAACTGTCAGAGACTGAAAATAAGTATTGCTCTCAATTGTTCTGGAAACACAGCAAGAATATCAGTTTACAATTTCACTGTAAAAAATATAGACAAAGTATAGAAAAGGTGGACTATTCTCTAAAGGTTTAGGCACATTCAGGTCATAGGCATAGATTCTTGAAATACGAGTTTTAACACTTACTTCCATCTCCCTAAAAGTGAGTTGGAAGAAAAGACAGGCTCTAACCACCCACGGGACTTGGGGAACACATCTGGAATGCAGGTGAAATGTAGTAATAGCTTGATAGGTTTTAAGTCGAAATGAGTCAGATTTAATATAATTCCACTTACAATCACTCTTGCCATTCAACAGTGGAGCTGCACGTAAAAGTCACCAGGGGGAGCTTGCATGCCAAAAATGCCACGACTTTTTTTTTTTTTTAAACAACTCCGTTTTCTTTCGGATTTGAAGGAGATTGAAAGCTGAATGTACATAATTTCTCCTCATTGCTGAAAGCAAAAGAAGAGCCTGCTGCCTCCCTTTGCCTTTGGAGGGGATGGCTGGCCCGTGGGCACTGGTATGCTGGGATGGTACAGTCGGGCACAGCCCCGCCGCCCACTGCCAGTCCCTGCGCAGCGTGCTCAGCTTCCCCTGCTCTCCCTGCTCTCCCTTGAAGTGGCCTCCTCTTTGAGGCTGATGTCTCCAGCTAGGCTGGGTCGATGCCTTTGCGTTTCCTATACCTTACCAGCTGCTCTCCAGGGACAGGTGCAACCCTGTGTCCCTGCCACCAGGAAAGATGCCATGGCAGGGAATAGCCCACAAACCTGCACCTCTTCCAGAGTTTACCAGACATGTGTGTACTTCTTGCTGTGTGCCAACATACGCAGTAATGGTGCACCTTGAGCTGTGAGAGTCACAGCAAACATTTCAGGTGTGTGCTTTCCTTCTGAGAAGTCACTACGTCCCACAATTCCTTTAACTGTATTGTTAAAAATTGTAGATTTTTCAAAGCCTGGTTACCATCGCTTCTGACTATAAAAGACCCATGGAATAACACTGGCTCACAGCTTGGGGGAGCACTGAGAAACTTCAAGTATCTTCCCTCTGTTTCAAGAGAAAATAGCAGCCACACCAGATGAGAGCTTTTAAACAACATCCTCCTTGCCTGTGCAGTGCAGCTCACAGGAAAATTAATCCCTTTTCAGATCCATATGCTAGCTGCAGTATTTCCTGTGTTTTTCTGGTCACAGTCACACACATAATTCATGAGAGTGTTCAGTCCTAGCTGTGGGCCTGAAAGGATGTGGTTGAAATCTTCAGGCTGCTCGTGTTCTTGTCTCCATGCCAAAGCTCTGGTGGATGGTTTTGGGAACTCTGTGTTCTTGCTAAACTGGGCAATGTTGCATCCCAAGGGGTGAAGAAAGAGAGAAATTATGGAGGGGAGTAGAACCACATGGCTTTCTGTAGAAAATTTGTGTTTTTCAATAAATTCAGACTAATACTCATCCACTTCAAAGGGGAAAAAAGTCAAACACTAAAAGAAACAGATGACATCCCCACCACAGGAACCCAACACGAGTGGTCCCTAAGAACCAGAAGCATGGCCTCTCTATGGTTAGCCTAACCACAGAAATAAGAACCATGTTGTTCAGAGACAGAGATATCACAAAGCTAATGGACTACTTGGACATTGACTCAGGCCACAGTGCAACCTGATGGTAGGAAGTAAAACAGCTGATGATGAGCTACTGTCCCTGGAAGAGCAGCTTGTGGGCAGGAGCCACTCTCATGGAAAAAGCAATTTTCAGACCTCCCAGCCCTTATCCCAGGAGGAGTGAGTGCAGGTAGTGGGAGCCCTGCTGACAGACTGTGAGCCTGCACCTACTTGCACATGCTCGTAAGGACCAGAACAGCTGGTGGAATCTTAGCTGGAAGGTCATGGGATGATTTTGCTGTGTCAGGCTAATGCCACTGCTCAATGCACAGTGGTGCCATTCATGTTACAAAAATTCACTATTAACCTTGAGCTTGCCTGTAGCCTGTCATTCTGTCTTTCTGTTGACAGCTTTGCCTTTTCGCGGTGGGGATTTTTATAAATGAAACCTGACTACATGGAGAGGAAACACTAATAGACAAAGAGGAACTGTAGAAATATGCAGTTAAATACAAATGTAGGGAAAGCTTTTCTTGTAAAGGTAAATTAAATGAGACAGCAGCCCACATACTATGGAGGCTTTTTAGAAATATAATACTTGGAGAGGTATCTCTGAATTTAAACACTGCATCTATCTCTATCTCCAGAAGACCCCAGTGCAAATTGAGCCAGCTCTCTCACTGTTTCCCCCCCTGCAGACTCCCTGGCAATGCTGTAGGAGAAGTGTGCTCTCCCTGTGGGGCTGATTCATGGCACAGAGCCAGGGAGGAGTGAGGACCTGACAAATGCGCTTGCCCCCACTGGACACACGATCCTGCACCTCCTCTCCAGGAGCTCGGGAGATGTCAAACACTGAACAGCAGCAGCAACATGTAATCTAGGTCTTCATTCTGCTCTCTTGCTTGGGATCAAATTGCAGATTTATAATGCTTTAGATGAAACAAAGGGGCAATTATTATTTATTACAATAGGACTCACTGGAGTCAGCGGCTGCCACGTGGCTTGCTTGTTAACAGCCAGTGTAGAATCTACAGTTAAAGCCAGGAAATAAAATTTAATGCCCTATCAAATGACTGGCTTCGTAAGAACCTTACATCTTCTCCTACAAAAATATTATCTTTTCTTCAAAAGCTGCTTCAATACACAACAAAACACTGCCAGAATCTTTGTAATTTCAGTATAAATACATCTTGTCATATAAAGTAACCAGAACAACACATAATGCCCTTCCTGGTCTTTCTACTTAACATTTTAAAATATGTACTATGTCTCCCACATTCTCTTTCTATAATATTTTATATTGTTATCTCTTAAAACGTTGACTTTCTAATGTTTTCTGTTACTGCTTAGAAACAGTATGATGTTTACACTGCTCTATATTAAATACAACGTCTAATAACACTGTTTTCAAGTCATAAATGCTGTTTCACAAATATTTTTAGGATTAGCTTCTATCATAAAAATAAAGTTGTACCCTTAGGAGAGGGCAAGTTTAGCATTCATTGCACAGAGATTAGAAGGAACTATCTGATATGTGGACTTCACACTGAGCTGAATGAAGTCATTGGAAATACTCCCCCAGACTTCAGTCCATGTTGGACCACACGTGGTAATTCAGGGACTGACATTCATGCTTGGCACAGCCTTTTCCTTTTCACTTCAGGTGAGAGTGGCTGATGACAAGTTATAACACAAATATCCCAGTTTTGCTGTAGAACAGATGTCAAGCTTAGTCTCTGCTGAACACCTCAGTCTCTCCATAGGTACTGCAATATTTATTGCAATCAAGGCCAGAGCCATTTTGAAGCAGGAGCTGCCAGCTGTGTGAAGTGAAATGTATTCAAAGCTGCCAACAGTAAGAAAATTAAATACAGACTACGGCAGTGTCTGCCAATGTTTTGGGCAGTAGCATAATGGTGGCAGCCAACTGAACTTGAGATGGCAGCAATCTAATATCCCCATCACCAACTCAGTGATTCACTAATTTTTTTTTTTTTTTAAATTGTATCTACTGGTGTCATCCTCCTGTGCAAGGCTGAGGAAGTAGAGAGAAGGGTATAGTGAGGAGGAAAGAGAGCAGTCACTGGAAGGCAGCATCTTGGTAAAGACAGCCAGGTAATCTGTTCAAGGCCATCCTGCATCAAGTGGTGCGGTTGCATCGAGATGCATCTGACAAAGATGTGGGTAAGAACAGTATTTATGAAGAGAAAAACTAGTCTTGAAACCAAAACTGTTGGAGTGTGGGGTTTTTTTGTTTTTTGGGTTTTTTTTGTTTGTTTTGTTTTTGTTTATTTTTAACCTGATTATGGAAAAAGGAAAGGACACAACGATACTAGACTGCTGCATGAATCTTCTACACCCAGTGCTTCAGGAGGTTCAGGGAGTCATGTGTGTTCCACCCAGGAAACTAAATGCACTGATGGTATTTTGTCACGTTACAGCACATGAACAAACAAGAGTAGCACACACAAATAATGAGGCAGAGCTTAGACTTCTGTTACCCAAAAAATAACATAGTGGAATAGATCTTCCACCTAAAAGAAATGTATTGGAGAATGGGTGCCACCAAGTTAAAGAACAGATATTGCTCCAGGAACATGGTAGCCCTGCTAAGGAGTTAGAGGAAGACTTTGCCCCCAGCTTGAGGATTGTTCCAGCTATTGGACAGTGCCTGCTTTTGTGGAGTAGCCCTAGGCACCTGCCCAGTTATCGCAGCCCTTTAGCCTACTGGAAAAGAAAGGAGGTCCAAACTACACCATCAGGACTGGCAGGATAGTTGAAAATCATATCTTTCCCCTGTTTTGGCCTCATATCTCAGCACAGAGATCTTTGAAAAAAGGATCATCGTTGGAGAGATTGGGAAAGTGTAATAGTCGAAGCCAAAGTGACCCACATAAGAAAAGTTTGACTGAGCATCAGCTTGGCCTGGATGTTCAGAAAACTCTGTAAGATGTCTTATACTATAGCTATTAATTTCCTAAAAATAAAATTTGCACCAGTGTTTGAAGCAGAAACCACAAAAAGACACGGTGTTTTTCTTTCTAGTATAATATAATGCTTTGTGTTCTTACACTGATGTGCTCAGCTAACACTAGAAGCTCCTCACAGACTTTGCCATGTTAAGAAGGTAGCATATAAAACAATACAAGTTTCGAACTTAAAAACTTCATTCCTCTGCCACTTGAAGTAAATTTAGCCAGAGATTTTTGTTCCACAATGATTCTCATGGGCTCTAAACTCAGTTCTTACCATACTAACAATAATTCTTCATGTCTCCAGACTCTACCCTTGTTTGTTGTTAATCTTCAGTCACAAAGCAATGAGATGCATCAGACATCAGCAAGCTGGCCTAAGGGGTTACAAATTTGGATGAGGGCCACATACTGTACTAATTGCTTCTAATAAATTACATATTTCAGAAGGGACATCATGATTTTAATCATTTATTCTGCATGTTGTTTCCTTTGGAGAGAAGAATAAGCAGGCACTAAACAAGCCGAGCATCTGAAATTCATGGCAGAAGCTAGAAAGAGCTCATTTAATATCAACCATCATTGTAAATACTAGAATTATGCATGTATCAAATCCCAGCATCTGAACACTTAGGGAACAGCCAGTGAGTTCTGGCTCTTTTAATGACTCAAACCGAAGTGATATCTTTGAAAGTTCCTTAGATTTATAACAACTCAGATTTAATCCCATTTCATATCTTGTAGCTGGGACTTAACTGAAGAAAAAGTCTTTGTTTCAATGCAAAGGAAAATATATTAAGAGGGGAATTTAAAGCATGCATTTCCCAAAAGGCTGAGAGGGAAAACAGTCAAACATACATTTCACTTCTGTGGGGAAAGACTTTAATTATGATTTGATGGTTGTTCATCACAAAGGGGTCCAGTGAACACAGACAGCTACAAAAACTTTCTTTAAAACCTGATGAAATTGGTAGGATCTTGATCTGATCTAAACAGCCTCTTACAGGGTGAACTAAGATGACCTATTCCCTGACCTCTAGCACATCCACACTAGTAGAGTCACTGTTAATGAAATCTTCAAACCTCTTGGGAACGTGCACTTCCTTCACAAGGGGAGACCTTGATAGTAGTTAAATAGCCCCTAGTATTAATAGCAATAGCTAGTAGGTAATGTGGAGACTTGGGAGCTCTAGGGAGCAATGCAGGTTTGGGAACAGCTCAGGCTGTCTGCCACTTGTCTTTGTAACCCTTGCTTCCTGTCACTGCCTTCTGCATTTCCTTCCAAGGATGAGCTGAGATACAACACAAAACATGACTATCTAGGTAAAAGGAAATCTGGCTCGGCACAAAGTATGTCTTGGGATGGAAAGCTGCAGTTGCAGCTCTGAGACTCAAATGTGCTCTTGATTTTCAAGGGGTAACGAGACATCAAGGAAGCACCGTTACCTGGGATGAGTGCAATCTGTTCCTACATTGGCCACCTGAGCTGCCTTCATTTGGTTACTCTCTACCTGTGAAGGTTATCATCCCCTTATAGACTTCTCTGGCAAGTGTCAGGGGAAAATGGTGAGAATCCAGGAAGGCTTCCAGGGGCTACTCTAACCCACCAAGCAGAATAATGAAGATATCTCTAAAGATGATGTTTGTGCAAGGATGGAGGGATCTTTGTGCTAAAACAGCTGGACATCTACTTTGGTACAGAGGAAAAGAACCAAAGAATTCTTCTTGGTTTTGTCATGCAGAACAAGAAGCTGATTAGTAAACAGAAGAAAAAGGCCTTACACAATGAGAGTTGCCTGGAAAAGATTGCCCCAAGTAAAGCTATGACTATTCAAATTGACAAACTTTCTTCTGGTTGTTTTTATGGTATTTTTCTTTAGGAAGTTCAAGCCAACCTCTGGACATGAAGAAAGAGAGCTTAGAGCATGACAGAATTTGAAGTTCATGCATAAAAGCCTGAGTTTAAGAAGTAAAAAGTAATACAAACAGGGGAACTGGAAGTGATGAATCCTCAGTTAAGAGTGCTGCTACACCTAGAAAAAACTGTGATGAGGTAAATCCAAACATACAGAAAATAGGATGGATTAGTTTGGTGCAGTCTTCAGGCACTGACTTTGCACACTATGTAAAAGCATGGAATTAACAATCACTGGGTGGCAGGTTAGAAAAAGGAGTACCTGAATGCAAAATGGAAAACCTCTTTGACACCCATTAGGTTTGGTAATATATTACTAAGAAGCACACCATTCTGAGCTGTTATCTGGTTGGCTGGCTGAGTCCCTCTCCAGATTACCACTTAAATCAATAGCTTTCACATTGATTTTTCCAGCACACTATTCCAGTTAAAAGAACAATGCTCTGAGATGAGTCAGCTATTTATTCTGTCTGTAGGAACTCTGGTGCATTTTCATTTAGGAAAATAAAAGTGGGAGCCAAAGTACACACAGATATCTAGTAATAGGAACCTGCCTGTTGCACTACAACATGACACAGGCTCTACAGACACACAGATTTGCTACAGTTTGTGCAGCAGACACAGCCTGGCCATGAGCTACAGCAAGCTTCTGTAATGATGGAACTGAAATATAAACAGTTCATAACATTGAATTTTAGTTTAGTAATTGCTGTAGCGGAGGAGAAAAATATGTCTATATGTATACCATATCAGAGGTATGCACACAGAATCATAGAATGGTTTGGGTTGTAAGAGACATTAAAGATCATGTCATTCCAACACCCCAGCCATGGGCAGGGATGCCTCCCACTAGACCAGGTTGCCCATCTACCCTCGTCTTGGAAATTCCAGGGATGGGGCCCTCATAATTTTCTGGGCAATGTCAACCCTTTTCCTGGGCAATTAAACTAAGAAGCTGATCTCCACATATTCACCATGACACGTAGAACCTTAGCAGACTGTATTTCCATTTATTTTCATGTATTTGCATATTCCATGTAACATGCACTATAGGTCCAGTATTGTAACTAGTCATCACTATTGTCCAATATTGCTTCTGCTCTTTTCAATCATATTAACAATTTCCTCTTTTATACAGGTTCTTATAACCACAACATGCAGCTTCATTGACCCTTACTTTCTCTCTTCTGCTTAGCCGTCACTTGAGGAACCAGCAACCTTTCTTTCACCCAGTTTTGTAACTATTTAAAGACACTTACAAGAACTGCAGCAAAAATATTCTCAGTTCAAAGAAGAAATAACAATCTCAAGAGCTACCTGGAGATTTGGAGTCAGGCTGAAGTACAACTCTGCCCACAGTTTCTCTTGACCCCTCTCTGCTGCAGGCACAGAGCAAAGATCCTGCCATGGCCCCTCGTCTCTCCCACAGCTTTCCACACACAGCTGCTGTCCTGGCTTCAGGCTTGGCAAATGCCTGTCAGCTTGGCCTGTTTCTGGGAACTTGGAGTTAACACCAGCTAAAAACTACTAAAATTCCAGAGAAGGTAACAAATGAAAATATTTGTCCACTACACTTATTATCTCCAGTTTTGAATGTAAGGTACCAGATTACAGTCTATTCCACCTTCCTTTAAATACAGCCTTGGAGGGTATGGAGCAGCCAAGGGACATGTAAGGGACAGAGGTTTAACATTCAGAATTTTATTCTTTACTATATATTGAATATTGTGAATATACTGGGAGTGATGTTTTAACTGTGTCTGAGACAAGTACTAGAGAACTGAAGCTACAGAATAATTTCCATAGAACTGGCGGACATGATCAGTTACTAATGAAACTGGCAGTACTTCACACAACAAATCAGATATCCCACCTTTTCTGTCAGGTAATACATTGTGCTAAGCAAACAAAGGGAAATTTTTGTATTCATTAGCTACCAAGACACACTTGGCAGAATAGTCCTTGGTCTGCCATCTGAAAATAATCCTGCTCTGACAAGTGTCAGTCAGAAGTGCTGGTGAATCACTATAGATCTTGCCTCACTGCATGCACCATCAAGTCAAGCTTTGTGCAGTTACTTGAGAAGCAAGGCCTAAGTGCAGTTGTTCTAATCCCTGTTGATATTCCTGCTGCTTTTATATGTATTTCTAAAAAAACATCAGCCTTTGAAACATTTGCCAAGAGTTCTCATTTTTCCTTATCTTCCGAATAAAGATTTCACATTTCCTAGGGTCAGATACCTAGCCCACAATTTTGGCTTTTCTCCTTTTCCCAACTGCCTGGAAAGGGAGGCAGAATACGGGGGAGTGGTTTAAATAAGAAACAGAGAACTCTATAGGGCCAGCACTAATAGAATTTGCATATTCAAGGTTCTTTTCAAAATTTGGCATTGAATTATCTGTTCTCAAACTAATAAAAATAGCAAAACTTTTTTTTCTTTTGACAAATAAATTCACCACTGCAGCAGGATTCTGTGCTGCAGATAAATAGATGGTCAGCATCAGGCAGATGGTCAGTGCCAGACAGTGCCTGCAGTGTGAAGGCAGCGATGGCAGAGCACGAGGCTCCGGCTGCCCGCGGGTAGCGCCACCGCTCCCGCCCCGGTGTTCGCTCTGCGGGGAAAGACTCGCGAGGGGCAGCGGCGGGACCCGCACTGTACCTTTGAGGGCAGGTGGGGTGAAGACGCTCTGCTTCCTCTGCTTGGGAGAGGCGCTCTGGGACTGGGGAGGGACAAAACACAGAGAGAAGCGGTAAGAGACGCGCACAGGGAGAACTTTCTGTTCACGGCAGCTCCGGGTCTTGCCCCGCAGCTGCTTTCAGAGGGTGCACACACCCATCTGAGGAGTTTCTAAGAAAAATAGGTGGTGTACATCTGGTGCCAGCTTCTGGGCTTTCATGTATATAGAGAAAACTAAGATTAGATAGACAAAAATATGTATTTAATGGACAACATTTATGACTCCTACGCAAGACAGACCCAATACTACTGAAAATTACCCTTCACTCTAAAAAAATAGTTAAACATAAAATTTGGATAGCTGTGCTTTTAACAGACTGTGTAACAGTTTCTCATAAGGCAAATTAATGTTTACATACTTTAAATAGTTGCAAGATTTAAATTAACTAATGTTCCAATTAAACAGTGCAACCAGTGATTATATGTATAGGTAAAGTAGAACAGAAATTATTAATGCGTACATTTTAATATAAATAAGTGGAAAATGTCTTGCTTTGCTTTTTCAATGTCTTCTATTACGTCTAAGATAATTTCAGCCGCCAATCACTCAGCCTTTAACTGAGCTTGATTTGAGTGTTATATTTAGACACAGCTGAACTTTTTATGGCCCCAAAACTGCATGTATGCACAGAAGACAAATTATTCCAAAATAATGGTTGTAAAATTACACATAGAGTGATAATAGTATAATTATACCAATGTTAAGTTAGCAAACTCTAACTGTAATACATTCAGTGTTAAAGCAGAGCAGTTTTTGCAAAATGAAAGCAGCTAAATTGGTGCTCATATTATACCGACATGAAATTTGTTAACATACAAAGGACAATAAAGCTGCATAAGGTCGCACCCACAGCTAGTTTTGGAAGACACAAGCCCCATGTCACATTCCTAACAAAAAGCTTAAGGAAAATCTGTATGTAGACAAGGGGTTTTTTTCCCTCATCTAATCAATTTCTATTTATATTTGATCATAACAAGGTTGCCTTTTCCCAAATATTTTGTAAAAATGCCTAGTATATAGACTGAATTTTAATCAGATCTATTTCTTCATGGAACATTTGAGACAGCTCTTAAGAGAACCACTTTCACACAAGTATGGTCAATCCTATTACCTTATCACATTGGATTGAATGATAAGATTTAGAAATAAAATATTGTCTTCTTTGGCAAGAGAAATATATTTATACACACCATGGGACAGATTGCTGCACCATGGGACAGATTGCTGATCCCCACCTCAGTAAATCTTTATAAGTCTGTGTTTGAGTCCAAATTGGAACCAATCAATACCTACTGCTGCTATTTAAAGTGCTGCCTGCTGCTCTGGGCAACGGGTGAAGGAGAAAGAGATCAGGGAATTGCAGGAACTATGCAAAGAGAGATTAGAAAGCAAGATTGGAGGGAGGACCCCACTTTTATCTCTTGTGCAAACAACATCACTGCACTGCCTGCTGAAGGCTTGGCAAGTGATCGAGAGAGCAGAGAGGAGTTGCAATGTTTTGTTGGCCAGCAGTGACCTGCGGATCCAAAACAATGCTTGGATGGTTGAGCTGGCAGGGGCAGTTTTGCTGTGCTTTGGCAGGGCAGGGCAGCAAGGCAGAGGGGAGCGTGCCTCTCCCAGCTCCCTGCTACAGGGAGAAGGGAGAGCCAGCAGAACTGACACACAGCACAGCTTTACACAGCCCTGGTTTGAAAACCATGGTTCTTAAAAGGCTGTGTTACTGAAGATGGCATGACAATGTAAACAAGAATATTAACCAGGATGAACCAGTGAGTTTCAAAGGGGTTTTAACAATAGACCTATTTTAACAATAAATATATGGTGTGTTTGACTGGGGATTATTGGTTTTTTTTATAATATTTCACTTACCTCTGCCTGTGAGATGCTTGTTCTCTTCTCATCTTTTTCTAGAGAAAAATACAGAAAGAAAAAATTATTACAGAAGTGTTTCTCAGTGCTAACACTTGCAACACTATAGCACTGTTTTGAATAAGAAATTAACCTTCTGTTTTACAGTTTTTTGTTCTCTTTTGTATGTCTCAGAAAACCAGAGGCCCTGATCAGCATTTAGACTTAAGAACTTCATCTGAAGCACTTGACTCCCGTTTTTGTGTGTGAGAAACAGCAAGTGATGGAGTGCCCTCAGCAGCAGGTCCTTTGTCCAGGCTGCCAGCAGGGCTCTGTGCTTGCCAGGGGGGCTGTCAGGGCACAGGGCTGCTGTGCCCAGGGGCGGCACTTTCTTCTATGGTCCAAAAGGTCTTGGTTGTCAAATGGTGTGCAGCAAACTTACAAAGGGCTCTACTGCACTCAAATAAAAATGATAAACTCACCTCATTCAAGTCATTAATATATGAATAAAGGTACTGAAGAGCACATTTCAGTAATATGTGAAGTTAACAAAACTAAGCTTAACAAAGAGCAATCTTTCACCTCAGAAATTTCATGACCCTGCTGGACTGAAATTTTTCCTGGAACTTCTTACTTCCATTTCCTTTATTTACTTTTGATTATATGCATGGCAGAATTGCCAAAACTAGAGATTTCTAACAAAATAAGCATCTCTGAGAATCTGTATGAACAACTAAGTAAAATCATATGAAAGAGAGGAGGCTCAAGGATCTTCCTAACTATGGGATGTAACCAGTCATTGCATGTGCTAAATTATTTTGCTACTCTTGTACTGTTGTGGTTAATGGCCAGAAAGTGTCTGGCTTCTGCCAGTGATTTCACAAATATTTGATGAATAACACACAGGATCTTTGATACACAGTAGCTTGGAGCTCTAAAATAGAATGCCATTAAAAACAGAGACATCAATCTCTCACTGTACCAACACTCCTTCTAAAATTTTCCACTTGCAGATATCAGTGTGTAATTTTCACCGAGGTGTGGCAGAACTGTAAATGCAGGTCTGAGGGAAGAATAAGGTCCAGGCCATATCCCTTTATCTGACTTATTCTCTAGCTATTGGCTGCTTGTGGTGTGCTGTGTAAGAGGGGACGAGCCAGTCCAGGCAGCAGAATCATATTTTGTATTGCATTCTTCACCATTGTATCTGTGCATCTTACAAATATTAATTGATTTACTGGATTTTTCAATGTATTTATTTCCCATTATTTCTACCTGAAAGACTCTCAAATCACTCATTCTCAAGATAAAAAAAGTGTAGTTGAAAATAGTGCTGATTACTAAGGCATGATCCCACAGGTACAGAATTAGACAGGACAATCAGGAGGCGTTTCCTGCCATTGACATTTGTGTGAACTTCAGTAAGGTCACAAATCTCCTACTTGACTTCCTTACCTGTAAATAAGTATAGCAGTGCCTATTTCAGTATAGCAGTGTCTCTTGAATTCCATAAAACACTTTGGGGTATGAAGGCAGGCTGGCTCCATGGGTGATTAGTTATGTGCTTGTAATCTTTCTTATTGGTTGTATACAAACAGACCCAGGCTTCAATGAGTCAACATTGGACTTCTTTTTTTAGCTCAGGATCCTGGTTTTACTTTAGAGGCAAAATTTGAACAAATCAGGAACTTTCAGCAAAGAACAATGAAAAGTAATTTACATCCCATTCCTTCCCGAAACTCTAAATTTGTCCAGATTAAAAATATTTTGTAAACGCAAGCTGAGTTTTGCGTAAGGAAAATAAAATAAAAATGTAGCTTTGACAGGTTTCAGGTCTTGAACCTGAGAATGTGCACAACTCTAACCCTCTGGGCCTGCACATTTAGTGTTCTGAGTGATGTGACATTAAAACTACTAGAACTGGAAAGTTTCCAGCCTTTCACCCAGGAGCCTTCATTTGACAGGAAACTTCAGGAAAAAGAACTGGTCCCACCATATGGAGTTAGAGAAATCATTCATATCCACAGGGTGAATAGTGCCAATGAAAAGCATCAGACAACATGGGCATTTAAGGGTGACTTACAAGATCACATAAAAAAACAATTTTTCAAATCAGTAGAGAGAGATCAGAAATGAACCTAAAGGAGTGAAAGATACAGACTTGAGGCAGCAGCCATGAAGTGTTTCAAGTGAGATGAAGGAAAAGGTAGAGCTGCTTGGAGGTGCAGTTTGGTCAATGGTACATTTTGACATGCATTTATTTTTGAGGACAGAAAGAGCACCACATGCATATTTTTGACAGGCATTTTGATGGATAAGACCCAAAGGAGAGTACAGATTTTAAAGGAGAGGTGATAAGGAAAGGGAAAAAAGAAGTCTAGATCCTGAATGCCATGGACTGAGGGAGGAAGAAAAGAATAAAGATGAAAGGCAAGGGGGACTTGGAAGGAAGATAGACTAGCTTTTGTGTAGCTGAGGTAGCAATGAGAGACAGGAACAGTGGGATTGTAGCAGTGAAAGCGGGAATTTAGTGATGACAGAGAGCAGAGCTGGAGTGCAGTGCAGGCTGGAGCTCACTCAAGAGCTCTCTGCCTGGGGAAATACTTAGAGCCATCTTGGCCTAACTGAAGGATTACATTAATAATTGTGTGAACAGTTGTCCTTGGACAAATAGTGGTTTTCCAGTGTAACTTACAATGCTTTGAAAGCAGTTTAAATAAATTAATGAAAGTATATCTCACTAAGCAAGTATCCTTGTGAGAGTCAATGGAAGTAGGAATTAATGCACTCACTGGCACCAAGAGACCGTGTGGAAAATCAAATTTTATGATGAGAGTGGAAGGTACAAGGTAAGAAAGAACATCATCAGTTAGCTACTGCAAATCAGGCATTTTCACCTACAGAAACCAAACAAGTCACACATCTCCCACCCTCAAATTCATCAACAATTATAAGCTGAATTTCTTTACTGAACTCTTAGAGCATAAATTCCTCTTGAGAAGGAAATAATCAGGAAATAATCAGACAATAAATCACAAATATCACTTGATTCCCAGGGCAGGATGAAGTCCCTGGTTTGTCAGCATCCTTCAGTTCCCATTGACTACTGTGCAGGCAGGATTCTGTTCACAAACATAACAGTTATACAGAATGAGAAAGTCACTTATCATGTTTATAACTAGGCAATTATACCACAGAGAGTGTGAATTCAAATGATCAGCTATTTCTCTTTTATATGACACAAACCCCCAGTTCTCAGTAGATAAATTCTCCCTACAGGTTTGCTCTCATTTTGGGGCTGGAAGGGAAGAAGACTTTTAATAGTGCTCTGTTTTCCTCCCTCACAGAGTGTAACATTTTTCACAGAACACAATACAGCTGTGTTGTATTCCAAATCTCAACATATGATTTTTTCCAGTTAAACTTACACTTTGCTGCTCTAATTAGGTAACAGGGATCTAATTACTCAAGTAATTTCTAGACAATTTTTGTGGTTTTGTTCTCAAGAGGTTTAACAGAAATCATATGAAGAGCTGAGAATGGATTTGTACATCCCTAAGTACTGGAAAGTGGAGGTACCTAAAAACAAGGTTGGAGCTATGTTTTTGACACCTGTGCTGAGGAAAAAGCAGATGAGGACTTTCCCCTGTGCTGGGCAAATAATGTCTGAGCCTAGTGTGGTCCTTACCTCATGCAGACTGGAGTAACACCTGGCAAAATAAACAGGGTTTCAGGCTTTAGTCAGTGTCCTCAGGAAAGTAAATAGTTAATGAAAGGTTCAGTCTAAATGATATTTCCTTCAGTCCAGATATGTACACAGGCTTTCTGAAACAAAGCCTTGTTTTTTTTTAAGGAGAGACACTTCTAAAAGCCCATCTACCTGCACAGACCCCCTTTCAGCATTAGATCTGGACACTCTAGTCTTTACCCAGGGCAAAATCTCACCCACTCACAGGGAAACCTGTGAGACTTGGCCTAAATATGTTGCTGAAATAGGTGGAAGAAACCCCAGAGGATTTGTCTCCCAAACACTTGTTAGCAGAGCTCTTTTGGATCTTTATTAGCACATCCGCCAACCCCAGCTGATACAGTAAGCTGAGCTCCCCCAAACAGAGTGGAAGGAGGTTGGTTACAGCTGGGATCACAGCTGCCTGGTGGTGCTGATCACTCTTGCATGGATCCCCACTGCTGTGCAAATGGCATGTCCATGCTGGGGGAGCTTTGTGGTCGTTTTAGAGTAAGGTCAAAATTCATCTGCCTTGCTTCTCCCACTGGATAATGTTAATGCACTTGGAGCAGCTTTGCAGGGCAAGGGGTGACCTGTTTGAAAAGCCTTGGCCTCTGGTATCAGCCATGGGCTCTGCAGTGGTCTCATCCAGCAAAGGTTTATGTCATCCAGCTAAGTACCCTGCTTGCTTTCCCCCTGGCAAGAGCAAATAAAAGCCTTTTCTGCAGGGTTTCAGCCAGGCACTGGAGAAATAGAACAGGTCAAAGAGGCTGGCTTTTACACAAAAGAAACTCAGCAAGAGGCTGGTAGAATTGTTGGAGAAAGCTTCTTGTAGAGAGTTTGGAATTTTCATTGGGAAAACACAGTTGAGCAGTTTGAGATAAAAATCACTGTGGGGCTGATAGGTTGGGATTTGATTAATTTTTGTCATAGTGTCTAAATTTTCTCTTAAAACTAGTGAAAACAATAGTCTTATTGCTCAGATGGTGGGAATAGCCTGTGAGTTGCATGCCTGTAACAGGTGTTAGTTAAAGAATTATTTAAACAAGAATGGTTTGAATCTGAAAGAAATTTGCCTGGTGACAGACTTCAGGAACACGATGTTTAGTCTGGAGCCACTTTATAATCCTGCACTTGACCCTGTGTATACAGGAGGGAGCAAAATAGATGAATAGAGGCATGGATCCAGCCTTTCACATGCAAACGAGTGCAGGGCACCCCAAGCTAGTGACAAATCAGATACTGCTGCTGCTGCTATGAAATAGTTCAGTCAGTTTAATTCCTTATCATTAGCTTTGATGAAATACCTCTCTGGCCAAGCAGTACAGTGTCCACGAGCAAAGTTTGCTGTCAGAAACTGTGAAAGAAATTAATCAATTGCTGACTTCTGGTCAATGTGCTCAATGATGACATTGAGTTGGAAAAAGGGAAATAATTTTTCTGCATGTGGGTCCACTTAGCCATCTCCTATAATGAAGAGGAGGGTGGCTCTCTCTTCCTTCTGTGTGCCTGGGCAGTGGGGGCAGAGCTCTGCTCCCAACCTTGCTTGGTGCAACAAGACAGACCACTTGTTTCGAAAACTGACACTTACATGGCACAGACTTATGCAGTTTTAGGAATTAAGAAAAGAAATGGATAATTTTTGAAATAATTCTTCCTTACCATGCCCTTTAGGAGCAAGAAAATCTGAAATTTCCTGAAAATTTCATTCCAGTCATTTCACATTTCAATTTCTCTATCAGAAAAAAAAAAAGGATATTTTTTAATCTGCCAGTTTGCCTCACTGGTGTTTGACCATCACCATCTGTATTAGCCATTGATATTTGTAAAACGAGCTCACTGAAACCTCATTTAGGAATTCACTGACATAGTATTTTGTTTTTCTGGTATCGCAACTACTTTTTCTTTCTTCTAGAAGACATAGTAAGATCAAAAAATATTTAATGCTTTGCTTTTTCTGGAATTCTAACTACACATTGCAACATGATGTAGCAGTTCATTGCTTTTTACTAAATCACTGAGGTCAGAAAAGGGAAAAAATTCAAAACAGACAAAGATAAAAAGTGTTTATGCAGTTGTTTGATTTTTGCTTGCTAGTATCTATCAATGAAAACTTGGCTACAGGTTTAGATATCATTACATTTAATTACAATAAAATATCCTGGTTAGCAGTCCTGGAGTGAGTATATGTTTCTGGAAATACTCCCATTGCAGAAGCACCTCATTAAACTGCCGTATCGCAGCTGCTGTGGGGAGCATAGCTGGAAGGTCTGCTCCCCTCCTCACTCAAGTGCTGACAAGAGAGAGTGTACATGGCAGTTCTGCTGCATCCCACACACTAATCAGCGTCTAAATTACTGCCTGGTCCTTTAGGGAGCACTGGTAACGAGATTTGTATAGGAAATATTAATAAAACATATGGGAGAGAGGAATTTGCTATATACACAGGGGTTTGCATGCCTATGCTATCAGGCACTTGCAGTGAAGGTGTGCGGTGTGGGAAAGATCCCACATTGTGCTGACAACACCATCACCGAGGGACCTCTGTCACTCTGTCTCACAGATCACAGCACAGCTTTTCTCAACTAGCTCCTGACTGTAACCAGTCCTTCAGATTTCAATAAAATGCTACAGGCCGGATGAAGCTGACACTTAGAATTTTCTTTCCATGTAAATCAGTATTTCCCACCTTCAATATTCAAGTAGTCATTACTACCACTGAGAGTAGGGGCTGCAATCTCCTTTGTTAGACCAAATCCTTCCTAAAAGTGCTCAAAGTCAGCCACTAAACAAAAAGAACAATCATCCTTTTACTCTCAATGCACACAACAGCATCTGATTGAAATAATATCTGTATCTCTGATCATACAGAGAGGACCCACTTCAAACTGCACAGCCATAAGCATATGAAGTAAAACCACTGTTCCGAAATTACACAGATCAAAATGTCTTTAAAACATGCATTGTGGTACCATAACCTATTTTGAAAGAAACTGGAGACATTACAAACCTCAAATGTGAATCTAAATGTATTTGTTTGCATCACATGAATCTCAGAAGGGAATTACAGTGCCTGATTCAGCTACTTTGTTATTCCATCTTCATGCCAGACTCATGGAAATCAGTCTCATTTTACTGGCATTAAACTAGAATCTAAGAGTGATGAATCAGGTCTCAAGCCTTACCACAGTACAGTCACGAATTATTACAAGCAGCACAAGAATCATCCTTCTCTTAAGCATTTTGTTTTCAATTTTTCACTCTCCCTTTCTAAAATATGTGCTAAATTTAATACAAAACAAATTCTAAATAAGTTCCATGAATCAAATATAGCTTCTCAAAATATACTTTAGAAGACAATTAAAATTGAATAATTTTCTCCCTTCTTACAAATAAGGACTGAGTTGTTCTGCTTGTCATCTTGGAGTTGCACTTCCACCTGACTTTGTGGTCTTGCAGCTGCTGCCAGCTCTGTAAGGCTTTTATTGATATTGTCCTGGCTTTTAATGACAAGACAGAAAACACGCCTTGTAGAAAAACCTGTCATGAAAAAAATACTTCCATGAAGAAGCTTCTTTTCCTAATGGCAGAATAGACCCTGTTCTGCAACTCTGCTCCATGAGGTTCAGGTGAGTGAGGCACAGGGAATGGACCTTCCTGATGTGGAGTCCTGGATCTATGATATGGGGACAATAACAGATATGACAGGTCTTCCCAGGAAAATAATGAACCCACTGAGAAATATGCTTGAAATAAGCATTCTGTTTGGATAACTAATGTAAAGATTGACTTTAATTCACAATATAAACAATGGTAGCCTTGAAGATGCTTTCTAAGCAGCACAAACTGCTCCTAGATGAAGGAAATGGAGACAACTTCCAAAGAACAACTGACTAAGTAAGAGGAACTAGGAGAAGGTAAGTAGAAATCTTTATTTCTGTCTTTTGATCCCTCAGATGAGACATTTTCTGGAACAGACAAAAATGTCTTACTAAATTATCAGGAATGACTCTGAGCTAAACTTCTCATGTCATTTGCAGTTGACCAATGTGGACTACTGGCATCAGAGCTGGGAGGAACCTCCAGCAGGACCACAGGGTGTCACTCTGGGCAGAAGCTCTAGATCAGGGTTTGCCTCCAGCTTGCTTTGAAGCTGCCTGAAATTTACTCATTCCAAAAGTACACCATTTAACAGCAAAATACTTCTTTCAGTTTCCAGCACAACAAAGTTAAGCTCAATCAGAAATCCAGGGTGCCTGCTATGCTCTGACTCTTGGTGAAGAGGAGTTTGTCTGTGCCTGGCCTGGCTTGGTGATGTGGGAGCAGAGTGGTGTTCAGGCAAATTGAGTCCCACAGGAGTTGAAAAAAAAAAGACAAAAAAGGCAGACTGCTTTCTCATTTAATAAATTACTTCTAGATTTAGTGCAACTGTGAAAGAACTGCAGCCATACATAAATTGACTCTTAGTCAAAACTCTTGCTCATTATCTAAACTGAGTAATGACAGTCTGTCTTGGGAAAAAAAACCCCTTATTCTTGCAACAAATAAATGTAAACCAGGGTGATACTGATTTTCTGACATGAGCCAGAACGGAACCTGACAGCCATCGTTTCTGGGTGCCCCAGGCAGTGCTGAAGGGGCAAAGTGAAGCAGAAGAAAGCCTAAGAAAATTAGACTTTCACAGAGATATGGAACAAGGCTAAGAACAAGGACTGCAATGTGGATGTAAATCACAGTGTGGTGTCTTGAAGTTTGTCCAGCTGTGTAGAACACGAACTCACCTCATTGTAAGGTTACACTGACACAGAATCTATTCTGACACAACAGCAGACGTCAATAAAGATTGCATCTCTGCTGCATGGATTAAGGGCAGTTTCCACACTCACAGCATAATCTCACCAGGTCTGAAACCTGACAGTGAAGGAAAAGGTTCACATGAAGGAAATAGGGGAGCAGTGGAGATAAAGATGTTTTCTGAGAGGTTAGAGGAAGGCCAGATCTGTCGAGTGACTGGCAGCAAATACTCAGAGAAATAGGTTCAGAGCAGAACATGAGTCTGAAATGAATGTGCCCAAGGAAAACATACTGCTAGACTACTAAAAGTTTGCCGATAATTGCTACCATTTTACCAAATGTTCCCAAAGCTCATACACAAAAACTTTCCAAATAGCTTGGAATCACTTTGTTCATTGACTAAGCCATAACAGTGTACTAGTTTGTGAAAAGACTTAATGTGTTCTTTAAGTATTTTCAAATATAGAAAGAAGCCAAGTATCTTGAGAAGGCAGCTACCCTCTGTTGTGAGTTTATCAGTAATACTGGATAGTATTAGGAATGTGCTAGTTTCCAGCTGCTGGTTGCTTTAGGTTTACCCTGTGTTCAAATGACTGAAGAGGCTCAAGATCTAAATACAATTGAGGCAAACATCATGAAGTAAAATCCGTGGTTACCAGGAATATAGTACAAGCCAATCCCCTGACATACATTTAAACCATTTCCTAATAACTTCATGTGCAGGAATCAATTGTGGTGGAAAATGGCTCAGTACTGACCTACTGATCACAATCTTTCTATCTGTGTTACAGCTGCAACAGCTATCACTGTGAGCAGTTCCTTTCTCGCCTGTGAGCTGTAGGAGTATTCTAAGCTCTAAATAAAAACCAGCAGCAGCAGCCAAAACAAAAAAACAAACCACAAAACACCCAAAACAGCCAAATGTTCCTTAGCAGGCTGTAGCTCATAAAGCTGTTTTAAAAAAAAATCCTATCTGAACAGTTGTGTTTGTACATTCTGGAAAGTGACATTTGCCAGGGGAGAAGAAAACATACAAAACAATAAAATTCTTCCTTAGCCCGTGATTATTATTGCTGCCTTAGCAGTTTCCTTCCTTTTGGAATAATACCTCAAGGATTTCGGTAAGGATGTATTGCAAAGCTTATCCCAGCCAAGTGCTCGTGGCTTGCTTGTAGTTCGAATGCATACACAGAAAGCTCCTCACATACATGGATCATCTGACATGTGAATCAAGTAAGCTACTAGTAATAGTTCTTCTGAGGATTTAGGACCCTTTTTACAAAAAGAAGATGCAAATAGCATTCTTGTAAATTCATTTTTTAGTTTTCCAAACTTTCCAAAGGTCAGCAAAATGAGGTTCCCTCATCTCATTCTTGCCTTCAGCACAACTAAGTGGGCTGGAAAAGACCAGGGCCACCACTGTTAGCTCAGAATAAGTCAGCTGTAATTTCCAAAGGCGTTTTTCAGAATTTCTACTGACCTCACTTCATACCAGAGGCAGAGGGGACCCTGGGTTTTGTTTTATACATCTCCATCTGTACTGTCACAATCAGAAACACCTTGCTGTGATTCCCATGGAATGAGCTGTTCCACACCCTCCTATGGAATATGCTGTACACATTAAAACTGAAGACACACACCAGCACTGGCATTTTAGGAGGGTTGAAGGCACACTTTTAACAATTGCAGCCCTGCTGTCTACTTACTGTATTTCAAAAATGGACAGTAAAAACCTAATGTTGGTCAGGACCAAAAATCTTCTGGGCTGCAATTCTTTAAAGGGAAATTTTTTTTCTCCTCTATCCCCCAATCAGTTTTTAGTTCATCAGTACAATTCCACTTCAAAGAGAAAAGGTTGTGAAATAGGACTTAGTAATAGAAACATGTTGCTTTCAAACCAGTTGAGCTTTTAGGTTAAGTTGCTCCCTGATTCTGTAGAATCACAGAATCACAGAATCATAGAATCGATTGGGTTGGAAAAGACCTCCGAGATCATCGAGTCCAACCCTTGGTCCATCTCT
>JAWWEV010000172.1:24424137-24465053 GCA_035583235.1 Hafferia zeledoni | reverse complement strand
TGATGATGGACTCAATCCCCTCATCTAAATCATCAATAAAGATGTTAAACAGGACTGGACCCAACACAGACCCCTGGAGATCCTAATACAACAAAAAATGTGGAGCAAATGCTTCAGGTGATCCTAGACATGCTACTGTTTGGTGCTGATCAAAGAAAGAGCAGGACAGGTTCATCCAAATCTTGGCTTTCTACCACTGCCTGAGAACAGTTATGGCAGGGAACTTCAGAAAGACTTGAAGGTAATACTATCACCACACATCACCGAGTGGTGGAGGCTCAGTGCAGCAGTGTTTAGGCTATGAGATATTTAGGCACAAGGATAAACTGTACTGTGGGGTGCAATAGAGCTCACTGCTTTATTGAACTTTCTATCTGCCTTGCTCAAGCTCATTTTCTGCATGGTGTGACTATCTCTTCTTGTGTCATCAGAACAAAGGACGTGGCCTCAGGTGAAAAACACAACCTTTACATTGCACCTTCATCCACTTAACACTGCTAACTCTGTTAGTGCAATTTGATTTCACAAGATGAATAATGCCAAGACATCAATATTTTGTGGTACATCCGCATGCCAGGTATCACAGGGAAAACATGAACAAAGAGTGAGCATGTCACTGTGCTTCATTCTGGTACTATGGTAAATCCTCCAGTAAAGCCACAGGAGAAAAATATTAGAAGTGATTTTAGATACAGACAGAGGAATAGCTTTTTGAAGGGGAGAAGAAGGAAACAGAGCTCTACTCAACAGACGTACAGCCTAATTCCACCCCAGAACTGCTTTGGTTACTGTAAAAAGAGACTTGACCGGTCCAACTGATCTTGTTTCCACCAGCTGATGACACAGGCAGCTCAGATTCACAGGAAAGCAAAGCTAAGTTCTACACCTCCTTGCACTCTTGCTGAGTTTCTGCAGCCTTCTGTAGTTGGCAAAACCTTTCATGACTAATATATTCAATTTGTTTAGTCTCTGATAGCTTAAGATCCAGATTCATTAAATTCCAGCTTTGGATGTATTTTGAATTAAAGCTTTAACTTCAGTTATGCCACATAAAGAGTTAAATTTTGTCTCTAAAAGCTCAATAAATGGGCTACCTTGATTGATGCTTTAAGTGCAACCCCTTCCCAATATTCTGAACATAATGAGGTTAGTGCTAAAAGCTGGATTCACTCTCATCTGTCTGCATTATCTATTTATTTCACATACGTCACCATGGTAAATGAGTGCTGCATTAAGTACTAAATAGTAGAGGTCAGAAAAACCCTGTGTTGTATTTTTTTTCCTCTCAGCAAGAATGAAACATCTTTTAATTGTTTTAAATTTATTACCTTATTTAAAATACGAAAATATACCCCCCCCCCCCCCCCCAGTATTAGCCAATTACTGAAGTATGATTTAAATATAATCTCAAAACAAACAAACTTGACATTCTTATTCAAAACATTCTGTCTTACAATGTCTAATGGACTTAATTTGAAATAGCCTCTGAAATTTTTTAGCATTTAAAAAAATTAAAAACCTCAAAATACAAGCAGAATCTTTGCCACAGGCTAAACCAGACATATTTTCTCCAAATTTTTTTTTAAATGACATCGAACTGTATGCTCATGTAGCCATGTTATATACAGCTTAAGTATTTGACTGTAAGAAGTAGTTATTATGCTTAGGTATTTCATTTTTTAAGTAAAAAGCTCACCATCTATTCAGGATTCTCACCAAAACAAATTAGATGAGGTGTACAAGCATTTGGCAGAGAGCAAATCTGTGGAAAGCTCCTCTAGCAAATTAAGCCTTATGACTGCAATAAGTTAGAATCTGTCTCACAACCCTGCTTGGCAGGTTGGGCAGCCTTGCACGTCACTATTCCCTACCCATGGCACAGCTCTGCCATGCTACATGCACGGAGGTGATAACAAGTGTAAACATTCCAAAAGCTTATCAGTCCTCATGCTGAATGATCAAGCAGCTGGAGATCTCTAACATGAAGCCATGGATATTAAAAATTATTTGCAAATAATCTCCTGGGGTGGAAGAAGGCTGTTTCTATGGTACTTTTCTATAAGGAACAAGGAAAACAGATGAGGAGCACAAGGTTCAGCTCTAAAAATACCTTATTCACTTTCATATAGTTCCATGGACATTGACCCTCCCAACACAAACCCAAGAGGAAGCAGAGAGCAGGAGGAACAAGTAAAGTACATGGTACTTAGAACAAAGTAAAAGATATGCATTAGCAGCTTGGCTGCACTGATAAAGCATGTCAGTTTTCATCTGTTGGGTATTTAGGGCTGGAACAAGAAAAATGGACTAAATGCAATTCCAGCCATACTGGGAGCGAGTAAACCTTTTAGGTTTTTGGCTTCATGTCCTCTCAGCTGCAGCACTTCTCTAATCTAGGAAGAAATCTGAGTCCTGGTTGTAAATACCCAGCCTCTATTTCCATCCAGCAGAGCCTACTCAGGTGGTGTTTGCATCCTGCACTGCCCAGTCTCGCAGAGGGATGGGTGGCTCCAGCGACAGGGGGGACTCATTCTTGTTTTGACTTCAGCCAACTAGGAGAAACAACCAAGCTCACAGGGACTATGTGCCATGCAAAATATACCTGTGCAGGCATCAATAAACACTGAAAATCAAGGAAGCATGGATAAAAATAAATATGAATAATTAAGTAACATAAGTTAATTTTTACCGGAACCTGCACAACACTTTTTTGTTTTGACTTTCTCTGAGTAGCTGTCAGACCTTTCGCCTTGTTAAAGCTTTACTTACTGAGTAGAGAGACAGTCCAGACTTTGGCATTATATGTTTCACACTATGTGGTTAACACAATGATTACAATATTCCCAGGGAATGTTTCTATTTGGGAATTAATGTGTTTATGACCTCCAAAATGGCAAAAATATAGCTGTCTGCTTGGGTGATAATCTTCAGTTTAGGTCAAGCAGTGCCCAGTGCATTCCAGCAATTCAAGCCTTGGCCTCTGTACTGTAGGGAGCATGACAGCTCTTTTGACAGGTGGTGACAGTGACTTATAATATCCTCACTCTCTCAAGAAATGGAGCATATTCATGAAATGGAGCATACTCATGAATGATGCCAAGGAACTTTTTTTAAAAAAATTCATTGTTTCTTTCTGAAAGCTGAAAGCCATTCCTTCTGGGCATTAAGAACAGGTTCCTGACTTTTATTTTATTTTATTTTATTTTATTTTATTTTATTTTTAAGTCCTTGAACATCTCTTTTTGTTTTCATGGAGTCTGTACTCACACTGCATATGAGTGAGGAACTTTTGCTGTGGTTTGTCCCAGGGACTTCTGCAAGCCTGAACTGCAGAGAAAACTCAGACTAACACAAATGAAAGAGCATCAGAGCATAGGGTATATAGGTAAGAAAAAGTGATGTAGTTTGCCACTGAACATTTGCAGTCACAAATCAGCCTGCCAACAGCAGGATATTTACAAGCACAGTAATTTTCCTCTCTCTTCTGGAATCCCTATCACCTGTCACCAGGTATTATGCGACGTTTGTTTTATATATTTTTTTGTTTCATTGTATCAGATAGTACTTTCCAGGACAGGCTGAAAGAACACGAAGGTCCTCACTGCCCTGTCAAGTAGTGCCTCTGAACATCCTGGTGCCATTCAGAATCCACACTGAGCTACACCAGCCCTCTGGTGTGAGGGGACAGAAAGGTTTTTCACTGTTTACTGTCATACCTCCTAGACTGATATAAAAAGAGAGAGCATACTTAAATGGTATACTTGTTCAGCATATAGAAAGACTAACTATTTTGACTCAAACAAACCCCAGTAAATGACAGTTTTTGTTAATGTATGAGTGCTTTATTACCACATTGGAAGCCTAAAGTTGTAATTGAAAACAGCTGCTATTTGGCTTACTCACTTTCTAGTTCTTCAACCAAAGTAAGGAGTATGTCCAACCAGAACCTCAAGCTTTGGAAAAACATATCAGTTTTCATGAACTCTGAGAGCAAGACTTCTCTGCTGATTCAAGATTCAGTGAGACTTTTCCCTGAGAAAATATAGCAGAACTGCTTGACAGTGCCCAGAAACAGCTGCCTCCTACTTAGTAGGTCTTTTTTGACCACAGTTTATTTTGTCTTGGAATAAAAAAATATGTGACCATTAGGCATAAAACAAACATATTAATTCATCTAGAAGCATTATCTAACTAATATTAATCACAAACAATAATGTTGAGCAAAGCATATCATATTTATCCCATTAAGGATATGGTTCTGGTACAGTTTGCATCTCCAGGAAAGCACATCTGCATGTGGTAATGAGATTTATTGTGCAGGGAGAGTTCAGGAGTGTATAAAACCGATTTATAACAGAAAATCTCAACTGCTTTAGGATGTAATGGAATTGACAGAGGTGTGAGGACAGTTTTATCTCCCACCACCCACCTGACTGTGTTGTTTGCTGTTGCACTGAATACTCAGGCTGCTCATGGGGCATCTCAACAGAGCTCTGGGGAAGTGGCAGGAAGCTGAAAAGCAAGAATCTTATTCTGGATAATGGAAAATAACATAGGAACAAGAAAGCAAAACTGCTAAGGCCCAAAGACACGTTGCAAGAATGTTCCTTGTCTGGAGACATGTACAACTTGCTTTTCTTCAAGTTGTGATTTACAGTGTTCAGTAACCTCAGATGTACTGGGAATATATGTTTTATATTACTTTTCAGTGATAATATATCCTTTTTGCCTTGAAATGAGATTTGAAAAACACAAAAAGGCAGCTCCGGAGAGGAGTTATCAAAACACATTACTACATTTTTCTGATTTCCAAACACAGAGTAACATTTACATTACGAATAAGAAAGAAAAAACAGGCAACAAAGCAGAAACAGGAGCTGAAAACAGCGAATATGTAGAAAATTTAGAAACACAGAAGTATATCCTAATGTTTACCCATATTCTAATGCTTCAAGAAGACTGAACACTTTGACACAAGTTGAACAGCCTTTGCCAGCCAGAGTGTTTGATGTGTTGGCTCAGTGACAAAGCCAGTCTGTGTAGGAACACTGACATTATTTTCTGATCAAAGTGAGCCCTAATGCTATTAAACCTGAGTTGTGGTCTGACATGCTTTCCTCCCTCAGCTATCACTTCTCTGCTTTGCCACCAGCTTTTTCCTGAGTCGTTGCAGTATGATATTCTGCTAGTTTAAAGCATGGCCAGACTTTTATTTCAGATAATAAGAATTGATTTTCATATATATTTTGCTGTACTTGGTAAGGAGACAGGAGGCTGTGCATATACAGAAAAGGTTGCTTTTAGAGTATGGTGGTATTCAATTTCTGTTGACTCCAATGATATTGCAAGAGAAATAGGAAGCAGAAGAGCTTTAAAAACTTTTGGATTAAACTCTTGTGCAGCATATTAGTTAAATATGTCCTTAAAACTAAACATGTGCTTATGTTCCTTTTATAAAAGACAGAGCACCTGCGGCTACAGCAGGATATGAATGGGTTACCCCAGTAACACATGCAGCACCCTGCACAGCATGAGATGCTGCTCATTTTTCTAGTTCCATCACTTTATACTTGTGTTTGCTTTCACAGATAGCAAAGGCATCTTATAATTTAAAATACAAGTAAAACTAATTAGATACTATGAAATCAAACATCAGATGCTCAGAAAACAGAGCTCCATTGGTGGCAAATGAAGCAAAAGAGGTTTAAGCAACTTCATAACTCGGTTTGCTAGTCTTAGCTTCTCTGCTCAGATGGGTCATAACCCATCAAAGGGCACTTTACAGAGCACTTAGAGAAAGACTGAAGGGTTTGTTTATTTATTGTTGTCACAGAATATGCTGATTTGCATAAGGATCATTGAATCCAACTCTTAGCCCCTCACATGACTGTCCCCAAAGAGTCTTGCTTCATAAACTCACATTATCCACTGCAATCACTGTTGCTGCTGCAATTCAAATTTCTCTTTTGTTGACTGATTGCAATTATACATGGTGCCAACCAGTGTGAACATCAGAAAATGCAACAGTCAATGATGCCACAGACTGGATATTAGCTCCTACTGTCACATGCATCACCATTCATTGTGGTCTAACACTGTCTCCTTGGAAGCAAGGAAGTCAAGCAGACTCTTACAGTTTTTGAGGAGCTGTCATTGGTTAAAAATTACTTAACCTTAGTAGATAATCCATCTTCACTTCATAGCACTATTGATCTGACCTATGTGGGTGAAGACATATTCCTGTTGAAGCTGTAGCAGACATCAGGGATGGATGAGAAGACTTAATAGAAAACAACTTTTAGATCTTTGTACAGAAGAACTCAAACTGAATTTATTATGAAGTTCTGAAACGTCCAAACACGTTTTACTGCCTTCTGATTTCCAGATGGGTCTGCATCCAGACCAGACTACCACAAAAATGCTGCTTTTTTTAACTGCTGCACTCAGAAGCAGCTGTAAAGGAGGCTATAGAAAAGTCTGATTCTTAGAAACTGCCTGTCTCTGTTTTTCAAAAAAAGAGAAGTTTAGATAATTAGAATAAACTTTGCATCCAAACATTTAGAATTGCATTAGGACACACATTTCAAACTCTTGGAAGCATATCTTTTACTAGCTGTTTGTTTCTAAGGAAGGAAGTGGAGTACTCCAGTGGGTAAAAATTCGAGAGACAGGATTCTTGTTTAGCCCAGATCTAACTAAAAAAAAAAAAAATTACTTTGACAGTATCACTGGAATTCTCTGCTGTTTGGCTTCTCTGTTGATCTAGGGAAACACGCTTCTAAAACAATTTTTTGAGCATCAACTATATTATTATTATTATTATTATTATTATTATTATTATTATTATTATTATTATTATTATATTAACTGCAACCATGTGCAGTGATGAATTTATTTTTATTTTTGGAGACAAATTGTATCCAGCATCCCACTGAATTCTATTCATAATCCAACAACTGATCAGCACTTTGGGGTGTAATCATCAAGGCATCAAGAACCCTTAGGACCAGCTGACTCTGAAAGATGAAGCTATACAATAATTCCAGCTGTACAGCACCTTGCAAGATTGAGACCATAAGGGTTTTTTTTAGTATCTGCACTGCCATTGTAAACCTTCTGTCTGCTTTTCCAGCCTGGCTTTACAGGCCTTGTATTCAGCAGGTTTACACACCTACATGTGCACACCCTGTTCAAAACACTTGCCCATATCAAGCACACCATATAGGAATATGCATGAAGATGCTCAATGCATGAACCACGTGGTGAGGGGCAGGAAAATGAAGATGCTGTGAAAGTTTTTATTTTTATCTGACTTCATATAAAATTTTAAAAACAAGACAAAGTTATAATTTAACCAAAGAATAACTTCATTAATATTAGTTTCCAGTATCTAGAAAGAGCAGATAGTAGCTAAATAAATAAATAAAAATAGATGAAGACTAATACTAACTTGTGGGCTTCTATGGAAGTTAACTGAAACTTGAAGCAATCCTGACTCATAATAAAAATTTTTTATTTAAAGATTTATTATGAACATTGCAGGAAAGGTGATAACAGACATGTACCACTTTGTTTACAGTAAAATTTCCTGTAAATTAAAGAGTTCTTATTCTCTGTTTGGTTTTGATTTGGTATTGTACCAAGTATCTGTTTATAAAAGGAAATATGACAGTACAAAATGTACAAAGTGAATTGCAAAAGAGATTAGCAGTCAAGGTGAATTTGCTTTGAATTAAGTCCTAGCAACACAGACACTGTAGATCCCATTAGGGTAAGGACAGTCAGTCTAAGGCAGATTTTTCATGCACCATTACTGAGAGGTGAACTGCCTGAAATTCAGGCCAGAAAGCTACTCTGCAAACTGGGCTTGGGGTTACACAGGTCACTCTCAATGTCAGGAGAAAGCTTCAGCCATATGGGACACACTTGAACATCTGTGTGCTGAGCTGCAAGGACCTAAACTCCAAGAGCTCAGCTCTCTAAATGCTTCCTTCTGTACGTTTCTGAGGAACTTCAGCTACTGATGATGTTGATCAGACCTGGGCACCAGCAGCACGTGAAGCAAGTGGAGGTGCTGAAAGGCTTAAGATGGTTTTGTTTCACTAAGGTGCCAGTGCAAAAAGTAATGGCCTTAGGGAGACATGGGTGAGAAAAAGCCTGCACTGCTTTTAAAAAAAGATTCAGGTGATTAAGAGATAAGACAGGAAAAATTGTTGCAAAGCACTACAAAGGAAAAATCTGACATAAAGTAGGCTCTTTGTTTCAAGTGGATTATGTGTTGAAGATTTTTCCATTTTTGCAGAGCTTTTTTGCTTATAATACTCCCTAAACAGCTTATTAAAGAATTTTTCTGAAGTCACATTTATATGACAGAGTATGTTTCAACCTCAAGTCACCCCATCCCCACAGAAAATCTTCGAGGAGAAGCCCTGGATGAAGATAATGTATTTCAAGTTGAAAAGGAATAATGAAAACATACATTATATGTTTCACTGGAAAACTACAAAAGAACCTGTTTTGTAGAAGTAATTCCCTTGGTTGAATTAGCCCTGGAGCCACCCTGACAATTCTAGAGATTGGACTTTGTGGGTCTTCAAATCCTCCACTCAGGGAAAGAAAATGTTCATGGATGGAAGCACTGGATCTGGGTCATATTAGTTCTCCTTGTACATATAAAAATGATTTACAGGAGGATAAAATTGTGGAAGTATTGCCATTATCTGAAGGCCAGGAATTACATGTGTTCATGGGGTTTACTCCAAACAGTCCTAAGATTTGTTATTTGATATTTAGTGCTACGAAATTAATGCTGGATTTTTAAAATCATGTCGTTAATAAAACCAGTTTGCAGACAATCCTGTGTAAACAAGTTCAATGGTTTAGAAAGCATGTTGGCACTTACCTGGGGGCACATGTTCATTCATGATGACGAGGGATGCTGGTGTAGGCCTTCTTTTCCTGATCTGTAACAGGCATAAGCCAAGGAGAGTCATTAGGGTCTATTAATTGCCCCACACACAGAGCAAAGCAAAAAATCCATTTGGTGTTCTCCTGAGTATAGACCAGGCAAAGTTAAAAAAGAAACTATTTAAAGAACAGCAACACTTCACTGTCTTATTGACAGTTTGTCTGGTCTTACAGTGATCAGGGTCATGCTCTTGCTTGTACAGGGATTGCAAAGGCATGGGGAGAGCTTTCCAAAATACCTTTAGGATTTGTAATAATTTTCATTTAAGTTTTTGACACGTATTGCTGACAAATATCAGATATATCTTAAAATATTGACATTTAACTTTGTATCAGGAAGATGATTGCAGTAGTTTGTGAGCTTGTTTGTGCAAATACCTGGTACTGTCATAGCTCTCACAAGTAATAATTAGCAATACTTTGCAAGCACACTTCAGAGTTGATAATACAGGTATGCCTTCAATGAACTTATATTTCTAAACTGTGGTCAGAAGTCTTACTATTGTTCTTTAACTAAAAAAACTCCCGTATTTAAGACTTTCAAAAGAGTTTTTCCAAAATACACTATGTAGCAGATCTTTACATGCCAATACAATCCTGAATGGTATGCAATGTTTCTTATTCAGAGTTTGTGTGGGTATCTACTTTTGTTCCATTAACAGTGGCTGAACTGCACGATATTGGACTGTCCTTCTATAATGCACACATTTGCATTGAAAGCTTTGTGTTGTTTCACTAAAGCCTTCAGGCTTGATATTCTATTGAATTTAAGAGAGGGACCAAGAGTATTTAAGCTAGAAACCATACCGACAGAAAACCTCAATGTCAGTGCATTTGTTCTTTTTTGTTTGCTGATCCAACATCTGTGTTTAGCTGGATTCAAATTTTGCTTTCAGAGGTGTAAATGGAAAATTACATCATCAGGGTTAATGGGTTTATTCCAGATTAGTGTAACTGTAGCTGACAGCAGAATTTACTATTTCAATTTCATCACACACCCACAGTGAAACTGTATAGCATTTGGAATTAAACTCACAACACACACACAAAAAAAGGGCTGCCCATAAATACCAGGCAGAATTTGGGCCACAGCATTTCAAAAGCCATGGGAATTCCAGGAAATCCTAATCCCACGGTTCTCACTGACTTCAGAAAAATACTAGCACACATTCTGCTTGAATTCACTGCTGAACTGTTCAATAAGGTATGGACATTTTGCAGCTCAGAAGTACCTATGGGCAAAATGAAGACCCGCAGCAATTCTCTTCTGCACCTTTCTGATATTTCTACATTCATTGGTCACTCACAACTCATTGTTTTCTGCCAAAGGTATCTGCCTTTTAAGAGATATGACATCAGAACATTAAGGAAACCAGATACCTGTCCTAAAGGTGCAAAGAATTTCATAGCTAACAATACGGAACACTCAAGGTTATAATATTCCCCTGGTATCATCTAAAACCAGACTTACACAAATAGAAGCAAATGTTGAGAAGGACATGCACTGAAAGAAATATACTGTGTCACCTAATTATGATTTATCCAGTTCCTCTCACAAGACTCCCTGTGACTCTTTTTATGCACATCTATGCGTATCTGTGCACAGTAATAGACAGCTGTATTGCTACACACACACACACACACACACATATATATATCATTATGTATACATTTTGGGAGTGAATCAAAACCTAAAATAGCACATGCATAGTTTCAATGCGGCACATAAGTCAGGCATATTTCTATATTTGTATATTTTTCAAACATGTCAATCACTGTAAGAAGGACACAAAGAAGACTGTATAAAAATCATGGGAAACACAGGAAGTAACTGAAGTAATGACTATAATGAAAAACAAAACTTGTATTTTCTCCTGTTAAAATGAATGATACAAATGTTTTCTGCCCAATATTTCCATTAGGTACCTATTATCAGCTTCGTGTTTTATGTACAATTAATATACTTGAGTTGATTTGTTGAGAATATGTATTCATGTGAAGTGTATGTATTAGTGCAGTTACAGAAATGCATAACAAATATATACTAAATAAACCTACCCAAGTTGAAGAAGCCTTATTCTGGGTAGAGGATATATCCTTTTTCCTCTTTAGGTATATCCAAGCACTGCTATAACTGCCAGAGCATTTAATCTACAGTTCCACTAATGTAAGTCAGAAAAGTATTTAGGCCACAAGCATTACCTGTCCCCACCCCACATCTTGCCCCCATTCCTAGCCCGTTCCCTCAAAACAGCAAAAGAAACTCATCTTACTTACCTGCTCAGCTGCCTCGGGATCTATTTGACTCTGAAACAGGGGCACAGCAAACTGTATTTTTTTGGGGCTGTTGGGCTCCATTGTGATGCTGAAGTGAGTCTGATGAGGGAAGAGCCTGGAGCTTGAGCCTGAATGTGTGCCTGTCCCCAGGCACTGTCCCCACAGCCAGGCTGAGTGCTCCGCAGGAACAGCTGTAACTCCCGACTTAGCACCGGAGTCTGCGTGAGTCGAGCAACTCCCTTCTTCCACATCCACAGAGATGCCACTAGCTTGGCTATTTGCTTTTTTTTTTTCCCTCTCCCCTCTCCTTCAGATCCTTTAGATCCTCTCAGCAGAAAGCTGAAAGGAACAATAAGCTAATTGTGTAGCAGCTCACTTCTACATATGCCAAGCATTCACTCAGAAGCTAATTGAAAATGCAATACTAGCATTGCACGGCCTGGAGCCCTGGGATTTGAAAAAGAGGATCTCTCCACCGTATATTACTAACTGGCTGCTCAGAAGTGCAATGCAAGCTCCCTCTGAGTATTGCTGATGGGCTCTTAATTATTGATGAACACAAATCAGGAAGTTTTCAGATTTTGGGGGTGGAGGTAGCAGGAGGGGTGGACACAATAATTCGATCTCTGTTACAGTATGCCAGAACAGCTCTCCTCTTCTCACATATAAAACAATTGCCTTTGATCTTTCAAATCTTTTTTAAACCTCACAGTTTTAGAATCTTCTAAATCCTACAGGAAGATTTTTGATGATGATACTACACAGATGCCCACACTTCCATGAAGGTTCTCTGATGCGGTAAGTGGGGTTGTACCTTAGGCTGGGTTTGCAGATCTAGCCTGTGATTTCTTTTGGTGGGCTCCATTTCGTGTGACTCCAGTATACTGAGAGCATCACATTTACTCCAGCTCTCTGGGCTAAGCACATCAACGGGCATTTCATTCCATCCTAGTAAGGCGGGATACAGTGTTTACTCAAGATTACACTTTCTCTCCATTAACTTCAGAAAAAAAGAAAGATGATTCTAATTATCTCAGTTTTAGATGATTAAAATGCAGAGGCCAAATCCTACACCAGGATAAAAAAATCTGTCTTCTTCCAAGACCAGGAAAATATTTTGGTCAAGCATATCAATCGTACTCCTCTGTGAATATAATTATTTTCACTTATCATTTCATGTTAATTCAAAAGAATTGTGTTAAACAATACACAGCAACCACTGACTTAACCTACTTCTTTGTAAAACTCAGAGGAATTTGAAAACACATTCTTTGCTCAGGCCACTGAGAGCACCAAGAATTTTCACAGCTCACCACAAGCTTATTCAGTCACTGAGTATTTTCCCACCTGTGCCAGTGGAGGAGGAAGAGAAGGAGCGAGCATTGTGGCTAAGAACAATGCACCAGCCACACAAAGCAGAACAAACCAGCAAGTCAGGGATGGAATACTTGTTTGGCTTTGAGTTTTGCAAATGAAAACTCTGACACGTAATTGGAACACCAGGGCATTTCTGGACAGAGGCAAGCACATTAGTGAGCTGCTTTATGAAGGACCTGATAAAGTTCAGGAGGTGAGGATACACTAAAAATTAAGGATCCAATTGGCTCCATGATCAAAAATAATTCTCAGTGAGGGCTGAAATTCCCGTCCTCATGCAAATCAAAACTGCTGTATACTGTAATGGTTTCCAGCTGACAGCTAGTAGCTGCCAATTTTCCTGTTTCATTTCTTGGGATAGTTTTAGGTGACATTAATTTAGAACTGTAGAAGCACAGAAGAGTCTCCTTGGTGGAGGCCTTCTGGAGATACCTGGTCCCACCTGCTGCTCAAAACAGAGACCTGGATAAGGTTATTCTTGGCCCTCTCTGTCTGAGTGCTGAATATTTTCGGTGCTAAGGTAAAATGCTCAGTTTCATTTACCAAAACAAAAGAAAGAGATGCACAGAATACTGATGTTCAGTGTTTCATATGATCATTTTTAAGCCTTCACTATTCCTACAAAGACAAAACATAATTTGCTTTGTAGACTTGTACAGAAAATTAGAGCACCAGTTCTGCTGGCACAACTGTCTAGGACACTAAAGTAAGAGAGGCACATGCTGCTTTCACTAAGTGTAATTAGAGAGCTGTTTTCAGGACACACTAATTATCCAATTTCACAAGTCCTTCATGTGCAGACATGCCATTACCTTCAGTGACAGCTTCAGACATATCAGGGATATAAAAATACATATATACACAGTTTCTAGCTGTCTATGAAACTTCATATATTCAATTGTGCAATTACAATTATAGTATACGTTACAGGAGCAATTATTACAAAGGCTTAAAATTTCTTATGCTAATGATAGTTTGAAAAAACCACATTCAGATAGTGAAAATTTATTAAAATGTTAACTTCTGACAATATTATAGTGGGATATTTCAGCTCTAGATTGCTGGACATTGCTGTCTAAAGGAGTCATGTCTCAAATGCATTGTCATCAATTCTATATGAGAGAAAAGCTCAACAATCTTATGAAGAAACAAACCAACAAAACTACTTCCTGGCAGGTTCCAAAGGGAGCCAGACAACAGGACAGAACAAGACACAAGGATAAATTGCTAATGGGGCTGCTATGTCTGGGAGAGGCCCACCAACAATGTGATGTGGAGGTATTTGCTTTCTGCAGCTCTCCTCTCTGTGCCTATTTGGAGCTGGTTGCTCAACAATTTTCACATGCCCTATAACAACAAAAGTATTTTTAAAATAATTCCAGAGAGCACTCAGATATAGAATTTCAGGATTACTACTTCAGCTCACTCTTGCACCTAATTTGCAGCACTAGAAGTCTCTGGGCAAAGTGTGCCTGCATTTTCTATAGACATCATCATAGTGTAGGGAAGAGCTAAAACACATTTAAGAACTGCCAAATACTTTTAGCTCATCTTCTCTTTTAGTGCACTCCCCACCATGTCTCAAATGCCTTCATGATTCAGCTAAAACTATAATGGAATTAAAAATAATAATATCTGCCCACAATCTTTCCTTCCTATGTCATTCACTATGTTCTGGTATGAAGCACTGCCTTTTAATATATCCTACTATAGTGATGAACTATCGGAGCACCCACAGCATAATTTCTGCTTAGGGTATTTTTGCTGATTTTTAGGAGTGGTTTATATCTTGTTCCCAGCCAAAGACAAGGCTGCTGAGGTGGGAATTCAAGGGTGTCTGTCCTGCACTGTTCTTACACAATTTCTGCTGTGGCTGTGATCTACCTCAGCTTCTCTGGTGTGGTCAGGGACCTACTGCAACATCACTCTCGAAAGGAGAGGAGAGAGCAGAGGAGAGCTGGAGTTCATTGTAAAGCCAACCTGTTTAAGGCTTGGGCTCCTAAATTCACCAGTGTAGATGCAGCGAAACACGAAGTTACAGTACGCTGATCCATCAGGCTGCCTTTGCAGAGCAAGGACTCAGCTTGAAAGCGGCACTTCTTTAGTGTGTCTCTTAGGACACAACTTTAATCCCCATTGCAGTCATTGATATGTGAGAGCCTTAACAAAGATATGCTGATCCGTGCTTTCCTTGGGCTCTCCTCACAGCAGCATGTCCTCAGCATACCATGGGGCAGCTGCAGCAGCACCAGGGAAGAAATGCTGCAGAGCACATTGGCTTTCTGCTGCAGCCAAAAGGACCTCAGTGTGCCCCTTCCTTCCAACTTTTTCTAACAAACTGATGAACAGTTTCTTCCTTGCCTTTGTCTGTACAGAGGCACCAGCTTCACAGTTCTTGGTGCTGGTCAAGAGCAGAAGAGAGGGAGACACAGACCTGGACTTTGCTATGTCCACCATAGCTCTTCATACACATCATAACTCTTCAGGTTCTGCACTGTGCATTGCTCATAGGTGCTAAAATCAGATGCAAGCCTTCCAAGAATGAAAAATAACATATTTGAAATAATCCTGAAATTTTTCTTTCAAAACAGGCATTGCAAACAGGGTGACTCCCACTGAGCTGCTGGAAACACAGTCTGCTATTTATATATAGAAAATGCAAAGAATTTAAAATCTGCAAGGGTGGGAGCAGATCACATCTGTCACGTGAATACTAAGTACTGCCACAGGCAGGTGAAGAAAAAGAACAGAAAGTTCTGTTAAGCAGTGACAGAGCCAGTAGGACATTCAGGGAGAGCCTGATAACAGCCTAATCCAATTCCTATCACCAGTTCTCATTCACAGAACATCAGGCTTGGACTTGGTAAGGTATTAACTATATATGTGGATACACAAAGTCTAGATAAGTTAAAAAATGCAAGTATTTCTATTTATACAATTTTTCTAGTTAAGATAATAATTTTTAGCAGTACAGTTTTAATCAGAATCAGTTTAAAGTTACTTTATCTGAGTATACAAGAACTGATACTGTCTATTCTCATCTTCCTCTGAAACTCACAGCTCTCTAGTCTTTCAAGTAATGTACAAACATTTACTGTTAGGTCCTATCCACTACCATCAGTAGAATACATACATCCAAAACATAGGAAATGAGCTGGATTAATGGGATATAACCTGATTAGGCAGACAAAAGATCCATATCTAATATGGACTATTAGTTCAATAGTGCAGAAACCAAAACTCTGGTACTGGATTTAGGAAGGTATTTCAGCAGGAAGTCATGCTACGATTTGCTTCCTTACCAAGAATAAGGTAAATCTAATACATTTTCCAGTAAACAGAAGTATAGACAGTGTACATAGGTTTTAGAATTAAATTATGTTATGTTATCTCCATTTTAAATCTTTAACGCAAAAACTGACTACACCACTAAATTAAACAATTGAAATATAAAATTGAGTTTACTGTAAATTTTTTTAAACAAAAGTTAAAATATAGAACACAGAGAAGATGACAAAGGAATGAAATTCCATAATTTCAGAGTCTGAGTTGGAAAACTCCTGTGCAAACACACACCAGCAATCTGAAAATGAAAAGTCAGCAACTGGCTATAGTAGCTCCATATGCCAAATTCAGAACATGTTTTTAAAATTCCCATTTTTGAGACTGAGACTGCTCAGATGTGTCTTCCTTCCTGCCTTTTTGTCCCCCTCTGAGGACATGCTAGAGCTAAAGAAGTCACAGCAATCCTCAAGGTTCCACCTGCAGCATCTGCAAAGGAGGGACTGACCCAGCTGGACATGTCGCTGGCACATCTGGAGGACAAGTATCTGGCTTTTGGTGGCCTAGAGAAGGCAGCTGGGGCATAATTGTTTGCTGTTTCCTATACAGGTGTCAGGAGCAGCAGGAATGGGTTGCTTCATGAGTAGGGTCGAGCCAGCAGCCAAGGGCTAGCCCAATTCACAGACTTCATAGCAAGAACAGCTACTCACTCATTGAGACAATTCTGGCTTTTCACTGTGCTTGCTGCTCTCTCATCGCTACCTTTTCATTACTTAACTGTTGCCCAGGGTTTCTCCTTTTATCCTGACAATAAAAGAAAAAGATGTTTCTGTATATATTCACCATCACTCAGCAAACATCTATGCAGAATCATCTAATATAGAAGCTATATGGAATTATCAAGTAATTTTCCCTTTTTTTAAAATTTTGATTGTCTTCTGTTGTTAGAACTTTTATAACAATATTGTGCATTTTCATTTTATGGCATGAATATGAAGGATTACTATCACATCTAAAATCACATATGAAAAATCAAAGTAACTTCGTTCTATGTCAAGTTATTGAATTTCTTGTTTTCCCTGAAAATCAAATCATGTATCATTTTTACAATATCATATTAATTCAGAAGAAAGTGTTCCATTGGACTGAAACCATCTAACCAGCAATTACTCTATTTTATAGCATCATACAAGTTTCAGAATTTTAGGTTTGTTCCCTATTGAACAAAATCCTCCAAAACAAAATTTCCCCAGGAGTTTAGGTATTGTTTTGTTTTATACTGCTAGTCACGAATTGCATTACTTCAGTCTCCAAATCGGGCTTTTGTTCCTTCTCTGTAAATAGTATCTTCCTGTGGCCAGTTTCATTGAAACAGATTTCCCTTTGGTATAACAGAATAAAAATGTTCTGAGCTATGCTGTATTCCAGTGTATTCCATTTGCTCTGCAGTACCCAAAATCCAAAGGCAGTACCATCGCTGCCCCTCAAGGCTCAGCAGAGCAGCACTAGTGAACATCACGGACTGCACTGCATCAGCAAAGCTCCAGGCTGTCACCTGAAAAGAGACAGCAATCAGAGCAAAGTGGTGCTGAGGAAACGCTCAGCTTGGAACACCTTGAGCCTCACTTGCCTTCTAAAAGCAGGCTGCCAAGGGCTTGCACATCACAGTTTCACAGAAAGCAGAAGATACAGGGCACCTTTCCCTCTAAGAAGGTCAGCAAAAGTGCCTGAGAGAGCTTCAAGAGCATATCCGTTCTTTTGGCAGGGACAGGGCCACTCTATCTCCCCCCTCCAACAGTGCTGCAGAAACCACCAGCAGCAGGAGCCTCTACTCTTTCATACTCACCCCTGGCCTCACAGCTGGCTCCGTGGCCATTCTCAGGCCTTTGCTTTCCAGGTCTCAGACACGCAGTGCTGTGAGTGAGAGGCAGCAGTACCTCACAGGCATCACAAGTGGCGTGCGGGGCTGTTCCCACCCTTCCAGCTATTGCCTCCAGCTGCTGAATGCTGAGATGCCTGCACATTTCAGCAGGGGTGATTTTCGTAGCTTTTCACTGTAACAATGGGGGCTAGAAACATGCTTACTCACCTTAAAAAACAAAACCAAACAAAAACAAACAAACAAAAACCCCCTCCAATTACTAGCCCCACAAACCTCTGCCTCATTTGAGCTATGCCACAGGCATGTATTGTTCTGAGGCAGGTTAGAGACCAGCCTGTCTTGCTGCAAACAGGGATGTTGCTGTAATGTACCCAGGTAGCTCTCAGGGTTTCAAAAATATGGCCCTTGGCTTTACGTGGGAATCACAGAATCCTAAAACCTGCCAACTTGATAAAGCACCATTCACCACCACTCTTGGGACTCATTCACCCAGCCAGTGTTTAACCCAATGAAGAGTGCACCTTTCCAAGTCGTGGGCTTTCAGCTTCTCCAGGAGCTTGCTGTGGGAGGCAGCATCAAAGGCTGACTGTCACAGTCTGTCCCTCATTCCCTAAGCAGGCCACCTGGTCATAAACAGAGATTAGGTTGTTTAAGTAGGACCTACCTTTCCTAAAGCTGTGCTGGCTGGGTCTGATCCTCTGGTTGTCCTGTATGTGCCGTGTGATTGCATTTAAGGTAATCTGTTCCATAACCTTCCCTGGCACTGAGGTCAGGTTGCCAGACCTGCAGTTCTCAGGATTCTCCTTCCGACCTTTCTTGTAGATGGGCATGACATTGGCCAGTCTTCTCCAGCAGCCTGGGACTTCTCTGGTTAACTAGGAGTGATGATAAATGATGGAGAGTGCTGAGTGGCTTGGGAAGCCATTCTGCCGGCTCTCTCAGTACCCTCAGGTGAATCCCATCGGCCCCACAGACTTGAGTGTCTTAAGTGGCTCAGCAGGTCACCAAATACTTTCTCCTGGATTGCAGGGGGTATGTTTTGCTCCCCATCCCTCCTTAGTGGGACAGTTCTCCTGAGGATAACTGGTCTTTCTGTTAAAGATTGAGGGAAAGAAGGCATGAAGTACCCTAGTCTTTTCCTCACCCTTGGTGATAATGTTTCCCTACCATGTCCCATAAAGAAAGGAGATTTTCCATGGCCCTTCTTTTGTTCTCATTGTATTTATGAATGTATGTATTTATTATTTTTCACATCAGTGGCCAGATTGAGTTCTAGCTGAGCTTTGGCCTTCTAATTTCTCTCTACATGACCTAATAACATCCTTGTACCCTTCCTTAGTTTCCTGTTCCTTCTTCCAAAGACTCTCTTTTTTTCTGTGTCCCAGCAAAAGCTCCCTGTTCAGCCAGGCCTGTCTTCCCTGCAGGCTTGTCTTTTGGCACATAGGGACAGCCTGCTCCTGCACCTTTAAGATTTCCTTCTTAAAGTATGTCCAGCCTTTCTGGGCCCCATAGTTATTAAAGACTGTTTTGCTAGCAACTTTCTGAACCAGTGTCCCAAACAGGCCAAAGTCCTCCTCCTGGAAGTTCAAGGTAGAGGTTTAGTTGACCCTCACCACCTTAACTTCACCAAGAATCAAAAACTCTATCATTTCATGGTTGCTGTGTCCAAGACAGTCTTTGACCACTACATCAGCCCTTCTCTGTCTGTAAACAGCAGGTCTAGTAGGGCACCACCCCGTCAGGCTCACTTACCAGCTCCGCAAGGGTTATCTTCCACACATTCCAGGAACCTCCTAGACTGCATTCTCTCCAACTATGTTGACCTTCCAGCAGACATCCAGCAAATTAAAGGCTCCCATAAGAACAAGGGACAGCAATCATGAAACATCAGCCAGCTGCTTATAGAGTAGTTCATCTGCATCCTCATCCTGGTTGGGTGGTCTGTAACAGACTCCCACCACGATATCTGCCTTGTTAGTCTCCCTTGAATCTTGCCGATAGGCACTCAACCTTATCATCCCTATCCTTGAGCTCTGAACAGTCTAAGCACTCCCTAATGTACAGAGCCTCTCCTTCCTTGCCTGTCCCTTCTAAAGAGCTTGTCACCATCCACTGCACTGCAGTCATGTGAGTCATCCCACCATGTTTCCATGATGGTGACATGGAATGATGACCACTCTCCTCCTGTCTGTTACCAACACTGCATGCACTGGTATAGATGCACTTCAGCTGGGCTATCGATTTGCCCCCCAACATGGGCAGGCCACCCCTAGGCTCTAGTAAGCCTGTCTTCAAACCTTGTTTAAAGTCATCTCAAATCAGCCCTGCCAACTCATGGGCTAGAATGCTTTCCCTCCTTTTAGACAGGTGATCTCCGTCTGTCTCCAGCAGGCCTGGTGCCTTACAGACCAACTCATGATTGAAAAAGCCATAATTTCACCAATGCCACCAATCTTTAAGCCATATGTTGATCAGGTGAGCTCTCCAGTTATGCTTTCAGCTAACTAAAAATGACAAAGATCACTATCATAGTGAACTTTACAAAAGCATCCAAAATATCTCTGAATTGTTGTTGGCTTTATTCACAGCAAATCTGGTTTACCAATATTTATCAGCCACTAATAAAAATGTTTTAATCTGCATAGAATTCACACCAAATTCCAGCCTGGCAGAAAAAAAGGACAAGACTAATTTGCAAGGAAGGTAGCAGTTTAAATGATTAAACAAAAGAAAAACTGTCCATGCTCAGAAAATCAGAAACAGCTGGATTGATATTACTAAAGGATAAGCCATCCAGGTTAGGTGCGTGTCCAATAATAATGACGGCTGTTCCAAAGGCACAAGCAGAATTGTCAGTAGAGGCTGATACCAGCTCAGCTTAACCTGTATGAGAGAAATGCACTAAAATGATTTTTTTAAAAACAGAACTTTATAGACATTCCTATATCAGCATAAATGTCACTCAGAAAATATTAGCTGGAAGTGTCTTTAAGAATGGCAAAAATCTGTTACCCAGATTATGGAAAAATAGATCGTTTTATATTCATTAGTTTTAGTATAGTTTTTAGAAATGTAATCTTGAAATGTCTTTATTTTAAATTATAACCATACCTCAGATATCTGCTTTCCATCAGCTGGATGAAAATTTGGCACTGCTTTTAATTTCTCCATCTATATTAAACACCAGGCTCTGCACAGCAGAGGTCAAATGCCGTGACTTGCTGCGAGCTGAAGTGTCCCAGATACTCCAGGATGTCACCTACAAGTAACTTGTCTTGTCAGAGCAGCAGGAAGTCAGGCTGCTGCCTATAAGGAGGATGTCGCTGGCAGCCACTGCCACCAGCTCCTGAAGTGCTTTCCTCCATCACTCATGAGAGTCACAGTTGCCACCTTTCTTGGAAAGCCTCTTTGAGTAGCACATGAGCACAGGACCTCCGTTAGTGGTCAAGTGTGTAATTCATCTGGCTGGGGGACACAAGGAGCTTCTGATGCAAGTATTTGAGTAGGATTTGGGTTTGGGCACCTGCAAAGGAATGTTGCAGGCACTCTGGTCTGGCCAGCTGATCTGTGGAATTCTGGAATGGAACTGTATTCATGCAAGCTTCCAAGCACAGCAGGCATCTACTGCAGCTCACTACCTCATAGATATGTGTAAGTTTCAATTTTTAAACATGAAGAATAAGGTATTCAAGAAAGCTCTGGCTCTACTCACAGGGACAAACTCTGAGAAGGGCAGGTCAAGACCAATCAAATTCTTGGAGCCACAACAGAGATCAACTATTTTAAGTGTCAACATTTAAGGGCCAACATTGCTCTCAGATTTACAACTCACATTTCCTATGCATGAAGGATCCCTTGAACACCTGAAAGCTTTTGGAAACCCAAGTCCTGAGCTTTCCTGCTGTTCTCCATTCTGTGTACTGTTTGATCAAATCTATGTTACTTATTTTGCTTAAGAGTAAACCATGCAAAATGAAAAACGTTGACACAGATTATAGGCAAAATAAATATTTTATTGGTTTAATATACACCTTTTTTTAAGAAATCAGCCCTTGTGTGTCTTCCTTACACAGTTTAAAATTTTATAAACTTTTTCATATACTATTATAATATTTGAAAGCATTTTTGATTAAAGACCTTGACATAGTGTAACGAGTTTTAGTGGATGGAAATGGCAAAGGAGTAAAGAGACTTCAAGCACAGCCAAAAGGGATATTACATATCCACTAAATGTCTATTTGACCACATAAAAATTCCAATGACTTCCAATTTGCTCCATTGGAACAAATGCATATTCACCAGGCTAACTAAAAATATACTCGGTGAAGGATGGAGAAGGAAAAGAGATTTTTTTCATTTTCCCCATAATACAAGCAAGGTCCTTCATCCATTCCAAGTTGCAAATCCTAATTGCTTTCAGAAGATCAGTACTTTTATTGCATTTTGGTTAATATGAAGCAGAAGAGAACTTCTTTTGGTGTGACTACAAGAAGTAGTTGTTTGGAGCAGTCAACAGCCAAAAAAACCCCCAACCCAGTGCTTAAATAAGGCACTTTCCTATGGAGGGATGAGCAAACAGTAAGGAAGCACATAAGATGAGTTAACAGTTGTCTTCTATATAGAGATAAGGCTTTCAGTGTCAGAACTTAAAGTAGTTTTAAGTAACCTCATGTCATTCTACCACTCTGCTAATAGTAACCGCCCCAAGAATTAACTGCAATTTTTACAACAGGATTGTTTCCTTCCTCTGAAGTGGCACTAAGTAACAGCAGTGGAAACCATTATTGGTTATTTCAAGCTCTTAAAGTGGATCAGTTATTGCACAATAAATACCTCATAGAGGTCAGTGTTTGGGGGGAGGGTTTGTTGTGGGGGTTTTTTTTCTAATTTTTTTTAAAGCTAGGCGGAATGCATATGTGTTATTTATAAATTGGTTATGTCTGGAAATCTTCAAGTTTCATGACGCATCATTAGACAAAGAAATTAGCTACACAAAAATTTACAACAGGGACATACAAATAAATACAAAACCTTTCAAAGCGCCACAATTTTGTTGATGCTTTAAGGAAAGTAATAAACTAGTTAAAGTGTCTAAGTCTTTACAGATGAACTCAAGGAAAGGTACACATCACAGAACCAAACGCTGAACACAGAAGCCTATCTCAGCAGCTTAACACTTCTTGAAGTAAAACCAACTTGACACTTTCACCAGTGTGTGCTGCCCAAAGCAGAGTCCCACAGCATTTCCGACTATATCCAACCTTACAGGAAAAAAAAGCAAGACGAAGATGTTAATTGGATTTTTGTAAGCCTGCTTGTTATGTTAAAGTATGTATTTTTATATTATGATTGTCTAAGGCAGACAAACTACAGCAATCCTCTTGCACGTTGCATTCGCATACAAAGTCATCACAGAGCACACTGAAACTAAAAATCAAGGACCACAGTATGAAATCTGACAGTAGAATGCACCAACAATAAACCAGCTGATTTTCCAAAGCTGTTCAGGATTATCAGTATTCTCTGTATTTGTATGTATGTACATGCATGTATGGCTAGACTTCACAAATGAAGGTTTGGGCAGGGCTCTCCCCACGTGCCCTTCCAGCCTGCACAGTGGATGTTTTAGGAGAGGCACAGCGTGCGCAGAACTGGCCCCACCATTTAAGTCCTGAGGTCCATTTGCCACGGCCGAGCGAGCTTGGACAGTGACAGTGAAGTCCTCAGGACTGTCACAGCACCCGGTACTGACTGGGGCTGACCCTGCTGAGCATCCGAGATGTGACGGGATGGGATGGCAGGGAGGCTTGAACTGCCAGGGGACGGTCCTACTGAGACTCGAACTCGGGACCTTGGGATTCAGAGTCCAGAGTGCTCTCCTTTACAATATGGGACTGCCCCTTCTCTGTATTTAATGAACTTTGGTTTTGATCACTTTTGATCACAAAGCAAGGTTTAAGTTAACAATGGTATTTCATATTAAATATAAATAAAATAAATTTCATATTAAATATAAATAAAATCTGGTTCTTGCAGATGCTCAAAGATTACCTGTAGTACCAGTTTCATGGCTGTGTATCTTGTTTTGCAGTTGCAGATCTGCCTTGGGGTGATACAGCTGCTAACAATCCACTTACTATTTCTCGTCTTATTTCACCAACAATAGATTCCTTGATCTGAAAGGGATTAGCCAAAGTTTTAAGGTCAGTAAGTAATATAACCAATGGATAAAACTAAATGAAATTGCAGATGTGTTTGATGTTATCAACATCTCAAAGCATACACCACCAAAAAGCCAACTTTCAAAAAATGCAAATGGAACAACAACAGAAGAATGGAAAAATGGCTGTAAGTAATTTTGAAGTTCTTGCAAATCGTATAAATGAAGATCAAACTAGTTCTATTTTTCCATATGGTAGGTATGTTTTACACTTAGGATAACTGGTTTTATGTTAAGAAAAAAATACATTTCAACTACACAATGTTCTGAAAATAGCATTTCAGAATATATACATCAAAAGCACTTCCAATGCACTACTTTTTGACAAGTTGTTATTCTCTTGAAAAGGAAGGCAGTACTGATCTACCTCACAAACAGATCACACAGTAGAAAAGATCCAAGTCTTTGAACTGTTGTTTTCATATCATTAAAAAGAAGATGAATCCTAATTGCACACCTTCAGCGGGAAAGAATTTCAACGTTGCTTACATCATCAGTTGACCATTGGGGTGTAATCTATGCAAGCAAAGGCTATTTTTCACAGGATTGTGACAAAGTATTTATCCAGCAAGTTTTATATAAAACACACCTAGGTGTTTCTAGTAGCAAGGCATCTGAGTGTGGCTGAGACCAGAACAAAGGAAGAGCAGAGCACTGATGGCTACAGTAAAGGAAACAAAGGAGAAAAGGAAGCAAAACAGTTCTACAAGAGCGTATTATGCTGCAAACAAGCAGAGCATGACAAAGAAAAATAATATGGGCTTCTTACAAATACAAGAAAACTTTGGTGCCAACTAATTTTTTGGATGTCTTCAGGACAGACAAGTCAGGTGCAGTTCCAAGGATAGAGCAAGATAATTGTGAGAGGGTACAGGGAGGGTAAGAGCCAGAGCCTGGCCCAAGGTCACACAGAGAAGAACTCATCAGCCCAGTTAAGCAATACACTTTTCTTTTTCTTGTAAGTCTCCCCTTTTCCTGGTGCGTCAAAAGGATTAAGCAACAACGTCAGAAGGGTGGCAGCAGCATTAGCAACAGGTTATTTATCCCTTGTTCTCTTTGGCAGGCAATTCAATCCCTAAACTATTAGTGGCAAAGTTCCTCACTCCATTACTAGTTCACATCAAGCAGAAATTCAGAGACTATAATGTTATTGGGAAACGGGTTTCCAGTTGGGTTGTTTCCTGATTAACAGCAAAAAAAAGAGAAGCTGGTGTGTAATAGAACCTGTTTTACTGTCAGCTGAGAGTCCAGGGGATGTCTATGCTGATACACACACACCAATGTTCGAAGCTTTAGAACCACTGTCAATGTAGTAAGGGCTCTGAGATTTAGAAATGTGGGCACAGGAAAACCTGCACAAAGCCCCCCAGGTGTCCATCAGGCGACTGTTGTGAGCCCCCCCATGCTCTCTCCACTTTTCTTCTTCAGTATCACATGGGGTGGGTCTGTGAGTATGCTACAAAACAGCCATTCTGTGCCCTTCTCTCAACAGATAGACAAAAATAACCCTCACTTTCCAAAGAAAACTGATAAAAGCTTCCCAAATTAGCAAGTAAATGGTCTCGTATGACAGACAGTCTTGTGACAAGAGACTGGAAGCAAAGCAGCTCCTGTTCTATTCTCAGCTCTTCCAACCAGTTCTCGCTTGACCTTGGTAGATCATTTGAGCTCTCTGCCTCTCATCTTCCTGTCTGGACGGCAACAAGGCCATCCTCCACCGCTTCTTTTCACTGCCATTGCTTCCTCCCCCTGCTCCAGACTCAGCAAGGTCATTCCTGTGTGATGAGTGCAGCACTGATTCCTGCAGTGACTCAGTAGCACGTGTGTCATGAGCAATGGCCAATATTTGTCTTTTCCCTTACAAATGATTTAGGGCAAGGTGTACATTCTATTTGCTCTGCAGAGGACATAGCCCGCTGCCAAGGCTTCCTCCATACAAAAGACAGAAAAGCAGTCAATCAGTTATTTTTAGCAGCTGAATGAAAAATTGATCATTTGAAAGAGGAGAGAACTACTCATTTATGGTACATAAACTACACTGGTACAACACTAGCATTCAGTATTGCATTGACGACATAGTACCACATTCATAGATAGTTTTACAACAGTAAACCAGTGATCTTACTCCCAAGGAAAGAGTTACTATTATTCTAATATGTTGCTGCTAAAAAAAGAACTGACAGAGCGAAATGTGCCACTGTGGCCATTCTGGAGATTGGTGTTATTCACCTACTAATGAAAAATGGGAACGAGGCTTTTCACAGTCCTCATACTTCTGAGGTACATTTTCTATAATTAAAAAGTATTATTTTCAACTCCATTTTTTTCCTGTGCCACTTTTTCATGGCAACAGCTGATGAGTTTTTATGCTCAAGATAGTAAGATGAGGAACCCAACACTGCACGTGGAAGTATGAACAACCAACAGATATTTTTGATCAATGTTGAGCTAACACAGATTTGAACAGAAAATGAAAAAGGGAAGATTCTCTACCAGACCATCTCTCTCACATAAAGACTCATGACAGCCTCTTAAAACAGCTGTTGAAAGGAAAATCATACATTCCTTTAAAATGTAACTCCATTAAGTGTAATTTACAGTGGAGAACCATTAGCAAAATCAAAACTTCCATCACTCTTAAGCAGAAAGCTTTTTAAACTTTCACATCTTTTAAACTAGAGAAGAGCACAATGAGAGGGCCTGGTGGCAGTCCTAGTGACACTGTGACCTACAAGTCAAGCCATTAGTACTTCATGTGATGCTCCAGTGGAGGTCAAGCTGTATTTTCATCAAAACAAGAGAGCTACTGTTTGGCATTTTAACATCTCATGTTGTTGAATGTTTTTCTGTGGGAGTTAGTCCATTAATGCTGTGAGTTAACACTATGGGTTTTTTTTAATGCCAGCAAATAGTTACAGGTCAAAGCTCACACACATTACAGCCCACCCAGGCATATCACACCCACTGCCTGACTTTTCTTTCCCCAACACAAGATCATTCAGCTACAGAGAATGGGAGGAATAAGCAAAGGTTTAATATTTGTGAGTGCATACATCAAGAATGCATTCTACTAGATTTCTTTTGACAATGAAACTGGAATTCCGTTGCTAACAACAGGGCTACTTAAGGCATATTTGAATTTATGCTCTGTTTTAGCTCTCACAAAATACAAAAGGTTTTCCTGACTCGTGTTTAAAAGCACGTTCTGGCTTTGCAAAATCTACCAGGTGCTTTGAGCCAATGCATCTCCACTCTGACCTGCAAAACTCATGCTGAGAACATTGAATTGATCTGAAACCCACTGCCAATGAATTTAAACTGAGGGACAATCTCTCTGTGTGCTCAAACATTCACAAAGTGAGTCAAGCTCAGTTATTTGCTGACTGCTCATCTTTGAATAGTAGCCTCTCAGTTCAGTGTGGATTCTTTCAGCATTACAATGTCCTCAGTGCCACACAACCCAAATAACAATCACTGTGCAAAGAGTACACATCTTTATTTGCTATCAATTAATGAAGCTAAAGAGGAACTTTCACACAGGTTAACCTTAGAGGAAATATTGACTGAAGTAACTCAGTCCTTTGGCTCCAGCTGTCTGTACTCTCACTGCTGCTACTGTAGTACATTTGAATCACAGTTCTCCTTCCTACCTCAGTTTCTCCTTTAGCAACCCTCTACCATGACACCCCTCCCACAGATGGCCTGTATACATACACATACAAATGCCCCATTCTGGCTTCACTGCAGAATCAGCAGCAAAGTGCAAGGTGTAATAAATATCTCATGTGCAATTCTCTGAGCATTAGGCAAGGAATCTCTTAAAAAAAAGACATGAAAGAAAGAACGGTCTAGAAGGAGAGAATTTGGGATGCCTGAGACTATTTTATGACATCTACAAAACAAGGCCTTTCTCAAGACTTCTTCCAACTCTAGCTATTTTAGAGAAGATGGCAGTAGGAGGGTGATGGAGAGCAAAGACCATTCAATATTTGTCCGTGTCATTCCTCCCTTGGCTTTCAAAGCAGAGGTGTAAAGTTGTAGCATTACAAGGTGCACTGTTAAGGTCAGTGATTGCCATGTGTTCAGCTCCTAATGCCAGGTCGTTGGTCTGGTGGTACCTCACTGTGAGTTGATTGCAGTACCCCTCCTTCCAAAGGATAATGCCACTTTCCATAACTCATCCCACTGACTCTAATGGGGCTAATGATGGGACGAAGCACTCACTATTCAGCATCATGAGGCTACTTATTAAAAGCTGGTCTCCATTTCACCTCACTGCCAGGCTTCATCCTGTAAACCCAGCAGTTCACTGGTGGTTAATGCTCATGGCTATACATTATTCTTTGCCCTCCCAGCTCTAGTTATTTATAGAGTTACTCAAAAGTAAACAAAGTAAATAACTTTGCATGCTTTCAGCTATCAGAAGACTCCTTAGTAATACTTTACTGCCTCACAATCTCACTGTAAAGTGCCTACACACAGCAAAGCCCACAGTGAGTCAGCCAAGAAAACATCTCCACTTTACAGAGACAGACCCAGCAGTCTTGTGGTCGGATGATGAGTAAAAGGCTACCTTATGGTCTAGTACACTCTGCCTCTTTCTGCCCTAAGAGAACAGGGGTGAAGGTGTGGCAAAAGGTTCCTCTGGGACTACAGTTCCTGTTTTATCATGAAATAAGTGGCCTGCATGCCATCTGTTTTAAAAACAAAGCTAGAGCAAAACTGGTTCCAATTATTCACAGCCTGAACACAAGATCTGGAAGGTACCACCGTGTTACAGCCTGGCCTGTTGTACGTTTCTGAGTGTGACGCCTTGCCTAGTCTTTTAAGTGGTTTATGGCAGAGCCATAGAAAAGCTTTAAGGGACAAGCTAAAGGCTAAGGGTCCAATGACCCTCAGCTTAAGGCTAAGTGGTGCCCCTTTGGTGAAGGAATAAAACCCACAGGTTCTCAAGTCTCATTTCTGTATTCACAGCAGAGAGTTCACTCCACTTTTTCACAGGCACTTCTTTGCAGAACAAATAGTTTCTTTGGCTTCCCCTTCCCATTTATATTACTTGCCAGAAACCTTTCAGTCACACCACTAACAAACAAAACACACAGTTTTAGTCCTGTTTTTTAACCTGGCCCACAGGAAAAACAACCAAGCACTCTTCACTTTCATTCACTGCCAATAAAACTAGTCCAATAGTGTTGGTCCAACATCAGTCTTAAAGTCTGAAATAACTTCTCATCTGCCTTTAGCTTGCTTCACTCACACTCCTACAGTCCTTAGTAGCTGGGGTAGAGGCACTGGGAAAGTATATTTGATGTTTACTACAGCGTTGTTTCAGAAACATTTCACCACTCAAATTAACTCTGACTTGGCATTTTAGCTAGCAAAAATGACAGAAATTTTTCCTTGAGAATCTGAAATACTGCTGCTTAACCAAGTAGTACAAATGAAAGCTCTTTGTCACCCATATTTACAGTAGGAACTAGCTATTAATTTATGTGCTAACCACTATCACTGAAAAAACATCCACTGCTTTGCACATGAATACAACCATGGCTCAAACACCTAGTGACATGTTCTGAGCCTTCAGACACAGCACAGTAATAGTATAGAGCTGTTGCTTGAGAGGGAGGAGAACACCCCAGTGGACAGGAGTTACAGGCAGCCTGTCTTTAGGTTTCAGTGAACACTGATCAAACATCCCATATCTCAACCCCTCCTTCCTCACCTCCCGTATGACTTGTTGTAGCTCCTCCTGCTCCACAGTTCTGTGGATTTCCTCAACTGAAGGCATGAGAGGGACTTTTTCAAGTTCGTGCTCCACCTCTGGCTTGGAGTCTGCAAGCTCCTCAGAGCTTGCCACTTGCTGTCCAGTGCCTGCTCTCACTGGGGGAGTTGGTGTTAAGGCAACGGAGGCTCGGTACAACTTCTTGCTTTGACTCTTAGACTTTCCTGTTAGTTCAGAGGATCCAACACCAGCTTTTCTACCTGCATGACCAGAGCACACTGAAGAGGAATCTGAGTTTCCGTGGGAGAATACGGACTCTGTACCTTCTGCTGGGAGAGTTTCCAGTCCAAGATCTCCCAGTCCTAAACCCAGTTCAGACTTCAGAAATGACTGCTCTCGAATAAGTTCAGAGACCTAAGGATTCACAAAAGAAGCAATCCTGAATAAGCATACAAAAGTCACATTCAGACACAACTATGTTTTCTTGCTAACTTTTTAATCACTTACTCATTCCCTCCATGTAACAAATACAGCTATAAAATAAATATATGCTTTGCCTTTTACGACTGCAACAAAGAGGATAATAAAAAGGAATGTGCTTTTTTGAAAGCCAACGTAAATAAAAATTGTGGCCATTTCCCAAGCCACTGAATTTTGCAATACTGATGCATCTTGCCAGAGCCATTTACAGAGACACACGTAAAGGCTTGATTTTGGGGGGTTTTTTTTCCCTTTTCTTTCTTTTTTCTTTCTTTTGAACTACTTTTTTTCAGTAGCATAAAATGCACAGAAATATAAGAATTAATTTTCCCTAGAAAATTCACTCTGTAACCATTGTATCAACTACATGCAAGCAAGATCACATGTCTACATATTCCTCTTAAAAGCAAACAAGACTCTGCACCTAACCTATAGTTAAATCTGCTTAAGGAAAATTGCAGCTGTTCCCAACAGAGCTATTCAAGGGAGTAAAGTATTTCTAAAATTACGTGTCAAATTAATCTCCTGCAACCTTTTTTAAAGTAAACCCTTTCTGGTTCTTTTTCTTAGTAAAACATACAGCACACAACAATTACTTACTGGTTCCATGACATTCAATGGAGAAGGACAGGACAGATTATCAGCACTTCTGCTTCCATACATACCCTGAAAAATTAAGTCAAGTCAGTGCACTCAGGAGAAAGTTTATTTCAGCCATTTTTAAAGCTGCCCTTCCTCTATAAAAGGATTTAAAAATAAAAGGATATTTATATGGCTTGAGATCACAGTAATACCGTATTTTCTTGTTCTTGGGCTTCAATTTTTTTCCCATGACAAAATACTTAAGAGGAAGATGTGGCCTGTGCTATTTCTACAGAAGAGGATTGTCTAAGAAAGAGGAATGAAACCCAGGAAAACATGATACTTTTTGTCTGTGCTTCTTTTGTTTGACTGATGAAAGAACTGCAGAAAAAAAAGGAAAAGGAAAAAGAAGAAAGCACTGACAGAGCAGGTCTGCCTCTCAGACCCAAAACCTCAGAAAGTATGTATTTATATGTACTGACACTAAGAAAGTCACACACCTTTTTCCCAAGACAAAATGCTGACTGAAAATTAGAAACTATGACCCCTGATAATACACATGGCATGATTAGATTCCCTAGATATAATCCCACTGTCAGAGATCTAACAGTTATGAGTTGTTATTTGTCCTTTCTCCTTGAAGGAGGGTTGAACTAGATGACTTTTAAAGGTCCTTTCCAACCCAAACTATTCCATGACTCTGTGATGACACTGAGAAAACACATAACATTGTTGCAAAACTAATACTTACTATGTGTGTCTGAGGTCTGTAGGGTGAAGACATGTGCAGACTTCTCAGCTGATCTTCCAAAGCAAGTAGACGTTCTTCTAACTGCATCTCCAGCTCTTGTAGCTCCATGCGGACGGACTTTCTCAGGCCCTGCAGCTGGTCAGCTTCATATCTGCACCAAGAGCATCACAAAAAGGACAAATATTCACTGCACTCAGCTGCACTCTGCTAAGGGGTGACTGAGCAGGACAGTCCCACAAATAAAGGACTTCTTACAAGGGAATTCAAAGAGGAGCACAGAAAACTCATGGAAAAATTTCACAGCAAAATTAACTGAACACCTATATAGAACTGAAGTCTTTCTCCACTTAAATACATATGACTTCATGGAGAAAACAAAATAACATGGTGTATCCCAGAAATTTCTCAAAAAATTTTAACTATAAGTGCTTAAATATGCACAAGCAGAAAAAGAAATCAGCATTTATACATATATCTAATAAAATCCAATTTAAAACTGGTAAGAACAACCTCAGAGCAATGACATTAATCACATCTTACTTCTCCTGTGTGCTCATAGTTTCCACAGCAGTTGCAGCTACATTTTGGCCAGGAGGCCATTGTCTAAGGTAGCCAACTGGTTTCAATCATATTTACTTTTAAAGTGAGAGGTCAAGAGCTGATTCAAGTAAACTAAATAAATAAGCAGTTTTAAAAATTGTTCCAGCTCAGTTGCTACTGCATGTTATGGTGAGCACGAACACACAGAGCCAGAATATGAATGCCATCTGTAGTCTGCCAAGTAGCCACTGAAAGCTGGAAAAACATCTGACTTTTACAATATTCATTTTTTATTTACATGGGGGAGGAGGATCTAAGACGAAAATCTTTAAGACTTTTTCCTCTCCAATATTCTATGTTCAAGTATCCTGTCATAAAAGTGCTTAAAATCTACAGCTGTAGAATCACTTTGGAAAAAGGATGAAGAAAAAAAAATCATCATTAATAGAAATAGAGATCAGAAGAAACAAAGTAAAACACTCTGGAACAAAGAAGCATAAAGAAAAGAGTAAACAATGTTTTGAAAAAGTCAGCTCTAATCCTGTTCAAATTGCAACTGATAGATTTCTTGCTCCGATTTCTGGGGCAGCAACACATTTCTTGATACACCAGCATATTTTCTCTCTCTCTTTCTTTCCCCCTCCTCCTCCCTTCTTTTTTTAAAGATCATTTTACCTTTCTTCTTCTGTCATGTGCTGATAAACTGTGGTCTGTTGACGCAACATAGTCAATTCCAAATCCATCATTTGGGTTCTGAATAAGTTTAGATTTCTTCTCACCACTTGTAGCTCCTGGAAAGTATTCTGGAAAATAAACCCATAATTATATGTTAAAAATTAAAATAAGTTCAGATCCTGTAACCACGTTTGTCCAAATGAGCCCTTTGATTTAATAGCACCTCAGCAACTTCAGCATACAATGGAGGTTGCATATTGTGCATTTACAATTACAAAAGAAAATAACATTTTCAGCGGTATGATACAAGCAAACACTTGAAAGAGTTTCTATGTATTTAAATTAATTCCCTTTTAAAATTATTTGCAGGATGGAGCCATCTGTTATCTCCTGAGACCAAAGACAAGGAACTACCCAAAGTGACATATATAGGATATTTCTTGGTATTTTATTTTGAATCAGTACCACTATATAAACAGAGTCACTTACTTCATAGAGAGGTAGAATGGATGATCTCTGAGTAGTGTAACCAGCAGCAGCTGAAAGATCCTGACCCCTCATCACTGGGTACTAGGGAAGAGACAAACGATGTGAAATGGGAGGCTGTCATCTCCTTTACAAACCCATTCTCTCAAATGTGCAGACACTCCAAAAGCAACCACTGCTAAAGCACACCCTTTCTGGTATCGAGATTTCTGCTATGTAAGTATTGTGCCAGGAAAAGGAAAGGAAACCTTAAAAAATGGCAGAACAACCTCTTAAGTAATGCATGTGCACCAAAGTTCTGCAATGCAAGCATGCTGTAAGTGAAAAACCAAACTAATCCTGTCTGACACAGTGAGTAGAAATAAAACCAAAGTTTTTCTTCACAAAGCCTTTTATGTCTGCAAACTCAGTAGCCTCAATTGTCTTAGCTAAAAAGAACAACTCCATAACCAGAACTGAGCAAATTAAACTGTCCTATTTGGAAATCATGATTAGTCACATTTGTTGTGGGATTTTCCTCGGTTCTTAGTTAAGTGGGGGTTTTTTTCATTTTGGTTGTTAGTCTCACTCCATTGCCTACATCCAAAGAGCCCTACTTGTTAATGATCTCTCATGAAAACAAGATTGTTGAAGAATTTCTACTTGCATGTTGCAACAACATATGGAGCAAACAGATAAAATTCAGGGGTTATTACATGTAGAGACATGGCACAACAAAGAACAGTGAAAACAGCAAAAACATTTGCCTTTCCAAACATAAAAAAGACATTTTGTCTAATATAATTTTGAAAGAATTGAAAGACTATTGATATGCTATGGAAAATTTGAAGCATGTCCATTCATCCAGAGAAGTTTTGTTCAAACATGATCACATCAAGGGGATGGGTTTGTTTTCCTTCTGCCAGCTTTCTCTGTTCCCTGTTCCATAAGGAATTTATCTACTCCTCTTTATTCCTTCCTGAAATCATAATCATATATTTCAAACAACTCAACTTTTTATTTAGCCACTGAGTATGCTGTGTGCCAAACTCAATCTCTGCTGTAGGGAAAAACAGGGAATATATTTTCATACAAATCTCTGCAATGAGAACGGCTGAGTCCCCAAAATGGTACTATGTTGACAAAATATGCAGAAAGCAGAACAAGCAGGCTAGGAGATGTTATTATCCCCTCTAATGCTTTTTTTTTTTTTTTCTTTTCTTTTTTTAAAACTGAACTAGCTTGAGTTCTGGGTGTAATACAGAGGTTTCTTCTTTAATAGCTTTAGCTACCGTGGTATGTGTGTTAGAAGTACTGTAGCACAACATAATCTTACACAAATCAAGGCTGCAATTGGTACGCATGAGGGAATTCTACAAAGAAGGTTAAATTCTCGAAATACTTCCTCCCAGGCACACCATCCACTACCTTGAGCAGTGGCTGACTTAAAACACACTTAAAACACAGCTGATCACACCTTTCTGCTGCAGAGCTGGTCACCGTACCAAACTTGCTCTGAGAAGCAGGGACAGATGATATAAGAAAAAGAAGACTGGACTCGCTTCTAACTTTTGGTAAGTGGCAAAATTAACAAAATAGCAGGTCCAAAAAAGCCCACTACAGCCTACCAGCTGCAATATGGTGCAGCCAGGCACGTGTTTGTTCTTGGGTTAAAGCCACAGAAATGGCAGGTTGACTGAATAGTCCTCGTGTATTCATAAACAGAGTCTGAACTGCTCTGCCCACACAGCCTCGTGCAGGAGTCTGCAGGCTCCTAAGTTGGATCACTACCTAAGAGAACAGCAGTACCGCGATGGCAGGGGGGGGACAGTTGGCAATCAGGAGGGGAGGAGCAGAAGGTGCAGCAGGAATTGGTAAAATATATGTGCTGCATTCCTAAGCATTTCTCCTCTGAGTGATGAGATGGACAAAACTTCACATGCTCTGACAAAATCGATTCCTAGTAAATGACTGATGATATCAGGAACATGTTGACTAGCTCGAGCTGAAAGAGCAAAAAATTGGCATGAAGCAGCACAGAAACACGTAGAGATCAATCAGCGACACCATTAGTGAATCTATGCAACTTGCCAGGAAAAAATACATTTCTATCAGCTGTATGGGAAGTATGTCAAAGAAAAGAGAGGTCAAAGGACTGATCAGACCAATCTGTGAGCCTATAAATATGTATTTTTAAATCTAAAGCTAATCTTTCTCATCTTAAAATAATGGCTCATTAAGAGTATACTGTTCCTCCCTCCCACCCAGGAATATCCATAAAAGCTAAAAAATAAAAAGTATTAAAAAAAATAAAATCAGTCTGGGTAAATTGCAACAAGAAAACATTAAGTGCAAAAATAGTAAAGCATTGGAGAAATGATCAGAGCATCACAGAACATCCTGACTTGAAAAGGAGCCACAAGAGTCATTGTGATGTGTGACCCACCACAGTCATCAAAGTCCAGCTCCTGGCCCGGCAGAGGACAACCCCAAGAATCACACTATGTGCCTGAGATCATTGTCCAAATGCTTCTTGAACTCTGCCAGGTTTGGTGCTGTGACCTCTTCACTGAGAAGCCTGTTCTAATGCCCAACCACTCTGTGGGTGAATAACCTTTTCCTAACATCTAACCTAAAACTCCCCACTTTAAACACTTTAAATTTGCCACTTTAAACAGAAGTTCTTGAGACAGCAGCAAATCAAACTTGCACAAAATGTCTTTTTTCCTTATCTGCTGAACTACACAAAGGAATATTCAGGTTATCATTTTGGTTTGGTAAGGATAAAATAAGAAGCCCCTTTGTCAAGGGGCAAAATTTGGCATCCTCTTACCTGTGAGAGGTTCTGCAGAGAGTTTCTGATGTCGTGTAGGACCCTGCGTAGCTGCATCTCCACAGTGGAAGGGGGGTTGATGGCAAGAGGTCGATGAGGAACTCCAGCATGCCTTGGAAAGAAGGGACAGCTGAAAGGGGAAAGCATGGCACTGAAGGAAGAGCCGGAGATGCTTGGGACACTGTGGGTGCTGAGCGTCCTCATGTGCTCACACAGCGGTCTGTCCTGCCACTCGGTGGGGAGGGAGTGGAGGGAGCACATTGACTGAGACATGTGTGCTGGCGTGTGCAGTGGGCAGCTCTGTACCCTGGTGGGGCTGAGCTCCTCAGACAGCCTGCTGGGCCCAGTCTGGGGCACTTCTTTTTTGGAGGACGAAGGTGCAATAAACAGAGTGGATTTGCACACTGGCTGGCTCATGGCTGCCTCATCCTCACTTTTGTCATTCTCAGATGCTGCTTTCTCATCTTCCTCCACATGTGTATACTTGTAGGTGAAAGAAGGAGGACTGCACAGTGTCTCTTTTCCTGGAGTTAACTGGACATTCACAGAGGACACCACTTTCACTGGATTCAGCAATGCAGTTGGGAGAGACTGAGACCGCCTTAGAGGATAGCCTGATTCAGCAAACCAAAGTCTCTGCTTCCTCAGAAGGTCTTTTGACTTAAGCAGAGTGCATCTGGCCCTGGAATCAGATGAGCTGACGATCCTCATCTCAGCTCTTTGCAAGGCAACTTGAACTCTATCTATAGATGATGTGGAGGAGCCACCACCTTCCAGAGACTCCATTGACTTGAGGATATGGTGTGTGTGGTACTGAGGAAACTCAAACACACTGTCTTCCTCCTGCCGGTCCAATTCTTTTTGCTCCCTGGAAGTATCTTCCTCTTTAGAGCCAACCTCTCCTTGGACTCTCTCTAATATATGAGATGACTTGCTTTCTTGTCCTTGATTTTTTTCAGTTTTATAGTCAATAATTTTTCCATCTTCACTCCTTCTGTTGTCAGAAGGTGTCCCTGCCTTTCGTCTCTCTACTTGAGAGATAATTTCCTCTTCATCATTGTCATCCTCCTCCTCCTCATCATCTTCTTCCTCCTCCTCAAACTTATCGAAACAGGCCAGTTCCTTGGCTATCGGTGTCTTCTGTTCCTCACTATGTGATGTCACAGTTGTCTCGCTGTCACAGCTGTCAGCACTGCTTCCCATGCCCTGCAAAGACTCCTGAACCTAGGAAACATGTGAGACAGCAAAGGGGTCAATGTACTGGAGACTCAACTGCTGCCTTCTCAGAAGTCAGGCTAAGAGTCCAAGTCTATATTCACTGGTTATTGGGGTGGGGAGTGAAAGAGTAATGCAGTTAACGTGCAAGAGCAACACTGAAGGAGAACAAAGAAACCATGTTATCAGATACATTAGAAGCACAATGAAGTATGGCAGCAAAGGAGGATTTTTTTTTTTAAGAGAAAACTCTTCACACATTCCTTTGATTTGACTATAAATTCGATATTGCCACAAGAATAGAAGAGGCAGCAGAGTAAAAGAGTAAAATGTTAGTGTGTTAGGTAGTGATGACAAATGGCTAGCTGTGTGGTGGTACGTAACATCTTCCATATATAAAGGTTCACAGTGCTGAAATGAAGGGTGGTATTAGGAAATGTATACAGAGAAGTGAGGAAAACTGCAGACTATAGTGAAACTAGTGTTACAGGACAACACTAAGGATAGGAAAGCCAGTCTGCCCATAACCTCAGCCTGTTTTAAGTTACAGAATTGTTGAGGACTGAAAATCTCACATTAGGGTACTAATCTCAATTGAAGACTGCATTCAGTACTATCAGTCCATCCTTCCTTCCTTCCTTTTTCCTGATACTCCCTCTCCTTTTCATTCTAAATCACATTTTAAATCAGAGCACATGTATAAGAGAGCTGATAATTTAACAGGTAACCAATGACAGGAAAAGCATCTATGTTAAAGAAAGAAAAAAGAGGTCTATGGATTGCAAAGCATATTCCTTAGGCTGGCCTGATTGCCTGGTGTCAAGTGGACAAGACATTTTCCTAAGAGTATGTGATACAGTCTTGAAAGTTTATCATAGTTGACACATGAACAAGTAATTTTCCCATCTCTAATTTCTATAGCTCTCACTGCCATTAGGGTATTAAATATTAGTTCCTTCTCAAAAGACTACTTGTGGTGTATGACATTCAATAGTTCCTTTTTCAACCACCTAGAAGATTTCAGTCATGAAGGTCATCTTCATAAGTGCGTGCTTAACATTTCACTCACTGGCACAGCCATAAATTACTATAAAAGACTGTGCACGTTCAGATACTTTTCAAGTTAAAGGTATCAGAATTAAAGATTATAATGTCTAGATGAAATCATGTGTGTATATTTGTCTCTCTAATCCTCCATCACATTGTTCAGTTATGAGTAAGGCAAGCAAGACTTCAAGAACTTACACAGAAAATTCTTCTAGCTTCCCTGGATACTCCCCTGAAGAACATCTCATCTCAATATTAAAATCTGCCTCAGAAATCTTTTTTTGAAAGTCAGAGATAGAAGGTAATAAGGTTCAAATTCTGAGTTTTCTCCTGAGTTTCAAAGAAAAGTTCTTGCTGCTAGAGTCAATTATTTAACAGTAGATGGCACTAACTTACCATATTTTTAAGAAACAATATAAACTCCTCTGTATCCCCTTCATCTTTTCACAGGTTCTCTTCACTAGTTGCCAAGTTCTCATTTCCACTAGCCTCATCATTCACCCGTATTTTCTGAATTCAGCTCAGCACTTTGTCTGAATAAAGTAGTGAAGGTGGCAGAAGAGAGCCTAGTGACATCATGGCACAAACTGCATGCAGTCTCTATCTAGCTTTTCAAAACAGCATAATAGAAGGCAGAAAAATCTCTTCCCTTCACAGCCAACACAGATAAACTCCACCTGCATTCTAGTGAAGAGCCACTTAGCTGCAACATGTTTTTAATGGCCTCATTAATGAGTTTGCAACCAATATAAAGATCAGGAGTGGCCAACTCTAATCTGACTCACCTTCCAACATGCCTGTCAACTTCAATGCTGTCACAGTCTAGCAGAGGGTGGAACAAGTATCTTGGACTATTATGCTCTTTGCAGAGACTCAGGCTCATGACTTTTTTTATTCACTTTCCTGCTCTTCGAAAGCATCAGCTGATGTTTAAGAGATACACAAAGACTAGCACTGTCTTGGCTTTTATTTTGGTACTCAGCTGGAAAACTACTAAATTGGAAAGCACAGAATACCAGTACCAAAATGGAAAAGCAACACTGATGGATGGGGAGGGTGAACAATCTCTTCCAAGTAACTGCCAAACAGCTTTTAAAGTGCTTGGTGTGCCATATAGGAAAAAACATACAGTAACATAAAAAACATTTCAGCAGAAGCAAGTCAAAGAAATGAAATTACTGGAGGCACCCAGAATCCCATTTCTCTATTCCTTCGGACTGTGGTTTAGGTTGCTGACAGCTAAATGATGATCTTGAGGCTGACAGGCCAAATGAATCATGGCTATTATTGTGTGAATGTTTTAGGAGAAGCAAGGAACAGCTCTCCAAAATATCAGGTACAATGCTGAGCAAACATGTATTGAGCAGACACCTAAACACTATGCTGGAAAAAAGCTTTCCCTAAGATGTGCAGTCAGTACTCTGGTCAGTATCACTGCAAGTTCTGGGACCAAGATCAAAGGAACTGGAACAAGAAATGGTGTGGAAGCTCTAGATTGACTAAAATTAGTCTACATTCACAGTAAAGAAAGTATGAAATTGTTTTCACTTTCTGTCAATTGCTAACTTTAAAAAAAAAGGAAACATATGTGGGGACAGGGGGAAGAATAGGATGGCAAAATGATACAAAAAAATGAAATGATCAGCAGAACAGCTATAACCTTTCATAACCTTAATCTCTACCTGCTACAGGCATGAGAGAAATGCATTACCTTCTGAAGCCTCAGATAGTGAGAAAAAATACACCAGAACCAGCAAAGAGGACATACTGAATTTAGAGCTTATTCCAGACCCAAGTACACCCAGATTAGCCTATCAGAAATGCTTTCAAATTCGAACCCAGTTCTGTACAGGACTCAGCAGGTTCAGCTCTGAAAATATATAATTTTATAGGATCTAGACTGACAGTCACAATAGCAGACAAACTTCGACATCCCTCCTGTCCTTCCAGGTACCTACTGTCCCCCTATAATCGTTAATATTTCAACTACAGCATGAGAGCCTTACCTGAAGCTGATTAAATGGAGAACAATCCGTGGAGGAGTCCTCAGCAAAGCCACTGCTGTCAGAGTGCTGACTCGCTGTCCGTAACAGCTGATCTGTTTAAAACAAGCAAAACCCAACTGTAATTACTTTCTAAATCACAGCCTTTCAAACTCAATCACACTCAATACGTGCTTTCCTTTTACATCAAAGTAACATTAAGTGGATAAAACAATTCCTTTTCAAGTTCCACTTTGAACAATACAGAGAAACAACTTGTTTGTTTCAAGCAAAACCTCTCTCACGCAAAGCCCTGCTTGTGAAACTTCAAGCAGCAGTGGAAGAGAAACCATCTTTCACATTTTAGTTTCCTGCGCTGTGGAAAAAAACCCCACTCTGCAGATATTGCCACTGCTGGAGTTCTCCTTTCACAAAACTGCATCACTGGTGAATTCACATGCAGGCAGTCGAAGAGTTGCTTTTTTGTTGACAAGTACAGATTTGATGCGGGCGGTCCCGTGGCGTAATGGTGAGCACTCCGCTCTCTGACTCCCAAGGTCACGAGTTCGAGTCTCAGTAGGGGACCGTCCGCGGCAGTTAAATGCCTCCCTGCCCATCC
>JAWWEV010000172.1:24401200-24424037 GCA_035583235.1 Hafferia zeledoni | reverse complement strand
ATGAGCCTTAGGACTTAAACGGTGGGGCCAGTTCTGCGCACGCTGTGCCTCACCTAAAAAAAAATCCACTGCGCAGGGTCGACGGGCACACCCACGTGGGGAGAGCCCTTCCCAAATCTTCCTTCGCGAAGATTGGGCCATTATCTCACAGATTTGATGCCCCTCCTGATCACAGAGATAAGAGAGATCTCTTTTCCTAGCAGCCTCACCACCCCATACACCCAAAGGAACAGCATCACATGAGCAGGGAGAGCGATGTTAAGGACTCTGCCAACTGCTGGAGATGGTCCCCTCAGCTGGTTTAGCGGACAAACACAAAACATCCCTTACATGGGATCCCTTAGATGGGCAATCTGCCAAAGCACATTCCCAGTGCTCATTTTATACATGCAAGATAAGATTCTCCCGCTTGTTCCTTTCTACTTACATTAGGTAAGTGTTAAAATAGCCTAAAGAGGCTCTAAAATCCTCAGTGCTTCCCAGGTGTGATTTTCTCTGGTGCAAGCACTGCACTCATAAAACTACTTTACAAGGAGATCTCAGCAAGCTTTGCAGTACACTACGGCATGTATATTGCTCCCAGTGGGAGACAGGAAGCACCCACCAGGTGTGGGTTTATCTTACGGCTCCATAAACGTTTTGCATAGCCTGAAGGCAGTACAAGCAACAACCTTATCTCACCTCTAGGTCTCAGCAGAAGTGTAAAAGCGTGGAGACAGGGAGCAACCACAGTGGCCTGTAGCCCGCAGACTCCTGCCACCTCTTCTCTCTCACCCCTGGGCGAGAGCTTGCTGCTGTCTTCTCAGAGGCTCACTGCAGAATTTTTCTCACATTCTTTCAATTACTTAAATGTCATCATGGAATTAATCCCAGTTCACAGCTCAATGCCTTGGAATGCATTATGAAAACTGTTTTCAAACTGTTGGATATTCCTAACTCATTTTATTTAGTATTATTTTTGATGAACATTGCACTAATGTAAAAATAAGAGCCTGCACAGCTTGTGAACAGCAGGAGAGGCAAACTGCCCACTAAGCTTCTGTATCAGTGATTTCACAGAGCTTTTAGGGAGTGCCTTTCAAATTGTGCTGCTGTTCTGTTATCATGGTAGCCACAATATCCTGCGATGATAAACAACTTTTCTACCTCAAGACAGACATCCCCACCCAACTCCCAGTAAAGACAATGGAAATTACTTCCCTGAGAACTGGACTAGATCTTATTAATTGCCCAGTACAATTAATAGATCTGCAAGAGCATGCCATGAACAGGTTGTCACTACAGCTGAGGCTGGTGGGAAGCTATTACCTCCTCCAAGGTGAACAGTTACCTATTTTGGACTCTTTTCTGTCTCTTTTCCTATTTGGTGAATTTTAATTTAAGAGAAAAGAGCACTACTGGAGAAAGCCTTAACCTCCTTTAGGGAAGAGATTCAAACTAGATCAGATAAAGGAATTCAGCAGTGCGTGTACTGGCATCTGTTTTAACGTGCATGAAGTTTATTGCTGTTCAAGGAAAATACTGACCTGCCCTTCTATTTCCTCCTCATCAGTATTTCCTTTTCAGCCACAAAAACGAAAATTACACCTAAATGTTTCCTCAAATGAATTCTTCCTCTTCTCAGTGATACAGTACAAAAATTAAAATCAGGGAGTTTTATGATTTTCTACAGCTTTTGTTATTTACACACATTTTGACAGCTTTACACCACAGATACTGCTAGTCAAGGGGTCAGCCCAAAGCAGAGGCACTCACACCTGTCTCATGCTCTTTATCCATGGCAAGAGACTGGCACAGTATGAACAGCTTCAAACTGCCTTGGTTTCACCTAAGGAGACAACCCCTTAATACAATCATCCCTTGTTTTCCGTGTTACAAAGCTGCTGGGATTTTTTGAACATTTTAAAGCAAATCACAGATGTATTTACCAAGTTATAAGTAGCCATCTTCTACCACACCTTTCCCTTGCCTTTTGAAAGTTGTCAGGGTTCTCCACTACACCACTATGATGTAAATGCAGTCAAAACTTACAAAGATTAGGAATCTCTACTACTTCAGTAGCAAAATGACAAGGTTTAGTTCTGCAAAGACTGGAAATACCAACAGTATGCTGGGATATACTGATACATAATGGCATCCACCCTCCTTGCCAACTACTCAACCCAGCTGTACAACTGCTCTATAGCACCTGGACATCTCCCAGATTCAAGCAAACAAGGAGAAAATACGAAAACGGTTTTTAAAAAGCTACAGACTTACAATCAGATCTTGATTAAAATTCCTCCTCTCAACGGAGGATCTTATGAGTTTGTAATGAGATATGGCTCCCCTCTCTTCACCTTGAATGCAGAAAACAGCACCAAAGGCTGGGTAGAAGGGGTCAACCTGGGATCGTGCATTGCCCTGTGTAACCCCATCAAGGCAATTGTACCTTCTGCAAAAAGGTCACTACACAATGCTGACTCTGCCACCCAAAGCTGCTATCAACACTACATGGAGGAAAGCTTCTCAACTAGTGGGAGAAGGCCAGGGGCAGCAAAATATGGAAAGTGTGGAGAGAAGGAACCAGCCGCAGCGAGCAAAACCAGAAGGAACAATCAAACTCCTATCCTAGTTAAACAGAGCACAAATGAAAATGGCTCTTGGACTGCTGCTTTAAGCTGTATTTAAAAAAAAATAAAATCAAAGTATATTTAGGCACTTCAGTGAAGAAGTAATGTGGGTATTCATAAATATATTAAATAAGCTGAAAAAGTTCTAAAGAAAGAACAGATGATGAAGAAACAAGCCTGTGGTTTACAAAACATGAGAGAACAGATTCGTCAGAGAATCCCCAAGAAAGAATTGAATAATTCATCCATTTTAATATAATAATCAGCTACCAATGGACTATCAGTCTCACCTCTTCTGTGTCACTCAACCACTCACACAGAGGAGGAGAAGAAATACATGGAAACTCTCCTTGAAGCTTTAACATTTACGTTTCTTGTACCTTCAGTACTGGGAAAGCTCAAATGCACTTCAAATTTTATGAGATAATTAATTAATTAAATTAGTATACCCAACTTGGCTACAAAGTATTCCATTATGGGATTAAATATCTCCTGTCCCTTTTTCACATATGGATCACACCCTGCACCCCAGCACTAACAAAACCAGTGCAGCAGGAAGCCCTGCTGCACAAACTTTCTGAGTCCCTGGATATTTCCCAGCATCTGGACAGATAAGCACAGACTTCCACAAATAATAAATCTGTTCCAGATGTTTTCTTCTTACTCCCCCATCTTCAATCTCCTGTGGAGCTGCACCCACAGAGAGCTATAAATACAACAATATATTAAGGACAGGAAGTGCTGATGATGTGCTTTCTTCCCTTTCAAGAACTAAATTTTCAAAATTAATCACTATCGATGTCAGATGCCTTAAAAAAACCCCAGGTTTGTGGCTACTCAAAATTTCAGAGCCACTGATGTCAACAACCAGACACATCCAAATTACAATGCCTCAAGAATACTTTGTCTTCCAGGCATTGTGCCTCTATTTGTCTTGTTTGTTGGGCAATTTTTTGGAATGAAAGGTGCTGCTGTATGACTGTGTCAGGAAGAATTTTCAAAGCAACAAGCTTTTCTTTACAGTGGACATTTAACAGCGCTGTATGTTTACAGTGCAAAGGAACTGAAGCTTTTAATTTTTCTCTACTGTATTCCTAAAAATAACCCCCACACTTACAAAAATACATCTACATTTTTGTAACAACAAAAACCAGACAGTCTGGTTTGGGCATAACGTATAAACTAGTTCAGTCCCATACAATTTGGAAGACAACCTGAAAACTACATAACACTAGTCAATACAATACAGAATATTTTGTATACTCTGTAAAGGCTTGAACACATAAGACAGTACTAATAGCAAAGCAATAATTTGCAAATTACTTTGAAAAGTCCAATCTTACCACTTATAAACAAAGTTAATCTGAAATAAGAAACAGGCTTTAACTGGGAGTCTAAGGAGCAGCAGACTGTGTTGTTCAAGCATATCTTAAGTCTCCAGACTATTTCAGTAGGAAGGAAAATTTTTCTTTTTTTAATTGGAATATTTCACATCATATTAAAGGCCCTCTTAAAATGTCTTACAAACTGTTGTAAATGCCAGGGAAAGCATCCATAAGCCCTCTGTGTAGATGTAAAATGGCACAGCAAGGTTTACAATAGTCTGTAACAAATGACAGTAACCCTGCTAATTGATATATTAGTACCCTCACATAAAAAGGGAAAAAAAGTATAAAAGTATGCCTTTAGGGGAAGCATCATCTGGAACAAATTTTTTGTTTATGGGTGCTTACACACAGTAGAGCCAAAGCCACTGACAGAGGTGAGATTGTATGGGGATCATCAACTGAAATCACATCACAACAGATGACCTGTGCTTGAATTTCATGCTGATGCCACCCCATGAGACTGCTAATGAGAGTGGCATTTCACATTCAGACACAATGGACAGCATTTTTGATAACTGATTATTAACTTTGGTTGCCTTTAAACTTGGTGAATATCCACTCTCGGAAGAAACAGGCCTCTATGTTGTCTCATGTTGGACAACTTCAAAAAAAAAAAAAGAAACAAAAAAACCAACTGGCTACAGTTTTTTAACATTTTGGAAAGTTCTCCACCAAATGGCCTTCCTCTTGGCAATTTTAGTGAAACCTACACATAAACAAGTCCTAAGATTTCCACATTTTCCAGACAAACTTTTAGGAAATGTGCAGGCATCGATATCCTTGTTAGATAAGTCACAGAAAACTCCAGGCAATGCTGGCATGATAATAAAGTCTCACCACTAAGGTATGCCAAGTGTATTCAGAAATTCACTGCACCTGGGAAACATGAGCCAGCAGGTTCTGCTTCTGTCATACTGAGGTCCCATTGATGGAACTGCTGGTACCTTTCAGCAAGTACACACAGGACCATCTTACTTTTTTCCTTTGCATAGTGGAAGAAGAGGGTAAAATAGCTAATGGAAACAGAAAACAAAACTAGCATTTCAGAAGATGAAAAATGATTTATTTCTCTTCTCCTGACTGCAGCTCCTGGTTCCTTAAGTTGTTCTTCTCTGAAAAGCTCTTCCTGACACTGACAGGGCCAGGCAAACATGAGCCCTGGCCTGTAAGGAGAGCATCTCTTTTCATGTACTCACTTACAGCACATAGTAACGAACTCCACAACACAACTCAGGGAGAAATACTGGGGACAGTTACAGATGCAGTTTCTGGCAGGCCTTCTTAGGGGCCTATGTTTGTACTAGAGCAAGCCTAGTGAGGAAAATGCTGGGTGGTGCAAAACACTGATGAACTAGTAGCACAAGCTATCACCAATAACCAGGCATTAACCTGCAGTTCTCAGTCCAGAGCATTCTCAACCATGTTAATGCAATTCAGCTGACAGCTCACAGATTGTCAGTTCATTTGTGAAAATACAAGTAGGCTGATCTCTGCTTCTTAAGGCAGGTTTTCCTGCCTCTCCTTAGTATGTAGAGGTGTTAGTCATGTTTCACCATCACAGCTATGCATCTCACTAAGTGCAACAAGCTCTATTTCTTCTTTAATTACACCTACAGCTAGAGAACCGACTTCACTTGCCAACATGGGGCAAAGCAACAATCATAAAATGAACTGAAAGATCAGCTTTTTCCCTCTTCCAAGCCATAAACACATAAATAAGACTTTGAGATGAAAGCACAAAACACATAAATTAAGAATGTGAGATGAAAGTACAAACTAAGTGAGCCACAAGAGCCAGTGCACAGCGTTTCCCCTTTGAGTGACTAAAATTTCCACGTGGGTGTAGAGACATCAGTCTTCTGTGCAGCCAGCCTGCAGACAGAGCAGTAGTGCATAGAAAAACCTACATGTATCATGCAATTTAGGTTTAAAACAATGTAATTTTAGCTTAAATGGATATCTTAAATTACAGGATCTACTAGGGAAAAAAGGTCCCACACAATCTGAATTAACATTTCAGGTCATCTGAGCTATCATCAATTGCACAAAAGTGAGAACAGCCAGTAAGGTTATAGAGCTGTTGTCTTGCCTGTAATTTGGTTGTCTCTTTGTAGTAATGTTCTATGATTTAGCTAAAAGAGAAACCCAGATTTTTTTTTTTCTGAAAAGAAACTACAGAAGTTAAAAATATCTCAGTCAGCCTTCCTAAGCCAGAAGGACACTCAGCAGTCTGCTGCAGTCTCCCAGGAGTTGAAATCTACTCACCTTTCCTTGACTTGGTCAGTGCTAGCTGGTGTGTAGCTGGAACGTGTGGTAAATCCCCCTCTGTACTCTGGATCTGCCAGGAAGAGCAGATAAATATTTTTTCAGCCAACTGGAATATGTTCTGGCACTTAAGAATATACAAGCTACATACACTGCACATGCAGGAGATGCTTTTGTTGGTTTTTTTTTTTCCTCCAGTCTAACAGTCTACACTGATTGAAGGAGCAAATCATACCTCCTTGAACCAACTTTGATCAGGTATTCAGCAATGCTCCTGCAGGACAGCACTGATCCTTGGGCAGCACCTCCCACCCACAGTGCAGGACTCCCCTCTGGTTACACTCAGCATGCAAAAAGACCTGGAAATCACATCCTGTGACAACAGAGTCTTCAGTTCCTTTTTGACAAAACACTTTAATTACTGTGTGAAAAGACCTTTGACCACCTTTACACTACCATCTTTTTCCATTCAGAACTCTAGGCCCCTCATTTGAATATAAAGAACAAGTAAAATACATTTAGAAAAATGTATCAATAGGTCAGCACACAAGGACTGTCATCTGCTGCCCTACCATTTTCCACAAGCCACCAATCCTCCAGCAGAAGGACCCAAGCTCTGCCAGAACCTACTCCAGACTTCACCATGCCATTATTCATGGAAATAACGTCTTGTGCCTTCCAGTACAGGAAAACGAAGGTAACGTATTCAGAGTGACACAGATTTCAACTGGGAAACTTACAATGATATAAAAATGAATCCTATTACTTAATAACTTTGTGAAACACAGCCTTATTAAGAAAGCAGTTCTCAGGCAGCCATTCAAACAAGGAAAAAAATATGCCTACAATCTCAACAGGGAGGCCTTTGTTTAGTTCAAAACCTAGAACATGCTTTTTCTTTAGTGTGATCCAGAAAAAATCATAATGGATCACATGCAAGTCTATGTGCACAATTCCATAATGCAAATATCCCCAACCATTTCCTCTAATGGGCTACACACCCAATTTCAAAATTACCAAACAATTAATTTACTTACATTTTTTAATCTACTTAAAAATGTAAAATCAAGATACTGATGTTTATAAGCCAAAATTAGTACTTGGCTAAAGGAGTTATATTTACATTGATATCATGTGTATAGCAGCCACAAGGGTGCATTTTCTCAGTTACAAGGGGTTTGAGAAGTGCTTGGCCTGAACTTTTCACCATTAATAAGTGAACAGCATTAATCTTGCACAAGAAATCTTAGAGTCTTCTGCTCCTTTAGGAGATGAAGACATACCAAATGCAGGGGACCATAGAAGGGCTTCACCATTTAAGTTTAGGAAAAATTTGTTTGGTTTTGTTTGGGTTTTTTTAAAACAAGGAACAGCAAGTTTTACAGGCACTTTGTTCAAACTGGCTTTAGGAAGGATGACTTGATTCTCTCAGACCTCCAAGTTTCTGATGGCTAAATCTGCAGCCTTCTAACAGTTAAGCCTCTTCTCATTTAAGTACTGTCCACCTCCCATCCTTGGCTCGGGGACAGCATTCCAGCTGCATCCGCAGCACGGTGCAGCTCCTCAAACACACAGGAGCTCCTTCCCCATCCCTTCAGCCAATACTTATGCTGGTAAACGACCTTGAGGACTGCAATTGGCCACCTCAGGAGTGAGTGTTTGGGGGAAATCCTGCCCTGACTCACTCCCACACTAGTTATCTTCACAGTCACAGACTTCCGAAGGGCACTCAAACCTCCAAGGCATTCGTAAGCATGGAAAGAGTTCCTTGATATATCTGTCATCTTTCTTATGTGTATAAATGCACTCCAAGCCAAGCTGGGAAAACAGGGGAGGAGTTACTGTCACTGTTTCTAATACAGTTTATTGTTCATTATACTCTGCTTAGAAACACACAAAAATAAAATCACACTGCCAGAAACTGTTCTAAATTGTTTTCAGCAAAACTGAATTCCTGCCTTCCAAGGTTCTGCAGGCAGTTGATATGTATATGCTATATTGCATAAACAAAAAATTCACCACAATCCCATCCCACATCACATGTCATCTTGCCAAAACAGCTGTGTTTATGCCCTGGCATCACTGCACAAAGTGTGTCAACCAAAACTTCACAAACACATTACATTTATGTAGAATTCAGCAAGACTTCACAGTCCAACTTACACTAAAGGAAAATTCCATTCTTCTTTTTAATATATACATACACACATATATATAAAATCTATTCATTGTTTCAACTTTGCCCTAAGGTGCCAAAAAATGGATGTCTCCTCTGGGATATGCAGTAAAATGCACCGCTACTTAGTCTCATCCAATTGTGCCAATGCAAACATTTGTGTAACTACACAACAAATTTGATCAAGAAAATTATCTGCCTGAAAACTAAGCCAGGAAAAATAAATAAATAAAAAACCACTGGATTCTTTTTAGCCCTCTCAACTGGACCAGTCCTTTGTTCTGGTTCAATAGATGGCCACACAACATATGGGTGAGGACACACAGGCATAAACAAGTGGCAGGAACCACAAGAGACTGTATTACCTTTTTCTACTTAATGAGTGCCTTCAGCTACAACATTAGGTGATTTAGAAGAGCTTCAAATGACAATGACACTGGACACAGTACCTACTAAACCATCACATCATCATTCGTTGTAAAACTCTGAGGATTTTCTATTCACTTGCTTTCTTCCCTCATTTCACCAAAGAAATCACAACCCTTCATTTTAAATATCTATTTCACATAGACAAGAAAGTTAACTGCTGAACTTTTAACAAGATTCATGTTGAAAGGTGATGTAAAAACATCTGCTAATTTAAGAATTGTAACACAATTCTTAAAATTCAAGCTAAGAGTCTATACAAAATTTGCATTTTTGACTTTGTAGACTGCATGTTTACTAGCCTAATAAACAAGGCCCTTACAGGAATCTGGAAAATCAAATCCCTTTTGGGCAATTATCAATCAAAAAATGGATATATGCATTTATGAAGATATTAAGAGGCAGATATCACAGAATTTGTAACTAAGCCATTCCCAAAGTCACGTCAAACAGTGACTTTCAGTGTGCTAATTTCCAGGGAACAAACAAATCAACTTATAGTAGATTGTTATCAAAACCGAAAGTTGCACAAGATGAACACCTCACCCTGCATGAGAGCTCTTTTCTGTTTCATGCTGCAACACTCTTGTTTATTCACAAATTTATCCTTAATCAATAGCAGTTAAGAAACTAAATTTACTTTTAGACAACAAAAGTAATTATTTCTAGCTAGAATTTTAAGTAAAGTAAAAATCTAAGCTCAAAGAGGTTTCAATATATACAAAGCCTAACCTAGATCTATTCACACAGGCAAACTTCCTAGGAGTTATGCCAGGTATTGTAATTGCCTGAGCTTGATTAAAAGAAAAAAAAAAGAATGAGAACTTTTCCTGCTGACTCTCAGAAACAAAAACAGCAGCAGCAGCACCAAGTTACTTAATTAAGAGAATCAATTAGAGCAGCCTACAACTGCTGAGAAAGTGCAACAACTCAGAGAATTTTAAGTATTCCTGGAGAAAACACTTTCAGCTACACAGGAGGGAACATTCTCTGCTGGCAGACAGCACTTTATATAAACTGTATGCACAAACAAAGTCATGTATCTTCACTCACCTCTTCCATCTCAAAGGAGTCCTTCTGCTGCAGCATTAGATTCGTTACGGAAGGGTTTGTGAGTGGAGTGCAGGGGTCTCTACCCGGCGGTGCCACAGACAGTCTTTGTGTCAGGACACTGCTGTCGGATGTACTAGAACTGCTGCTGAGGCCTGGCGAGTCCAAAAGACCAGATTCTTCACATGGTCTATCCTGGCCACTTGCCAACCTGCTACCTTGCACATCCTCTGGAGGCACAGTCCCCTCTCGTGTATCGTCAGTCACAGCAGGAAGGTGTGCGGGTTTACGTGTCTGACTACTGCCATTCTCTTCCTTTACAGTAGCCAGACAAGAGGGAGAGTCTTTCTTTTTGGAATATTTTGGTAATTTAGATTCATTTTTAACATCATTTTCCTCATCCCCTGCTTCAGCTGGACTCTTCCCTTTTTCCACAGGGGAAGGACTTGAGCAGCTGCTACCATCGGCTTGCTGTGCGCCACACAGATTGAGCTTGGACAAAGTCTTCATTAACCGGCTGGCTGTATTGCTGCGATTTAAAGGGGGAGGGCTGGATGCCTCTTTGCTGGAAGACACTGAATTCAAACTACCAATTTTCTGCAAAGGAGTCCCAGAGACTTGAGAATACAAAGAAGAAAAAGCATTTGCCACAGTAGTAAGCACTTCAATCTGACGAAAACGACCTGCACAAGAATGAAACATAAGGCAGGGGTTATGAGGACATTTGCTGTCATCACATCCAAGACCGGTTGATCTATCTCCACTCAATGCTTTGAATTCTCAAAGACAGCTCTTTCTTCATAACTGAAGAGGGAATATTGATCACAACCTCTGCCCACCCCTACAAACCTCCTCCTACTTATATCAAGGGCCCCAAAGGCTGGCTGAACGCTGACTATTCTTGTAACATGAAAGTGATTCCATACTATGAAAACAAAAAAAAGAAAAACCTGTGCAAGAATCTTTGCTAAATGTGCAAGAAAAGCATGGAAAGCTGTCACAAAATTAAAAAAAATTGGTACAGGTATGTGAGTGTAAGTTAATTTACAAAATCTAGGAAGAAAGCGTTACTCGCGTTGCTCTCTCCATCTACAACTACAAGAGGACATTTCAGCTCTGCCCTCATTTCAGCAACACTCATTAGTGACCTAACAAAGCTCCTGTCCAAGTCAATAGAAATACTGTCCCAGATTTCAACAACGACAGAAATAGGTCGCTGCCACCCAGAAAGTGAAGAACACAAGAAACAGCGTGATATTGCTATTTGTTTCAGTGCTCTAAAGCCACACAGAAGACAATCCTAGGAGTAGGAGATGGGAATGATACAAGCCAGAAGGCAGCGTACCTTACAGAATGCCTTTCATTTCCCTCTCCCACTATAAACCCCTTCCACTCACTCCAAGGAGTACGACCCTGATGGTCAGTTCTTGCCATATTTAAGACCAAGCAAGAGTTTCATTATGAATTCTGAATGGAATTTGCCCTTTAGGCTGTAAAGGGGTTTTGCCAGAATATTAGATATGCACCTTCTTTTGGGGTTGTTTATATAGTTAATAAACTCATAAATAAACTGTGCTTCAAAAATATACTTACTTGTTAAAGCAAAACTTGGATTTTCCACTTCCATGCGCTGTATTTGGGCATTCAAAAACACTTTGATATCTATCCCTCTGGCAAACGATGATGAATTAAAAAATCTTGCTGGAATTTTTGAAGCAATATCTGGTTCATCTCTTCCAAACCCAAGGTTATAAAGCACTTCTTCAGGATCTTCCTCATAAAGCTCCAGTAATTCAGAAACACTAGACAAATGAAAGATGTTTACCATCTACTTGTCTCCTTTTAAGGTACAACTATCCAGCTCTATCCAACTGCTAATTCACCCCAGTAGCCAGACTGGTTTATTGAAATTTTGACTCCTACAGCTTAGCCTACTTTTTGGAAATAATTGTGGAGACCTCTGCAACTGAAGTTTTGGTTCCCATTACCAGAGCCACTGTTCCAGACACATCACAGATCCAGTCCTGTAATTTATATCTGCAGAGCTCAGATTTTTAAATGCCATTAAAATTTCAAGCATTTCTAATGTTTAGATTCATTTGTTAGCATTTACTGCAAACCACTGCTGAAAACACATAGAAGTTTTTCAAGCAACCAAATAAAAATTCCCTTCTCAGGTACAAAATGCAACAATGTACATAAAACAAGCCAAGTCCATTTAACTGAGAACAGACCTTCAAAGCATAATACTCTTTTACCTTGAAACAGTCGCACTGCTTTTTCCAGACCCAGTAGAGTTCATACTTCTCCCCTTCTGGTGGAACTGCAGCCTCTTGTCCTTTGCCAGTACACCATTGCTGTCAACACAAACAGAGAAGACCCCTGTGATAAACCTGCTTCATTTGGGGACTCGATTCTCTGTCTCACTGGAGAGCTAACCCTCCAGCACTGCTGAATTTCTCTTTTCCCCTTCAGTGTTATCTGGTTTATATTAGCCATGTCATTTATTGAAATACAGTAACAAAAGCAAACCCTGGGACGCCTCAGTAAGAATGTACATAGACGGTAAGAACTTGAAGGCAAATGCAAGCTGAGAAAACAAATTCCTGATCTGTCCTTGCTGCCCCACCCTCCCTGATCCCACCCTCCTCCAGCAAGGAAGCCCAGCCTTGGGTGAGTCGTGTCCTTGCCCTGCCTTTCCTGTGCCGCTGCCTCCTCCAGGACCACCTCTCCATACAGGGTCACCCTCTCCCTGTCATAAACCAGCAGTGCGAGACTGACTGCAAGTTCGCCCCAGACAGGCTGGGGAAGCTGAGGAGGTTCCAGACTGGAGGAAATAAAGCAAGACAAACCCCAACCCAGACTGCTGGCAGTTTCTTTCCCAATCCCAAACTATTTCTTCACAGCATCTGGAGAAGCTGCTGGAGCATTAGGTGGTACCCTGGGCTTAAACATACTTTTACTGCCAATCTCTCTGGGGGACAAACTTTCCCAGAGTGAATTTTACCATATAAATCCTAACATACACACACTCCCACCAGAACAGCCACTGAAAAACCAAAGAAGACAGGATTCATCTAAGAGTGTATTTATGGAGCCTGGCTCAGGAGGAGTAGAGAGGCTGCTGCCCATACAGGCTGTGCAGTATTTGCTGAAGTCTCAGTGGGATTCTAGTTTCAGCACATTCTATTTAGAAACTGACTGTAAAGCCGGAGTCTTCCTCTCTTAAAATCTCATTTTTCCCCACTCCCAAAGGATATGTGCTGTGACAGATAAAACTAATCTTCCCTTCAAATTTCTGAAATGGGGACTGACCAGTGAGGCAAAGAATGTTAATCATGGTAAGTTACTAATATTTCTCTGTTTTACTCCTGCTACTCCAAAATCTACATCAGGTCTGCTGGAAGAATAAAAATCTACTTTTTTGGTTTGTTTGTTTGTTTGTTTGTTTGTTTGTTTTTCTTGCATCTCTTAATATGACTGTTTCTGCGTTATCTGGATCTTTTCCTTCCCTCTCATGTAAACAGACATGAGCAGGCTTTAGCTCTGTGATAGCCCCCATGACTTCCACTGCCCATTCGCCCTCCCACCCTCCAGTATAAATACTGCTCTGAAGTAAACAAGCACACAAAAAGATGCTTACCATGTTTCCATTTGGGCATCATTCCGTAGCTGATTAGCTGTAGAGAAGGAAGAAGAAGAAATTACATCCAGACCTCTTCATAATGACACTTCCCACAATGAGTACAAAGAAGCAGATAGTGAGCATGTTTACCAATATGCCTGCATAAACCAGATTTTTCTTTTTCCTTATAAATGTGATTGTCAAGTGATTCCAGTATATGGCTGATATAAAGATGATCTGGTTTATTCAAGCTCTGTTTAAAATAAAACCTCGCAGGGACACATGTTTACATACTGTCATTAATCATATTAACCTGATATTTAAATTGTGATAAGCTAGTAGTGGTTACATAAACCATTTATTGGTTGCAACTGAAGACGCAATTACCAGCTGCAGGGCTGTTGTGGGTGGGAAGGGGAGGACAAGCAGGCACGCGGGAATTGCTCCAGTAGAGAAAGTAAAGAAGACATGAAAGGCAGCTGGCCCCATGGCCAGGTGCTGAGACTGTATTTGTTCACCTTTTCATCAGCAAAGTGGGGCATGGCCCTGGCTGCCTGAGCTGTGCAGTACATGGACAAGAGCGCAGCAAAGTCTGTGGTACTGATGGGGCCAGTAGAAATGCTCAGGGTTGAGAGGGCTCTGGAGGAAGGCTGCCAGGTACCAAGCACCTGGTCACCAGCCTCTGGCAGGGAAGTCAGCACTTGGTGCTGCTGTATTGGCCCAGCACCACACAGGAACATCCCAGGCAGCACTATTCTTTCAGAACTGAACCCGAAAGAGGCAACTCAGCATTAACAATCTTGAGCCAGGAGACAGGCATGGAGCACACATATGTTACAGCAGCCCTCAGAATCAGCTATGAAAAGAGCAAAGTGATGTCACACACTGCCAGGGAAACCCTGCACCTTAATTCGCTGTGTCAGCAGGGTAAAGAGTCACCAACCAAGAGCAAAACATGGAAACCTCACAACCTCTCTCTTGGTTTCAGAGGCATCACAAAGACATTGAAATGTATATGAAACATAGATCCCACCTTTTTAATATTCTAGCCTATAGTATGAAGGTAAGCGTATCTATAGGGATTATCCAGTGACTAATTTAAACCACAGGTTTTAACAGCTCAGCAGTGGACTGGGGTTATGGGACCCTGCCCAATGCCCTCTGTACCATTCACATGGGGCTCTGGCTTATATCTGGATTCAGGCAGTCACAGCTGCACAAGGGCAGGCCATTCATACCAGCCTCAAAGGGGCTGTCTGTCTAGCAGGGCACGCAGCACTGCTCCAAGCAGTTCTGTTGTGCCCTTGTTCTTGGATGGGAAGCAAAGCCCTGCAGAAACACCCGTATCCTTACCCAGAAAATTCAACCATCAGTTCTAGTACTGGGACCTTTTCATCTGAAAAAAAGGGAAACTACCCTCTGCTAAATGATGCTGAAAACCCATAAAAAACAGAAGTCCTTGGAAATTGCAAGGGGAAAAATTGAAAAGAAAAAAGTGTCATGATGTTCTAAAATGTATTGACTCTTGTATTCTTGGTCATATGCTCAGATCTTGGATTATCATTACAAAGAAACTTTTCCTATGAAATCTTTGTACTGCAGGCAATCTAACAAGTGAAAAAGACTGTCAGTAAGAAAACTTAATCCTATTCAAACTATAGCAGTAAGGGACTCATTTACTGCTTTTCCACCATTATCAGATCAAGATCATTACTAGCTAAGCTTTTTTCCTTAGAAGTCTTAAATCTTTAAAAATTAAAGATATTTCCTTCCTTCAGGCCTTGTTCCACTACTTTGACACCATTAGCAAGACTAATGTGGAAAAAAAGGACTTTCCACCATACAAGTTCTGACACTTTGCAAAAGCTGTAGTTCAAAAAACATTAAAAGCTAAAGCAGGAGAGCAGTTTTGTCTTTTTTTTTTTTTTTTTTTTTTTTTTTTTTTTTTTTTTTAACATTGAAAACAGATAACGTCTTATATCCCCTGTCCTGCAGTTAACCCCAGGACCCAGTTTGAGGCAGCTCTTCTGCTATTTTACTTGTTGCTGTTAGAACAGAATTCATAGTGCTTTTGTTAGTCTGCTTATGGACAACTCTTAATCTATGACCAAAAGAAAGGCTTTGAAGTTTTTTTTACAAAGAAGTAAACCAGGAAAAGCCACATATGCTTCCCCTTAAAAAAAGGGAAGAGAAAGAAAAGGCAAGCAGCTAGCAACAGCAAAGCATACTGTGGCTGACACAAAATACTTACTCAGCTTTGGTGTGTATCATTTTTAAAAGCACTTAGCCCTTAATGGGTTTGCCTCTTGGCTGATAGAATTTCATTCCTCCTTTCAAAAGCCCGCAGATGCCACTCCCGAGGGATTCACTGGAAGTGAGGCATGCATAGCTGCCAAGAGTAACCCACGGACAAGAAGAACAAGTAGGAGAAATAATTTTCTCACAGCCTTGGTGAGTGCTTCAGGCTATGCTGTCACTATGGGTATTAAAATGAGAAGGCAGGGCTGCCTCTGACCTTTGCGTTAGAGACCCAGAATGTTTAACACCAGCAATACTCTAAATAACTTCAAAAAGCAGATTTCCTGCACTTTTCTATGTGCTTCATCCTGATTTTCTGGCCAATGCTGTAATTCAAAATAAAAATCAGATGACTGAACGTATTTTTTTTTGCTAGAAAAAGTCATAATCCTGCCACACCCACCTTCGGCTCCCAGGGATAAGTCATCTTCAAAACTTCCTCCATTTCTCACCAGCATGCCTGAAAACATATATTTAGCAGTTAAACAACTAGAATGCTCCAGTGTTTTCCTTCCAGTGGCTTATCTAAAGATATTAGCAAGACACTTCATTTGATACAAGATATAACCAGAATATATTTACAATCCCTGAATTACTCATGCAGTAAAAATGCATTAAGAAGTTAGATTTCAGAACACAGAAAAATTACTTTGAAAGAGAACAACTACAACACTGCTTTAGTTTTGTGCTCAGAAACATCCCTGTGTCAGTCCGTAAGCAAATTAACTGCAAGCAGGAACTTGGAGGTACCAGTCAACCCATCTGTGCCTTCTGCTGCTATGTTATCTATCCTCCAGAAATCTTACCAGGGGAATCCAGAGCCTGAGTCCAGCTTGGGCATTTGCCTCTCACCTCTCTGTACTGGATTAAGAGCTGAAGTGAAGACTCCAGGCACAGCAAGTAATTCCTCTGCACCCTGTCACCACCTTCACTTTCTCATTGTACTTTGAACTTTAGTATTCAGACCTGCTCAGTAAAACTTTCAGGTGTGGCAACCAGTTATTAGAGGCAGAGTCTGCCTAATGCTTGTAAGTTTGGAGGCAAGATTACCTGCCTGTTCAGCACATTTTGGGGATTATTTTTTAGAGCTTACTAAGATCTCCAGAAATTTTATTCAGGTTCCTTTCCCTCTTCTACAGTTTCTTGGGCTCAACTGCTCCACTGTGAGAATAGCTCTGCTCATGCTGTGGTTTGTACTCCTACTAAACAGCTGAGGTCTCAGATGAATGTCCACAAAAGCAGAGTTTCCAGTAAAAGAGATTTCAGTAGGTTAAGACCTTCCTTACCCTTCAACAGAGGATTGCTTTGCTCATCCAGGGAGGCTCCCAAAGGTGTTCTGAAACCACAGAAAAGATTAATACTACTTAAAAAACTTGCTGCTTCATGTCCTTCCTTACAGCGTGTAACAAGCTTGTGATACCAGCAGTTGGCCCTCCCTCCCTCCACCCCCAGAAAGCACAAACATCTTGGGACTGGCAATAACTTCCTAAACAATCCCAGCCCTCTAAACAAATGCACCTTGTACACAAAAACAACAAAACATGATAGCTGCAAAGCTCAAACACCGTCAGGGGCAGCAGCCCCCTACTGAGGAAAATCATGGGCTTCTCAGCAAAACACCCAGAAAAAAAGAGCATGGGTTTTTGAATGGACTAATTCAATCTCATTTATGCAGCAAAAACTGTTGCCATTTTTCTACACATTTAAAACTTCTTTGGGAGAGGGGTGAAAAGCTCTATTTGAGTGATCAGGAAGAATCAGGATAAAAATCTTAACTATTTTAGCTGTCACTTGCCAGTTCTGATACTTTATAGATTCTTCACACTGGCTTTTATTTGGATGATCCCTCCTACTGCTGTTGCCTGAAGGGCAGGGGATTTGTAGAACCTCATGGTGCTCCAAAGGAGCAGCAGAAACCACACAAATGACAGATCCAATCCCTCTCTGGGTTCATGCTATACTTGTAGACATTAGCTAGATGTTTCCACATCTTGACTCTGAGACATGTTTAACCAAAGACTTGTCACTACTAAGTAGCACAGCATTAACTTTCAAGGCTCAAACAAATTCAGAAATGTAATACTCATAAAGAAGGAGAAAGCAGATGATTTATGTGGCTATATTTTGTATGTTTCATTTGGATTTTTAATTAGACAAACACATAAACCTGCCCAAAGACCTGAAAGCAAACAGTCCTCTGATACAGTATTTATTTTGGTGCCATGGCCAAATTAAGCAAGGAAAATTTGCATCTGCTTTCTAACAGACCTTACATTTCACAACCTTATTCTTCTTTCCCCGCTGAAAAGAGCTCGCTCTTTCCATGTGTGGCCTGCTGATATGGAGCAAGCTCACTTTGACGCACCTTTTGCAAAGCAAAGCGAAGTCCCACCACAGTGGGCCATCAAGGCAACCAGCCAGAGCATCTAGGAGCATAAGCATTTTTCAAGTGACAGGACAGACTCTGCTGAGACTCATATCTACTGTGTTTCTGTGTGTCTGTCCAGTAAGAGCCTGAAAAAACACAGGGTATATTGTCTAAACCTGTCATGCAACAACGAGCCTTATGTTCTGAGGTAATTACTATGCTGGTTGTTTCCTCCCTGGCTTTGATGGGTGCACTTCCAACCTTCTTGCTCTCCTTCCCTGGTGGCTATTCTGATGCCTCTATAATTTTGATGTAGAAACTTGCTGGCATTGACTATCACAGCCCAGGTCAGTGCTACATGCACTGGCTGGCAGAAAACAGTAAAACCAACCACCAAAGCTAGTATATTCCTTTGGAAATTAAGTGCCTCACCTCTAAAGCTACCAGAAAAGCACCCCTGTTAAACACCACTTGCTGTCCTGCCTGCACTGTTGCACAGAGGCACAGCTGCTGTATACCCACTGCCTTTGAAAATCTTGCAGTTAAGAACTAGACACAACAGGACCTTCAACAAGGGACAAGTACCTCACAAAAATCCTTTTGGACAAAAGCATGGGCTGTTCTGCCTTTCTAGACCAGGCTGGTTTTCACCAGCAAGGCCCATGGTTCTGTCTCAGAGTAGCCCTGTGCACTTGGGAACATGAGGGCTGGGGAACCCTTCCACTTACTGAGCCCTCAGGATGGGGTCTCACAGCCGAAGGCACATCATGGCAGGTCCCCAGCACATCCCAGCAGCCTTGACAAGCAGGAACAGGGGAGGGAGGCCAACAGCAACAAGCAGTCAGTAAAGAGCAAATGGGTATGTGCCTGAATCAAAGGATCCTAAGGTTTTCCATCTGCTTTTACTCCTTTATTATTGTATTTTAACATATATAGCAACAGCTTCTCTCAATATTGGTCTGCAAAAGAATTGAATGAACTCTTGCTGACCACACTGCCATGGGACATAGGCACTGAGCAGGTAAGATGGCCATAGGCAATCTCAGGAATTCCTCTCAGCCCATCGGTTTGTTTGCTCAGCTACCAGTTGTGGTCGGGTGGTCTTCCAGAATGGGACAAGCATTTTGCACTGTGCTGTGAAAGTGTTTAAACCTCAGCTTTTAAAGCCTTAATTGGGCAGGAGCCATGTTTATTTTAAACTTGAGGCAAAAAATCTCTTCTTTGTGAGGCATTTCAAGAACTCACTTCCTGCATATCTACAGGAGATGGCTCCTAAATACCTCCCACATCCCCTGTATTACTGGCAGAGTTTAAATATACTCAATCAAAATAATACACGTCACCATCAGAGTTGAAAAAAATTTCTTCTTTTCTATCAGTATAATACAAAGACCTGTGTTTCAACTTTTATGTTTCTTATTACTTTGAACAGCCTTTTCAAAGTACCAGGGAGAGAGCAAAGGAGGCCTTTCTCAGAGGCATATGATTCCCAAAAAACATGAATCAGCTAGAGACTTTGGGTAACATCTTCTTAAGCCTCCATAATTCTTATCACAGTATGATAAATACTTGGGGTTTTTGAGGGGGAGGAGTTTGCTTTCAGTTGGTATTTGGGAAAAAAAAATAATCAAAACACCAAACAACCAAACAATAACAACAAAAACTCATCAGACAAACAAAAACCAAAAACAGAACAACCAAATGTGTCTACCACGGTGAATAACAAGGGATATTAGGAAACCTCTCCTCCAAAGCAGATGTGAAACAGTGATGCCAAGTAATAAGAGCCCCAAACCACTAACAGGAATATCAAGGGACAGCTAGTAATTCTTTTTCCCCTATTAGAACACTATTGATGCTTTTAGAAACAAACAAAGGAATAAATCTTATAAGCAGATCTATTTATGCAGTGCATTGATATTAAGGTTTTTTGTGCTGTTGCCAACTCAAACCAGAAAATGAGATTTTAAAAGTGCCAATTTTCTTCTGATTTCACAAACACAAGAAACTCAGACAAAATAGGAAGGACTGCTTTTAGAAAACATGTAACAAGGAAAATACTTTATTTTAGTAGTTGAATCTTCATCTGTAGTAATGGCTATATGGTAACTTGTTATAGAGCTAACTGGTAAGAATGAGGTTGTGCAATGAACCAGAAACAGAAGCTTTGTAGCAATCAAAGCTCCAAGCAAAACCAGTGTTATTAAACAAAGAAGAATTTTCAGGGAGGAGAATTGTATATTTCACAACCGCCTTTTATAAATAAAATACTCGAGTATGTGCAGGGCTATTCTGTCACCTGCTAACGCTGTCCTCTTTGCCTATATACATTGTTATCAAGAGACCCTCAGTTCAAGGTTTTTATACATACAGTTTTTATACATACAGTCACTTATAACACCATAACAAATTGAATTACCACTTTACTACACATGCTATAGGTACTGCTTGCATGTATATTAGACATAAAAAATTAAACTATTCTGCAGTTTTAAAACACGAGTGACTGTGCACCACTTCAGGCAGCTGGGATTGCACCTCCCAGATATGAATTGTACATGCTGGCACCCTGCATATTAGAGTCAGAGTAAACTCCTGACTGAATAGCTTGGTTGAAGAAATCTTTTTTAAAAATTAAAAAATCTTTCTGAGACAAACACAAGATTCTTCTGAAAGGATTTACAACAGTAAATAGCTATGCTTTAACAGACTTCTGTGGAAGTGCCACAGGTTTCACAAACATGCGTTACCTAAATTTGCATTTCTGTATTAGTAGAAGAGTAAACTTGTGCTTAATTTCCTTATGTGTAAAATACGGAAATAGAGCGTAAAATAGGATTCCCGTATTTTAAGAATCAACTGCCAGAGATGCAAACACATTCCAGAGAAGTGTGTGGTACCAGTTCTAACAAAAGATAGTTACCAAAGCACAGGAATAAAACTGCAAGCTTTGTGCTATTACTCAAGATTTTTGACAGCTATTAGATGTTCACGTTGTCATTTTGCAGCTTTGTGATACTCCTGAAACTCTGTATGATCATAGGACCAGGGAAGGTTCTAAACAGAAATCCTGCAGATACAGACAGAAGTGGCACTGCAGCATTAGGAAGAATTTCTTCCTCAGGGGCCTCTCCCCTTGTCACTCTTCCATTTTTTGCCCTCCCCACTCAAAAAATACTTCTAATAAAGTGCTGAATTCATACTTATTTTTAAAGATATACTTAGGTAGACCAACAGGACACAAGATATGAAGTAAAGTCAGAAAAATCTTCTCCCGTTCTAGCATTTTGGAAAAATGGTCCGTCAGCTCTTAATATTGTATTTTAGGGATACAGTATGATATCAAGCCTGTAGCTCCCAACACCCCCTCTAAGGCACAGCCTGTAAACATCTGAAGAATCTGCACCAGTCCTATGCCGAAGACCCTGTAGCTATAAAGTAACCCACACTTCAGTTATAGAGTAAGAGCAGCAGCTGCTTACTGGACCTGCTTACTGGTAAATTTTCATCTCAAAAGGAGAAGGCGACAAGTCGGAGAGGTCTCAAAATGTCATTGTTAGCTCTTGGAAAGCTAATTGCTAGCTTCTTCCCATCAACTCTGGCTCCAAGGGCTGTTAGGACTGAATGGAGAAAAACGTGGGACAAAAGCAGCTGCTACATTTATGGTTTTATGTGACTGAGGATGAAGGAAAAGTAATGTCCACAGCCTGTTCCAAACACCAAAGATTACTTTGTAACAGTAACAGAAACACGGTCTACATATACCGTGACTCACGTTAGGGATGGAGTATATTAAGAGACTCAGATAAATCAAGCTAGTCTAAACGGTGCCATCACTCCTGAAGGCCCCAGACGCACAGAGGCCACTGCCGTGGAATCTGCACCAAAAAGCACGCAAGGAAACACCGGAAACAGTGCAGCTTCCAAAATAATGCTGCCTTCCTTACCCTCGGCGTAGTTCCTCCCTCGGTGGCTGAAAGCCTTCGGGCTCACTGAGACACCGAGGAGAGGCGCGGTGCCGGCAGCTCCCTGGCCGCACGGATGGATACGCGCTGCTGCTCCGCCCGCACCACGGCCGGACACAGTGCAGGGCGCTCGCAGCGCGGCGCGTTCCGTGCCCCGCTCGGCTCCGCCGCGGTGCCCACGCGAACCGCGGGAGGGGCCGCGCCAGGACTTGCTCCGCTCCGCGCCCCGGGAGCACCCACCTGCAGTCCTTCAGCCATATCGCGATCTTCTCGTTGGGAACGCTGTGACAGCCTTCGGGGCAGAGCAGGAGAGAGAAGCCGACAGTCAGAAACAGCGAGGCCGCCCCGCGGGGGTCCCGGTGTCCCGCGGGCTGCCGCCCCCCAGCACTGACCTGCTCCTGCGGCCAGCGGCAGCTCCCCGCCGGCGAGATCCTCTTCCTCCTCCTCCTCCTCCTCTTCCTCCTCTTCTTCCTCCTCCTCGCCGCGGGCCAGCGCCGCTGCCGAAAAATCCTCCGCTTCCGACGCCTGCCAGGAGTCGCGGCTCTTAGCCCAGGCCTTCCTCTTCTGGGTCGCCCCTTGCCACTCCTCCGCCGCCGGGGGCTGCTCCCTCGGGCCGGCGGCGCCGCCGGGGGTCTCCCACCCGGCGGCGGGGGCCGGGGCGCGC
>JAWWEV010000172.1:24333605-24401064 GCA_035583235.1 Hafferia zeledoni | reverse complement strand
GGCCCGCCCCCAGACCCGCTCACCGCCCCCAGACCCGCTCACCGCCGCCGGCTGCCCCCGGGCGGGCGCTCCCGGCCCCGCAGGTGTCAGTGTCAGTCCCGGCCCCGCCGCCGTCCGGCTGCCCGCCGGTACTCACATGTCGCGCCGCGGGGAGGCGGCGGCGTAGGCTGCGCCCGCCCGGGCTGCGGGCGGCGGCGGCGGCGGCTCTGACTTCCTCATACCGCTGCGGGGAGAAAAGTCGGCGGCCACGTGACGGCAGCGGGGCCGGCGGCAGCGCGGGGCCTCCCGCCGGGGCCGGGCCGCCCCCGGGGGCAGCGATGCCAGCCGGGATGCGGGCAGGGATGCGGGGGTCAGGCCCGCTGGCGCTGGGTCGGTGCGCCTCCGCGGACATGGCCGGGCTCGGAGGTGCCGCCCATGGCCTGGGCCCGCAGAGGATGTTTCCAAACTTAAAGAGAGCCGCGAAGAGCATCTTTGCAGGGTTTTATCCTCGTGGAACGGGAATGCCGAGAAGGCAGATGGCACAAGGAAGAGGAATGACTTGGCTGGGCATACATAGCCTTCTGCCTCTCTTCCAGGGGTGTGAAATCAGATCAGCCTCTGCTCGGGCACAGGCAGGGGCTGCAGGGACAGCAGCAGCACCAAACGTGGCCTGCTAAAATCTTACATGCATTTGAAACCCTTATAATCTCCTTCAGGATGTACTCAGGCCACTAGAATCAACAGAAAACCTGGCAAAAGATGAACGAGTGCCCATATTTGGGAGGGAGGTACCAGACAAAAGGCTGCTTTCACTGTCAGGGACAGAGAACTATTTCTCAACCACTGTCTCCTGCTTGAGGTGCCAGCCAAGGCCCCTGCAGCAAGAGCGCCGTGCCAGGTGCCCTGCCCACCTTGGCCGCATCTGGCCTGACAGCTGCCATGGCTGAGTCAATCACTGCGGGCATGATGGGCCAGCCGGTACCCACCCTGGGCAGCAGGACCCCACCCTGGGCAGCAGGACCCCACTGCCTTTCTGCATGGGGTCAGACGGTCACATCCCAGCCACTGCTGAGTGAACCCTGCACACCCAGTGAGCTCACCTGCAGCTGTGGACCCGGGAAAAATAAGCTTCTGTTAAAGGTCTTTTGCAGCATCTTCAGGAAAAATGCTGATTAGTAAGCACAAACAAGAAAAAGGACCTGAGTCCTCTGGAGGTTTGAAACCAGCACTGACAGGCAGGCACACGAGATACCTCATGTTTAAAGGCAAATCTGCCTTTGGAAGAACCAAGTTAATGGTGTCCAGTAAATACTGTTTCATATTCTACATTTATAGCTAAGATCTTAAAAGGAATTTCTGTGAACTTTTCCCCTACAAAATAAAAAATTTACTTGATAAGAAAAAATATTTCTTCTTTTTCCTAACCCCTCCAAGCCACTACTTCACATATATACAGCCTTACTAAGATAAATTTCCCCTCTTCATGGGTCATTTTCCTAAACACATTCTTAATTTTCTGAATGCTTTGTATGGAAATTAAACCAGAACAGTAGCACAAAGGACTTACATTTGTATTTCATTTGTCCCTGAAAATGATCACTGCTGTACATGTCTCAGGATGGTATTTTTAAATGCCAGTACTTCCTTTAAAAAGAGCAAACTACACTTGAATATATATTGTTGATCCTCAAAATAATCAGCATTTTCTCATCTGCCCTCTACCATGATGAACTGGGGCTTGGACTTCAGCTGAAACTCCTCACAGGTGTATTTATAGTACCAAAATCTTATAATCTGATTTTTCTGGCTTAGTTGGCAAGAGCCTAGCACAGCACTACTTTGACATAATGGCAAATATTTCCATTTTATGTGTATGCATAAATAGATGTATCTATTAAAAATGGCTCCTTGAGGTTGAGCAGCCTGGTGAGAGCTGTGAGGGAGGCAGGGAGGGCCAGGAGAAGTTTAACCCCTGCCGTGGTTCTGCTGCCTCAGAGGGAGCCCAATTGCTTCTGGGAAGTTACAGTTTCACTGGCACAGCTGAGGATGAACAGTTGCAAAGCTGAAAGCAGCTATTGTCTAGCCATGCCAGTACATCCTTAAGGAGTTCTTAATCCACAAATTACTGACATTATTGTCTATAATTGCTTGTCTGTTGTGACAGCACTTACTCAGAGAGTGTCTGAAATGTAAACAGCAGCCAATAGCTTTTTGCAGTGGAGTCCTGCCAGTACAGCACTGGGCTCTCACTTGCACCTTTGTACCATCCTAGCAAGATCCTTTTTGACTCTATGAGGAAGGATTGCAAATTCACATCCTATACTAAGCATAACTTAATAGGAAAATATCTGGCTTGTTATTTCTGTTAATACTTGTAAACCAAAAAGTGAGTTTGTCCTATAAGAAAAGCTTCTCTTGTTTCAGAATATAATTTGTTAGTTGTATTTCAAAGAAATAACTGATTGGGGAAAAAGTCATGTCAAGTCTTCTGTCACGTAAATCAGGCCAACTTCTTTTTTCCCAAATTATTTTGAAACCATTCAAATAAAACATGGTATAGGCAGTAATTAGATAAGGGATAAATTGTGCTTTGCATTATGTTATAAATTCCTAAAGGAAGACTTATAGCCACAGCACCACACAGACATTTTAAGAATAATAATAACTCTCACATTTGTCATCTGGGTGTTGTCCTTGAACATGTGAATGTGTGTATAAATACACACACAGAGAAATACAATTTAGCCCAACAAATACCAATAAGTCACTGTCTTTTGTTCTTAAAAGAGCAAAAACCTTTGAAGATTACTTAATTCAATGTTTGCCTGCAGAGGATTCTTTTAGATGCAGCATTGTCTAAAAAATACATTCCTACATAACTCAAAGATATAAATGAGGTATTTCCACCAGTTCCCATGGGAACTTGTTCCCATGTCTGAGTACAATGTAAGTAGCATTTTCCTGCTACATTAGGACTAGTCTTCTCCATGCTTTTGAGCAGATAATTTCACTGACAGATCTGTACATCAAGAGATCCTCCAGTGCTCAGGAAGGATTATACCATTTATCTATATCCCTCCATACAGTATAGAGGGATAAGGATAAGTCTCTGAAAACCAAAGAAATATTTACAGCCTGTATAGCTGGACTCTTGGTAGCATTGTGAGAGCCTGCACTTCGTCCTCTGCTGCTGCTGTAGTTCCTTCCCCGGGAACTACAGACAACCAGTGTTGGGATGCTCTCAGAATGGAAGCAAATGGGATCAAGAGGTGCTGGTGAGGTCTGGACAGGTCAGATTTGGAAGCTGTTTCCTCTCCTTTCCAGCTCAGCAGATGGCTAAGCCCACCCCACCAGGATGACCATCTGCAAGTGGACAACATGCTGCCAACCAGCCACTGAAGACCCACTGGGCAGATCTCACCACTGAGGAGAGACAGTGTGACCCCCAAGTGGGTAACACACACAGAAGCTACTAGACAGAGTAATTAGGAGTAGGTTTATAGTTCAAAATAAAAGTGAAACAATAAAACTGCCACAACCAAAAAACCCAAGCAAAACTCTCTCTGTGCCTAGCATCGTCCTTTCACAGAAGAAATGGGAGTAATTTCACGTATTTTAGAGTAGTGTAATATGACAAAAACCTTCTGTTGGACTTTCACGTGGCAGTAGAACTGGTTCTTGACAAGGAGATAAACTCCACGCTGCTGTCTAATGTATGTTTGGTCCTGGGACTTGCGGCTCCAAGTCGGCAGTGCTTCATGACCACAACTGGATTTCTATGTTACTGGCAGACAGAAGGGAGGAGGAACTAACAAATAGTTCACCTTTGCAAGCATTGTTACAAAAAATATTCCTACATAGTAACAAAACTATGATAAATACTGTGCAGTTATTTGCTTTGGCAGAGTCTGTGTTTGAGAGCTGGAGAATGCATGAAGGAACACACAACCCAGTGTCATGCACATCTTTAAAGTTTCCACAGCTCTGTTTTAGTAAACGTGCTTTGTTAAATTAAGCAATTTCTTTCTAAGCCAGGATTATTAAAAAAAAAAAAAAAAAAAAGTCTACTGAGGCCTCTGTTATGCTGTAAATAAAGACAAGCTGGCCAGACATGGGTAGTATCCATTCCATGTTAAGAGAAAGGGCCCACCACTGCCTTTTGTGCTATTCTATTCAGACAGCCCACTATAGGGATGGGCAGTTTGTTCTGCTGGCTTTTCCATTACACATCCTGCATCTGCAAATGAAAGCAAAAGGCTGGAAGTCATTCTTTGCAGAGCTGCTCCAAAGTGTTGGTAGTTGGGAAGGGGTTGCTTCCTTTTTTCAAGTTGCTTCAGCACCTTCCCGGTTTCTCCATGTGTATCTCATCTCTCTCGTCCTTCCATTCCAGTGGTAGTGGGAGACTGACCAGCACCTCTTTCTCCTACAGAGCATCTGTAGTCTTCTCTCTGTCAATGGAAAAGCCTATTTTTTTTCTCTCCTTTTTTGTTTGCCTCATAGGCCATTATCTGTTGTTTTGGTTCTTTGAGAATCTTGTGCTTCTCACAGTGCTGACATCCTCATGCCCATAACACCTGCATTTTCAGACCTTTGGGATTTTCTCAATATACTTAAAAATGGAAACCTCACTTATTTCATATCATCATGTCTGGCCAGAACCAAATTGAGTAACTGGAATACTATGTTGCTAAGGCAGAATAGAGTGTCTCTGGTATCCTATTAAATATATATGGCATAAGATGATAAATAATAAAAATTATTCCATGAAACAATGACATTATGCATTCCATGTTTTTAAGAAATTTTAATCTTTAAAATTACATATTTAAAGTGAAATGCTGCAAGTTAAAGATAATTACATCTAGAATTTCATTCAAGTATCTTTCTCTGTAAAGGAAAAACCATATACTTGAGTTGGAACCATCACTGTCACCAGACAGATGTTCTTTCTCAAACATGTGGAGTAGAAAGGATGGAAAGTAACCTGGCAGTATTACTCTAATAAATTAAAGTGTTAGGACAGTGTCTGTGGCTTTGCCAGTCATTTTGTTTAAACATGAGTGATATGCATGGTGTTTCTATAAGGTAATAAGCAAATGCACTGAAATTAATACAAAACTGCATCTCTCCAGGCTTTTTTCAAACCAAATGTTGTCTGGTTTGTTAAGTGACTTATACTTCTAGGACCTCTTGCAGCAGTAGAAAGGAGGAAAAAAGCCACTTCCGTCAGGGCGTTTACAAGAGCTATAGCATAGCAAGAGGAAGTTTCTAAAGGAAGAGCCGGATATCTGTACTGAAGTGGATTACAGCTGCACCACCAAATCAGATGGAGAGAACTGAGGCCAAATATACATAAATCTATGGAAAAACCCACCATGGAGAAGACAGAAGAGTAAAAGTGGCTTTCAATCCTTCAAGATGCAAATATACTTCATGTCACTGAATTATGTCAGTGAGTAGTTGTAATTTTTGTTGTTCATATCTCTAACAAGAGAGCAGGCTAAGAAAATAAATCCACAGATGCATGAAATTAAGACATTTTAATTTTTAAGCCCCTTGTGTACATTTTCTCATTCAATGCTGTCTCTCTTTAAATTTAGCACCTGTATTCATTCTGTTTCTGAACACCACCCTTACAAGGCTACGGCATTGTGGCCATGTCTGTTTATACATCTGTGTCCTATACTGTAGCATTCTGTTCTCTACTTTTACAGTTGAATAACTTTAAGATGGTATTTAATTGGCAAATACTGTTCCTGCTCCTATGTTTTCAATCTTGTGTGTTCCAAATGGCTGATAAAGGAACTACACATGAAAAATAAGGGAGAGAGATATCTACCTGCACTTAAAAGATCTTTATCTTTCATATTCAAAAGCACTATTATTTTGTCCACTTTAATCCTGTTTCTGCTTTCATTGGGATGCCTCATAAAACTGTGTGTATTTATAGTGATTAAGCTTTCTAAAATGCATTGAGGTAGGGAGTAGTCATTACATTGTCCACACTCACAGTGGTCTACAGGAAGACAAAACAAGGGGACTCAGTACATCCAGGTCTGACCAACATACCATACAGCTCCAGAATGAAGACAGTCAAGTTTCTTATGGATTTAGGTCGAATATTTTTGCTTCCACCAAGTCTTCCATCATTGGAGCATTTGGAATGTGCCTCTCTTCTGCAGATTGCCTGTTGTTTGATAACGAGCAACTTCATGGTGCAGTCTTTGCAACTCAGATCTCCAACTATCTATTGCATGAAGCATAATTAATACTTAGCATCACTGAGTCCTTTTCCCTCTGTAGATTTGGGCTGAAGTTGACCACCGAGATCAGAAATTATGACCAGAGAAGGAGAAGAAAATATTCTATATAACTGCTGCTTTTATAGCAAATAAGATTTAAAACCCCCAAATGCAGAAAGCTGACACAAAGGCTGTGCATAAGTGAGCCCAGAGGACACGTTCCTTGCTTTGTCATCTGAAACGGGACAGCTCAGTGTGCGTGACTAGTTACTTATAAAAATGTGCTCTCAGATATTTACCCAATATACTAATTCATTTCTGGGCTTGACTCAACTTTGAAATTAATGCATTTCCTTTCTCTGGGAAGTACAAGAAGTTCCAGAGTGATAATAGTATTGACTTTGAGTCATTAACCAAGTTATCCTATAGCTGTGGCAAGTGGTAGAACAAAAGCATCAGGAGAAAAATTCTAAACAGAAACCAATAAGAATTCCCAAGCAAAACCACAGCTAAGGTGGGCTAGACAGTCTTGAGAAATTCATGTTATTTGCTATAAATCTCATTCACTAATGCTGAGGTGTTAGCTCAAACAATTCAGCTCTGAAGAGCATAGGTATCCACTCAATCATCAGCAGTGGGAGCATGGGAGCGAGGGGATTCAGATGGTACAGCTCCTTTGAGCTAACACTTGGCCAACAATAGACTGTCAACTAAAAACTGTTGCAGAAGGAAACAATTCTTTTTACTGTATTAAAAAAACCCAGTTTATAATCTGATTAAAATGAAGCTGGAATAAAAGAAGAAAATAGTGGTTTTCTCTTGCAGTATGCATAACATAGCTACTCTGGATTTAAGGGTAGTCAGAGAATTGTGTAAAGGCCAGATTTCCTGTGTGAAGCTGCCTAAACAAAAATGGTATATTAGACTTCACAAGCTCTTCCACACCAATCAATAAATTCTAAAGAAAGATTTATTTACACAATTCAGTAACTCCTTGATGAGTCACTATGCTATTTCAACTCTTTTCCATAGATATTTAGTGGTGAGATGGTATCATACTAAAGAGGATTTTCCAGTCTAACAACTCCATCTTGTTGTATGTATTTTTAAATGTTTATAAATGGATACTCCAGTGTTTGAAGTACAGGATATTTCTCTAGCTCACTGGTCAGAAGCTGGTCTGATCCAGTAGCAACCAACAGCCTTTCCTGGCCTGCAGTTCTGTGGTGACTTACATGAATTCATTTGAAGTGCTCAACAGAAGCGGCTCCCACTGGGCAGAAGGCCAAGTGGCAAAAGCATCACATTTCTTACTAATCAGGTACGTCATTGCTGTCTACAGTTATGGCTGGCCAACCCTTTGTGCACAAAAATCCCATTAACTTTAAACTTAGCTCCTTAGAGAGCACAGAAGGGGCTGGTAGTGGTAAATGTGACACCAAAAATAAATGGAAGCAGAATTAGTCCTGCTCAGAGAAATTATTCTGTTACAAGGAAGTTCAAGCCTTCTGCTGTTAAATCATCAGAGGGCTTTATCTGTTCAGCCCTCTTTGGATGCAAAATTAATACTGCCTTTGAGGGCATTAATTAATTCAAACTCACATAGTTCCAACCCCTGAACTCTGCCTTCAATTGCCACATCCATTTAATAGATTAAAATATTAACTGAAATGCTAAGTGCAGTGTCCAAAAATACAAATTCATCTCTTTAAAATTAGCTGTCAGCCAGAGGAAAACTTTCCTTCCTTGCTGTGCACTTGGAAGAGTCTGTGACTGCATGTTCCCTACAAAGCTGATTAAACCCACAGAGCTCTTGCTGCACTGTTTCCCACCTCCCTGCAGTTACGTAGCCCTCTCATACTTACCATGGTACCTGTGCCTCTCTCCAAGTCATTTACTATGGGAATGGTTCAATTTTTACAGGTAGAAAATTAGGGGCAGTAGATATTGAGGGGTGAGAAAAAATAGTTCTATTAAAGAAAAGGACTTTGCCCTTTGGGTAAGGAGTTAGTTTGATTAGAGGACCTACCACAGAACAGAGCTAAAGAATAAGAACATGACTTTTTTTTACCAAGGTTTCGATCCCTGCTGCTAGAGTAGGATGCACTGGACTGTGATGGTCTATTTGGTGCATATCCTTCTTTTCAGCAGACTTCTAACCTCACTATGGGAAGGAATGGATCAGTGCATCTTGAATCGGGGCTTCCTGACAGGAGCAAGAAATTGGTTTTAAAATACTGCTTATATATCAGTTAGGCTTCACTATCACTGGAAAACATTAATTATGTTTTTAAAAAATCATTATTAACGTTTAAGAGTATTTTAACCCATCCATGAAAGGAGGTAGCTATTTTGTACTTAAAAACATGCCATCTGTGGCCCTCCCTTCCTCTGTACTGTACTCTGGTGGATGTAGGGACCAGATGTGTTGTACAGTAATCTCTAAAGTGTATTGAGTGTCACTGCTCTCATGCTGACACCTATTGACCTGGTTATTCCATCTCTGCCTGTCCTGCCACATGAACACCCCTTTGAGAGGTTTTTACTCATGCAAAGCTGCAGAAGGGCTGTGCATCCTCCTGTTTTCCTACAGAAAATGTGCTCTTCATTCCCCAAAACATAGCGGGGGACAGCAAAGTGCCACATGAGCAAGAAGTGTAGGCCTGGGCGTCCTTGGAAAGGAGCATAGGACCCTACACTAGGGTCTTAGTCCCCAAAAGTGGGATGGGGTGTCTCTGGAACCCACCTCAGTACTCTGCACCTTTCATGAAAGGCTCAGGTGGTCAGAGGAAGGTAAGAAAGGCCCAAAGTGGTCAGAGGAAGGTAAGAAAGGCTGATGAGGGAAAATTCCTTCCTCTATCTTCCATCCTCTGAAGGAAGTTCCCCAACACCATCCAGGTGGTTTGGCAATGTCATGGTGTCAAGTAACATTGTGATAACTTTTTTTTTTTTTTTTTTTTTTGTGGCAATATTGAGAAACATTTGAATGGCATCACCAAAATATACCTCAAGCAATCAGAGAATCAGAGAAATGTCAGAGTAGCCTGACATTTGAAGCCATATCTGTACCATTTTAGAGAATACTGTGCAAAGATCTGGCCATTTTCCCCCTTGGTTGTTTGAGAAAGTGTGTTAACAGTGCACTGCCACAGCCAAATAGACACATTAAAGCCAAGGTCTCCAAAACAATTATCATGGGAGCTCATGGATACAGAAGCTTTAGTTTCACAAGGTGGATTTGATCAGAATGGCAGGCTTACTAGGAAAACCATTTTAATCACCATTACTGGGCATTTCAAAATCTACTCTTTACAGTAAGCAATGGCATCTCTGATGGCAATGCTCCAGCACCTCAGTCTCACCACCAGCTTTATCACCCTTCCTTTCTGATGGACTTTTTTTTTAGTGGCTGTGTGCTCTCATGCACGCAGAAGATCACATCCACACAGAAAGACTTATCTGTGAAAGGCAGAGGTCATTAATCGCATGAAGCCAGCAGAACACCACAGGAAACATGCTCCTTGCTGAAATGTGGTCTTACTTTTGTGCAGACAGAAAAAAAAAAGTCTGTCCCAGCTTTTTCTAATATAGGGTTCTTTGTTTTAAAGATTACATGTGAAGGAGTAAGTATCCTGGCACTCCTGGCACTGGGAAGCACACCAAAAGCTAGAAGCTTTTTATTTGCTAGTTATTGTTTGTATTTTAAATGCTAAAGTGAAATGACGCAAGTGCCCTTTTTGTTGTCATATTGTTTGCTTTGGCTTTCATTGGATACAATCCAAGGGTACCTTTACGTAGGCTCCTGTATAATTAAGATAGTGTGCACATTCTCTGAAAGGAAATCATTAAAAGCCTCTCATGGAGAATGCACTGATTTTCATGTCCGTGCCTTTTAAGTGGGTATAGTTCACACTCCATTGATTAACTTCTTGATAGTTCAGGCATACTTCAAAAATTAATCCTCTGTTAAGCTTCCAAAGCAGCTTTCAGCTGAAAAAGTTCAAGCTGCTTTGTAGGCTATAAATCACTTGTTGCAAACATGAATGCCTTGTTATTTCTAATTATAAGATGTTCGTTTCTCATTAAAAAAAATAAAACAATCAAACAAAACCAATCTTTTTTCATCAGAAACATCTCAGAGTTTGGGGGGGTTTGAGGGTTTTTTTTTTAAAGTATAAACCCCCCCCCCCCCCCAAAACAGATCTATAAACTTGCAGAGTAATTGATAGGTGCCTTGGTTAGAGGTGTTGAATCAAGAAATCATGAGAAACAGGGATGATTCTCAGGAAAGAAACCTGGTGGTTTAACAATTGAATGAAGATGATAAAAAAATATAGTTTTGCTGTATATTTGCTCAGCTGCACTTGCAAACAAAAAGCATAAACTTCTCCGTTGCTTATAAATAACAACCTTCCATTGCTACAAACTCTGTCCAGCCTCTGCATGTGTTCCCAGGAGGTGAGGTGTGTCCTGACAGGGGGCTGTCCCTGCTGTGAGCCTTCCAGGCTGCTGTGCAGTGGAACACCCACTCCTCTACCCCAGCAAGCTCACCTGAGAGTGCCCCTTGGGTGCTTCTGCATTCAAACAGCCATGCCTGTGATACACCTCACCGTGGGGGACACTCCTCCTCTAGATCTAATGGGAGATTGAAGAAAACACTGTAAAACTAAATCACACCCATGATACTAGAGAAGGAAAAGCTCTGCTACTGCTGTGCTCACCTGCCTTTATTGCGAGTTCAAGCTGAGGATTGATTTTTTCTCATCTTTAAAACCGATTCAAAAAATGTAGTAGACTTCAGGGGAGATCTGACATCTAAAACTGGTTACTTAAGTAACAACAAATAAAAATATGATGTACAGTTGCAACAGGCATATTTGTAGATGACCAATGTGCAACAGTAAAAATGGTTATTGAATAGGTCTCTGGTAAATTCTGAAATCTGCAACTGATGTCTAAAGAGTAAGTGTGTTAAACCAGGAACTGCTTGACTCAACATGCTTCAGCTAAAATTGTATCAAAGTAATTACAAAACCTGATTAAACAAGGCTTCATTCCCACATGCAACTCCACCTTACTGCCCTGGCAAAGTCTTAAGCTGGTAACACCCTTTTACTGGTTTTCACAAAGCACATTAGCAATTAATAAAAGCAGAGCAGAGGAGTTTATTTCCAACACACGGATGGTGTTTGGGGAATAGATGCTCTCTGACAAAGAGCGATGGTTCAAAAAACCTACTTTGCATCAGTTTGTGTTTTCTGTCTGACTTCAAAGGCAGCAGAGTCAGTCCAGCACTGAGGATCTGTGCCAGAGTCCAAACCACCATCCTCATCCAGTTCTGCCAAATGAGAGTTGATTTACTGAAAAAAAAGGTTCTAGCACTCTTAGTAGTAAAGACAGATAAAGCATTCCCAATTCAGAAGTCAGTCAGAAGAGAAAATCGATTGCCCTAAAATACAGATTACTATTTTTCACAACATGCAAACTGCAGCCACTTAAAAGTCTTTTGTGCATTAATGTGTATCCTAATGTATCAGTTCTCAAAAACCAATGCTGTGATAACATTTATGCTGTGAATACATTCGTCAGCTAAGTTTACTGCTTGCTGGAATATCAGACACTGGGATTGCAACAGCATGGACTTCCAGCTAAACTCCTATTCACCTCTAAGTAGATTCTATGAGGTTTCCAAAACTATGACTAAGACAACTGAAGTAGTTAAAAACTCCATGCAAGCAAGCTTCATCTGTACCATCAAGGACATTCAAACAAGCTCATTTCAACTGTATTTCGACCTCTCGCCCACTTTTGGAAGACAGAAAACATTTCTTCCACCCCCATCCTTTGCAAACTTTCCATGCTTCTTCTATTTAAATGAAAAAAGAAGAATGTGCAACATTTTTTCAGAACAGTCACAATATTCCAGCCTCAGGAATTTGTCTTCATATAAAGTCACCACAGCTGTAGTGCAGTACCCAAGTATTTTTTTACCCTTTGCTAAAACATAAGAAATGGATTAGAGAAGGGAAGTGAAAGACAGCATGTCCCTCTGCTAAACATCATAAAAATGAGATATTGCCAAATAATCCTTTCAAAAATATATTAAACAACTAGATTCTTGACTTTCTTGCTCTTCCTTGACTGCACCAGTATGCTGCAGGAATGGGATTTCAAGTAATGTAGCCTTTTCAAACAATTTGCTTAGGAGAGAACATTCTGCATTGCTCTGAGGGCTATAGGGACTGGCCCCACCAGTTCCAGGGGACATAATGCATGCTGGCACTCCAGACAGACGTTGGGAATTCTTGTCCTTGGACAAAGGAACACTGTCTTCTTAAAATGAGCAAGGACGAAAAGACATCTCAGATCCAGGCATGCTGCTCACAGGATGATAAGGCAGCTTCAGAGAAAAACCACTGAAGTTGTTCAGATGAGCCCATTGTCACGAGCTTACAAAACACTGCAGAGTTGTGGTGTGTTTAAGAAATGCATATATATGTACTGTCTCCCAACAAGAGACAGCAGAACTTTATTACAAGTCCAGACATCATAAAAACAGAGAACTTCTATGGGAGAGCCAGTGCTGCTCCTGACTAGAAGCAGCAAGCTGCTGTTCCTGAGCAGGTACAGCATCCTGTTGTTTCAGCAGATGTAAAACATGCCAGGTAACTTGATTTCTACTATTGCTTTTCTCTAAGAAATATGAAAATTAAAGCAATTAAAAATCAAAGGTATATACTTTCTTCCAGGTCTGTTAAATAAATGTAATGGGCTGAATTCCTGCAAATAGGTTTGCTCCCCAGAGGGAATAGCATGTGCACTTGCTTCTTCGGAATTTTAAGCTATTTGATGAGCACTACCAAAGCAGTCAGTTATACAGATTCACAATATATTTTCACATAAAGCATTAATCCAAGATGAAGGAGGAAATTCAGCAAAATCCCTTTAAGAATGGTGTAGTATTCACCCCTCAAATAGGCACTGGATATGGGCAGAAACCTGGCAAATCTCCCAGGCTTTACATAAATCTCACAAACCAGTGCCCCCCATGCAGATTTGCACACACTGCACTGTGGCTCAGACAGGCATGCGGGCACTGGCAGTAGCCCTGGTCCCATATGTCAGCAAATCTGGTCTTCTGACCACAAACACTCAAGGTTTTGAAAGGGGAAAGCAACTCTTTTTAAATACCTCAAAAATTGTGCGAGAAGGAGATGATATTCAAAATTTACCCATTTGTTTCCTTTTATCACAAGTCAAAACACTGCCATTATTTAAGCATTATTTAAGAAAAAGCATTAACTTTGTTTTCTCTGGGTAGCTATTTCCGTTATTTAATTGTCATCTTCAGTAATACATTGCTGAAGCTGTGAAGTCACATGCACACTCATTAGCAAAGGTGTTTAAATTAGCTCCTTATTTTCTCATCTTAGTATAAAAAAGGAAAATACAGAAATAAAACCTTTTAATCCAGAAGTATTGCCCATTTAAGACATTATGAGATAGTTGCACACTTTACAGTATTAAGTAGAATTTCACTGCTTAGCATCTCCCGAGTAACTTAGGAGTATTAAGAGACATAATCTTCTGACATAACTGTTTTCTTCTGAGGTGCAAGATGCTTTGTGATTCATGGACTGGCAGCACAGCTGCTTTTTGTCCTGTTCTGTGACCTGTCTGGGTTTTAAAGTAGCTGCTGGAGCAACAAGCACAGCTGCACTATGTCTCAATGCTCCCACCATGACCTCCAAAGCTATCTGACAGTTACGTAGAAGAAAAAACACAGAACATCAAAATGTTTAACACAGGGCAAGACAATCGGCCGACATGCCAGAGAGCAGGTTGGACGCCACTCCTGACAGTGTGTGAAAGCATCTGCAAGCAGATATTCCAGAATCTCCAGTCGCTTCTGAACAGCTCTTTGGAATTTTTGAACTAAACTTTTTGAGTTTGGCATTTGAAAAACAAAGGCAAACAGTTGATTTTGTGGGGTCTGTATGAAGATTAGCTGGTAGTCACATCCAGGAGTCACTCGATTTCAGCTGCCATTAGCAAGCCTCTACAGATCTACCTGCCCCTGTGAGGAGAGGAGAGGCTGAAGAGCTGCCCTGTCAAGTGGGGGAGTTACACTCATTTTCTTTCACATTTTATGTAACACAGTCCAAACCTTTTCCTTCGGTTTGGTGATAGGACACCAAAGACCTATCCCCATATACTGAGGAAAATATAGGAATATTCTCTATTTTATGCATGGAATTCTTTAGCTAGCAGAATTTTTACTGGGGGAAAAAAACCCAACAAAGAAGCCTGAAATACATTAATTTTTAAGAGTCAGATTTCTGAGTATTTACAGATAATTCCTGTGTTGTAGTGCTGATGGTTCTTTCATGAGTTCAGTAAAAAGGCCACCAGAACACTTGCAGCAGGTGTGGGCAGAGCCCTTCACAAACCTTTGTTGGTGAAGCCTGGCCGTGATGATGGAGGGGCTGCATAAACCAACAGTCCTGCCAGACAGCCAGACAAAAACCTCATGTTTTATAACTGAAGTGGTGATATGTCCCAAGGGCATGAAACCAGGTTTTTGAGCTTAGTCTCCCTTTCGTGGCTACTCTTATACCTTCAACCTCTGAAAGTCCCTCTGACATGGGCAAATCCCAAAATATCTCCTGCTGAGTGCAGCAGCTGCTGGGCACCAGGACAGCATACTCTATGGCTGCACAAACCAAGATAAAATCATCATCAAAATGTGCAACTAGGAGAAAGGAATGAGAGGTCATTTTCCACTACTACACTGGAAATAGGGTCCTAAGACTGCCAGTGCTCCATCAATCACTGATATATCACTGTGGGCTCATTTTATATATAAAAAAATAAATCTTGAAGAACACACCAACCCTTCTTCCCTTTGATTGCTTACCCAGATGAACTAATACACAATAAAATATTAAATATGCTGTGGTAATGAGGACAGGATCACATATACAGGAAAAGATGATATGGTAATAAAAGAAAAAATCCAGCTCTTTCTTGCATCCTGAAGGAAAGAGATTTTAATTATTAACTTGGATTAGCTATCACAGTACCTGAGAAACTGCCATATGGGACATATTCCAATATAGTTTATACTCTTAATGGCCTTGAGCCTTCCAAGAAAAAAATTCTGTTACATAAACTGATATCAAAGTGGCCTTGCTTTTCCTTTCCCTAGAACTACAAATCAGCTATGCAAGAGCCATTAATGTGCAGTTAATGTGTCCCATAAAATTTATAGTGAAACATACTGTAGTTACTCAAAATAAGCATTTGGATGGAATAAAATTATGGTAGTGGGAGACTTGAAGAAATTCTACTTACGTTACCCTCTTACTTTCATTTCTTCTCAACAAAGTTCCTGCTGTGATTATGCCTGTGCTTTAGACCAGAGTGTGAAGGATGGAGGGCATGAAGAACTCTTCTCTTTTGCTCTTTAATTATCCTACTCAGCCATTCCTAAAAAAAAAAAAAAAATCAAATAGTGAAAAGATGTCATAGACACTTTTATATTTTGCACAGATAGAAAAAGAAATAAAAATCAGAACCAATGAAAAGCAACATGAACATCAGCGGCATTACCCTACAGTCTCTAGGTGCCAATATCAAGTTTCCATCACTACTTTTCAGATTTGTGTTTTGTCCTGGAGGCACAATTTTTGGTACTTGTAGACATACTATTTTTTTTCTGCAGAAATTTTATAAGTAATGGTACATATTTATATGAAAGCATCAGGATTAAAATAACTTGAATTGATTTCCTGTTTCTCACAAAAGCATTGTATATGGGCAAACCAAGGCAGGGTTTCCAGAAATGCTTGTGAAATCTTAAAGATCATTGTCCTCTGATTATGAGAGAAACAGGTTCAAGGAGAAGAGGAAGATGAGCACAAGTGAAGTGATTCTTCCCACTGTGGCTTGGCTTCAGGAGATCTGCTTTCAAATCATCTTCCATATTACTTCAGCAAAACAAACAAGGACCTATCCCAGGCACAGAAAGAGCAGGTATACAGTCACACATGCAATTTTGGTTAGTAGAAGTACATGGTGGATGAAGTGTATCCAAACTCCAGTTGCTGTGCTGAGCCATGGAACGTGCAGAGAGCCATAGGGAACAGTGTGGCTCTGTGCCTTTCAGTCAGTTATAGTGCTAACAAATGCAAGAACTCATTGTTTCTGCAACCTCTTTTTGCTTACACAAGGACAACATTCCTCACTATTTTTCTCTGCAAAGCAAGGGCATTTCAGGAAAGAGCAGCTGAAATGGATGTTGCAGAATATGCAAATGTCACAGTGAGGAAAGAATGTTGTATACTAAATGCATCTCCTGTGTGAGGCCAATGTTATCCTTTGAATGACGGGACACAGTGAATTCATTGATAGGCTCCCACATTTCTTTCTGAATAATCACAATCTGAGGAAAAGTTAGGATGCAGAACAGCAGCAATCCTCAAAGGTTCACACGCAGACATGTGCACAGGAAGACACAACCGCAAACAAATCTTGAACAGAATAACACCAGCCTGGCTTTTATCTTTTTCAGGGAGCTCTTACCTCTTCATCGGGTACTTCTCCGGGCTCTCTACCCCCTCTCCCTAAGAAAGCATCTGAACCATTTCAACCTAGAGTGGAAGGGGAAAAAAGGGGAAAAAATCAAATATTCTGGAGTTTGAATAAATATGAACTGAATATGATTTCTGCTACTTCATTTCTGTCAGATTTGGCTTTTCTGTTGTTTGGCTGGTTTTAACAGCTGTTTATTTGCACATGGTTGTGAAAGTTTTTTTACAGCTTGTTAATTTAGACTTGAGACTACAGCATGTGGTTCCCTTCAGACATAACTAACTTAAAACAACAAAGCCCAAAAATTCCTTCTTAAGAAGCTCAAGGCCATTTGATTAAAGTTTGAAAAGGATCAGGATCCTGTAATTCCAGGCATTGAAATGAAACAGGTGAAAAGTTTCCTTTGTATTCCCTGGCTGGGTGCACTCTGCAGCTGTACCCCACTGCAGAGCCACCACCAAGATCAGCTTGTTGTGTATGTGCTGGTTGCAGAGAAGACTCTGGCTACAATCATGTAAGAGCTGCATTTAGCACACCTTAGAGGAGGGGTGACTGCATGAAAAGTAGGAACTGAAACATCACGGCTAAAGAAAAAAAAAAAAAAGATAAACCAATTAGCAAACAAGTGAACAACAGGATATCTTTCATAGTTTCATAGTCTGGTGCTCTCACAGTTTATGGATGTGTCAAAACTAGAAGTAAATGCAATTTTACTTATCTTAAGCACAGTAAAGAAAGGAATGCCATAAAGATGACAGTCATAAACTAAAAGTTTTCTCAGAGTATCCAAATATAGCCCCTGAAGGGCTTTGCTGTAGCTGAAGGTTGAGAACAACTGTATACATGATGCACGGGAGTCAGCAATGAACTGGAAGAGCCAAGTGCCAGTCAAAGAAAGACAAGAGAGACAGAAGAGATTGAAGAATAGGAGATGCAAGTTTTTTGCAAGTTTTTTTGTTGTAAAAAAGGGCAAATTCATGCTATATAGCTGGTAGAACAGTATCAGTCTTTGAGATGCTTTGATTCAGTAAACAGTTCTTTGCTAGGCAAGCTACATTTTTGGGTACTAAAGGCAAGCATTAAGAGAAAGAGGGACAGGGATGCATTAAGTACCCCTCCCTTGCTTGGGAGAATAACCCCAGCTTGAAGATAGTGAGTGGCAGGGTAAGAACAAGTACCTCTGAGAAGTCTCATAAGAAAAGCATCAAAAGGCATTTGCTTCAACTTACTGTTTCCCTTTAATGGCTATAGGCTGAACGTATGATTTCTATTCAATCTCTCATGCTATTTTTACCCCCATGTATGGACATGACATCTCTTCTCTTCAACCCAGGCCTTTGGAGTTTTTCCCAGCACTGTGAAGGAACAAAGCATATTACACTTTTTATATTTAGCTACTGTATTTTCAAGTCAAATATGTCTGATTTTCAATAATGGACAGTTTGAACACACAGCAAGCTGCTTAAAAATAACTTTGGTTAAATGTGAAACTAGCAAACACTATTACTAATACGAAGGGCATATTTGTCTCCACCTGTTATGATTAACAGATTGTCAGAGGAAGAGAAAAGATGAGAATTTAATTCTGTAGTTTACACAGAATATTTAAAAAGTGCTTTCTGAAGAGTGGACTTCTGGTTTGATAATGCAAGAAGGGGAATTTCAGTTGAGTTGTCCAGTAGTTGTTAATTGAAAGAAGAGATACAGCATATAGACATTTGCAGGCACAAACTCATCACTCAGGAATGCCAAGAATGCTCTTCCATTTTATAGCTAATAACTACATTATCTTGCAAATCGCATCTCCAGGGCCTACTGTATTACAGCCTTAACCTGTCTCACAGTTTATTTGAGCATTAGGATGACAGCCCCAGTTATATTCTGCTGAGGCTTGTAGGATGGTAGCTCCACTTGATGGTACAGGTGGTGCTCAGCTACAGGAATGGAATTTGCAAGCCTGGACTGAGCACTTACATCCTCTGTGCAGTGAAAGGCTTCAGCACCTGTGGTTACCATGCACAGTGTCCCCATGGAAGAGTGCCTGAAAAGCTTCTCCAGGTTTTAGCACCATCCAAATACCAAATTATACACCAAATCTGCTTTAGAGTGAAATGTTTACATAATTTTTCAGGGAAGAACAAGCTTGCACTTGATACTGCAATGGCAACACAGGGCACAAGACAGGGACTCTGAATTTGCTTTGTAGAATACTGTGATGGACCTCTGCTTTCCCAGCATCCAGTTAAAACGTAGAAGTGCCTTCCTGAGCAATGAGAAACAAAACCTTTATGTGCCCACAGAGGAAATGTCTCTTATGGTGAGACCACAATGCCAGATTCTCTTGGCACTGTGCACACCTTCTTGGTATATAGAGCTTCATGTCCACTGAGATGGGTAAAGGGATTCCCTTTAGATGAAGAGCAACAGAGTTTAAAGTTTTCCTGTCTAGTAAAAACATGACCTGCAGTTCCTTTCATCTGCAAATGGTGCTGAGTTCATTTCTCACATCCCTCTTCATCTCCAGGCTGTTCAATAATGATGCTCCCTTCTGCAACCTACTGTACTTTTCCACGACAGCGCAAATGCAAGTTCTGTGCTTTGTGCTGCCTTCCTCTCAATCACTGAATCTTACTCATGCTCAAGATATTTCACACATCAGTCCCACAGGCAGGCTCTGCATGAGGGATCCCAGATGATAGAGGCTTATTTATAAATGCAATGGCTGTGACCAGGCTGAGTGCAACTCACAGAGTCTACATGGCTTGTCTAAAAACATGGATACCTATGGATGCCCGTGTGTGTAAGTGCCAGAGCTCTTTGAGGGTGATCTTAGATGCAGGTGAATAGGCTCTCCCTTAATTTGAACTTTAGCTCTCTAGGTTGTTTGTTTTTTGTTTTTTTAATATAGCATGACAGTCTGTAATTCAGACTGTTGTACTAATTCTCCATATCGTTCTGGGTGAAGTTTGCTGGAAACCATCTTTTTCTAAGGGCAACTGCTACAGCTGACTGTACATCACAAAAAGACAGACACTGTTCAGTCAGGAAGCCTGGCCTCTTTGAAAGGCATGAAAGGACACAGAGAGGTAGAGGTTAGCATGTTTTCCACTAGGCCAAGCAAAGGCATTGTTAAAACTGATGGTAAACCTTTGCAAACCAAATGCTTTCAATGGAAACTTCTCTTGTTATCAGTGCTGAAAATCCAGGTAGCAGCAGAACACAGCAGGTAAAGTGAGTCTCTCCTGCTCTCCAGGCAAGCAGCCCCAGGGGCACAAGCACCCACAAGGGCTGGTGGCTCCCTCTTGGGCAGTGGCTGTAGGGTCTGTGCCACTGTACTGAGTGAGGGAGCAGGGCATTCCAGTGACAGCCCCCAGCCCAGGGCATCGGGCATCTCCATGGGGCTGAGCAAGAAGAGAGGGGGAAAAGTGGCTTGCTCAGCACACACACACAAACCTCTCATTCCTTAGCACCAGCTGACACCAGGACTGTTGGGAGAGCAGAAGGTCCACATTAAGCTGAGAAATGAGCACCTTAAGAAGGTATGTCCCCCTGTTCAGCCCTTGAGGCCATGGTAGAGACTCTCAGAGCAGAGGTACCTTAAGCAGCAAGCTGCTATACTGGAAGTGGGAAAGCGAGAAGATTGAGATGGAACCTGGAGGCACGAATGACTGACAAAAGTGATGACTGCAATTTAAGAATCACAAATACCTCCATTACAAAGTGGAAAATAAAAAAGCACACCACGTCAGAAAAGGTTATCAAACATCCATCATTCATTCAATTAAACATTCTTAACTCAAAGCTGATCATAATTCTTAGCTTGTTAGTCTGATGAGTTAAAGATTGCAGATTTCCTGGCCCACATTCTTATGTGAGAAATAGGTCAACAACAATAGAGCAGGATCACTGGCATCAAGGAACAAACTCAAAGTATAACCACAGCACTCAGACAACATGAGCTGAAAACTATTCACAGTACCTGACAGCCAGCTTGGAATAGATTTATTATTAGTCTATTAAGCCTTTCTTTTTTAACTGCAATCTTCACTTAATTATATATCTTCCCTTCTTGTCATCATGAAAGATCTAATTCCCTTTCCTGAAGGTATAAAGTCATTGGCAGAACAGAAGTATTCTCTTTTGATGTTCAACATGTTTGAACATCAGCTGTTGCCTATTGGTACTCTCCACCTATTAGTGGAGCTGAGCTCATTCTGCTGCTGCCGGGGTAACAGCTACCAGAACATGGACTTCCTAAACCCTGCAGGAGAACAGGGAGATGCTGAGGCTGTAAGAACAACACTACATTCCCAAAGAAAACTGTCTGTTTCTTGGCAACTGGATAAACAATCTCAATTAACATAGTCTAGTCCCCATCTGCTGTTAAAACATTGCAGGAAATATTTGAGCCCTTTCAAATTGTTGATAATGAAATTACACAGACAAGAGATTAGATTGTCCATTTGGAAACTGGTTTAATTAATAGCCTACACATTTTATTTGTACTCTTTTTTAAGTCCATGATTCACATTTCACTTCCTCTCCCTTCTGTAGAATCTTTTGCTGTGGAGTTAGTTATGAAAAAGAAGAAGAAAAAAATACTTTTTCTACCCCCAATTAATTCAAGGCAGAGTATTAGAACTTCTACTGAAATATATTTACTTGCTTATGCGTTCAATAAAAGTCACACGCAGCAATAAGGTTAGGAAGGCCACTTGACAGTCTTGTCTTCAAGGCTCATCCTGGCCAGAGCATTGTGCTTCATCTTTGGTGGTTATAGTTTCATATATTTGTATTTTCTGGTTTTCACAGATAGGGAGTATTACTCTATTCCTTATGCTTTTTCTGCCTTTCCTCCATTTACATTTGTGGAACACTTACTTTCACACTCCTGCCTTAAAGCTCACAGGCAGAGCTTTCATTTCATTTTAAGGTTTAAATCCCAAAGGTGCTGAGAGTTTGTCAATAGTTGACAAATGTTCCTAATGACCTCGTAAACATGTTTCTCCAATTAAAAGCAGCTTATTTCCAGAATTAAGAGGGATGCACTCTCCTCAGTCTACTTAATGACTTTTTGATATTCTAGAGCTTCTTTGCCTGCTAAAGTTTTCATACACTAATTCCATTTTTAAACTCTTACCACACTAAGCAATCACTTCATTTGAGACAAAGTAAATATAATTCACAATAAAGTCATTACTTACCTAGAAAACAGTATTAAGCAAATAGCATTTAAATAATATCTTAGGCACAGGAGCTCCAAATTTCCACTAAGAAAGAAATCTTCACCAAGAATCTGTTCTGGGCTCCTCACAGAACACCAAAGACACTATTATGGACCTGGCCTATCCATGAACCTCCTGATATTTTTAGTATGCCATCAAGTAAAAAAGTATTTCCTACTTTAAGAATAACTATTGCTTCCTACACTGCCTCTCTTTGGAGTGAAAGCTAAAAAAAAACTTTTATTACAAATGCATAGCTTTTTCTAGGATCCTGTTTTAATGAAGCCACTTTCTTTTCCTATTGATCAAGCTTACAATAGTTATATTTTGTTGAGTGACAAACAATAGCCCAGGGGAAATTAAACAGTGAAATTTGCAGACATTCTGGAACAATATTTGTTTAACAGCTGCCGAACTCTGGAAGTTACAGCAAAAGGTATTATGTAATAAAAATCTGTAACCCAAACAGATAATATTCTGGTTAACATCACATTGAGGCTCTCCTTGCTTAAAAAATCAGTTGTTATAAAAAAATGTTCAGCTGAGGATCCACAGTGTGTAACTATTTGTTCAGTCCAGAAATGTAACAACCTAGAAATGTTCCATCAATCAAATTCAGGTAAATATATAATTGCCATTTCTTTAAAAGGAAACAAATATATAATACAATAGATTACTTGGCCTTGCTTCATCTTTGGAAAAAAAATTACTGGAGTGATAGATTGTACACTAGATTGTTCCAGCCTCCAGAGTTAAAATTAAAACCATAAAAATAAATCTGGAACCATCAGAGGCTGTAAAAGCAGACCTGGACAAAGAGTTGACAGAAATAAATTATCTAATTGGACCTATATTTCTCAGCAGAATATACCAGATTTCATGCCATGATTGTTTTATGATAGTGAATGGAAAACAAACCATTATTGTTTAATCTTGGTAAATAAAAGATATTTTTATGAGCATAGACCCAGAAGTTGACAGTTTGCCAAATAGGTGTTTTTCCAGTGCTACCAGACATATTTAACTAAAATCTGAAGCTGGCCATTAGATTAACATTGCTTTAAGTGACCTCATAATTTGTATATTTGTTTGTCTGTTACCAGAGATACTTTAAAAGTAACAGTGAAGAATTACTATTTCAAGAGAGACCATACAACCTTTATCAAATTAGTCATGCTATGTATTCATTCCAGATAGATGAGATTTCAAATAATTATCCAAACTACAAATAATTCAATTAAGTCAGTGCAGCACTTTGAATCTGGTTAAGTTCTGCACAAATTGTTTCAGAGGACTTGCAGAGACATTCTTGTAGGAAATCGATTAGGTAGCAATACAGTTGGTAAAAGTATACAATTTACTGTATCAAACAGTATAATGTTCATTTGCAACTGTTAAAAGTTCCCGTAAAAAAAGTTGAGGTAGCTTCTTAATTTAGTTTTATTGAGTTTCACTTAAGTACAACCAGCTGGAAAGTTTGAATTCAAGAGACTTGATCATAAATGTGCAACTCATGAAGACAAATGCTGGAGAACTCGTTGTCTTCTACTTAAGTAGAGCACAAAATAGTACCAGTGAGGAAAACACAGCTTATTCAATTAAATCAAGAGTCACTTTTTATCAGCCTTGTCAGAATTATTGCTTATGACAATAACATTTTTTAGCTCATCCATTAGTTGATTTTACTGGGACTAAACATGGTTTTATGCTGTTCTAGGATGGCTGTTGTGAAGAAAAAAAAAAATCAAAGATGTTTTTCCTGACTCTCAATATTCATCTGACTCTAGCTCCTTGAAACTTTTTGGCCATAACAAATAAGACAACCTTTCTTTCCCCTTTATGCTGTTCTCAGTAGATAGCTTCCCTCAGGACAGGGGCTGCATTCCCCATATCACACCATCTGCATGTAGCCACAGATACATGTTGTGTAGCCAGACGTGGGGCCAGAGAAACACAAGGTTCTGAGCCAGGCTTTGCAGGCAACAGATCACTGGCACAAGTGAACATTCAGCCCAAGGGAGAGTGAGATAGAACAGGGAGTGAGAAAGGAGGCCATTCTGCAGTTTCTCCTCTGTTATACCTGAGCACTCTTACAGAAATACTACTGGATTTAGGTGGGTTTTTTCTTTTTTTCTTTCTTTTTTTTTTTTTTACACTTAGCAAAAGATAAGTTGCTTTTAACTACAGATATTAGTGCACAGGATGAGGACAGGAATTACAGAGTTAACCGCTCATGGAGGGCAAGGCCAGAGATGAAGATGATAAAATACATACAGTGCCAGCTGCCAATATTGAGGCTGAGTAAGTAGTAAAACACTCCTCTAAACAGAAGGACAAAGAATGCCTGTTTTACTAACCTTAAGAGTCCCCTGAGTTGTGTCTGCATTGTAGCATAGGAAATAAGATCAGGACTGGGACTGCTAATTTCCAATTTGCTTTTAAGCTTCAAGAATATAAGCTTTTAAGCTTCAAGACAATAATTCTGATGCTCAAAACACCAAAGCAGCAAGAAACAAATAGTAGAGGAGAGACAGGCAAAAGGACTAACCGAAAGCATCCTGCATTACTTTTTTTTTTTTTTTAAACCAGTTAGTACGGGTGCGTTTTTAATACATTCTCTTCTGCTGACAGATTAGGTATTTCTATCTTTGTTCTGGTAATGTCTCAGTATTGCAATTTGGCCAGCCAATGCTTAACTGTGCTGCACCATCTTTCCTTGATTTTTGGCTTCCGCCATGTTCCCCTTTCAAAGACTGTTCTCTGTGTAGGACCCATAGGGTCACCTGGAGGGATCTGTCTGTCCTGAAGTTCAGTAGCATAGGATTCAATTTCCTGCAGCCACTTAGGGAGCATCCACCAATTTCACAGGAAGTCAAGTGTCCAGGCTCTATCTATGGCTCTGGCACTACTCCTCCCTCCCCAGACAGCACAGTGGGTACCACATATTTGATGGTATTTTCTGACCTTTACTTCTTGGAGGGCTACAGTGCTCTACTCACTCACCACTGCTGGGGACCAGCTGCCACAGGAGAGCCCCAGCACGTGGGTTTCAGCATCGTGCCCCTGGCAGGCAGCTCAGTTTGGAAGAGCTCTTGCTCTCTGCTTACCTCCGTGGTTTCCCTCCTTTGTGATTCACTGGTTAGACACAGCTACAAAGAGCATTAGTGGGGGAGATCCAGATGCAGAACTTAGCTTTGTTTTTGTGATATTGGAGTTTCCAGTTAAGTTTATTTAGGGTAATAACATGGCCTCTGATGAAGGCAATGTCTTAGTCACTGCCATGTCAGTGCTGCAGATGCAGTGAAAAGCTAACACTCACACTCAGTATGTTATTAAAGGTAATTTGAATTTCTGATGCATTTTGGCACAACCACTATGTGTCAGCTAATGCTTTTACACAGACAAGGGGCTAATGTTACACTGTCTTTGTAATTTGTGTGGATGGCCTGCAATGATCCACGGAATAGGTGGTGCAAACTTGCTCATAATTGCAATTCTTGTGGGTCTTGGTTTCTGATGAACATTATCCTAACTGTCCACACTTGGAAGCAAAGCAGAAAAACCTGTTCCCTGCCCACACAGAGGTCTGGTTAATTTACTCCAGAGCATATCTTGGGTGTAAACCAATACGTATGCAGTGCAAATAATTCAAAGGGGCTGCATGAGGGGGAAGATGCCAAGGTAATTAAACAAGTTTACCCCATTTTTTGTTAGAATCCTCTGCTTAATGTTGCAGCTTAAAGACAGCAGTTTCACAGGTAGTCTAATAGGAGCAACTTGGTCCAACACTTGATTACAATAAACTTTTTAACTCTAGTTAACTTCTTGATGAGACCAGATTTCCTTTCTGAACAGTGAAAATCCTGCTCTGCTCGTACCATGACAAAAGAAGCAGTAGCTCTGTGAGAAGGTACCTATAGGTACAGTAATATGGCTGTAACATTCTCCAACTTAGGCAAACTGACTTAGTGCATCTTGCATGCTGTTATCCTACACCTCAATTACATTTCTCACATTGGCCTAACATGCTCCCAACTCCACTGTAATACTTGAATGAACCACATTCAGCTCCAGTTTATGAGAGTAGAGACCTCACCTATTTACACAGGAAGAATTTCCCCCCTTTTTTTTCTAACTTACCACACTGCACATGGCAAAGTCCATGCAAGGTTGCCCATGTTGCCAATGCAAATTCACCCCACACCTCCCCCCTCAGCCTGTGCTGTGCAATGTTCTCATCCCTTCCTTCTAAATATTTCTAGCAGCATGTCGATCTAACTTCAGGTACTGAAGTGTTTGCTTTTCATATGTTCCTCTGTTTCTTGTACTTAAGATATAAAATGAAGTAGTTAAAAGTTCTTAAATAAATTCCCATGTTATTACAGGCCATTCTCCACTACAAGCAAAACCCAAACTTCCTTAGAATTACAGAACCATTTGAGTTGGAAGGAGCCCTTAAAGGTCATCTAGTGCAACCCTTCTGCAAATGAACAGGGCCATCTCCAACTACATCAGGTTACTCAGAACCCCATCCAGCCTGACCTTAATGTTTCCAGGGTTGGTGCATCTCCCACCTTTCTGGTCAGCCTAGGCCATTGATTCATCACCCTCATTATAAAAATGTCTTCCACATATCCAGTCTAATTCCACCCTCTTTTTGTTTAAAACCATTAGCCCTAGTTCTATGTCAATTTGGATCACAATGGGAGAGAAGAGAACTAATTTGTTTATCTCACACTGTATGTCTAAGACCTCAAGGTCACATTACACACAGCAGTGCAAAGTAGCTGTGCCAGCACAGCAATGGCCCTGCTGTTTCAGGCTCCTCTCCCAGAAACAGCACAGACAGCAGCTCCTTTGCAACAGCTCTCAGCTAACACAGCATTTCTATACAACATCAGTTTTCACTCTTGTGTGCCCAAAAATTTCAATAGCAACACAAAATGAATGCAGAGCAGTAGCCAGTGCTTTAATACTTCAAATTTAGGGACAGAGATTACCTGCCCTTTTAAGGGGAATGGATACATGAGTTCTGAGAGACCCGAGCTGAGGAGGGGGTTCAGCAGGAGGGAAGAGCATCCATTCAGACTGCTCTTCCCATGCGCCTGTGCTGGCAGGGAAGGGGAGAGCTGAGGCTTTCCGTGTTACTTGGTTACTTGCATTGAAAGGAGCTGGGTTTTGTTCAATAACCATTGAGTACATTCCTCAGATTGTTTTCTCCTGTGCGTTGTAAATCAGGGTTGGAAGTCACTGCTGAAAGCACAAGAAGTTAAAAATCACCTTTTTCAGCCTCCTGTCACCTCAGGGTACTTTTGTGATAAACTGACCCAGGCTTGAAGAATGAAGCACCTCTTACAGCCACAATCATAAAACAATTTGCAAAATAATGAATTACTGACTTTACCATACTCACAGCTGTCACTTTTAGGTCAGTGAGTATCCATGCCCATTACCAGAAGCACAAGTTGTACTCCTGGTTATAAGTCCAGCTGTCAAAGGGGCTACTCCTCTGGTACCCACTGAAAATGGTGCTTTAAAAACCAGCATGGTACATCTTATCCACTGAAATTAAAGGTTTTCCATTATTAAGAACTACATTTTCAATGCTCATCTCCCTACTTAGAAGAACATTCATTAAAGCTCCCAGGGGAATTTAAAATTGAAATCTGGGCAGCCAGGACAAACCTTTGTCCTGCATTGATACAGTGTGAAAATCCAGATGATTACGGTATTTCATGATGTGATCCACATTGAAGTAATTGTAAAATATTTATGCTATATTAAATATTTCACCACTCCAGAAATGAAAAATAGTTAAAGTGTTTATCAGAATTTCCTCTCTTCCAGAATTTTTCTTGTAGGGTCAGTACCACAGTCTGTGGGGCAACATGCTGGTCACTGCTTGTGATTCAGTCCCTGCTGAATGACAGGTGGAGCTCAACCAGCACCTTGGGAACATCCAAAGTCATAGGAAAAAGTCACCCTGCATTGCTTGCTGAGAGTCATCTCGTGGCTGTACAGCTGCAAATTTCACATGTACATGACAGAAGCTGCTGAGAGAGGAAGGAGGTTCTAAAGGCTAATTGTGAAAAGCCAGCTATCAAAGAACTGGGCACCAACCTGCGTGTCAGAGAACGGACCACAGGGCAGGATTGAGCTCCATGAGAAGTCAATGCTGAGTCCAGCCAGGAAGCAGAAGAAAGGATTTCTTCTCAAGTCAGATGTCATCCTCCCAGAGCTTTCCAAGCTGAGGTAACTATGTCATTTTATGGCTTGCAACATATATTTTTTCCCCCTCAAAGTTTGCTTCTGAGTGCATATTTTATAGAACTTTTCTTACTTATTTAAATACAGGCTTTAATCAGCTCAGGGAAAGTTTGTCTCTGATTTTCTTGTAGCTCCTTAGAAAACCGAATTTATAAAGGCACAAACCCCTAGAAAACTTTATTTTTGTATTCATTTAAAGGTATTCAGTTCAAAAGGGGTGAAGAAAAAGTGAGTTTTCTTCCAAGCAAGTTTTTAACCAGAAAGCTACAATAAATTGTGAGAGGATTGCTAAAGGTCAACATGCTATAACCAAATTCCAGCCTGTTAAATTACTGCTAGACTACACTTCCAAGAAAATCTGTATTCAACATCTGTTTTCCTTATAGAAGAGCATTAGGAACAGGCAGGCCAAGTCAATCTCATTCCGCACTTACCTCAGGTTTTGAAAGGACAAATCTGTCCCTCTAGATGCAGGACAAGATTTAAACCTGGTCTTGTTGGACTTGTTCACTACCGTGATGTTTTCAAGTTGCTTTGGAGTCAGACATGACTCAAAAATCAGTATTAATGAGGAAAACAGGAAGGCAAACTGGAGACGAGCCAGCTCTGCTTCTCATCATTTACACTTGCTGCTGTTCAGACTCATTTTTTATCAAGTCACAGCAGATTTCTCTTTATGACATAGCTGATGAAAAACTTCCTGAAGAAAAATCAGTGACTGATAGTCAAATTAGGAATCAGAGTGGATCCCGACATCCTGCTACTTCTGGAGAGGTCAGTACTTTAAAACAATCCAAACTTGAACACATGTACATCTCAAAGGGCTCTGCGGTCACTTAAAATTATGGAAAGCAACAGTTACTCTCTCTCGTGTGCTAAAACAAGTATTTCCCAACACTGTTATGTAAGACTAAGGAAATAAGGAGGCATCTGGATATTTCAGGGTCAGTATGGTTATGGTTACAAACAGAGCAGCAAAACCGTGTCATGCTCTGCACAAGGACAGACCTCTCTGGGCACAGACTGAAACAACGAGCCCAGAAGCATCGTGCATTTCTCTCACCACTGCTGTCACCTCCACCCTCCTCTCAACCCCTTTGCCTCCATTTTGGTTTTTTTTCCTAATTCTGACACAAAAGCAAAGCAAAGACTCAGAGTAAAACAGATGCTTCTGGATGTGGTGAAAATTTTGAACGCATTCGATGTCTATCATGATTGCCATTTTGCAAATATTTGATGACACAAGCAGAGAAGAGTTTTCACAAGCAGAAATCCCAGGATTTATACAGAGGAAAAAAAAAAAGAAAAAAAGAGCATGAGTGTGCCTGGAACAACAAAGTGCTCACAAATTTGGGGCAGTGCCCTGACTGTGGCTTACTGTACCTCCAGGAGCTTTTCCATCCCAGACCCAAGGAAGTAGCACACATCACAGGAGCCTAGGCACAGGGTGTGGGGACATGGACTCAAATACCTTCACTATCTGTTTTAAAGACTGGTCGAGTTCCACAATAAAGATAAAAATTGAAGAGAAACATCCAAAGAGTTTATCATGACCATCCAAGGTGCAACATTGCTTTTTAATGTAACAGTTCTCCAAGGACCATGTTTCTTCTTTCACTTATTCATGAACATCGTGTCACTACAATGCAAAAAAATTTAAAATAAGAATTATACCTGGGGTTAGTATGGGGAGAAGTTTAGCTTACTATGGGATCTTTTTTATTGCTTGTATTGTCTTTGAATAATTTATGATCTTTAAAAAAATTTCTGTTCCTCCATTGACCCACATATAGGATATTTACTTACCGCCCTAAATGATTATGGAATTTATACCTAAGGATGTTTTTTAATAAATCTTGAGCTGTGCAGAACTACTGGTGTTTTGAAATCACATCGTGGATTCTGAAGTGTTTTCAGGAAAAAAAATGTTAAAGAAGAATTGAGATGGCATAGAGTAAGGGGGAACAGGTGGACTGTTAAAAAAACTGGTGGGGTTTCACTTGACAGATGGAGAGGATACAGAGCAGACCTCAGGAAAGAGCAGGGAGGAGAAGGGAAGAAGAAAATTTTGTGCTGTGGTGCTCCAAAGACTAGTTTTGTAATGGGTTACCCACAACTGCATGTGCCTACCAGGATGGGGCTTGATTTATTTTTCAGTACAAGGATTGCGCAAACTTAGTAGAGCAGAGATTCTACTGTTACTCAGTTGTAGCTCAGCTACAACTGCCCTATTTCATTAAGTAGCTGCTGAATTAGAGATTGTACTACCCAAGGATGAGCACGTATTCCACACTGCACACACTACACTGGATGTAAAGCAGCTTTCCCAAGGGCCTCACACTCCCTCTTAAATTTGCATTGTTTTGTATGCTTCTTTGCTTTGTTTCTCCCTACAATGGAAAAGAGTTAAAGAAGCCCCTCCTTCATAAAACTAACATTTTTTATAAGCTGAATACAAAAAAGAAAAGGTGGCATTAAATACAAGTATTGTGGTGGTTTCCCCACTGTAACTGGTCTTTATCTAAATGGTGGGGTTGTTTGCAGTAACACAAACAGAGCATTAAGGCAAACTAAATACATTAGCTTTGGATTTTAAAAGGCAGAGTGGCACAGCAGAATACAGAAACAAGGACTTTCAGAAGCAAAGAAGCATGAGGGCCTCAGGGACAGGACAGTCACACCTCACATCCTCTGGCAGGTCCCCTGTTCAAATGCTGAGTCAGCATTAAGAATATTTGACATTGCACTGACCAATCCTTCTCAAAGGAGTGTTGATATTTTTATGTAGTTTGCTAACCCAAGTGTTTGTGGTATCAATAGCAAAGCCTGGATGAGCAGAAAGCTTGACTCATCCTTCAGCCCCTTTGAGGCAGAGCTGGAGCAGGTTGGGAAGGCAGGATGCAGAAGCACAGTGTTAGACTTGCTGGTTGAGGAAAAGCAAGCAAAATGCCACTGAAAGGACCTCACTTCTTTCATGTTATGGTAGAGAAGCTCAAATTCATGACCTTTGAAAAGAGATCCATCTGGAGACTTGTTATTTTCACCCAGATGAAACAATTACAAGGAATAACCTTTTCCTTTATCCCTCAAGGAAGTTTCAAGCTTAGTTAGCAACATCAGTTATTTCTATGGCAACAGACAGATATAAACACAGGATTATAACCTTCAACAAAGGATCAAGAAAAGGAAGAAATCAGACTTGAAGAAGAACTGTCTGGAACAGCTGTAAAAAAAGGTAGATATTTACTAATTTTCTTAATACATATGTTTTTCCTTGCTCCCAACAGGACTCCTATCAATATTATATCTTTTTGGTAAAAATTTGAATTCAAAGAAGGGGTAAAAGACACAGGACATTAGTTTTTGCTGCAGGCATAATAGAGTCAAACAGTTGGGATGGCTGATCATAGAGCATGCCTGTCCCAAGCATGAAGTGCCTTGCCTGGGGCTCCTTACAGCTCACAAAATTAACTTCATGTTAGAAAGCACATCCTTCTATTCTGCAAATTCTGCCAGAGACAGAATCTCAGACATATAAGTAAATTTAGAATTCTCACATACATTTATACCCACTAAATGAAGATGAGCTGATGTTTCTAGTGTTGTCAAACTAAAACTGATGCTTAGGGAAAGCACAGACAATAGTTTTTATAGTTTACTTTGCTGTGAGCCGAGTCACCATTCACTTTCACCTGTGAAGCCGTTTGCACCACTCCCAAATGTGATCACTACTAACACAACGGCAGCAAATCCTTTGCTGCTCGTCCCAACATAAACAACTGCACAAAGCATCACACGGTGCTGAATGAGTCCTGTATACAAAACAGGCATTTCCTCTCCAATTTCTCTCATCCATTTTCACCAGCAGAGTCAGCAAGACCTCTTGGCAGGGGGAGCCCAGGGAGCAGCTGCCCCAAAGGTTGCCCGAGGGCCCATTTCAATCACAGCCTGGCTGGGGAACAAACCAGGGGCTGTTGCAGGGGAGCTGGGGCAGCCTGGGCCAAACACACAGGGCTAGAGCTCAGCTGCTGCTCAGGTAAATTAATTTTGAGCTGTTTTGGGTGTGCCTACACAAGCTGCAGTTGCTTCTTTGGATTGCCCTACAGCAGACATTTCATAGGTACATCTGTCTCCTTGGGTCCCAGCCAAAGGAAGAAAGGTTACTTTGGTGACTGTTTTTCTAATCACCGTCCTCTCTTATCCCAGACATATAGTTCTATGTGAGACAGAGAAAGAAAGGGAGAGCCCAGCCTGCACAGAGGCTGAGGCCTGCAAGAGGCTAGCAATGGGTCTGAGGCACAGCCCGATTACCTAAGGGGTCTGGGAAGAGACAGGTGCACAGGAAGCTCCAAGCAAGCAAAACACAAGTGAGGCCATAAAGACAACTTTGGGCACTCATAGCTATTCCAGTGCATGCCAAGAGAGTGAGGGTCATTCATCCTGAGCTATAAGTAATGAGGTCAGAAAGCCCCTTCATTTGTAGAGGTAGGAGATGTCCAGACCACTAAAGAGGGATATAGGAACATGTGCTGCAGGCAGAGGGCTGACCAGCTGCTGGCCAGTTTGTCAGGAAGCCAATAACAGTGATAGCACTGAAATAATTGGATGATGTTGCCTAGCATTGGAAGTGAAAGGAAAAACCATTAAGCATCTTCTGAAGCTTAAAGTAACTATTTATTTTCAAAGCCAGGGAAGATTGAAAAAAGTACATGGTGCAGACAGGCCTAAAGGCAGGAAGTTCTCTGCATCCTTCAGCACCTTTGCCAAGAGAGATGCTGTGCCTCATTATTCACTGGTAATATCCCAGGCCCCAGAGCAGCTTTTTGCTTTTAAAAAGCCTCAGTGAAAGTTCTCATTTTGCTATCCAGGCACAAAAGTAGCCTTTTGGAAGTCAGGTGCAAAAGCCCTGCACAATTTCACCCATAAGTCAACTCTGGGCTGGCAGGAAGATGCAGTGACAGCAAATAGAGCCAGGCAAAGCAGACTGACAGAGCCCAGTCATCACTAACTTAGCAACAATTCCATGTGTGCCTGGAGTTACTCTCATCACCTCCAAAACTTCAAGAATTAATGTGTTTCTTTGCACATAAATAATTCACCCAGGGACTGATTTACTGTACAACTCTCAGTGAATCTACACTGCTCACATGCTTTCCCTATCAAAACAATTCCAGTTGCTGCTAAGGAAGGGCATAAGAAAAGATGACTGTTTTCAAATTGCTTTCCAAAGAAATGGAAGCTGTCATAATATCTAACCTTTCCTCTACTCTCCCACCGATACACACCCCTCCCTACCCCACCCCTCTGCTGGTTCCCACACCCCAGATATGAAAGCAGATAAGAAGGTCCCGCTTTCTGCTTCCTGATGGTGAGTCACAGCTCTGAGTCAGCCTTTGTGTTCCAGGGAACCTGGAAGACTTTGAAACCCGCTGTTGATTTTGGCAAAACCACCTCTTCTTGCTTTAAGGGTGAAACGATTTAAACACATCATTTTTGGTATGAAAGTAGCTGCTGAGATGCAAACAGCAAAAAAATGGCCAAATGTTTTCTTGTCCTTGCATTGCAGAAGTAGAACCTCCCTGTCCTGGGGCACAGCTGCACGAAAGTGAGTGACAAAATACTGGCTTAAACCCTGAGGATTTGAAGAGGATGTACTCACAGCTATTTCATGCACAGAAGGTACCATTCATCATGACTTTGGATACAACCAGCTGTAGAGCAATTGGTCACCTTTCATTGGTGACAGAAACGTGCTGCTGGGTCACTGCTTCCCATAGTCAGGTGAGCTGAAGTCAAATGGTACCGGTTCCAGTCCTGACATTAGTAAGGCATGCTCCCTACTCCATTTTCCCTGATGCATTCCTTCTAGCAGAGTCAGCAGCTCCCAGTAAGGAGCTCTGCACTGGGAGATTCAGACAGGAGGGCTGTCCTTTCATCAGCAAGAGTTTGCCCCATCTCAGTTGAGACACGTCAGTAGTGAGGGAAACTCTGGCAAATGCACCTCTCAAGAATCCCTGTGTGTCTCTGCCCAGCCCCTCTCTGTCTCCACAGATCAGCACTTTGTAGTTATACAGAAAAAAACCCTCATTCTTGGCAGAAAACCACTGCCATATTTTTAACATGTTTGAACATTACATCAGCTGCTCATCTCAAACATTCATCTGCATCATCCATTTCTGTGCATACTTTTGTATCTGTTTCACAAAACCTTTAATTAAAATAATTACACTTTAACATATACATATTTTAATTTCCTTTTGCAATCATGTTTCAGACATCTTTTGATCTCTTATTGCAATTCTGAACTACATTCCTTCCCTTCATGTCTGTTTGGTAAACACCTTTGCTTAGGCCAGATTCATTAGCATTTTAATTATTTTCTCACTCCAGGACTTCTCTGCTATCCCTTCTTCCCACGGTATGGCAAATTAGGCCATTTCTAGATTAGGCCTTAAATTCACTGAAAAATCTTAAAGCATACGTATGACAGCATAAAGAAAACAGAAAAAAGTTATCTGTAAAAAGTACAATTAGTTGCTACACTTCCTCTCAGAGTGTAGCTATTGTTAAATTATTTCAAGGAAATTAGATTTAATATTCTTTAATAGGGATTTTGCATGATAAAGCAAAGAAACTTGAAACATGCCAAAGCACATGAAAGCAATTAAAATATCAGTTGTAACAGTAATTTAGGTTTACTTGAATGAATGTTGAGAAAGGGAAATCCTGACGTGCTAAAACTTAGCAAACATTTTTTAATTTGACTTCGAGAGTGGAAAACAGTTTCAGTACTCTTCCCTACACATTTCTGTCAAGTCATTTCCTTAAAAATAATCTTCCAACCTGCCCCCCCATCATCCTGTAGAGCACTTTTAACCACTTTTTCAATTCTACATGTGTTTATTATTTTAAAATTTGACTACTTTTTTTTAATGGCTGCAGACTTCACAAATCAAAGTGAAGAGTTTCAGCTAACCAGAGGTGTCCTTTTCCCTCCCCATGTCTGGTCAGCCAACCCAAGTGAAAAACACATGGCTTGCTCAGCTCTGCACATAAACAACTCCAACAATTCACCATGTGTCAGATTCTAAAAATTCAGATACGTATTTCTTAGTTTGCTTTTGTCAAGAAAAATATAACTTTTTTATTTATGTTTGGACCTCACTGTTCTGTAACTGAGGTAGTGAGAGCACACACACAATTGGCTATGTGGGTCAGCTAATAAGGGATTATCCTTTCCTTATCTCACTACACACATACAGCTTTCTCACCTTTGCTAAGAAGCATGTTAGAAGTCGACTCACATCAGTGCTAGTCCAATAAAAAAATAAATCACAAGCATCCTTAGCATAGTCAGTCTCATTCAATAATTCAGCAATCAGTGCTTATTCAGGGTAATGCCTATGTTGGGGCACTCAGATAAAAGTACATTTGCAATATTTTTAGGCTTTATTTTCACTGAGAAAAGGACTATCTCTTCTCTGAGACCAGAGAGCAAGTCCTTAGTTTTCATATCAGGTAAAATAAAGGCCACAGAAGGAATAAGGGTTAGACCTACTGATCACAAGATAAAAGCTTCCAATGCTTTTATTTATCTTTGGATTTAATAAAGTCTATATGCAATATTCTCCTCATGGAGGGTAGAAGTAACAGCAGTTCACACCTTTAGCTGGTTAGAAATGGTTCCATTGAAACACTTCACAGCCTCTGCAGACAAATTCACTTAGAATGTAAGTTGCTATTTGAGCTGAATTCACTTCCAAACCAAAGACAGGCTACTTACATTTACATTAATCAAAATTGGCTTCTGATGGTCATTATATAAACATTATATAAACAACATTAAAGCACACACATTGTACAACTGGCTTTCCCAGGCAGAAAAGTTTTTATCTTGCTAACTGGTTTCTTATCCAGGAGGACAATTTTCTAAGCATGAAGCTCTCCTACATGCCTTCAAAATGCATCTGCTTTCCTCACTGCCAGTATTGTGTGAGCAGTGAACATTGCACCACGCTTGTACCATCTCGTGACATCAGCAGGTATCTCAGACTGGTCTATCTGAACCCCTTGAGGATAAACAAACAGAGCAGGATCTGCTATTACAGGTCTGGGACTGCAATCACTCCCAAACATGATTGCAAGCAGAAATCCTGTTCTGAGAGTACCTTTCCAATTCACATCTACAATACTTCAATAACTCCCCATAGAAAACTGAAGCAGAGCAGCAAACAGCACATAAGACAATCCCTTGAGGTCTTCATGGCTATTTCATGACTTAAATAGGATGTAAAAGCAACACAGGAGCTACCAGAAGAAATACAACATCACTTCCCACAACTAACAATATCTTTCCAATATCACCTACTACATCCAATCCTGCTTTCCTAATCTTCTATGTAAATTGCAAAAGTGTTCTCAAGAACCAGCATATCTGATTTCACACAAGCACCTGTAAATGTAGGGCACTGACACTGGGTATCTGTCCTACTTCATGTTTGTTTCAATTAATTCCGAAAAGCTTGTTTGGAGCCTAACCTTTCATTATCCAAACAGGACAAAAACAAACGCAACAGGATATTGGTGCTTCTATTTATTAAAATAACCCACCATGAACTAGTATCTGGTACAACATATGCATCATATAAATCCAGATTTACTCTTAAAACAAGGACATGCAGTTAATCTAATTGAGCTAGTAAACCCTAACTACAATGATTCTAAAGTTAACTTTTGATGTAGGGAGTTGGGAAAAGAGTAGAAAAAAATAACTAAAAGACTATTCAAGAATAGGGAAAAGAACCAAAAACATGAAGAAAAAAATTACAGTGGAAGGGGGAAATGCCAAAACTGAAGGCTATCACAAAAGGGAATTTCCCTAAAGAATGCATTGGTAAGAAACATCAACAAAAATCAAAGTGACTTCTTGTGAGTTTGAGATTCTCACACTTCTGTGCAGTGAAGAATTCTGGTCCTCAGAGCCCCAAGGCCGCTTCAGAGGCTTGTGGGCTTTTGAGACCAAACCTCCTGTTTTTGCACTTGCACCTCACTACTGAGCGTACCCAAATCCGAGTGTCTTCTCAACTGCCCCTGGGAGACCTGCCTCACACCTACCCCTCATCAATGTACCATACATTTTATGCAACATGTATCTAGTGTGAAGTTCTCAGATGGAAATAATTAAATAGTTTGGAAAAGATGGGAGAGTTCCCTACACTGCAGACAGAGAACAGAGTTGCTTATGCAAGAGGTTACCTCATGCCAGAATATCTATGACCTCTCAGCCTGGCTGTTGGGATCCCTTCAGCACAGAGGGCAGACAACTCCTGGATGACTAAAAGAGATATATTATCCAAGTCAGACATGGTTTTCCCAGCTCTTTGTCACTTCCCCTGCAGGAAAACATACAAGTGGTATGGCAAATCCCTTAGTTTATACTTCTGCATACTCGAAATTTTTTTTCAGATTATGGCTAGCATTGTCTAAAGATGGAGTTTCCTTCTTTTACTTCAGAAATTTCACAGGACTGTCATGCTACTGAGGATCTCTTCCAAGCTGATAAAGCATCTTCGTCAAGAGACTTCCCCAGTGCCAATGAGTAAAACTCAATATCAAGCTTACTACAGATTTGTAACTGCCATCCATAAAGGGCTCACATCTTTTGCTCCAAAACATCAGAAATCCTCTTTTGTGGCCAGAGTCCATAAACTGTGGGTGTCATTAAACCATAGAATTATCACCAATAGGATCTGGCACAGAGTCTTAATTTTCTGTGGGAAATCCTAACAAAAAACATTCTTCTGCTGTGATATGCAAGTTTCGTAGCTTAAAATAAAACAAACAAACAAAAAACAAACAAAAAATTTGAGCAGAAATAAGACCTACACCCTTCACACTTGTTCATAATTTTCCCTCCATTATTTGCTGTATTCTATTGTTCACGAACAATAGAGATGCTTACAAATATATTTTTATGCAAGCCCTTTGTGATAAAAATAACTCCTTTCACAATTCACGTTGAAGGGCAGCAAGATTCTTGCTTCTGCTTCCTAACAAACATGCATGTATTTGAGCAGGTCTTGCTGTCCCTCTGTTTTCCTCCCTGTAGACACTGACACAGAGGGAGATAACAGTGCTCAAGGAATGAGCTTTCTGATTTGTATTCACACAGAGCAAAAATTGAAAGTAGGTTGTTTGATGGTGAGTTGAATTGATCCAGGCATTCCTTTCCAACACTATTATTTATGACAAGCAGTACATATTATTGACCAGTGAAAATACAATAATAACATAATTAGCTTTCACTTAAACAATCACCTCCTTGTCATTTCCGATCCAAGTTCAGGAAGTGGCACAGACTCAGGAGGGCAAAGGGTTGCAGTTGACAGTCACAGCTCACTGCTAGGACTGCATTAACCCTCAACAGGTACATTTTCAGATGGAGCAAGCAGTCAAATGCAGCCTGCAGCAGCACCCAAAGGAAGACTTAATTCCTACATTCATTAACATTTGGGAAGTTACTCATTAAGTCCTGACTGAGTCCAGTGCTGTGAACTAGTCTCTTGCTTCAGCAGATGATCCATCAGCTCCTGTTTACTGGGATCATAACACCACACTGAAAGCAAGACACATGTTTTATGTGCAATAAAGAATCTTCCTCACCTTGCTAACTCCAGCTTTGCAGTGGAGAAAGAGCCATCATTGCATTCCTCTCATGCAAATCCAGCAGCACAACCTAGGACTTATGCGCAACCATCTCTAGTAACTGACATTGTGGAAGCCATTTCAGTTCCAAGACCAATAAATCCTGCTAAGACTCCTACTAGCAATTTCACTGGCATCTTCTTAGTATTCTTCGCAGGAAAATATTTTATACTCTGCCTTGGTATAGCTAGTGGGGAGAAGCCACATCCTTAATTGGTATAACCGTATCAAACACATCTCACCGTATTCAGTGTAGATACAATTATACTACCTTTGTATAACCTATTTTGAACAGAGAACAGATTAAAATTGTTCTGAGAAAATAATTTCTCAGAACTGACCCAAGAGAAGCAATAGTAACATCAAGTAAATAAAAAAACCCATCCTAGGCCATGGCATACCTTTTATTTACAGGATTTGTGTCCTGAGTCTGAGAGGGCTGGGAACCAATGAGTTTGGCACAAGAGTGATTTTACACCTTAACCACAGAAGAGACGGCATGGAAAAGTCTTCTCGTTCAGCAGCAAGAGCCCTCAGCCACCACATGGGGAAGTTCAGAGTCCAGAAAAATTCTTTCTGATTCAGAAAGGACACTTCTTACCATCAGGGAGAATACACTGCAAAAAGGTACCAGAAAGAGCATTCCTTCAGTGCTCCCCCATGGATCCTTTCATCCATCAGCCAGGCACCCACGTTCCTGGGCAGGTTGCACACAAAGGTGGTTTCTAACCCCATGTGAATCAAATCTCCACAACCTTGCCAATTCTTTTCATTTTTTGAAACAACAGACCTTTTCTAAATGCCTGTTTCCCCCATCTATAATCATTTATTCAGAAGAGTAAGCTCGTGACAGCTTTGGAAACTCAGAGGATGAATTTATGATGGAATTGAAGAATTACAGTTTCTAACTTCCCCCTTTTCTACTGTAGAGCCACTCCTCATTGTTTTAATTTAGAGGAAATATTAGTACCAACTGTATTTTACCTCTTATCTTTGCTCAACAAAAAAGTTATATAATGTTTCAGGAAATGAGTTCAAGTGAAAACAATCATCTTTTTCACAACACTAAATGCTTAAAAGATTCTGGTTTGCCCATTCTGGCAGCTTACATTAATTCAGTATGGACACAGCATAAGGGGTAAAAAGCAAAAAAATCCCTGAGCTCTAATACCCAAAGACCAGCCAAGGGTTAAAAATTATTTTCATGTCTAAAATTGCTACAGCTCCCTAAAACTGCCAAAGCAGATGTCACTTAAGATAGCAGCAATTTTTGTTATGGTGCTGGTCTATCATCTCTGTGGAGCTGTTCAAAATTAATCTTTTAGAAACAGAAGTATTTGTTTCACAAGCATATTAAGTACAATGTTAAGAAAACAACTAATCTGAAAAGAATAGTGATATACATGACACAAATAGATCCTACAGCAGGGAAGATCCCTGGGTGTTTCAGGATGTATGACTAAGAGGCAAGATACAAGAAAAGGCAGCTAAAGGGAACACAATGAGAGCGTTCCATGCCATTGTTTTTGAAATTAACATTTATCAGTTTTCCATTAATCACCAACTGCACTTTAAATACCACTGCCTGTACTCTTCAAGACACTATAAATACATCCAGTTTATTTGACTGTTCCAGAGAAAGTTGTGAAAGGAATGACTTCTGTTCTTAATATGCAGCAATGGTGAAGAGTTGTCACAGGATTGCCACAACACATTTTGATTTTTCAAGATGCAAATGACAAAACAGTGCCACACACCATCACATCCCCTTCTGATGGACAAGGGCCTTATCAGTCTGTTTGATAACAACACTCCTGAAGTTTCTTTGAGTAGATTTTTTTACTTCTAATGACTCCGGCCTACAATACATCCCCCTGTGATTATATTGGTTTGTGCTTTATAACTCTTGGTTACCTACCAAGCTCTCTGTGATCACCAGATGAATATTGTTGGAAGTTTAAATATGCATAAATCCATTTTGGTTATTGGAGCCCTTTTACTGGTTTTTAAGAAATATCAGTTGTCTTGTACTTAAGCTGTGCTCAGATTTTTCCTCAAGTGAGAAAAATAAGAAAGAATCAAATTACTTGGGCACTATTGAACAGCAGGACCAAGCAAGTGATCAATCCTTTCCTTCCAGGGAGAGAGAATGTGGAGGGTCAAACTACTGAGCAGCATAAACACACAGAGGAGCTGCTGGAAAGCAGACTTCTCTCTCAATCACCAGGACCACTCATTTCCTTCCAGACTTCAAAGAAAATATGAAAAAATTAAACTTTGATCTTCACTAAGATACCTTTCCCTTGCAGTGTGATGAACCTGAAATCCACACATCGACCTCATTTTATTCAAAGTTATCCAAGACCTGATTTGGACTAGCATTTTTATCAAACATTTTGACAAGGAAGCAAATTATTCTGTGCACAAAACATCACAGTTAAAGAACCTGTGCATTCCGGTGCTGGTAACAGGAAAAATTAGGAGCAGGAAAAAATGCATATGAGGCTACATTTCTGGTGCTATCCAAGGTCTGCTGATAAATTTATCTGTTTTCTAAGCACTGTAAAATGGCCCTTAAAATGTTTCCCTAGTCCTCCTGGCATATCATAGTGCAAATTAATAATAGCACTGCACTACAATTGTTTGATTCAGGTCAGATCTTCAAAAACCTGAAGGATACTTTAAACAGTGATGAAAGAACACTGTACTGGTCTGTCCTCAATGTGCTTTGCAGGAGACAGGCACTGGAATCTAGGTGGAAATGAATAAGGATTTGCAAGAAAACCCTAGTGAATTGTATTTGTTTTCCTTCCATGGATCAATACAACTTCCAAGAAATCAAAGGTTCTTAAGAAATAGCGCCATACTGTGTGCCCACCTCTGAAAAGAGTCAGGTGGTAGTTGTATAATACAAACACCTAAAAGGCTTAAAGGAAAAAAAACTTCAAAGGAAATATTTGTGAATTTTCTTTTAGATTACTTTATGGGAAAAAATTAAGTATTTTAGAGTTGTGCTCTGTACCAAACTATCTCTTCAGAGTTTCATTAAGTCTGAAGTTTTCTGAAGAGGGAATGTATTTGTAATAAGAATGGTAACTTGACAGTTCAACTATTTGTCACATAGGCAGCCTGTGTGGATTAAGGTGGACTTCCTGAGCACAGACCAAAAGCCAAAACTGTCAGGCTGCAGCTATCACTGTTCCAAGAGACAAAGCACATGGATATCTTTCCTTCCCGCTGTGACTGTTGGAAAGTTGTGGGTTTCTGCATTAGTCAGCATAAGTGGAACTTGTTTTTCTCATTAATTGCACCAGCAGGGTATATAATAAACAGCTGCCTCAGAGGGAAGAGGAGTGAGAAGGGATAATACAAAAGGAGAGTCCAGTGTAATGAATAAAGTGGTTCTGTTTTAGCCTGTTCATTTTCTTGCTGGCATTTGTGAACAGAAACAACAGTCTTAGTATGCATACAGTCACTGACAGACTGGTGGGCTCCAATATTTCCAAGGCACATTATTTAGCCCTGAATGTGAGTTTCTGTCCCAGAACTCTGCAGTCTCAGTATAAAATCTGAGGCTATTACTCAAGCACAGTCTTCGAGGGGGAGTTTCCAAACTTAAGACAAGGACACAGATTCTGTTCATAGTGCTGCTTGAATCGGGTCGTGCAGTCATGGTCACTAAAGATAAACATCCAAATATGGACTCAAAGAAAAGGGAAACATCTTTCAGAGTAACCTGATTTGTCAGGAATATAGCTTTCCCATTTCAGAAAAAAGAACATTGAGTGCCCAAAACAGCTTAAAGATTAAATGAACTGAAATGCCCTCCTACCTTTGTTGTTTATTTTCTTCCCCTTCCTTCAGCTGCTCTACTACAAGGGAAAGCTCCTGGAAGTGGCTAGTTCTGCATATATACATACTTTTATAAACAGCGATATAAAATCCAGGCCTATCACTCCACATGCAAGGAATTTTTCCTTTCTTTGAAATGAAAACTTTTAAAAGAAATCTCAATGGAAAAGAAACACAGAACTTTCTCCTGGGAACAACAGAGACTACTTACACTTGAGAGCCAACCATCAAATCCATATTGTTGATTAAAGTGAAAGCTTCAAAGAGAACTCTCCAAATAAATTCATGTGTATTAGACATCCAAATTCTAATACAATCCAAGTGTGCTTTATCTGTTTCAAAAAACACAGCATAAGTATAAAAATCAAGACCTAAAGTGCAAGCCATGAAGAAAGGGGATTTACTTAGGAAACCAAACTGTGAATCTGATTTCTACCGCACATTTTTTTTTACAGAACATTGAAGAGCTTTAACTTTTCTTCTGGGGAAGGGTCTTGGTCAGTGCAAAAGCAGAAAACCACCAGAGCTAAACCCTAGAACTCTACAGCATCAGCTGAGGAAGGAGCAGTGTTCCCTGGCTGTGCTTAAATAGGGTCCCAGGGAGGGGGGCTGGAGGCAGGGGGTGTCACTGATGGGGCTGATCAAGGTTGTTAAGGTGAAGCAAGGGCTCTGATAGATACACACTGTTTGCCCTTGGAAAATTGTGTTTCCAGGCTTCATCCTTCCAGTTTTTCAGGGCATTTTCCTTGCTCATGTAAATGAGAGATACTGATTTCTGTACCATGGCAATAAAAGTCACTAAGAGGGAAACTTTCAAATAGGCCAGAATGTTTTAGAAACATGAATCTCAGTACTTGTCAGTGAAAGTTGTACTCTTAAATATATCCCTTAGAGGCATCCATAAATCTTATCCAGAGCTGAAAAGATTTCTAGTAAGGGGGATGAGAGGAAGGGCTCTTATGAGTATTCCTTTTCCCAGTGAAACTGCTCTGTCCACTCTTGAGAACCCCAAAATCCCATATCAGTTAAATGGCTTAGAACAAGCTGAGTGCATACCAATGGGCTACACATCAATATGGCAGCCAGGAAGAATGACAATGAAATGGCAGAAGGATTGTGAGGCAGTAATTTAAAGCAGGGAGGAAGAAACCTTGTCCCATGGAAAGTGTTTGTCTGTGCACTATGGAATAGCCTCATGCTCTGCTTGCTGTTGGCTTTTGTCCTGCAGTTGGATCATCTTGGCCACCGGCTTTGCTCCACAGAGTGGAGCTTGTGTGACCAGTGTAGTCCTTGGGCTGCTCGTGCAATGTGTGGCATTTTCTGGCCATAATGTCCTTTGTACTGCTAAAATAAGCTATGCTGTCTCTTTTTAAAACTGTCCCTCTGTCACGGTGCTATTAAAATAACATCAATGTCCCTTCAGTCTATGGGTCAGTGGTTAAATCTGCTGTCAATTACCAATCAAAATGTGAATGAAATGAAGAACAATTTGTCTAACTTCATCAGTGCTGTTTGTGTCTTCTTCCCCCAGATAATAATACCTCAAAATAGAATGCCTTATTAACCACAGACCTGAAGGTTAATAAGTACATCAGCAAAACAAATGTAGTAAATTAAAACAATGCATTAACATTCATTAGTATTTCACTGTTGATTCCCAAACATGCTGCTATTGCTATTGTGCCATTATCAGACAATAATTGTTATGTCAAAAGATAGGACCCATATGGTTCAACGAGTTCCTTTGGGAGCTTCTGCTGTATGAAAGTCAATCAAAAATATGATTCTAGAAGGAAAGATGCAGACACGGGAGAGCTCCTGTCAGTATATGCAACCCATGCGAGAGGCTCTAGTGACTGTTTTAAATGAAAGTTTTTAAATCTAGGAGAAAAAAAGTGAGAGTTAGGAAGCCAGCAGTAAAATCAGAAGGTTTGCTCACAGTATGTAAAGCTCAAATGCCAGTCTTTCCCAGACTGAATCCTGTTATCCCAGCAATAGAAAATACCCTCTAGCATTTCAGACTTCAATCTTAACAAATTCAAACTTCGTATAACTTTTCCTTCCAAATCATAACTGAGGATACTTGTCCAGATGAGCTAAACCAGGCTGTTTTGAACAGGATTTACTAAAAATCTTTAAGTGAGACCCTAATAAATAGGTGGTGGCTAATGTAATGCACTGAACCCCCTCAGCTGAAGTTGTCTGCCATCCAATGCTAAATCCTGCCTTACGACTCAGGTCCTCGTGGTAGACATTTAATCCACATAATTAACTTCTAACATGTTATAACATACAAGATGAACAAATCTCTTGGCTGCCTCTTCTCCTTCAGCTGGCCTCATCCCCACTTATTTCCTGACCATCCTGCTAGCAGGAGTCAGGACCAGCTGCAGTGTCTGTGCCCTGGCCTTGGGTTTCACTGCCATCTGATGTCCACATGGGACCAGCATGCTCCAAAAGTGCTTTTCTGAATTGTTCCCTGCACAGCACTGTGGCACGTAGCTCTGGGCAACCCCATCTTCACGGTGGTTATTTGCCTTGTGCTCTCTGCAACCTCATTGTCTTCTTTCCCCCACAGCTTTGCCTCCTCATTTTTTCTCCTACAGCTTTTCCCTCCACTAGGGAGCAGAACCAAGTTGTGCCTGGCTTGCTCTGACTTTCTGGGCCTTCAGCTGAGCCTCAGCCTGTGCAGATTTCAGCTGCTGCCACACTGGTACCTCTGGCTGACTGGTGTTTCCACAGAGGCTTGTTGGTATCACTGGTGGTGATTTGTAGGGTTTGGAGGGCCATACAAATGAGCAAACTCATGACTGTATGGTTTTGAATCAGCCCTTAGATTAAATCACCATGTTCCTACTTTCATGTATGCTTTGCAAGTTCATTATAAATTACTGTCTGCACCTTGGGTCACTGTTCTAAGAGCACGAGCGGTTGTGCCCAGCTCTATCTCGCTGTTCTATCTGGCAGTTTGTATTTACCAGGCACACATGGGCTGGGAAGAGTTGCGTAAGCTGGTTTCTATGGCAGGTTTCTATTCACCATCTGCTTGACTGAAAAAATATCTTTTTCAGTTAGCACACTGGCTCTAGTGTTTGCATCTTTTGTTTCCTTCCAGATGCAATCTCAGAAACACAGGAGGGGTTGTGAGGCTTTGGAGGGGAGGAAAGGCCTTTTGAAACAGCCCTGTTACCCAGCTAAAAAACACATTGTCCCTGCTTGGAAACTGCAGGAAACTTAACGTCCTGAAAAGCCACTTTCCCTGTACCCAGCTACGTTCCATGGCACTGCTTTATCATAAAGGAGATAAAACTGTAAGCCTCCTTCTATATATACCTTTATCCTGTTTCTGGGCTGGTTTCCTAAGGAAACTAGGATCTGTGCTCACCCTCACCTCATTCCCTTCCTTCCCTAGCTGCCTTTGAGCCTCTGACTTATTTCTGCCACATTCAAAAAAGAGGGTAGAAAATTAAGTTCCCACATATTTCACAGGAAGGAGGAGAGGCCTATTAATGACCTCAGCAAGAGATGTGGTGGAGTGAGAGCCCACCCTTTGCTTGACACTCAAGAGGCCACTCTGGAGAGGGGTGTTCTGAATTCCCTGTTCATGGAAAATTGTTTTAAATGGAGCTTGCAGCTTAGCAGACACAAGTGCACACAAGCAATTCCATAGAAACTGCTCACGGACCTTCTCTTTTCCAGCAAGTCTCTCCAGCTAAGATCAAGGGACCGGGCAAGCAGAGCCTTTCTAGAAGGACTGAGATGGGCAACAGTAACAGTGACACAAGCGATGTGTGGTGAGATGAGTATTTTTGAATGACAGAAGACCACAGTCCTCAGGAGGAAAGCCTTCTGTTTTCCATAGCTGCATGAAGCAGTGGAAAGGACAGACTGTAAGATCACAGGTAAACAGCCAGAGGAGCTGAGGTCAGGCACACAGCATATAAGCCTCTAAAGCAGTCCCAGACCTAGCATTCATCCAACACCCATCAATATGGCTATTGCCACACAAAGGGGATCAGCAAAAGCAAGGGCTGCCCATTCACTCGGGTGAGAGGTTCTGAGAGCAGCCTCTCAATCCCCAAGCTGCATGAAAAGGGGTGTGCATAGTGCCACAGCCCCTCTGTGTCGGCAGCATTGGGTGTTCCCCACACACCGCCTCTTCCTTCCATTCAGCTTGGGAGGGCAATGCCATGCACTGGTGCCTGGCAGCCCGCCGCTGTCACAAAGGAGCTGGCAGCTTCATCAGCCCAGCTCCTGAAGGAGAAAGCTAAACTGTGCCCCAGACATGTTTTCTGTGAGAGAATGGAACAGCTGTGGTGAGGAGAGGTATAATGGGCCAGCACCAGTAGCAGTTCCCCCATTGTGGCCCAGGTGTAGGCCCAATAGATATGTCACCTGGAAAATGACTCCAAGGTGATGCATAAAAGTGTTTCTGGAATCCAAGTAATCCCCTACACAGACTAGCCTGGGTGCCCCTATACCCTTTGGCCATTCACAGGATGAAAGGCAGCCTCAGCTGTTCCTGAGCACATCCACTGACAGCTGCAATTCACTGCTGAAAGTACGTAAGGAAGCTTTGATCAAAATGTGTTTTCTTCTCATGTGTTGTTTCCTCAGCCATGGCTCACTGTTGTCTCATTTTGCTTAGGGAAATACTATATACTTCAAGCACAGCACAGATAAAAGGCTGAACTTTTTATTTTTAAGCTATAATGAACCAAATTTTTAGAGGAGAAAAACAATCAAGGTAGCATCTACTCTCACAGTGTGCAGTTTTAAAGCAGAGAAAGCATTCACCTGCTGCAGGAGAGCAGACTGTTTCCAGGCTCTTGACTCCCTGGAGGATGTTGTTTCACAAAGACACTGTGGTGGGCAGCGGGCAGCCAGTACAAGCTGAGGGATCAGGTACCCTTATATCAGAGCAACAGTCTGCACCAGCCCAACCATCACTGTACAGAAAGGTTCACTCCCTAAAAGGTTTGGAGCAAACTGAAATTTACTTTGAGGGTTATAACTTGTTTACAAGGTTCAGCCAGAGCACAGAGCACAAAGACAGTATTTGGCCACAGTCCCTTTGTAAACTTCAGCAGCCTGGAAATGAGATCTAAAGCTAAAATAATCAGACTGTTTTCCAAAGAAAGTTTTCTGTTGAAAACTCCTGACTGCTCAGCAGCAGCACCCAGACTATGCTCTATGTCTTTCAGGCTGCCACTCACTGAAACTGTAGTATCACCTCCCTTGGAAAGTCAGTTTTTAGGTTGTAGGTATACAGATAAGGAAACAGCAGAAGGTTTTTAAAAAAATGGGAAATGGGAAAATAATAGTGCTGCAGTTAATAGACTAATCCACTGCAGAGATTCCCATCTGCCTTGACACAGTCTGGAGGAGGCAAACATCATAACCTGAGCCATATATGCTTTAGTCAACTGCTTTATTTCCAGCCCTCATTAGGAGCATTGTACTCTGTTTCAATCAATAAAAGTGAAGTCTTGGGGACCAATACATTTAAACACCACATTTACATGTATTTATGTGGAATAATTTATTAAAATCAATGTACTGATGTGAACTGAGGTTGTCAAGCACCATTTGTATGAATGATGGGCCTAGGCTAGAAAATACCTTTAAGGGAAAAAAAACCCAAACCCCACCACCAGCAACATTGAAAAGCCCACCTTGTATCCCACAGCTATTCCTTTAGCAGGATTAAGAGGCTAGGCTTGCAATCACAGCAAGGGGCAGCGTGGGAACCCCTGGAACTGCTCCTGCTGCACTCAGCAGCTGCCAGAGCTGCTCCAGCAGCAGAAGGTACTTCTTACATGTCCACCCAGACATGGTGCCTCCTACAGCTCTTTCATGGAAAGCTTAGAATGAAGTGGAGACATAAATGTTGTGCTTGGACAGGGGATCACAACCTAGAGAGATGTAGGTGTCCAGGCATGCAGGAGCTCAGGAAACGATGGCGCATGCAGGAGCTCAGGAAACGATGGCTTAGATATTGCTGTTCTTCCTGAGAGGATCATGACACTATATCCATCATCTGTCAGTCAGCAAAGCTTCCTCAGGGAGTGTTCATTTTGGCTCTGGATGGGATTATCGAATTCACACCGTCTCCAATATAGAGTCTGTCCTGGAAGAAGATTTAGTTCTTCACTGTTGGTTTTTGCTTTGTGAGTTACCAATGAACACCAATTTTCTTGTAATTCTGAAGAAAGACTTGTATCATAATAATACTAAAATTATTTGTATATAGAATACTTCAGTAAGGTTCAGTCCAAGGTCCTTCCCATACTCTTTCTTGTTTATCTTTATTTAAATCTGAGTGCATATACTCTATATTCAGTAACTACTAAGTGGCAGTTTAAGGCAAGATTTTCTTTATTCATGATGAATCATACCTTTTGATAGACAGGTCTCATTCAGAACAGGTTGAATGATTTTGGTTTTGCTATGTATTTTTTCCTAATAAACTTTGATTTTTAATATACTTTTCACCATCTCAAGTCTAAAAGCACGCAGTCTTATTTTCTTCCCAAATATTAGTAATGATTAATTCAGTGATATGAGTAGTAATGTATACAAAACAAGATAAACACACAATCTGTCTGCACCCAAACCCAGGTGGAGCTGCAAGCTCTCTCCAGAACAACACCACCAGGAAAATGCAGAAGCACCTTGGCCATCTCAGGCCTCTTGATGAGAGAGATCCTGGCAACATCCGCTTTTATTGTCTGCTGAGTTGCTTGATTTGGGATAAGATAGGTATGCACAGGGTATGTGGTGTACAAAGAACTATTGCTTGCTTTTCTTAATGAGATTTGTGGCTTTGGTTTCCTTTGCAAGGTCCAGTTTGCATCCAGCTCTGGGGGACAAAATCCACCCTGAGAACAAGGAGTGTCTATGTCAAGTTTTCTGACAAGACTAAATGAGACACTCCTGAAAACAAAAAAGAAGTGCTTATGTGCCTGTGCTTAACAGGTATATATCTCTCTGTGAATAAAAGTAAAAAGTACTCTTCTTTTATATATATATATATATATAAAAATATATATATATATACTTCTTCCTGAGAAAAATATTGGAAATTAATTCTGGAAACATGTTGTTAGAGAAAAGAGGTCAAATCCTCCTAGAGTTTTCCCATGACACAGTAAGGGAGTTTCATCAGGAGTAATAGGATTTATAAGTGCATCTGTAAATATGCATCTGTAAATTAATAACTCCCAAATTACTAGGTACATTGTGGACTGGAATAAAAGAACTCAAGCAATGTTTGATGTTGGCTTTAAAGGTGATTTAAAATAAAATAGAACATAATTCTGAAGAAGAATTTGGCAAAACCATTTCAATATGTCAGATAGACTGGGTTTTACTCTCTCACTTCCCAGAAGAGGCAGGGTTGCTCTATAATTTCCAGAGGAAAATCGTATGTAATATAATCCTTTGGTAAAAAGGACAGACCTCAGAGTGCAAAAGAAAACAAACTTTATTCCTCAGGCAAAGGTTAAACAAAAATTCTTCTCTTAGAAAATGTATCCAATCTTGAGATATTAACAGAAAGAGAGAATGGCAGCTACAATAAGTATAAAGCAAGAAAATAAACAAGAGAACAAACATGTTTTTCTTCAGGGGGAAAAAAGTAATTTTCTGTTCAAATAATGAAGGGAACATCCAGCTTTTTTTTTTTTTTAGCTTTTTTTTTTTTTTGTTAGCTTTTTTGGCTTGGTTGGCTTTTTTTTTTGTTTTGATTTTTTAAGAGCTGGAGTAAGTGGCATATGTTCTAGTTTCTCCCCTTCACAATCTGACAGTGGGCATCTCTTATCCTGCTGGCACATAATTCCCTCCGTCTGCCCCAATTCCAAAGTCCACACATATAAAATCAGCCTCTGTGAAGCAGCAGAATGTGATAAGCAGATCACTTTTATGTATCAAGACCAATGAAATATGAAGCTTGTGTGTTAAAAAGCATTAAAACATGTGTCCAAAACCAAAATTGATCTTACCATATGTTTTGAGGCTTTCACCACACAGTACCACCAAGTAAGAACATATTTTCCTGCCTAAGGAGACAATTTTTCCACATCAGCTTAGTGCCTCCGTTGTTCCTCCTCAGCAGGAACACATTCATTGTGCTTTTTAACCTTGCTGCTTCCACACATTGCATTCCATGTTCGCTGCATTTTGTCAGCTGGAGCACTGTTTTTTGGAGCCTGTGACCTGACTGCTTCCCAGGAAGCCCTTCATAGCAGTCATGCTCTGGGTCAGGCTTATACTGGGTGAACCACCATTTCTTTGGCTCTTTAATACTAATTAACCAACCAAATAATAAATTAGTTCTAAAGTGAAATCTTTGGGGAGGAAAGAACAGATTTGATTTAATTACAACAACATGTCTTGATTATTTCTTGTATTAATACTATTATTCTGCACTTAAACAAGTAATCTTTGTGTTAATAATTAAGATCATTTGTCCCTACAGGTTACTGCCTGCCTGAAGCAGAGGCTAGGGCTGTGTGAAGGTGGAGGGCTGAGCCAGCAGGAGTGGGAACAGAGAGACAGCTTCTCATCACAGCACTGCCCACCTCCCACACAGGAATGCATCTCCTTCCCACAGCCAAACGCTGCTCAGTGATGATCATGCCAGGATCACCTGCAATGTCTTCCTTAATGCCCTGAACATCTCTAAGGACTTTTGCAGGGGGAAAGCCAGAGGGCATGTCAAGCTTCTGGGGTCTTGTGAGGAAAACCTGGGGAGTCAGAACAAAGCAATGAAGCAGAACATCCATGCAGCTCCTCTTGCCTCCTACAGTTCCTCTGGCACCTGTGAACTTACAGATGAGTCCCACAGAAAAGCTGGAGCAAGCCAAAATCTCTGCTCTGCTGTCCACTGGCACATACAGCTATTTCTGGCCTGTCAGATTGAAACACCCAAACACCACGTGCCTTGCCTCTGTCTTTACTTAGGCAAGGATCCATGTGGGAGAGGTGCATGTAAAACACATAAAAGCATTTGAGGTATTCCCATAAAACCTACACTAGTATTCAAGAAAAGGTTGGGCAGACCTCCAGCTATCTTTGTTCCTGCATGAAGATGATGGACTCCATGATCTTTCCAGATCCTTTTTTGGAGCTTCCCCTCTGTGTTGACATTCATAATTACTGGACCTTGCCTGTTTTTGCACTTTTTCACTAGAACAATACGTATGCATTTTGAGAGGAAACTGCACCATAAAGGCAGTTATGTTGCTGTTGTTGTTATTCCAGTTATTAATATTAACCTTGGAACTGCTGAAAGATGGATCGTGTAGTTCCTCAGGAATGTGAATGTTTTTTCTCAGGGACTGCAATGGCCCAAGCAGTATCTGCAAAATGAAGGGGAGGAGAGAACCAGGCACAACAGAGAAACTGCAGCAGAAAAATATGAACCTATTAACTGCAGCACCACCAAGTGTCAGCATTGATAACACCACGTACCGGGAACTGTTCATCTCTGCAGGAACTACAAGAGCAAACATTTTAAAAAATCAAAACAAAGAAAAAACTGAACTAACCAACAAAAAAAAAAAAAAAACCAAACAAAAAACAAAACAAGACAAAACAAAAAGCCCAAACTTGTTGGCATCTAAATAAAAATAGTTTAATTTTTTAAAAAATTAGAATTTTTTAATATCTATGTCAATGTCTGAAACATGTAAGCCTTCTTCCAAGTGTCCAGATACATTATGTTGTGTCAAGGGAATATTAGTATTTCCAGAAAACAAAATGTATTTCAAATTAACAAGAGAACAATTTAAAAAGGAATTTATATTTACAACTTCTCAGCATTTTGAATGGGTTCATATGCATTAACTATGTATGCACAAGCACACCCTCAAATACTCAGCCACTGTTGTACTCTGCAATGTGTGCAGGAGTCACTGCTTCAGCACCAGTGGGGATTTGCTTCACATAATAAGGACAGGCACAGCACACAGCAACCACCAATGGATGCTGCTTCGGGGAAACCCTTTTGCTTGTTTAAGTATGTTATGTTACTGTAGTGTGTCAGGGCCTTGTAGATATAACTCCCTTCTTGTATGAGAGAACTCAGTTGCACCTGCATCTCAAGAATCACATCCTCTGGCCACATGCTGACATGTCAGGATGTCCCCTCAGGGCTCTGGATCAGAGGACACAGAGCATGGCCAGTGGCTCCAATGAAGCCAGGTACATGCTTCTGCTTTGTCAACAACTGTCAGGCACTACATATCTATGACACCAACACCTTTATTTTTCAGGGTACAGTAAGCAAAAAATATGATTGATGGCTCTTTTGTTTTCCAAGGAATCTGAAATTCTCAGTCTGTTACTGTTAGAATTTATCTAAGGTACCTTTACATGCTACCCAGACACACCAAAGAAATATTCTACTTTTTGAGCTGGCCTTTCTGATTGATCTGAAATTAAAATCTTCAGCAGGAATGGATAGACACTGTACTTCAAGATAGAACAAAGAAACTCTCATAACCCATCTATTTCCATCACACATTTTGACAGTAAAACACTATCTATTTTCCTGTGATTTTCATTTTCTAATTTGTCTTGCCTGACTGCAGCCACACTCTGCTGTTAATGCCAGTGCCAGTACTGTGCACTCCCCTGCTGAGCATCCTCTTCCTTGGCAGAGCTAGGAGAAGAGGGAGTGCCATGTTACCATGGCTTCCCAGTCCATACTGGGCTGGGGGCTGCTCTGGCTGCCACAGGAGCACATCCTTGTCCTTCTGGTTAATTATGTCACCTTAGGAAATGAGATGCAGGCTCTCAAGTCACTTGCACAAGTCTGAAAATATTATCATAGCAGAGCTCATGGCCCTGGAAAGGAGAGTACTGAGGACAAAACTCCATCTCAGAATGCTGTGGCCAGGCAAGATAAGCTGGAAACTGCTTATTTTCCTTGGGGTGTCCATCCAATGGATGTCCACAGGAGCCTGGAAATCAATGGCACCTGCAGATTTTTGTTTGTGTGCTTTCTGGATGTGGATTCCCTTTCCCATTTTTCAGGGATTGATTCAGGTATGAATGTGTCAGCCAGCTTTCTGGTTGTGTGAGGCAGGGGGAAGAATCCTCTCTCCTTTTATTTCTGATATTCTTGATCATAGTCATGCTGATTATGATTTGCTTAAAATGCAACCACATACACATTCCCTTCTCCAATAAATCCCCTTTACCTGGTGATTTGCACAAATAATGATACCATAGCAAACACATGTAATCACATCACTTGTCTTGCTGAAAGCCCTCAGTGAAAAATGAGTAGTGTGTAGCACCCACTACCAAAAGCTATGTCATAACAAGCCATTCAAGGGCTAATGGCCCTTGGTGATCATGTAGACCAAGCACCACCTGCTGCCCCAAAAATTAAGCTCTTTAAATCCACAGTTACAGATTGCAAGCTAGCTGCAACAGGTTTCATCTAATAACCTGCTGAAAGTCTGAAGTAAACTGTAAATCTTAATCTGCCTCTGCAGATTTTCAAACCTTAAAACTAGTCCTTACAAAAGCCCAGAAATTCATGAAGTATAAGGCATTCACATCTATCAGTACTAACCCTGCATGGACTTTGAAATGCGTAGCACAGCTTTCTACTCTGTAACTGAACCTGAGCCCTTAAAGAGATAAGATAAACTGTTGCTTAAGCTACCCCAAATTTAAGAATATCACATTAGGTTCTCCTCTCTTCAGTGTGGTATTTACTTGTATGGCTACCAGAAAACAAACCTTGGCTCTAATTTTCAGGAGAGCTATCCAGAACTTCAGATGAAACCTTCACTTTGTACCAGCTCTTTCTCATCTTTTAGGAGATCTTGCAAGAATACAGCATAAACCAGATTCTGTAGTCCTTGTTGTCTCATACTCCCCTATAGCCTTCACAGAAGCATGACAACGCTACTCTTACCTCAGAATTAAGAATAAGGCACTCAGATTCATGAAGCCAATCCCCATATGATCTCATGCAACTTTGCTAAATATTACAGGAAATAAACATGTGTAAACCCTACTGTTCTAACTCCTTGTGCTACGCTTACTCTTAGACTTCAAGAAAGCTCAAGATCACTCACAATTCCTGCTAAGTATGAGTATGACATTCAAATTCAGCCTTGAGTATCCTACAAACAGGAGACAGAAATATGCTTGTCATTATTTCACGTCCCCTTAATTCTGTCTGTAGTGTAAGCCCATAAGAGGGAACAAAAGACTTAGCTGGGAATGAAGGATAAAGGTGTTCAAATATTTTCCTGTGTGACTGTCTTGGAGGACATCTCAAGACGGAACTGCTGCAGATATCTGATTTTCCAAAACTTGACCTGAACTACCAGGTAGCTCAGGTACTTTAAGTAAGATCAGTAAATATCTCCAGACCTACATTCCCCTTACCTCAGGCAGCCTTAGCTTACATATAAATGGTAAGATGCCTCCAAAATGTCTTTTCCAAACCATCAGCTGAGTGGTAACTGCCAGCCTACAAGAGCCTGAATACCTATGGCTGCTCCAAGTTTAACAAGGCATTGACATATGGCTGTACCAATCCCAAGGCTCTGCAAATTCAGCAGAAAACCTGCTTCTGCAACAATTGTTACCCCAGATCCTAAAGTTAACTTCAACCCCTCCTTTTGATTTGTAGAACTTCAAATTTTACAAATAGAGCGGTTCTTAGGGCCAGTTTCCTGCTTAATTCCTAGAAAGTTGCTAAACGAGGGAGGAATAGAAGCATCTGCCCAAACCTGACTTTCACGATGCTCTCTGTGCTCAGATTTCCAGGTTAAAAGCCGTTCCAAGCCCAGTTATTGGGATTTTCTGTAATGTTGTCCAGCCGAGGTACAGTGAGCTGGCTGACAGGGAAAGATGGGATACCCGAAGGCACAGGGGAAGGACGGGCGATGTCTCCCCACGCCGCGCCCGGGTCCCCTCCTGCCCAGGAGATGGAGCTGCGCGCCCGCCCATGCCCCAGCTCCGCGCCCGCTGGCCGGGATCGCTCCCGTGGGGCGGCAGCAACAGTCAGGAGCCCCAGTCTGAACACACTGCAATTATCTAAATCCTTATCTGGCTGCTTTATGTCGGGTTATGACTTTATAGTAACTAGCCGCGGTGCACGAAGCCCTACGGACTGATAGCTATAGATGGCATTCTGTCCCTGCCTTTGCCACTTCAGCCAGTGGCAGAGCTGAGCTCCGACAAGAAGTAAAGCAGTAGACGAATAACACTGAAAATAACATTTTCAGTTTATTTTTACCTGAAAATGAAGGGGAAATTTAACATGGGAAACAGAAAAAAATACTGTTTATACGTGATGATAGCAAAGACAAAACTGATATTCAAATGTGAAGAACACAGCCCAAATTCATCCAAAAGTATATTGAGATCAACTATTTTCAAGAAGCACACTGTATGAAATACAAGATGCTGAAGTCGTTTACTAAGCTAAACATTCAGGTGCAACGCCATAACTAAACACTGAAACCACATGAAAAAATAATCTTGAAAAAATAATCTTAAATAAATCTCTTGAAAATTAAAGCTAAATTAAAAATGTTTAAAAGTATTTCAATGAGGCATACATAAATTAGCATCTTTTAAATAAAAACAGAAGAAAACTAGAAGATATCTTCCTGGAGAGCAGAGAAACCCCAAACAACAATAGGTAGTGTATAAAAAATGAGTAACAGATGGACCAACTGGAGGATTTTGCTTAATGTAATTAACATTAGCACTTACTGGTAACGGTTAATGGTCCTATACCATCACACCTCCCAAAACAAAGCCTGATCAGGGACGCATCAAAAGACATGAAGTGAACCCTGAGGCATAAGTGCCATTTAGATCATGTTGAAGACATTTTCATCAATCTTCATGAGAAGCTACAGCTATTGTACAGAAAGAGATATGAACAAGTTTCCATCTTATAATCCCTACATTTTCTTAAGTAACTAGCCTTCTATAACAAAATATTATACATGCTAAATTTCTTCTCATATGTCTCCGCTACTGACTCTAGAGGACTTGCACCCCTTCAGCTGTCATTCAATAGCAGGAATCTATCTGAAATCACTATTCTGCATTTTAAACCAGGATTGTGCTTTTACTGAAATCCTTCAAGAAGTCAAAGAGATCTTTAGTATTTATCAGGTAAGTCTTCCAGAAGTGAACACATTCATGTGTCCAGTTTGATAAAAGGACTTACTTGAGAAAACAGTAACATGCTAGACCAGGAAAACTCAGACAGCATTCAATAGGTATAGGGGTTGATTGACTTTCAGCCTCTTCATCATACTTGAGAACAAAATGAAAAATAAGAAAAGTCTGAGGTATTTCATAAAAGCAAATACTACCCAGGAGAGATACCTTTTGAATTACTTTTATTCACGAACTCAGAGCCAGTTTTGAATCTGAGTTTTCTTCTTTCTAGGGTCTATCTGTAGGACAGGTTCTTCAGTGCCATCTTCTGGTAGGCACGATCACCAGGAAGATCATGGCAGTGAACCTTATGTAGGGTTGAGATGAAATGTCAATATAGGTGTTTATTTCTGGCAACTTATGAAATGGAATGACACAATCCAGTGGCAGATTTTTTTTTCTGCATATGACTTGTATTATTTGTACCATGTCTTGTTATGGTTCAATACATACACACACACATGTATATGAATTTACTTATATACAAATAAATGGAGCACATAGGGCATTGCTACTTCATGTCTAGAATATGTGAGAAAGATTTTTTTTTAAGAAATGTAAATGTGAAAATATATTTTTTGAGGGTATTTAGCTTTCTTATTTTCACCACCTTATAAATATTTGCTCTATTGAGTATATATCATCACTTTATTGCTGACTTTACAGCAACCCCTCTGTGTAATCTTCAATTGCATCTGTGCTGAGCTGAACTGAGGACGGAGGTGGAGAGAAAGAGAAACTTTTGCTTAAACATTACTGCAATTCCGGAGCAGAGCTGAGCTTCCATAGACCCAATCCTGCTCCTGTTTATGGGTAGCACAGTCCTGGATGACAAACAGAGGAGACTGTTGAGGAGATACCAATGACTGCTGTGAGCGTCCATGGCCGCTGCAGGTCGTGGAGCACAGTGGTACCTCTGCACATTTTAATTGTGCAAGGCAACTGGCAGCTGGTATAAGTTGGAGACATTCTTCATCTTCTCTAATTTAATTTGAAAGTTGATTGGGAATGCAGGAGGCAAATGAGCACAGAAATGGCTTTAAGTTACCTTGTTTCATTGCCACCCCCACTCCTCCCACTCATCTGCACAGCACTGCCCTCATTGCCATCCATCTCTCCACCAAGGCAGTAACATGCCCAAGTGAACTTCTGTGCAGGTGCTTCATTTCTTTTCTATTGCCTGTATGAAACAAAATATTTGATCAATTTTTTTTTGCTTCATTTTATATTCTAATGCCTACATTTCACTAAAGCCTTATTTTCAGTCTCTTGTAAATCATCTCACATGACAGTCAAGAATATTATCCCTGAGTCTTAGTGCAACGAAATGAAGATGTGTTCTCTTTCAGTTCACTAGAAAAACAAAACAAAACAAAACAAAACAAAACAAAACAAAAGCCTTAATTAAGTTCATTGTCTTAACATAACGTCCACTTAACAATTCCAGGCATTTAAAGATATTTTCTTCTGTTTGTAGAAAGGATTAATAGAAAATACTACATTTTGTCATAAAATAAATGTTAGCATTAAGGTTGTTAAAAGCAAACTTGTGATGGTTGATGAATGAAGTCCTATGTCACTAGCAATAGATTCTGAATGCCATCTACTCTGCGTCTGATATACACTCTCATATGTTTCTTCCCAAATGACACTGTGGATCCTTTTACAAAAACCCCTCCAACCTGGTCTTAAAGAATATCATTATCTCACTGGATATTTTCTTTCCATGGAGCTTTCTTGTTTGGTTTCTGACTAAAACAGTTATATTGGCCAGATAAATGAAAGTTGCCATCTCTTCAAACTGAAAATCTAAATCTAAGAGTCTGTTCTTCAGACTGAACAAGCACAGATGACACATGAGGGTGAATTGGAGTGAGAAAAAACATGCAGATGGGTATTGCAGTGGGTAGGATGACATAGGTTTAAGCCATCCAGAGAGACTTCAGCCTCACTGAAAACATCTCAGGGATCAGTTGTTCAGGGATCCAAACTAGGATAGGCAGGACTTTCCATTTACCATTCCTACTAAGCTAAAAATGAGGAGGACAAAATTATGTAAACATAATAACACAGTGATCCCGTAGCAGACCAGTCTGGTAATTATATTTTCAGCAGGTCCATCCTAGATGGTTCAGCAAGAAGGAGAAAATGGTGCAGTTCCACCAGTCATGATGAGTTGATGCAGAACCACATGGAAGCATAAAAAGTAGGAGTCTTCTCCCATTCCCTTTTCCCCCTCTCCCTGTCTTTATTCTGCTCCTGGCTGCAATTTCTTCCCCTTACCCTGCATGTGTGAATGCCAGGTCTTCTATGAGCCAATGTAACCAGTTCGGTGACAAGGAGTTTTCTAAACTGAGTCTCACAGACACCAGATTTGGTTCACGGGATGGAGCAGATTACACTGACAAGAGCAAAGGGAAGAGAAAAATAGGAAAGTAGGCAAAGGGAGTGAGCCCCTCCACCCTGAACAGCAGCAAGCTGTTACATTTATCTGACTGCACATGATGCCATAATGCCCTGCTTGTAGCTCTGTAGACTTGTGAACTACATGATGTGCAAGTAATCGCACCAGCCCTCAAGTGCTTGACCTACCAATGAAGTGTGAGCCTACATTGTCACACTCGGGCTCGTTTTCTCAGAACCAAGTCCTTAAGCAAAGGGTGGAAAGACGACAGTGCTGCCACCTGGCGGGCAGGCTGACTCTGCACCACTGCTCACAGCTCTTAAACGCATTTGTTCTCTTCAGCTATTGAATGAGCTGCCCAAAAATTTCAACAGAAGATTTGCAATTAAGGTGATCCAAGAAACAACTACTTGTGGATCTATAGTAGAAGAAATGGACAATAAATTAGCCTTGAGATATCAACTGAAATTGCCAAGGGTCTATAATTATCTCTGTATTTTATCTTTTTCAGCAATAAATTATTATAGAAATACAAATGTATCAGAGGTAGAGATTCTTGCTATTGTGAAGTTTGACCCTGTAGTTAAAAAACCACAAAAAACTAAACAACCAGCTGGCAGTTGCTTTTGAATTCTTGACAATTATAATCTTTAAATTAATTTTGGAAAATATATGTAGTCATTCCATTTATTGATAGTTTTACAGAGCATCAGTCTTCCTAGAGATTACACTGATACAGAGATGATGGTTTGAAATGGAGCTTTAAAAAAATACCTCTTAACATTGTACTCCGTATTTCTGTTTCCACCAGCACTTACACTCAATTTTAAGTTTTTAGGTCTCGTTCTCCATTGCCCTGTCATTGGTTTTGAGGTTTTCTTTGTTGCCAAAATATTCTCACAAATATCACAGCATGAAGTGTCAGGATGAATACACAAAAATGCAAAAATTATAGAATTTTTTTCCACTGTTTCATATTCCATATTTTACAGTACAGCTCTGCAAGCCAACTGAAGAGTGATCAGAAGAGAATTCTCCACTCCCATTGGGAGGAAAGGTTTAACACCTCCTTTCAACAGTGACCACTGCACTCTGCCAAGCAGAGGAGAGGAGGGTTATTTATGTGTTCTTGCACAAGTGAACATAAACAAGTGGATGCTCTAGCAAGCTGACAACGGACTACTAACAAAGGGCCAGATGCTGTTATCCTCTTACAAGGGTGAAGAGGGACAAAATGAGTAAATATTTATATTATTATAGTGGCATGTAACTGGAGCTCAGTAGTACAGAAAACAGTGATTTACAAACATGTTCCTCCTCTCTTGGGAATCTGCATAAAGCAAGCATAGGTTCAGCAATGAGAAAAAAAAGTCTGACAGAAGGACTAAGCCAAATGAGAGAGCTACAGGTTTTCAAGATATACTTCGGGCTCTGACTAGCAAAGAGCAATGTTTTCCTGGGCAAGAGTCATCATAAATCAATATGAGAAGCCCATGTGGGTATGTAAGAGAAGTGTGTGTGTGTCATGGCACATTCAGCCCCAGCACCTCAGAAATATTCTCTCTTGCTTTGGGCTAAAGCTCAGCATTTGGGATGTCCACCTGCAATATCACTCCAGCCAGAACATCCTTAGCTTTGCATCACTGGCTGCTCATGCCCTAACTCCACTAAAGCCAGCCTTTTCCCAAGGGGCACCTGACAGGCTACAGTGTGTAGAGCATTCCTCATCTACTTCATTTTTCCAACTTGTCCACCCTTCTCCCACAATTACTTAGTTTATGGCCATCAGTACTACTACACTGAGCACCTCAACAAGGCTTGCAAACATCAAGTTTGTGGGTCCTTGCATCTTCCCTACTGAAAAATCACACAAAGTTATTTTTGCACAAGAGCTTACAATAAAATATTTTGGGTTTCAGACATATTTTTTGTCCTAATGCACACTTGCCATTGAGTGTCCTTGGAATATGATGGCAGGCTTTTTATATCTCTCTTCTGTGTCTGGTCTTAGTCCTAGGGCCTTGATATATTCATAACTCATTTAGTTGAATGTTAAGACTGCCCCCCTTTGATAGAGGGCAATCGAATAACAATTTACAGGAACATATATAAGAACAAATACACATTTGGATTACAAGATGTCCTCTCTTCTGTGCATCTTTGCATTGAAAGAGGGCAAACGAAGTGTGTTATCTGATGCTCATCCAAAGCTTTGTGGATTAGAGGTTGGGATATCTCCTTGAGACACAGAGAAAGAGTACAGCATGTCAGTAGGGTGTTGGGATAAGCGCTTTCATAGCTGGGGTAATTAACATTCCCGGAGCACCTCTGAAAAGTAGTCACATGTGACAGCACATACTCTTGGACATTTGACACAATGTTGTGAAATACCGGTGGCAGTCACATGGGTAAGATGGGAGATGTGACAGGAATGGCAGAGGAAAGCAATCGCTTAAAACGTGGTGATGTGCATAATTAAGAATATCCCCATATACACTTTAAATGCTTAGCAAGAGTTTCAGCTGACTAGTTCTGTTCTACAGCTGTAAAGGTTATGCTGTACTGTGGCAGGACAATGATTGTCCGTCATGCACAGCTCACTGTGGAACACTTAAAGCACAGAGCCAGGTGTGAACTCACTCCAAGAGGTAAAAACAAAGCCGCGTTATGTAATAAGATTTAATGATTATTTGAATCTGTTTTTCTATCCCTGGGGATCATTGATTTAACCTTTCTTGTTTTGTTCTTGGGACATTGCTAAAACAAGTAACCATGTTCTGAATTAATTGGATCATTTTTTGTATAACCCTGTTAAAAGCATTTTGACTTTTATTTTCTTCAATAAAGAATCACTAACAGAAGCAATACTTTTTCTAGGAACTGTAAAATATTGGCCAAATGTTCAGATTGGATGGCTGTAGAGAACAAATGTGTAAGCTGTTAGTTCATAGCCTAGAGTTGAACCTTTATTTTCTCTAAGAGGAAAACAAAAGCGGACCTTTTAAAGCCACAACTAAGGAGATTTCTACTTAGAGAATATGCAATAACTCATATTGAGACAAGATTTTAATCTCAGCAAAGCTTTGGATAATCTGCTGGCACCTGTGTTTGCTGCTCTTCCACCCCATTGCACTGCTTAGACTGAGGCCAAAGGCCAGATCCTGCTAGTGTGTTTGTGGCAACTGTCCTGCTTATGTGAGGGAGAGTCTCAGCAGAAGATGGGCAAAGGTTTGTCAGAATCTGCTCTTGAAAGTGTTACCAAGGAGGAAATTATACCACTGTGTCATCTTTTATATTCCTCTGGAGCCTCTTGTTATTTTTCACAAGTAGTGTGCTGGCTGGCATTATTTGTCATGGCACAAGTCATACCGATGCATTATGTTGCCTCATGTGAGGAAATAGGGTGAAGTATAGACACCTCTGTCTCTGGGAAATTGGGAGAAAAATCATATCTAGGATGATTTTGCAAAGACTTGGGAAAGACTTTTCATATGTAGATCTCAGCTATTGGAGGTTCTCCATCAGCCTGTGTGAGCTCTGGAGAGGTTTTTATAGTGGTTTCACGATACAAGCAAGAGGGGATATTTTTGGCACTCTGTAGATACCATTGCAGGTGCTATGGAGTCTTGTTGCTGCTGAGGCCTCTGTATCTTACTAAGACATGAACTCCAGTTAACAAGTGTCATGTTTGTAAAAATTCAGCTCTGCAGATTAAAAAAAAAAAGAAAGAAATGTACAAAAAAAAAAAGGTTTTGTGCAGGATAATTTGAACATGCAGTAAGTATTGCTGTAAAAGGAGATAATGTGGCTGCGCATAGCAAAGAAAAGAAAAATATCTACATCGATGTATCTTACACAGATATATGTATCTTTCACCCCCTTAAAAATCATCATTATTAATTTTAAAGGGTTAAAAAAAAGTCAGATTTCTTTCCTTCTTTGATTCTGTGATTCATGCGTCCCATTTTAAAGTCTACACCCTGTGAAGAGGAGTGCATTATCAAGGAAAGAGGCTTGCCAGGGACAGAAGGTAATTTCCCGTAGCAGGTGCGTACAGCAGGTGGTACACAGTGTACCTGCAACGAAAAGGTAGATTTAGGCTAAGATTTTATTTAATATGGAAAACTTATTGCATCCTGAGCCACTACTGGGGATGTGCCAAAAATCGTGTCTGCAGCATGATTTATTACGTGAAAATACCACCGAACTAATCAGTGGAGTTACTAATTAATACAAATCTGCATTTTTGCATAAGCAATTAGTGCAAAGAGAGTGCAATGAAAGAGGAAGTTTGACTCATTTAATCTCAGTGTCTATTGAAGCGGAAAGACCCACTAGGGCAAGGCACTAGGATCTACATTTGGATTTTTTTTTTCCTTTTGATTAGTTAAAGGAACTAAAAGGTCAAATTATCAATATTTAATTCAAATGGAAATGCATTTGTTCAAGAGGAAAGAAAACACTTTATTTAAACAAGGTGGGACTCTGGGGGTAAATGCCTGGATCAAAAATAATTAGATTTTGCAGTTATAACAGCATCTAAATCCCTTCTGATAAGAATCCTTTTTCCTAATACGAGAGGTGGTTTCACACTGATAGCAAAGACTGCTGACGCTGTTTAAACTGTAGCTCAGGCGGTAGCTGGCCTACCAATGCAATTTAGACATTTGCTTTAATGGTATGTACTTCTCTGATTTGGATTTTTTTTAATCAATTTGAATTATATTTTAAATCTATTGTGATTTCATAATTGTGTGCACTTGACTAAAAGAGTCATTTTAAAGGTTGATAATTAAACCTTGGTGGTGATGTATTTTCCATTAACTAAATAGAAGTTTACATTTATAGAATTAAAACAACAGCGTTTACCTAACGGGGAAAAGCTCAATGAAATTAATACACTGAGTTTTAAGGGGAAAAAGAGCAGAAAATGCACCTTAATCAGTCGTACAATTTTCGAGCCCAGCTGTACATTGTATCCTAGAGAGGCGCTACGAAATGTGATACAGATGCACCCCGCACCGAACCGGTACCGAAGCGGCACTTCAAAGCGTTGTTTTCCCTCGGTGATTCCTGAGCCACTGCAGCTGGAGCAGGCTGTTCACAGCTCCGAGTGATCCGGGCAGTGGGTCTGCCCTCTCCTCCCGTCCTCTCCTTTCGCTGCAGCATTTGGAAGTGCGAGAGCAGGGGAAAACCGCGGGCAAACCCAAGCCGGTCCCTCCCCAGACCGAACTCCGCGCCGGTACGATACGGTGGCGTGGGACGGAGGGACAGAGAAAGCGAGTAGGGACGTTTGCCCTTCTCTTTTTTTTTAGGATAACCTGCGGGGTGCGTGTGGGTGTCTCTCCGGAGAGAGGGGGAGCAGGAAACTTGATAGCGAAAGGAGAAAGCCCGAACAGCCCAGGCTACCCTGGCATTAAATCACTCGCTCAATTATAAGCGCGGCTTCCTCTCTCCAATAGCTCTAAGCTATTTGGGAAGGCATCCTTTCCCCGCACTCTCGCAGGTGCAATATGAATCAATTATCTTAATTAAGATAATGCCGCAAACCCAAGGGATTTCATCTGGAGCGGATTTCGCGCCCCGGACAACCACAAGGCGTTTCCATAGCGTTGCTCCCCCTCGTAACAAACCTCCCTCCCGCCAGGCCGGGACAGGGCTCAGCCCCGGTGGCGACCCGCGGAAGGGCCGCACTCGCTGGCACCGCCCGCCCCACTGGGCCCCAACCGACCCCAGGGATCTCCTCCTGCCGGGGCCGGGAGGCAGCAGCTGAGGCGGGAGCAGGGGCGGCCGGAGCTTTGTTGGGACGCGTGCGGTTCGCGTGCCGCGCCGCGGGAGGAGGGGGGAAGGGGGGAAAGAGAGGGGAGGGAGGCAGGGAGAGAGGGAAGAAAGGAAAAAGATAAGGAAAAGAAAAAGAAAAGAAAAGGAAAAGGACATGAAAAGGGAAAAGAAAGGGAAACTGAAAAGGAAAAGCAAAAGTAAAAATTAAAAAAAAAAAAAGAAAGGAAAAGAAAATCAAAGCATTCGGGAGGAAAAACAAGCAGAAGCCGAATTAGAAGCCAGATGGAGAAGGAGGAGTCTGTAGGTCAGAGAGTAAAAAAAAAAAAAAAAAAAAAGGCACGCTTGGAGCGATAAAATCAAGCGGTTGGAAGAAGAGGAGAGACAGGGAAGGTGGGAAACTGGAGCCATTGAGCCAGGCAAGGGATGGCCCGAGCAGGGAAGGCAAAGCTGACTGCGTGAGAGATCGGTAGGAGAAGCAGTGGCGAAGCGTCGGAGCGACGAGAGCCCCAGCGCATCTGGAGCGCAGCGCCCATCCTGGGCCCCGACGGGCGCCACGGAGCAGTGCTTCGTACTTGTCGACCCGGCTCCTCCACGGCCACGTGTGTCCACGAGGAGGAACGAGCCCCTGTGCCGAGCTCGGCGAATTTAAGCCCCCCTGTCCGACTGTCTGCCTCTTTATTTATCTCTCTACTCATCTGTCTATCGACAACGTGTTGATTTTATTTTGCTCCCAGGGAAGATGCCTGTGTTGATCAATCCCAGAAGCACACAAGCATCCCAAAGTTCTTACAGCTCCCCGAGGTACAGCTTTCTGCCAGTGCCCTCCTCCCAGTATTTTTGCCTGGTGTTTCCCAGCGCCCCACACTCCCGGGTGAATTCCCAGCCGGTACCAATTGTAGACGGGTGACATTTTCCAGCAGCCGAGACAGTGCTGGACCAGACCCATCTCTCTCCTGCGCCCTCCAAACCTGTTCGAACCTCACAGTTTCAAAAACGCGTCCGCACAGGGAGCGCTGCCGCCTCAGCCGCTCCCCATTAACGGGTCATGCTCCTGAAGGGGCGGCCGGCTGGGTAGGAGGCCCAGCTCAGTCGTCCCGAGCACGGGCATCCTCCCGGCTCCCGGCCCGGGGGCGACTCTGTGGTTAGAGAGGGCTCGGCATGGACAGGAGTTGCCCTTCGGTGGGACGGAGCCGGCGCTTCCCTCCCCGCCCTGCCCAAGGGACGGGCCGCAGCCTCCTGTGACCTGGGGGTGCCCACCCCAGCCCCGCTCTCCTGACTCGGCGGCACACGCCGCGCGGTTAGACCTCGCTTCCCACGGAGAACCGGCCAGCTTGGAAATAAAAAACCGCAGCCGGTTGCCCTCGGTATTTGATTACCGGGAAGGCGAACATCTCCCGGATTCCCTTCCCTGCCCGCCGGCCCCGGGCTATGTAGGTCACCAACAGGAGAGAAACATCTTAAAAATAACCCGACCTGGAAAAATATCTTCCGAAACCATCTCCTCAGGGCGGAATTATTTGTTCCACATTTGAAGCCTTAAGAGGCGAAAATAATTTTATTTTATTTTTATTGATTAAATATTCGGATAACGCGCGCCTGTAGCACAGCTATCATGCGAGGGGGCTATTCCCCCTAAGATTTGGCCAGCGACTGCAAACTCCGCCGAGGCGTTTAAAGACTTTAAAGCCACCACCACTCTTGCCATCTTTCTTCCAAACTTCCCGTTAACCAGCGGTATTTCCATCGAAAACTCGGGAAAAGCGAGCCGACGTTTGCTCCAGGCGTCAGGGACAGATCGGGGGCGGGTGGTGGGGACAGGAGCTCCGGGACGTTCGCTTTCCCCAGCACCGGGGAAATCCGGGGACGGGGCGGGAGGGTGGTCTGTGGCAGCGAGGGAGCGGGTAAGACTGGGACGAGGAGTTGCCGGGAATCGGAGGCGCCTGTTAGGAGATGCGAAGGGCGGGCGGCGGGGAACCAGAACAATAGGAACAATGCTCCTCCGCGGGCCGGCGGCCCCAGGGTGGCGGGTGCGGTGCGGTGCCGAGAGGTGCGGTGCCACCGCGCTGCGCCCCGCGCCCCCCGGCGTGTCCCGCGCGGTGACCGATGGCGCGGCCCGGCGGGTCACGGCGGGCGTGGCAGCTCCGCGGGCGGGCGCGCGGGCGCAGACAAATAAGGGGGGGCACGTGGGGGGGGGGGGGGGG
>JAWWEV010000172.1:24239102-24333505 GCA_035583235.1 Hafferia zeledoni | reverse complement strand
GGGGGGGCCGCCGCCGCCTGACGTGGGCGGCCATATGGCGCGTGCCACCGGGCGGGGCGGGGCGCGGGGCGGGGCGCGGGCGCGCGGGGCGGTGGCGGCCACCGCGGTACCCTGGTCCCGGTGCCGGCCCCCCGCCGCGCATCCTCGGCCCCGCTATATAACGGGGGAAGCCCGGAGCTGCGCAACCTCGGGGAAAAAAACCGACACACACACACGCACACGCGCGGCGCCCTCGCACGGAAAGCTGTGCCGGGGTTATGAGACCGTCACCGCGCAGGAGAGGCTGAGCAACGGAGGTAACGGGAACCCGGGTTTTCCCCCCACGCGGGAAAAGGGTTGGCGGCGGCTACCGGGGTGGGAGAGGACCCTGCGAGGTCGCAGCGGACGGGATCTGCCTTTGCTGCAACGGCTTCGGTTTTTATTGTCACTTGCGGTCGTTCCTGCCGGTGTGTAAGGGCACACCTGTATCCATCCGTACAGGCACACATGCAGAAGTGTATACATATATATATGTAAATGTGTATGTGCACCCATACACACATATAAATATGTATATGTGCGTCCATTTATACAGACGCATATCACTTGTGTTGATGTGCTTCCACCTATGCCACCTCCGAACTTCCAGCTCCCTTTCCTCCTTGGAGCGCGGTCGCCACGGTCCCATCGCAGGCTGCTCCTCTGCGAGAGGGCAGGCGGCATTGTTTCTTCACGGTGTGCCCGATGCTGCCGGGGGACGGTCGCAACCCCATACGAAATGTCCCCGTGGAAAGGGGGGGATGATGCTCCTTTGCAACGGAGTGGATGACCGAGACGGGAAGCTTGGGCCAGTACTGCACCTGTTACCACGGCGGGGGTGGCGGCACAGCACCTCCGCGGGAACCCAGCGACAGTTCTGTGGCCGAAGGCGGACCGAGGGGAGCAGGTGCTCGGCGCCCGCTGGGGCAGCACAAGCCTCGCGCAAGGAGGCGGCAAGGGCGAGCCGCGGAGAGCGACGGGGACAGGCGCCACGGACGGCCATCCGTCCCTGCGGGTGCCTTGTGTGTTTCTCTCCACCCGTCCTGCTCAGTAAAAGTGTTTGAGGATTTTTTTTCCAAACCAATCTACTCTTGGTCCACTCGCGTCGTGCTGCCCGGGCTGCCTCCCTCACGCATAATCTGCTTATATTCCTCGCTAATATCGCCGAGTTATATAATGGCATTTGAACATATGTGAACTTGATTGTAAGACAGGACCTCGAAAACAATTAAAAGTTTGCCCTGGCACGGTGGGGAATCCAGGGCTTCACCCGGGAGGGGACGGGGGGAACGGGGCGGGGTGAGGGGCCGGCGGCTTCTCCCCGTGGGCGACCGCGTGGGGACACGGGCGCTGCTCTAGGTGCTGACACGTCTCTTTTCTGTCTCCTTCGCGATGCAGAGGCTCACCATGACCAAGTCGTACAGCGAGAGTGGGCTAATGGGCGAGCCCCAGCCGCAGGGCCCTCCGAGCTGGACGGACGAGTGCCTCAGCTCCCAGGACGAGGAGCACGAGGTGGACAAGAAGGAGGAGGACCTGGAGGGTCTACACCCTGAGGCCGAGGAGGACTCGCTGCGGAACGGTGAGGAAGAGGACGAGGAGGACGACTTGGACGAAGAGGAGGAGGAAGAAGAGGAGGAGGAAGACGACGACCAGAAGCCCAAGAGGCGGGGCCCCAAGAAGAAGAAGATGACCAAGGCGCGCATGGAGCGGTTCAAGCTGCGGCGCATGAAGGCCAACGCCCGGGAGCGCAACCGCATGCACGGGCTGAACGCGGCCCTGGACAACCTGCGCAAGGTGGTGCCCTGCTACTCCAAGACGCAGAAGCTCTCAAAGATCGAGACCCTGCGCCTGGCCAAGAACTACATCTGGGCGCTCTCCGAGATCCTGCGCTCGGGTAAGAGCCCGGACCTGGTCTCCTTTGTTCAGACCCTCTGCAAGGGTCTGTCACAGCCCACCACCAACCTGGTGGCCGGCTGCCTGCAGCTCAACCCGCGGACTTTCCTTCCCGAGCAGAGCCAGGAGGTGCCGCCGCACGTGGCGGCGGCGGCGGCGGGCGCGCCCTTCCCGGCGCATCCCTACCCGTATCAGTCTCCGGGCCTGCCCAGCCCGCCCTACGGCACCATGGACAGCTCCCACCTCTTCCACCTCAAGCCGCCGCACGCCTACGGCGCCGCGCTGGAGCCCTTCTTCGAGAGCGGGCTGGCGGAGGGCGCCAGCCCCGCCTTCGACGGGCCGCTCAGCCCGCCCCTCAGCGTGAACGGCAACTTCTCCTTCAAGCACGAGCCGGCCGCCGACTTCGACAAGAGCTACGCCTTCTCCATGCACTACCCCGCCGCCGCGCTGGCCGCCGCGCCCGCCCACGCCGCCATCTTCCCGCCCGCCGCCTCCCGCTGCGAGATCCCGGTGGACGGGCTGGCGCCCTACGAGGGCCACCCGCACCACGAGCGCGTCCTCAGCGCGCAGCTCAACGCCATCTTCCACGACTGAGCCTCCCCGCGCCGAGCGAGGGCAGGGGCAGCGCCGCGCCCCGCCGCCCGCCACCGCCTTGTTTACAGGGGGCAGCCCGGCGGGTCCCGCCGCGTCCCCCCCGTTCACCCGCTGTCTTTGCTGCCGCTCCTCCGAGCGACGCTGTAAATTGGGGTAGGGGCATTGGGATCGCGTCAATTACCTGATCGGGATAACAAAATCACAAGCAATAATTAGGATCTATGCAATTTTTAAACTAGCGATGGGCCAATTACAAAATATATATGAAATCTATATTTTTCAACCAACGTTTTACTACTTGTTACCTTTCCCATGCTGAATTATTTTGTTGTGATTTTGTACAGAATTTTTAATGACTTTTTATAACGTGAATTTCCTATTTTAAACCATGCAGCTTCATCAATTTTTATACATATTGGAAAGGTAGAATTATATCTAATTTATACAAAATGATTTAACTAATTTAAACCAGCAGAAAAGTGCTTAGAGAAGTTATGTTGCCTTAGCACTTCTTTCCTTTTCAAATAGATGAAGAAGAAAAAAAATGCACAATCCGGGCAATTTCTTTCCCATGCAAGTCTCTTCTTTTTTTCTTTCTTTATTTCTTTTCCTTTCCCCCGTACAAGAACCAGATCCCCTAGGTCTTGAGAAGATATAAGAACGATAGACTTATTTTCTATCAGAACATATCAATTCAACACATTACTTGCACAAACTTGTATATAAAGATTATAAGCAAATGCCAACACCCTTTTTAAATCGAAAGCTGCTTGACTATCACATACAATTTGCACTGTTTCTTTTTAGTCTTTGAATCCCTTGGCATTCCGTGGTTTGGGTTTTTTTCCGGTTTTTTTGTTGTTGGGTTTTTTCCTTTTTTTTTTTTTTTTTAAGATAACTTGAAGATGTTAATGTTTCCAGGCGATATAAATGCATGATTTTATACATGTTCACACAATCCGTGGTTGTCATATGCTCATCTTATAAATCGGAACCGAAATCTAATCAGGTTGTTAAAGTCGGGCTATATACCTATAGTAGTCGATTAGTAGGGTAGCTTGAAACAAATTCAAACCATTTAATCCGTAATTAGAACAATAGCTATTGCATGTACAATGCAGTCCAGAATAAGTGCTGTTTGAAATGTAACGCTGGTTCAACTGGAATCAATCTGTACTGTAATTTTGTTTGTAATCCTGTATATTATGGTGTAATGCACACTGGGATTTTAGAAAATTATCCATCCTTTGGCAACAACATAGTATTGAACATTTGGTCGAATGTTGCATTTCTCCTTAAATGTGATTTATTTTTTTCTTAGTGTAAGTAATTCCTATGGGATTATTGTTTTATTCGGATAGCTCATGAAAGGTGCAACACTTATTATTTGTAGAATAAAATTGGACTAAAAAAAGGACACGGATTCTTTACTTAACTTGAGGAGCACCAGGGGAAGGGGGCGGGGGTATTGGTTTGTTTACAGCGAACTCTACTATTTGCAATGCTGATCGTTGAATTAAGGGAACGGGAGCAGAAACGCAGTTCGCTCGGGAACCGCGGCTGCCGGTGCCGGGCGCTCCTCACCCGCCCGCGCCGCCCACGGGCAGCTCAGCCCAGCGCCTGCCGCCCCCAGGGCTTCCCTCCGGGCCGCGGGGGCGACCCCCAACCCGCCCCGGCCCGCGGGGGTCCCGCGCCCGACCGGGATCGGCACACCAGGAATGCGCGCCGCGGCCCCGGCTCGGCTCGGCGGCAGCAGGTGCGCCTTTCCCTGCAACACAGACCTGGACTCAGCGCCATCGATTCACCGTCCCCTCCTCATCCCAGAAGGGGAACATGTGTTTCTTTAATCTTCACTGATTATTCCGAGGCTTAAGAAACCCGGAGACACAACCTGCGGGAGAGCAATTCCCCTAACGACCAGGAACAATTATCAACAGGTCTTTGCCTCCGACCATAAGAAACAGATTTACGAAGTTACCGAAACACTTTATATGAAGCCTGCCACAAAGCGGAGGTATTTCATAAATATTTCACTTAAACCCAGAAGGAAGTGAACAGGCTTTCCTATGGATGAGGGCATCCTTTTCCGGGAGAAACCAAGCCATTGACATCTATTTTGAAGGTGTTAATAGCTACGGAAATCCAACGCGTAAGCTTGACAGACCTGTCCTAGTAGTGCACTACACCGGTCTGCCAGGCTTCCCTGCTAAAAGCACTCTAAAAATTAATGACAACACCAAAGGATGCATTTTGCGGCATCTCCCTGTGTTTTGCCGGAGCCCGCAGCTTGAAAACTGTTGCTGAATATGAAAAGAAAGCAAAAGGCAACTTTTTAAGCACCTGATTAACCTTTCTCAGTCAGTGGCAACACAGCTAAATGTACCCTAGATAACCCGAGGTGGGGGTAAATAAATGACAGTTTTTCTGATAAAATTGAGAAAGCTGACCCAGGCCTGGTTGCCTTTTGGTTATGTGCTTTCTTCTTACACATAAGGATTCTTCTAGTCAGTCAAGGGGCAACTCGCATGCCACCATCTTTTATTCAAAGGCAGGCACAGATGTTCCTTCTGCAGGGGAGGTTTTAATTTATGAAAATGATATTGTTTATGCATGAATGCACTCTGCATAACACACAGTACTTCCATCTGATGAGAGAAATACCACAGAACCAGTGCCAATGTCAGGAACATATTCTGCAAATTTAGTCGCTTAAATGTTTAATGAGTATTTGGAAGGCATTTCCAAACCACAAGAAACCTTTTCAATTACTTTTTCCAATCTTAATAACAAAATTTAACTCCTCTAGCCAATGCAACTTACTTAAAAGATCTACCTGAATGTTTGCTACTGTGATATTTCAGAGAAAGTAGTATTTTAATATTATAAGCAACATAATAAGGAAAATTAATTAGGCATTTTGGTAACTAGAGGCTCCACTTTAGAAATCATTTGTGAATCTTATTATTTCAATTAGTTTTGGGTGGGTTTTTTTCCTCCCACTACTCTTAGAAAATGTTGGAGGTCTTCCCCCCTCCCCCATTTTGCTGATGCTTCTGATGTCTCCATATTTCCTTCATACTAATAACATCAAGACAAATCTTGAAATTTCTGCTCGTGACTCCCACAGCAAGGTCTATCAAGGTCTCTTTTAATGGAAAGAATTACTCACACTGTTCCTCTCCTATAAACATATTGCTAATTAACTTAGGCTATAGTGGGATTATCCAACTTCCGCATGCAGAGAAAACTCTGGGGTTGAGTTGTACCCACAAACACATAATGGGTCATCTGGCACAGGGCTAAAATTCTATTTTTGTTGTGACCAATAGCCTTTCCCTTCTTCTTTCTGACATGCATCTGAGTAGAAATTGCTCAGGCATCAGTGTGTGCTTGAGGAGACCTTGGTGAAATCTCTGCAGGTACAGTACATAAGTAGCAGTCATGACTTGCAGTTTTTCCCTTCTTGGTATTCTGAAGCAACAGAAGAGGGTCTGTGGACCAACTGGTGCCTGTGATGCAGCTGAGGCCCTGTCTATGGCAGAGGAATCTCGAATAGTGAAATTCCAGGTTACATCCACAAGACACCTGAGAAACAGAAGCCTCCGGTTTTACCTAGCCCATATAAAACGTGTGCCTGAACAACATCATATTTTGGCCCACTGCCTTCCAAAGGACTTTCCAAGTGAAGGGAAGTAGATTCAAGGAGAACCAAGATTCCTGAATTCACTGGAAGAAAACAGAGGGCTGCTTTATCCAGAAGATACTGTTACAGATTTTTATTAAAATATTAAAAAGCATCAGGCAATTCCAGAGGTAATATGAATTAATAGAAATAATTCTAAACGAAGTCTTGAGAGCAGGTAAAACAAATCTTTTCTATCTTCTGTAACAGTCAAAATTCTTCAATTATTTCAATATTGCAACTGATCAAAACTAGATCCACTATGATCTTAACAATTGCTTTTGACATATTGAAAATATGAGTCTCTTTTAAAAAAGAATACAATACTTCCATTCAAAGAAGCAGCTTGTCAAATAGCTTTAGAAATTATGGAGTTAAATTCAATTCTCTTTTTTATATTTAAAGTATCCAAAGAGAAAAACAACCAAACAAAACCCACTCATTCCTATTGAGGAAGAACTCACAGAAATGAAACTTGGAGTTCTGCCTGGTTCTCTATCAGGGAAAATAAGCAGAAATTTGTATTTGTTTTTATTAACTAGCATGTATGGTAATTATTTCAGAAATTATACATGGTCTACAATCCTTCCTTATCTGAAAATTCCATAATCCAAAAATCTTGAAAAACATAGTACATAAATAAGTGTTGAAACAGCAAGCTGAAGATGTACAAATAGACTGTTATTTAAATATGTACATAAGTGTTTTTTAAATAATTCATTTACGTATTTAACAAACTGTCAGAAGCTATGCAATACAAAATTAAAACTGACACTGCTCTCAAAGCACTCTCTTAAGCATTTAGGTTGCCTACAGGGTATGTAAAACATAGAATATCAGCCCTAGTTTTCAGTTTCCTAGCTTGTAGTAGTTTGCAGCATAGAATTAAGTGAATTTTGTATGAAATAAAAGCATCTAAGATTTACATATTTACACTCATTTTGATGACAGAGGAATAGAAAATAGAGGGCAAAAAATTATTACCTTAAAGAGATAGCATACCAACCCTAATGCAAAGAAAAGACAATGTCCTCTGACCAACACATTCTTATTTAATATTCTTCCCATTGCCACATTTTCTTCTGATTTAGATCAATTTCAGTTCATGGGGGGATCTTGGGGTGACTCCAACTTCAGACTGCATTTCTGCAACTTTTTATGCCTGCATAATAATTTCACTTGCTGCTCTCCATGTAAAGGTTTGTCCCTTTCCTTACCTGCCTTGCTTTCTCTTGTTTTTAATACTTTCCTTCTTTGGAGAATAGAAAAGATGTATAGTAATAGTAATGCTCTCTTCTACAGACCATTGATGCCATTTTCTTTCAGGATAGTTTATGACTTTGCTTTATGTCAAAAAAGTTTGGTGTTCTGCTTAATGTCTCTTTTTCAGTCATAGTAAACCAACAAAACAGAGCTGAGTTAATACGGGGAGTTACGAAAGACTCTTTCTCAAAGTAGAAACATAAGAAGGGAGCATGCTTAGGAGAGCTAATATCTGGGAATGAACAGTTGAAATAGAACTGACCATACACTAAGGCTTCATTGTACAAACATACACTGTAGCCAGAAAAACATCCAAGCCAAGGGCATGCTGCCAACTTCAAAATTCAGGTTTCTCCAGAAGCAAATCTCCATTAGCTACTGAAAACAAACCAGCTACCAGAAATATTCAGCTGAAATCTCCAGAATGGGCATACAGTATTTTCCCCACAACATATCTTCATTTCTTCTTGTCTAAATTCCTGTTCCTTAGCTACAACATCACATTGTCCATGAATTAAAAACTGGCCTTTCCATTTCTTGTCTATTTACTTAATTGCATTTTGATACATATTTTTCTTGAGGTGGGAGAAGCTATTTTCCAATAGCATGCTTTACCTGCTTGCTCTCCTTCAGTAAACACTAGCTGTACTTCCTTCACATGTTATTTCTACAACAGACTGTCCTACCTCTTTCTTCACCTCACAAGGTTCTTCTGGAAAACAGTTCTGAGACTCTTGCTACTTCTTAGCATCTAGGCAGCAAGAGATGATTTCCAAAGAGAAACACTGTTAGTTAAGGAGAGGTTAGCTGCACTCCTTGTTTCCTACTATTTCTTATCTGGCAACAATGCATGCTTCCTCCTTCTAGATCATCTGCCTGTGCTCCAGGCCAGCATCCTGACATGGAGCAAAATCACCTCTGGGTCCAGACTGCTGACAACAAGCTCTAAGAAACCACAAGTGAGATCTCCCCTCCCTCATGCAAGAATTGTGTTTTATAAGAGGCTCCTATACCTGGTGCCTGCCTTCATGGTATTGCAGCCATATCCAGGTCCTGGCTCACAAACTTGATATCCTTGCTTGACTTTGGACCTACCTTGGTAACACAGGCTTCCCCAGTGACTGCTGGGCCAGCACTGACACTGTTACAAGATCTGACCTAATGACTGCTTTTCAGCTTGATGCTGGGCCTACCTTATTACCAGGGTTTTGTCTAGCTATCTAGACTCCCAGTTGAACTTGTCTGTGTACAGTTCTGTTTACCTTGGCCAGGTATATGGGGCCCTTACCTGACTACTAATCACTCTCAACTCCACTTTCTTTATAAAGCAGCCTGCTCCTACTGTGCCTTAGAATTCCTCCTCTTAGGCTTCTAGCTGCTAGGTTCCTGAGTGCACTATTGAGCCTTAAAAACCCTGAGCAACTCTACCTGCAACCCCCTCACCAACCCCACCCAAGGGCGTGGACTCTCTTTGAGCTCACCCTGGGGCTACTACACTTATAAATGCTGTGGGATGCTGGTTTGCAGCTCAGCTACAACCCTGATCTGGCTATGAATCCTGCTGATCCAAGACTGCCTCATCATTGAGAACTTGGCTGATAATCTAGATTCTTGCTGGATTCTAGGAACCTTTCTAGATTTCCTTGCTCAATTACTGCCAGGTGGGTTTGGGCCAGAAAGGTCCCTGCCTTGCAAATGATGGGATCTTCCTTGGCTCCCTGGTTCTTACGGAGAAGCTGGCCCTTGCTGTACTTCACAGTGGCTTTGCTTCCTTTTCTGGTGTGCCTCCTACACCTCTCTTTCCTCCCACCCTCACCTCTTCTTTCTTTTGTTCTGACTTGGCTCGAGGTATTTGTCTAAAACAAGTTAACCAACCAAAAATGCTAAGACAATTTCTAAGGTAGATCCACAACCTCTCTGGAAACTACCTGAAGAGCTGCAAAATTTAATTTCAAGGTTTATCATAAGGGTTATAAATGCATAAATGTTGCTGGACTATTCCATGCTTTTCCAAAATCAATGTGCAAATCCAAAAGTTGTGATAATTAAAAAAATCTGTTAGAGTAGGCTTGCTTAGAATCCACCCCCCACCCCAGGAAAAAGGTGTCTATCTCAGATTTACAAAGAATTGTGGGAATTGAGGATTTTTGAACAGTAGCAAAGCACAGTGAACAAACTTGTATGTTCTTGCTATGTTTTTTGTTGCCATATACAGGTCTCTTACTACTTTATATTTTTATCTAATACATATTAGTATCTTAACTGTTACTTTCAAGTAATGTCAATAAAAGAGTGTTAGAAGTTTTAATTACATCAGTTGAAGGATATTACAAGTCTCTTAGGAACTGCAATTGTCTTCCAATTGGTACTGAAAATAGTATTATTTTATGGTTCTAAGCCATTAACAGCTTACCCTTTGCTGCACTTTATAAGAAATTATCTAGTGACAATATACATAGGTGGTATAGGCTAATAAACAGTCCCAGAAAACAATACAAATGACTGTAGGGGATTATAAAGGGCATACAGCCTCAAAAGTGATTCAACTATTTTCACAGAATCACAGACTATTCTGAGTTGGAAGCGACCCACAAGGATCATCGAGTCCAACTCTTAAGTCAATGGCCCACACAGGGGATTGAATCCATGACCTTGGCATTATTACAGCCAAGTTTTAACCAACTGCACTAATCTCAGGGTTTTTAACCATATCTAGTTCCATGTTGTGCTTTATTGTCTAGTTAATGATTTAGCTTTCCTTTTGAATGACATCAATGTAAACACATTAAAGATTACTGATACCAAATAACAGACATGAGTTTAATTGGTTCATCTACTGCTGTACCAGAATGATAAATTGTTAAGCCAAGTTTGTTTGATTGGCTCAGTTTTCCTATCCGTCACTCAGTTACCTTTAAGCATACACAAACAAACAAAACAAACAAACAAACAAAAGTATATTGAAAAAAAATTCCCACAGTTGACACATCATTTCACTTATTTATACTTTATTCTATCTGATTATTCAGTAGTGGAGAGGTATATATCCCAAAAAAGATGATCTAAGGGAAAAATAATATTGAGGCAATTGAAGTCAGAATAGAACAATACATGCTAACAGCTTTAAGCAAGCAGAAACTTTGTGGTTATGTTATGATTCAGAAAGGCAAATCAGAGAGGCTACATTTCCGTGACAGCTATATTAGTGGCCTGATGCAAATTGAAAAGCACTTAGAGGTTGAATATTTGTTAAATATTCAGAACATACTTATTTCTGTCTTTTACTTTGCCATATTTAAAGCATAAAGAAGTTTTACCATGTGACTCTTGAAATGTGTCTTAAACCTGTCTTCTTAGCTACTTAATTAGTAGCATGGCACTTTTTAATGGAACTATGAAGGAAGGCAGCTTAGTAGTCTTGAGATCATATATCATATCGTGAACTCTTGGCTGATTTGATTGCAACACGATTTCCTTACCTGTAACACTATTTCTCTTCTAGAGTGAAATACATCACAGGAAGAGCCTTGGATATTCTGACAGGTGTTTGAACTGTAACTTATATCAGCAAAAGGCAGTATTTTCAATTTATTGCTGTATATCTCAGAAGTACATATACATTTGTCTTGTAAGAAACAATAAAGATCAAAATTACTGAACTATGCATTAAAAATATCCTTTTTATGCACTAATAAGCCATGATGACATCATAAAACTAGTATATATGTAGAGTTTACAGGATCAGAAGCACCTTATAAACTGGGAGTTGATACTGCAGCTCTGATGTGATTGTCATCAGTGAATCTCACAGGACCTCTGGGGAAATCTGTCATATCTTCAAACAGTAAACTATCATTTACAGAGTGAGAATAAAGTAGTCTCCCTTTTCTGCGTTTAAATTTTGAGAGTGAGGGATGATTTTGCAACCCTTCTGGGTACGCTTTCTGTATTGGCCCACTTGATACAGGAGCTGTTGTATGAGTTGGTATCAGACTCCAAGTCACTGTGTTCCTCAGCCCTTATGAATGAAGGGCATAATTGTGATACCTCCACCCAGGTTTACGGCAACACTTTGTTTTTCAGCACGAATGCCAAAATAGTATTTATGTTAAGTCTTTGTGAAAGTCTCAACCTGTGAAAGAGTGAGCCTTTTTAGTGTGAAAGGGCTGTTAGAACTTCGCATTGTGGCTTTCTAAAGCTAAATAACATCAATATTGTTAATAACAGAAAAGGGGAAGACGTGGGACTCCGACAAGGGAAATTAATTTCTGCAGTTGGAGCGTTCCTTCGCTGCTCTCCATGAGGAACTAGCTGAGGAGCACAGAGCGCTACGATGCCGGAGTGCCTTCTGCCGCTCTCGCAGTTACTCCGCAGGGTCCCGGCCATGTGCGGGGGCGGCAGCGCCGCTCCTGCCCCACGTCGGGAGAGGCGATCGCGCCGCAGGACACTGCCGGGCCCGCAGGCGCCCTCTCGCCGGCCCCGGGAGGCCGCGGCTCCGCCCGCGGGGCGGGGCGGGCGCTGCCTTGGCAGCCGCCGGGACGCGGCGGGCGGTGCCGGTGCGGAGGTGCTGCCGCCATGCCGGGAGCGGCGGCCCCGTTCCCGGAGCGGCGCGCCCGGGCGGCGCCCCAGGAGCGGCGACGGAGGGTGGCCCCGCTGGCGGCGGCCCGGGCGGGGGATGAGCCGCTTCTCAGGGGCATCTTCGAGATCGGCAAGAGGAGCTGCGATGTGGTGCTGAGCGCCCGGCGGCTCCGCTGGAGCCCCATCCTGCCCGAGAGCCCCACAGGTGGGACGGGGCGGGGCGGGGCGGGGCAGGGCAGGGGTGTCTGGTCCGGGCGGAGCGGAGGTCCCCGCGCTGGCGGGGCACAGGCGGCCGGGGGCTCTCCGGGCAGGGCGGGACAGAGTCACCTTTAAACGGGATTACAGTAAAGTGGTTAAAGGCAGTGGGTCACGCACACCTCTTCCCTTCGAGGTTACTCTGGTGACTAAAACGAAAAAGAAATTGCTCGTAATGCGATGAGCCTCTTGTACCTGACCAATTCTTTCTGGTTAGAGCCTTTCCTTCTTGATGGGTCATAGGTAAAGGACAGAATGTAGAGAGGTTGTTTTTATGGCCTCTTAGCCCCAGGCAGAGCAGTAAGAGGATTTGATTATGTTTCTGCTGCATCAACTTTTCCCTGCTTACTCTCTCTGGCAGGTACATAAATTAGAGCACAGAGAGGAAGGAATGGTTTTGTGTGACACACCTGTGTCTTCTGATGAGGCTTCTGTGGCAGGTCATCGCTGTGCTGTGCTGTTCACACACACTTGAAAAAGGGCAGTTAAAGGATTTGATCAAGTGAAATAAATGATATGTCAAAGTTTTAGAAGGAAAAAAATGCTCCTTGAACTTATCCATATAGTAATTTTTCTCCTAGAAACTATGGAAGCATAAACTTACTTTAAAAACTGTGCACCCTCTCTTAAAGGTACTTATTTAATTTGTTGACCTCCAGTGCTTGTGTGAAGGAGAAATTAAAGTTGTATTCAGGAATGCAGTTTCCAGACAGCATATTTGCCTTCTGGTATGGCATGATTAGTTTGTCCAGGCGAAAATACCAGGTTTATCTTAGTAGTATTTTGGACAGAACTTAAGACGTCTTATAGATAAGATCCATTAGCCATAAAGGCAGCATAGAGAGAAACAAAGTTTTCTTCACATACGAGTTTTTCTATGTTATGATAATCTTTTCAAGTCTGTATGCTGCAGAGGCTTGAGAAGGATGTGGAGGCATTTTCAGTGCTGCTGCAAAGAAACACTGAGATGCTCACAGCTGAAGTCATTATACTTCATTTCATGTAACCGTGTTGGGATAGCAGAGCTACTGAAACTGAACAAATACAGTGCCATGCACTGCGCCTGACTCCTACCCTCCGAAAAATGTAACCATGTTAATATAGTCTTGTGTTCAGATTTAAATACCTGCTTTTCAGCAGGACCACTGATGACCCCTGCACTGGTGCACGTGTACAGTCCTTCCTCGTGTGCAGCCAGTCTGGGCGCCTTAGAAATGCTGTAGGCTCTCTTCCTGCCCTTTTGGGACTAACTACAGGTCTCTGTGTATGTGATCTGTAGTATGAGTTATTAATTATTTAGGTCTTTGTGTAGAGCTCTAATATGATTGCCACTTTATGTTCTGGCTCCTTGTAAGTAGATTGAATTTCCATATATTAGGAACTAGGGTCCGTGATTGTCTTTTAATTGTCACTAGTGAAGGATTTTAAGGTAGAGACAGGAAGAATAAATTTTGGTATCTATTGCTTCATGCCTCTAGAGATGGGGAGTATATTCTGCAGTTTGGGGTTGTTTTTTGTATGTTTGTTTGTTTGGGATTTGTTTTGCCTGGTTTGTTTTGTGTTTGTTTCTTTTTCCTAGGAAGAATTCGGCCCCCTAAGTTGCTACTCTGTGTAACATCTTTTCATCCTTAGATTACTCATACAGACATTGGAAACTTTTTTAGTTCCTTCAAGGTAATGAAGTAAACAGGGCTTCAAGTCAGACATAGCAGATGGCAGAACTTCCGGAGTCTTACAGAAAGCAGCATTGATGAGTTGTTGTCAAGTGCATCAGGATTTGGGCTTTTACTGCACATGTATTAAATATATGCTGATATGTCTTTCTCTGACAATTTGGTTTTGTACTATGTAACATTGAGGTGCTGAATATTTTGGATTTTGAAAGGCTCTTAGTGTCCTACTTCTTTACTAGCTGCAGTGGAAAAGGCAGTGGTGTCTTTTTCCTGAAGACTATGGTAGGTGATGAGGGTTTGACTGTAGGATTTTCAAATTCTTAAATGTTGAGTACTGGTATTGAAGATAAATGGTTTTCCAGTTTTTCTGTTGCTATAGATGCCACAGTTATGTAATCTGCTGCTGTTCTAGGATCTCTTGGAGAATGAAATAATTTTAAAAGGAAAATTATTAGGCTGTTTCTGAGGCTCTTCTGTGCTTCTGTCCACTTGGTGATGGGAACACAATGATCTACCTGAGCAGCATTCTGAAGAATACTTGTGACTCCTTGCTTTGGGCCAGCATGGCTCTGTGTGTGCCTGCCTGTGACTGCAGGGGAGCTGAGTAGGAACTGGAAATGTCACTGTGTGGGGCTTGTTCCTCACAGAGGAATGAATTCAACAGAAATCTTGTCTGTTTTTCCTTCCATGTGGGATATGGTAGGTCAAGGTGGTTTTATGTCTACAGTTGCAGCAGTCAAATATGGATTTTGGAGCTTGAATGTTTTTTCTCCCTCATTCTTGGATCCCAGTAGCAATTAACCTGTGTGTTGTAAGTGTGGGATCTGTACTAGTGCTGAGAGGAGCCATGTGCATTATGGTCTTGTTCTTAAGTACAGCAGTGCAGTGTTCAGAGGTGGTTAATAGCTGTGTGGACAATTCTTTCCACTGGGATTTGGCTTATGCATGCTTTCTCCAAAGTAAAAGCTTCATAATGTAGTTTGCCTTAGGCTCAAAGAGGTCAAATCAGGTCTTTGCACTTTGCCAGTAATGCTAAATGTCTTCTTCTTGGACTTGTATGTCGTAATTCTCCCTATTTTAGGAAAAGACCTTTCTTGTATGGCAATTGGTCAAAAATCAGACAACCAGATAGTCACTTTATTCCATTTTCCCTAACCTCCCATCCCCAGTAGTTCCCCAAATGTATTTCCATCTTGCTGAAGTTGTTGTCATTCACAGTCCTCCAGTTTCAATTGTATGTTTGTATGTTTGTGCAGCCCTTCATCCCTCAGCTTCTAAATAGAATGCAAATCTCCAGCTCGAAGTTCCCAAGCATGCAACGTCTGCTGTGCCTGGGCCTGGTCATGTCCCACTGATACATGCACAGTTCTGCCCCACCGCACTGTTCCTGTGAGGCTTTAAGCACTGTAATTAACAGGAGGACTTCCTTCTTTACTCTCTGCAGCTTCTGTCTCCTACAAGTTTTTGACTACCTATGTTTGCTTATGATTTTTGATGGTTTCCTCTACAACAAAATCTTCTCCCCTCTCAAATAAGCATGGCACCCATTATGAATTTTTTGTGTTCTTTACTATCAAAAAAGCTTTGGGCAGAAGTAAGGCCTGGGCAGGCAACTGGATGTGGAGCCTGGGGGAGAGTAAATGTGTCAAGTGGGAATTTGTTCAGTGTGAGGCACGGCTCAGCTGCCCCCTCTGAAATGCTGCAACCACGGCCTGGGTGTGCAGCTCAGCTGAGCTTTTTCTCACCAGTGCCAGATACCCTCTGACTCATAGCTGGTTGCTTTTACCAGTGCGGTGGTTGCTGCAATGAGAGATAAGTAGAGCTCACAGTCAGTAGTTGCTGTTTTTTTCTCTAGCTTCCTTCTGTGTGGCACTCCTATGCAATAAATATCATCATGGAAATTAAGAAAAAGGCAAGACTTCTCTATCTATTAATAATCCAGCACTGACCTGTAGAGCTTCTCATTTTGACTGCTGTTTCAAAACTATAGCAGAGCAAGCTATCCAAAGTACAGACTTGAATTTTACATAGGATTTTTAGAAGATCACAGAAGGTCAGAAGAATGATTGAATGATGGGGAAAAATATTTACATTTAAGAACAAACAGGGTGGATTTTTTGTGTGTGGCTAAAGTTTAAAAACTAATGAAATGTTTGGGGGATTAGCAGCAGTGGATGTGGGAATCATTTGTATTTTAGAACAGTTCCAGTACGAATAGTCAAATCCTCTTTATGTATATGGCTTGTATTTTGCTGTTGATTGCGAACTTTAATCCTGATATTTTTTCAAGCCTTCAGCATGTTTTTAAAGATTTCCATGGAGTTTTCTGATGAACAGTAATTGCAGTTTTCCAGCAGATTTCTGCCAGATAGGAAGGGTAACAAGACTGATGCTTGCTCAGTCATTCACAATTATATCACGTCTGGAGGCTTTTGATCATTATGAAAACCTTGATAAGTATAATTTGTTGTGTGTTTAATGTACTAGACTGAAAGGTATATGAAGTTATTGTCTCAGACTGGCAGCTTGCAGTCTGGACTATTTGTATAATAATAGTAATAATTTGGATAAAACTTGATTTTTAAATATAAGTAATTGAACATTCTATATTAATTGAACAATAAGAAAATAAGATCTCTGGAGCATTCCAGAGGTTAATTTAATATTGAATATGTATTTTGTAATGAATTAAAAAAGATCATAAATATATATTTTCATAATGAAGTAAAACAAATCAACGTGTTGTTTAGGTATAGTATTGTTATCTATAGTAAACTATAGTTCTTGTTGATATTCATCTAAGGTATAGATTTATAAATATTCTATATAAATGCAGCAATAAGGAAAAAAATCACTGGTGTATTTCAACAGTGAAAGAGTCAGCAATAAAGGACTTAAAATTAATTCTGAGTGCATAGTGGCCTGTTGCCAAGGCTATTTAGGAACAGATGTGGCTGAAATAGATACCAATAGTCTGTTTGGGATCTCTAAAGTAAGACATCTGTCAGTCTATCGGTCAGTCAGGAATAATGGAAATGGAAACAGGCTGTTACAAAATGTGAATCACTGAAGTTCTACGTTGACCAAATTCAAAGCTTATGATTCTCCTTTTGATTTTCTGCTTTTGATTCTACTTTTAATTTCACTAAGTGGCTTATCGTCCAAACAGGGAAACTATTTTTAAGGAAGAGACATAAAAATAAATTATATGAAGTGTAACAGAGTGAGGTGTCACATTAAAATATGACCTTAAGGAAGAAAGAATGCGGTTTTAAACAATCCCATGGTGTCTGAACTTATAAATAATTAAATAAATCAAATATTTTTCCAGGAAGTCCATAAGATTAATGTCTTTTAGATAAACACTGCATGAAAATGCAAAATAATTTATAAATTTACAACCTATTGTGGAAAATGAAAAAAGTTTATGGAAATGGGATATAGTAATTAAAGGAGTCTTAAAATTAGTTCTTTATTTCAGGAGACTTTTAAACATTATGCCTTGATTTTCTGTGTGTCTTTTATCCTTTGTCAGAAGAGCAGTTTGTGGCTATGTGTTTGTAGAACACCTTATAGTGTTACATGCTTTCTGGTTTTTCTTGTTTTTCAACTGTGGTGGGGGCGAGCTGATTTATTGAGAAAGTGTAAGGGTTTTGGTGCAGTGCCATGTGGATGAAGCAGGGATTAGTGGGTACTGTGGAGAGGGATAGGAGTGAACGAAGGGGACACTGAAGCTGTTGCTGGGCTGGTAGTAAGATGTGTAGGGTGATGCTGTAGTATAAAGTGTGTGTGATGCAAGGTAGAGAAATCACTGGGGAGTCAGAGGAGTCAGTAGGGTGATGAGGTAAAGAGAGGTAGGATGCAAATTCATTTAAAAAATGTTATCAAAGTTCAATAATTTTTTTTTTCATAGAAGAATTGACAACTCTTGACTATGCTTTTTGATGGCCTTGCTTATATGGCATGATGGAGAGAATCCAAAAGTGTATATTAAAGAAAAAAAAAAGTTGATAATGCTAATGAATCTGTGTCCATGCTAGTGATATTTTCATGTCCACAATAGTGCTGTAGGACTACAAGTTCCTTTGTCAGTGTAAATTTATGTTCTTTTTACATCATTAGAAAGATTATACAATAAAATCCCTTATCTAAGCATAAATCTCATATCTCAGTTTTTTAATTGTCCTGTTCTTTTGCCCTTGAGAAACACTAATATTTTAAACTCCTCTTACAGATTCAAATGCTGTTGTAGTCTTTCCCTGGTTGTCATTTAATGATATCGTCCCTGAATTTGTATCCCTCTATTATGCACCTTTATGTCTTTTCTTTTGCGTCAAATATTGCCAACTTTCCTTGAGTTTTAAGTGCAGTTTATTGGAAAATACCTGGGGTTTTTTTGTTTGTTTGTTTGGTTTTGGGTTTTTTTTGCAGGCATAATTCCTGAAAACCTTTCTGGTTTTGGTAATGTCTACAGGAAACTATTACAAAATCTGATGACTAACTTGACCACTTGAATTCTGAGACTGCTGCCTGCTTTCTTTGACTATGGCTGTTTGTCTCGTACTGTATGTAGGATGGAATTCTGTTGCACCTTGTGTGGGATATTTGTGGGGATCATGGTGCCTAATGGGATCTTGTGCTATGGAAAATCTGTCTAAGTTTGCTTCCATAGTTATAGCTGTTCATGCTAATAAATGTCTTGCGAGAGTATCGTATTCTGATTTCTATTTTCTTTATTTGTTGTCTTGGCAAAAGACAAGCTAGATTAAGGCAATTCTATCTTTATTTTACAGTAGCAAAATAGAAGTAAAATTAAAGCAGGAAGGTCTGTCATCTGCTCTGGTTGGATTCAATATAAACAAAACTTAGAAAAACAATTTTCCTTTCCTTGTAAATACCTTGTTCACTATGTATGTTACAAAAGCATCAGGTAAATAATAGATGCTGTTGCAATTATGCAAAACCCAAACAAATAGGCATTGAATAGAAGAAATCCCTTTTTGTTTGCTGTTCCATTTAGGTATATCCAACTGAATTATGCACTACCTTTTGAAGGAATTGTTTACTTCAATACTGCAGTACTCTAAAAATGTTTTTATCTTACTATTTATGAAAAAGCTTAAATGGCTGAAAATCTGAGAACATAACCTGAAGAACTGAGTAGTCGTTGTACCTTAACATCAGTGGGTTGTGAAACTAGTGTTTTCAAGGAAATCAGTGGTCCTGGTTTTTATGACTATGTTGTAACAGTATGTGCAGACAAAAAACCATAATGTGTTGAGTATCTGATACATGTATTACCATATTGCCATAAGGAACTGCTATTATGTTAGACACCAACTGATTGCGTGATAGTGTTGGATTTCTCTCACATATGCTTATGTTTTTGTACAGATGATCCTTTAGGAACATCTGCTAGTTTTGTGGTGGTATCTGCTGTTTCCTTTCAAAATTTGACCTTTTTGGCATTTAGTACTGTGACTGCTATAGAACTGTGTTTTACTAGGATCCTTCTCTAAATTGATTCCTGTCTCAGACATTAACTGTCAATTTTTTGAGCTAATTGTGTTTCACTATTTTCTAATGTGCTACAGAGTTGATAAGGATTTTTTTTAACTACTGACTTAAAATAGGTGATTAGAATATCCTCCTTCCAGCTATTTAGGGGGTTTCAAAACGATGTGCATGGTATTTCTCAAACTATTTCACTAGGGAAGAAGTTTTGGAACTCTTATCTTGGTATTTAGGAACTTGATATTTAGAGCAGATAACCCTTTTGAACAGTGAAACCAAGTGTTATAAAAAAAATAGAAATTGTAGGCCTGAATTTTCATGTGAGCCTTGATGCCCTGTAGCCTACCTGTAAGGGATTTGATGAAAGACAATTCTATTTATTATGTTTAAAATCTGGAGCAACCTCCTGCTTCCCCAACTTCTTACTTAGTTGTCACTGTAGGAATATATTAAATCACTGACAAAAAATTGTTCAGTAACTTTAACTCAGTTCTCTAGTCTAGTGTGTGGCTATTTTTTACCTGTGTGTTGCAAGTTTAAACAAATGACTTGTTACAGAATTCAGTGCTGAACTCTGAATTTCCTGGCTATGTAAGTGATGTCAGATGGTAGTTGCTTTTCAGTGCAGAATAGTTGCTGAGGCTGTCGGCTTATTTGAACTGTGGCAATATATCTATTCTGTCAGTCCATACACTCAAGTGAATATAGGAAAGTATGCTTTGTGAGGCTCTGAAAATGCAAAGCAACAGATGTTATGTACTGCACAATTATGTGTGTCCTGGAAACAGAGCTTTACACAGTGCAGACAGTCTTGGGAAAACAAAATTTGACATATGAATGATCAAGTTAAGGCAACAGCAATAAATACTTAAGACTAAATATAATGCTGTTTTGCAGATACTGTCCTGAGTTTGAGTAATTAAATGCTCATTGCTATATTACCTGCCCACATTGGAACAGAAGTTTAAAAATTATCTTCTATTTTTCTGTGTTGCTTGAGTACAGAGTAGTAGAAATAGAATAAGTATTCTCACTTAAAAATAATGTTTTATAAAAATGACTTAATAGAAAAAAGCCCTCATAATTCTGATGAGTGAAAATTCTTGTAAATAAATGGCTAACAGTAAATAGAAAAAAAAATCAAGATAACTTGCTGGCTTTCTGTGTGAAAATAGCACATCTTTGCCTGGCTGATCTGTTGACTGTTCTGAAGATGATTCAAAATGAGATTGCTCCTGTCCAAGTCCTCTCCCTGCTATACTGTTTGTTGCATGGCCTTTTGGAGACTTGTCAAGCAGCTCTGTCAAGAAGGGTACTGAAAGATTTCACACTTGGATGATTTTGGGTTTCCCAAAGGCTACCCTGTCACATCTACATAATTTAACTTGGAGTCAGGTGATTAACTGGGATCAAAATTATCGTAGCACCAGTGAATAATACAGTAACAGTTAAATGGCTATAGATGGTGGTAACTCTTGTCCACATCAAGCTTTGAACAGCTTTGTGGTTTCATTCAGTAAATTCTGCAGCTGACATATTCCAGGATAAGCTGAAGTATGTTATTATGATACCATGATGGGAGAAGCTTGTATATAGATGTCTATTTGTGACTTTGTATTGCTTATATTAAAGGAAAAAGAATGCTTCATGTGAAATGTAATGTTTCTTTGTCACTTGATTGCAACACACTTATTAAACAAGGCTAGTAGTAACTAGAGCTGTTTTGGAAAACAATGCTTAGCAGAAAGAAAGAGTCTCTGATACCTACTGGTTTCTTTTTTTAACTATAGTACGAACACAAATAAGTAAGAAAGCTTTTTTTTTTTTTTGTTTTGCACTTACTTTTGTTGAGGAGTTAATTATTTAAAATATGATGGAAACAAGCAGGTGGTGTTTTTGAAATATTGTCCCTAGGTCTCACTTGTTTTATGGAAACCGTTTGGGGAAGGTACACACAAAATCAGTACTGAACTTAAAATGTTATTTATATGTATACGTATGTGTATGTTTGCCTTGCTAATGAATAAAACAGTATCTGCTTTGAGCAAGTTTAACAGTTTAGCAATATTAGTTTTATGCAGGAGCAGAGTAATAAAATAAGGTTACAGTAGAAAGAAGGCTCTTAAATATATTTCTCTTTGTTTAATGTCTGTAATGTTTGGGTGTTTTGTCTAATTCATGGAGTGCAGGCTGCCTCAGGAGTTCACAGTGCTTTTGGTATATTAACAATGTGATCTGGAGGGAGTAAGGAAGAGAAAATATGGCGCTGAATTAACATGATAAAGCAGAAATGCTGGATTTGTTTGAGGACTGTTAAAATAGGAGGGAAAAACCATTTTTAGTTTGTAGTTCTGTCCTACAGCACAGCTTCAGAGACGTGTTATTTTTACAGATTTGATTAGGCAATGGGACAGTGAGTCAAAGAGTTGGAACAGTTAAGCCTAGTGTAATGTATTGATCTCTAATTTGAATACTACCAGCTTGCAGTTAAGATCAGGAGCTGTAGCTGTACCATTCCTAATGTGTATGATCATAGGTTTATCATGTGGAAAATGTCATCTGTCACTTAAACACTTGTTTAGACTATTATGTTAAGGATAATTAGAAAATAAATAGAGACTAAACCAGATGTTTTTATGCTCTATAAAGCAGCAGTTATTTAACCACATCTTGAATACTCTGTGTAGTTCTGGTGTTCTCAGCAAAGATGATGTGAGACTGGAGAAGATTCAGGGGGTGACAATGATTGAAGGTATCGAATGGCTCCTGGCTGAGAGTGATGAACTAGACTGGCATTTTTTGGTCTAAAAGGAAGGTAGCTGAAATTAGGCCGGGACAAAGTAGATGGCAATGGCTATTTTCCAGCATAAGAAATATGGTGCATCTAATCAGGCTGTGAAGAACCAGGCTCAAACAAAAATGAATAGGTATGAGAACTGCAGAACTTACTGCCAAAGGATATTGTTAATGCTAGAAGATTTTGTGGATTTAGGTGGAGAAGGAGGGCCTCATTTGAGTGCTGTTGAATTGGTAGAAACCACAGTTAGTTCAGTGTCCAAAATGGAAACAGGTGGGGCATGGAAAAGTAGTAGTGGAAATCAGAATAAATGCTTTCTTTATTCCATCTCTTCTCTTAACATCTGCTTATGGCTGTGGTTTGATATAAGATACTGGGACAGATGGACGTTTGCTCTGTCCTGGTTTGGTTGGTCTTACGTACCAGAAACCGGTTAAATTATATTTAAATGATACTTTGAGTAAAAGTACATACAACACTAGTCTGTAATTCCACCTGTGTTTGCAGTATTAAGCAAGATTTCTTGATAGAGTTTGAACTTCAGTTTGCCTAGACTTCCATTTGCAAGGTACTTCTTTTTAATTTTATTAAATGTTGTTAGGAATTATGATACATTAGCAGTCTGTATGGGAACCCCAAATTTCTTAGCAATAATTCCCTTGAAAATATTGTTCATATGAATGTTTATAATTGCTATAGTCTTGGGTTGGTTTTTTTTACTGTTCTTGTGGAGAAGGGAAGTTAAATTCCAAAGATGGTTAAACTTGTATAGGATCAGAGTATGAAACCATTGCAAACCATTTAGTTTGATCAATGTCAAGATGAGTGAAAAATATAGCTTCAATATGCTTGGCTGGTATTTTTCCATAAATATCTTTGAGAAGATTTCTGATGTTCACGGAAGGCAACCCTCAGTGTAAAACATCCATTTCCATTTGTTATGTCAGCAGCTTAAGGATGTGTGCCAAGGTATGGATACTAATTATATCTTGAACACAGGTGGTGATAATTTGCTTGCACTGATTCACTTTAAGGCTAAGTCAAAAATTATTGTATGAATTGTGCATCTGGATATGCATAGAAACTAATATTTGCTAAATTTACTTTTAAATGTGCAAAGTAGGTTTAATTGTTGTGATAGAGGAAAATTTACACAGAATAGTAGCAATAACACACACACTGTACAAACACATTTTGGAGAGTTTAAGATGCATCTCTGTTCATTGCTGTACGAGTGCTTTGAATATGAATTGTCCTCTGATCCTGCAACCATATGCAAGGTCTCCATGCCATGAGCAGAATTCTTAGGATCTGCAGGTAAGATATTTTCTTCAACCTCATAGTGGTTACCCCTGTACATATGTGTTCATATGGTGTAAATGCTAGCATTTAAAAGTTTGAGGGAGTGAAAAATTGTATGTATTTTGGGAGATTTGAAGTGCATCTTTGTGTTTATGCAACAGCTAAAACTCATCAGCAACTGTTTTGGTTTCAGTTTTGGGGGGTTTTTTTGATATGTTGATCAGTAGTCTGTTTGATTTTAGCACTAGGATTAGGAATAGATATGTAAATGTGATGTGTAGGTGCAGTTACCATACTGGAGTTAAGAGAATTTGATGGAGGATGCCAAAGAGCTTGCTTAAAGTAGATAGGAGATTGCTTGTTTGAAGTGATTGGTGCATGCCAGGACACAAAGCACACATCACGGAACATTTTGGGGTGGGTTCTTTGTTGTTTTGTTTTTTGGTTGGTTTTTTTTTTTTTTTTTTATGAGTGCCTCTGTTTTAAAGCAGTTTATATGCCTTACACAAAATTATTAGATTTCTTTATAAAACTTAATATACTAATGTAGATGTAAAAGTGAAAATTGCTTCAATGACGATGGTTAATTTTGAATTTCATGGTACTTAATGTTAACATTTTATTCATAAAGAGTTTTATGAATTCTGCGCGTTCTCTAAAATGGATAAACTTATTCTACTTCATGCACCGGTTATTTAACAAATCCAAATGGAGCTCTTTCAATTTCATGATAATAATCTCATGAAAATTTCAAATAATGTTTTAAATGACTCATTACCATTTACTCATATAATTTCTGAACTGTATGACAACATAAAATATTTTAAAACTCAAAATAATCGTTTTACCTTATAATTTTGAGTGTATTTTGATTTTCAAAATAGCATTGTATATAGTTTTGATATTCCCAAGAATTATTTTTTTTTTGCTGCAAAACATATTATTGACCTGTTGATACACTTTACCAGTGTCTGATGTATGTGGATTGAAATTTAAATTAGCTTAAAGATATTTATTGTATACACTTTTAGTTTGACGTAAGTGTGTCGCAGTGTGTATTCAACAGTTCTGCTCTGACTGAAGTCAGTGTGTCCTTAGCTTGCTGCTCAGATCCATGGGCACAGGTGGACATCTTGGTAGTGTGCACCATGCAGTGAAACACATGGCACCACACAACATGGGGCAAAGAGCACGCAGTTTGAATGAGAAATCATTTTATGGATACCTTGTAAATTTGTGCTTGTTCATATAGGGATTGTAATTTCTAAGAAGGGTACACATGCTTTATATTGAATATTTGTGATAGAGACAGCACTCTAATGTAGTTGTCCTTACTTTGGGGAAAGAGGCAGTATTGTATGAGCTTGTTTATGTCAATATTTTAATAATTTATCTTTATATCTGCTTTTGTCTATATTTATAGCAACATTGGCACCCTGTGTACAGATGATACAATCAGTGCTGAAAGGAAACTTGCATCCATCTGGAAGCAATAAACTTTTCTAAAAGACTGCACAGTGTTACTTAATCCTGTGATTTCTTACTGTGAGTGAAATTAAGGTTTGGTTCAGTTGTGTCACATCATATTGGTGTCAAATCTTTTGTGAGAGGTTTGTCATAGTGTCAAGGTACAAACAAAATTTTAAAATTGATGGAAGTCTGAGAATGTAATTTCCTCAGTCACTGGTTTATGTATTGCTGCAAATGGAGTCAATCCTATATAATAAAAATAATTGTAATACCAGAAAGCTTCTGGGGTATTGCATTTTGTAAGCTTTCTCTTTATATGAAGGGCTAATTTGCACACTGCACAACTGACTAAGAGTACATTTAATTTGGCTTTGTGTTCTAAGCAAATTTTGTATTGTACATATATCATGTACTATAAATTATATTTTTAATATGAAAAAAATATTTTGCCAAGTTAGAGAAACATGAACAGTTTTCTCTAAGAAGAAAGGGGAAAATTATATTATAAATACAATCTCACAAGATTCAGGGATTTCTTTTTGTTGCTTTTCCTTTACATTTGTTGCAAGTGTGGGGTACATGAACAACACAGTATTCATTCATCCCTGCAGGCAAAGTGGTGCTGCCTACATTCTTCCTGTTCCTATATGGCAACTGAGCTGAAGAGTGGTGGGGCCAGGAAAGGGTTTTATGCTTCTCAGAGGATTCTGGTGGTGCTACTGCCATCTCTTGCCTTTGGGCTAGTGAAGAAGGTGCAGATATAATGATACAAAGAATGACTGAGTTTTCTTCATGAAACTGAAAAAACAAATAGACCAGACATCAATGAGAATAAAGCCAAACAGGTAGAGGTTCATAGATGAGCTTATCTAGAAGCTGATAAGCTATGCTTCAATACCTACAAGCATGACTTGTCAGTACATATGAATTACCAATATTTTACAGAAGGAAATTATCCTGTGTTTTAGATTGAGCTGTTCTTTTCTCCTGAAGAAAATGTTTCTTGAAAATCTTTTCCAGAAAACACCAAAATTCAGATGTTTGAGTCATGTTGAGTTCCTGGAAGTGAGACACTGATATTTAGTGGCATGGATGATTTGTACATCTGTATTTGAGGCTGAAGCAGATCTAGTACCAGTAAGAGTCCAAGCAAAAGTAATTATTAACTTGTATTTAATCAAACTCAGTAATGTCATGTGGCCGTAAGAGGTTATTTGTTTCCCGACTTCCCCTTATTTTCTGAAATGACAGAAGTAATAGCCATGATTATGACATAAATGAGTAGGTACAAAACAGTGTGTATGTGTCAAATGTTTTTGAGGGAATGTAATATCAGGCTCATGTTTCCTCTTTGGGGATTCTTCAGTATCTCTCAGATCTGTTAGCCCACTTATTAAATCATGTAAGTCATTAGATCCCTGTCTTCTGTTTATTCCAGAAATCTCTCTTTAAATGGATTTGATTTTGTGATGGCTGTGTGGTTGGTCTGTGTAAGGCCAATCACTTAATCTGATGCTTATGTTTGCAGAGGTTTTATGAAATTATGAAAATCACCCTCTTGTTACTCCAAAGTTTCCTACATAATTCCGTTGATTTATTAAATGAAAAGCCATGAAGTTTCAGGCACTAAATAAAAGGTTTGCTGCTACTTTTCAAGCACTATTATGAAATTAGGCAGTATGTGGGCCGTATTCTTAACATAAAATGTACAGCTTTCTATAAAAAAATTTATTTTCAGTGACCTCTTTCTTGCTGTTGTGCTAATGAGAAAATATAAATATTAAAAAGCAAAGTCTTTGCTTCTTGCATCCTCTTAAATGCTTCAGGTTCAGAATCACTTGCTGTTTGTCTTACTTCCTTTCAGCTAACCTTGTTATTCCAGCACTATTCCCAGTAGATCCTCTTGTTAAGGGGTTTATTTTCAAATTCACCATCTCCCTCTAATCCTTTCTTGGAGAATAGAGGGGGAACTTCCTTAAAGTAAAACTTTTTGTTTGGAACAGTGTTAGGCCTTGTGCTAAGCTTTAGTCTCACTTTCCTCTGGAGGTATTTATTCAGTAAACTATTTGACTTTGTTTAAAACTGCCACTTCTGATACGTTTTTCTAACAAAATTCTGCCATTAGCCTGTAATTAATAAGCAAGGTATTTCACTGCTCTGAGTGATCAAAACACTAATAAAAGCTTGATGGATAGATGTCTAATGAGCCTCATTACAAGAAGAACCTATTCCATGGCCTGCTGGCCATTGAGGAGACCCAGGATATGGTGTATTAGTGTCACTCCTGAGATCTAGTCATGCTCAGAGAGGAAGTCCCCAAGCCTGGCCTTTCTCTAGGAAGCATCAGCTCCAGCAAAAACAACCTTTGAACTGTACTCAACTCTCCCCTTACATAAGGGATTAATGTAACTGTTCCCATGTTTGCTCTGCCAGTAGCCAACATCATCTTTCATTTTGGTTCAGCCAGAACTGGGCAGTTTGGTGGTGGTTGTTTTTTTTCAGAAGTTTGGCTATTGCCATCTTTTAAAGCTGTAGTGAAGCTTACCCAAATTTTAAGTCCTTCAGTATGTGAATATGGTCCAACTCAAGACTTCAAGGGCTACACCAAATGTACTGCTCTTCCTGCAGCTGCTGCGATGCAGTGCTGAGCACAGGGGCACATTTGCAGCAGCCCACCTGCTTTGATGGGAAAGGTCAGAAGCAAAAGGGTTAGGTTTTTAAAGATATGGTGGAGAACAGGGATTGGAATCAGTTGATCAAGGGGTGTTGGGGGAAAGAACCATTTGAAAAGTGGAGAGACACAAAAAGGGAAGATGAGAGGTAGGAGATTGAAGTCTTTGATAGGTTTACCCATGCTGTGAATATGGTAAAATTGTCAAGAAATACCCTGAGCAAAGAATGAAAAAACTTCACTTTTTATAGAATGTATTGGAACTTGCACAGCACGGCTAAGGCCAGTTTTATAATATTGTTGTATTTACCACATTTTGTCTTTTTAAAAATCATTTCAAAAAATTACTAAGCAGAGAAATAAAATAATGTCCTTTCTGTAAGACTTTATCCCATGGCTGAGATTTAAATTGGAAAATTACAGGGTTTGTTGGGGTTTTTTGGCTAGTACCATGTTGAAAAATTTAAACCCGAAGTACAAATTTGTTCCAGAATTTTATTTTTTTAGGATGTTAATTATTCTTCATAATAATATTATTTTTAGAGGTAGTTACCTATGATGGTAGTTTAAAATACGATGACTTAAGCTGGAATAGTGACTAATACCTTTTAGTGCTGTATTAAAATAGTGTGTAATTTCTTGTCCAGTGAAATTAACTGAACGTGGCATTATTTGTAAAGTGGAGTTTTATTCTGAGACTTGTAATTTTTAAAAAAATTTGTAAGATGTTACTAGAGCTCTAAAGAATTAAGAGAAGCCATTGTGCAACTTTCCCAGTTCTTGTTGATCTGTGTGATCTTTGGGGAATTAACAACTGGAAGTGATAAGGCAGGAGCAGATTGCCTCAAACCATGCTAACTTCCTGCTGATGAAAGGAGGCGATCCCAGTCTTTCCTTCTTCCCTGCTGTGAATTTTCTTATCACTTTGTAGCATCTCTAGCTTTGTAGGACTTGTGATTATACTAAACAACTTGTCACAAGACTAAGCCAGGGGAAGAAGAAAAATGAATGATCTACGTTGCTTTCGGGAGTTTATTTGACTCAGCTTGTTGTGCCCAGTGCCAGACATAAGGGAAAGGGCTGGACTGCAGAGTCCTGGCAGGTGAGTGGAGGGGAGGTGTCTGCCTTGGAAGAGGGATTAGCAGCAAGGTATTGTATTGGCTTGATAAAATACATCACTTCACCCTCAGATTCTGTAGAGAAGGAGAATGAAAACTGGCTGTATTCCTGTCAGATGTTTTTAAGCTCAGTTTTCTGCCCTGAAGCAATACAGCTGTTGCTGCAAGTGAATAGCTGCCATTAAAAGATGAAGTTAGGATTTACACCCTGGTTTTGCTCTCCAGCGCTGGAGAAGCTGAGATGCATCTCTTCAGTCCTTTGTAGTACTTTCTGAACTTCTTCCTGTTTCCAAGGAGGTCATTACACCCAGTCTGAGAAATATGTTTTTAGGCTAGGGCTTTGCTACCATTGTGCTTCTCTTACACCATTTGAAAAGACTAGAGTAATGTAAAACAGCCCCTCCCCAACTTGGCCCCTGTGGTACCATCTCAGCTTACTGTCTGATACTTTTGGTAAACAGAAATTGCAATTTTGCCTTCTCTGTTTGCAAGACAGTAAGAGGCGCAACATCAATTTTTGCCAAATGTTTTGCATGATCTGTCTTTTTGAAATCAAAAAACCTTGAAAATTTCGGTGTTTTGAAAATAGCTTTTTTGTGTCATGTTTAGAGTTTTAAAATTAGTGCTAAATAGCCTGGCAAGCTTTACAGTGATTCTTGGCTCTTCTGGCAAGAATGATCATGCCTACTTCTTTATATTTCTCATTGCCAGCCTTTCTTAATCAATAAGGAGCTGAAAACTGTAGAGGTTTTATGAATCAGTTTAGACATATTTTTTATTTAATAAGGGATTGGACTACCATAAATAGAAAAAATGTAGGACAGTCTCATTGCTTGAAATTAGTGAGAAGATAAATAGGGGCATAAAACTTCCTAGAAATTCATATATCCAGGCAGGTTTGATTTTATTTGGTTTTTTTTTTTTCATGCTGTATTTGGAAAAAGAAGTGGACATGTGCAGAAACTGTGAGTACAATTAGCGTCAAGCAGATAAATCCAGCTCTAATCCTGTTTACGGTCTCCATCAGACAGATGTGCAGAGATTGATTTAGACAAGCCCTTGGCTTATAGTAATTTTTTTTAAGTGCCATATATTCTTGTTTTGTTAGATCTTTGTTAAATGTTAGGTGTTAGTTTTTCTCCTCCCTAACGCCTGTAACCTACTTTATGCAGGTTCCCTCTCTGCTTTCATGATGACAGGGCAGCCTGGTAGAAGAGATTATCTTTATTCCTTGTAATTAAATTGACTTGTTTTTTTTTTTCAGAAGATACAACAATGGGAAGTGGGTACTGAATTAAATAAATAGCATGATATCTAATAGATGTATACTTAAATCTCTTGCAAGAACAGATGGTACCCAATATCTTTCTAAGTAATGTGAGAGGACAGTTAATGTCCTGAAACTGCTAGCAATAACCAGTATGATGCTAACAAACCAACAGGGTTTTTAAAGTTTAAAAAACTGTCTAATCCAACACATACTTTATTTTGAAAGTAAACTTGGTTGTTATCACATACTAGAAATACTTTAAAAAATATAGCTCATGACTTAAATTTTCTTTATCTAAATTTTTAAAAAAAATTATACGGCATTTGCAATGATCTAGTTCTCAGTAAACACAGAATATGAAATTTATAGAATATGCCTGGGATTTTACTTTAGTAAAAATTGGCTTTGTCCTACCAGCTAGTTCAATATTTCCTCTACAACTTGAAACTTAGGGATGATGGCTTTGTATGATTCAGTATTCACACAGTTAATATGTTACTCTGAGCTGCATCTGGAAATGCATTCCAGTAAAACAATGAGTCAAATACTGGTTCTGAAAGTGTAGCATTGCCTAGTAAGAGATATTATTTTAAGTTTCAAAAGTTTTGACCTGCATCTGAGCAACACAAGAGTTTGATAAATGCAGAGTAAGAGGAAGATGCAAAAACAAGTAAGTAACTGGCTGAAATAGTAGCATGAAAAGAAAAGGCAGGCCTTATCTGCCTTATGAGTAAATGTCATTCTATGGAAGCTAGTAGGGAATGAAAATTATTTTAACACACCATAATTTTACTTGACTTGTGCAGGACAAACAGGCTCATGTTTGTAATTTATCTGTGATGCACATCCCTAATGTTGGCATAATAGAATTTGTGATATTCTCAGCAAAACTAATAGTTTAATCCAAAATATAATTTATTTTAAAATGTTATTTATTTAAAAGTATTTTAAAAGAAAGCTTATTTAGAATATTTGTATAGGTCTGGGGAAATAAATGCTGCAGCTCAGTATTGCTGCAGAATGGTTATGATTGTGTTTTATGTGCCTTTGGTTATTCATTTTCCTAAAACATTGAGTTTGTGTGCTGGAATTTTCAGTGTGCTGTATGTCTGACAGTGAGACTTTCTGAAAAGAAAATAAGCAGACTCCTCAAAAATGCTGTTTTAAAAATTAAAGCAAGTCTTTAATGAAGGTAATAAACTACACAGTTCTAGGTAAGTGATTTGGGATATCATCAGCCAGTGTCACATTTAAGGCCTACAAAGACTTTACCCTTAAATCTTATAGAAGAGCAATATGAAGTTTGAAAGAAATGAAGATGTTTGGTAATGTTAGTACCAAGTTTGCTTGTTCAATGTCCACTTTGAGACTATGGAAAGTCATAGTTCAAATGGAATCATACAGTATTTTCTCCCCTCAGTTCCCTGATTTCATTCCATGTATCCTATAGAAAATACTTGTACAGCAACCATGAGAATACTTTAAGATCTGTGTTGTTCTTTTTTTTTTGTTGTTTTTGGGATTTTAAAAAAAATGTTAGGTGAGTTTCCTCTCGTTTATTTGCCGTGTACTTCTGAAAATCTGCAGTACAATTTCCTGTGTATTGTCTCAGTGCACACAAACATTTACTTGACACAGTATTGCTGCTAAGAACGGAATGAGTTCAGTGTGATTTTACCCTTTAGTAGCTGAATTATGGAGAAATTACAATGGTAAAATGGAACAACTTGGAAAAAAATATGTGGGAAGTATAATAAGGGCATGCTTCCATCTTTAGCTGGTTATTTGGTATGGAACAGGAAAAAATGAATTGGTTGAGGATCCTGAGGAGAGGTAATACTGAGTTGAGCTTTAGCTGTGCTAGCGTGGCTGAGATCCATTCCTCCAGGATTTCTGCATAGAAGGATGGTCACTGCACAGTCTCTTTCAAGAAATGATGTTGAGAAATACCAGCATAAAGCTGTTACAAGAATATCCTGCCTAGAAAAAGTATGACTTTCTGAAACCTTCAGCTTCATGTGGTGTAGTGAAGTAGGTGGTGCTGTCCATCTTTCCCAGGATGACAGTTAAAATAGACTTTTCCTGGCACTTCAGTGCAGCATGTAGCAACTATTCATCAAACATAATCTTTTATGGCTTTTGCTGTTGTGAAACCTGTTGACAGAGCTGTTGCTAGTTTTGGAAAAGGTTCTGGTTATTAACATTTCTTGCCTTGGGCTGCAAAGGGAGCTTTGTTTTGTAGTGTATCAGATCTGCTGTTATTACAAAGAAAGCAGGGAAACCTTTCTTTCTGTGTCCAGAGTATCTGACACCTACAGAAACAGTGATATTTTCCCTTCGGTTTCTGTATTTGACTGTTCCTGCTTTTTTGAGGAATTGGGTGTTTTGCAGCTCAAAAAAGCAGAAAAAGGGGAAGCCTGTACTTCAGTGGTGCAGTTAATACATCTCCCAAAGCCTTTGGAAGTGACATGGTAGTGTCTGCAGCCACAGTGGCCAGGTGTGTAACAGCCCAAGACAGGAAACCCTTCACTCAGCCTAACCCAAGTCTCCCCCTGGGGTGAGGATCTTGAACTGTCGCAAGAACTTTTTTGAAACTGTTTTTCTTGTCTTCTAAGGTAAATTCATAACTAAAAAATGAAAGCTAATATGGGTAGCACAACTTCGGTTTATTTGTCTATTTTTGTTTAACTGTTTTCTGATGTGTTCCTAGTGTAAACACAGAAGGCAATGGTTTTACCAAATGAAAAAATACAGTGAGCATATAGTCAGCTGTGGTCACAGCACATTTTCTGATCAATGATTTAGGGGTTTACAACAGCTGTGATTCCTATGATTTAGGAGAATACAATAAAGATTTTGCTTCTTGAATGCAAACACACACACACAAAAAAGTAATTTGCTGTTCTTAGTGTCTGCAGTTTTATTAATTTTTAAAATATCAGAAAACTGTTAAAATAACTTCTTTGAAACTGTGTTATTTGTACAGCTGGATATACAACAGAAAGTTGGTAAAATATAAGACCAGTGACCGAGGCAAATGATATACAATTAAGTTTCAATACAGGCATGAGGAGGTGGCAACAAGCAAAGCCAGAGATGAAGCCATAACAATATATTTTTTTTATGTGTTACTCCTAATCATATTGCTAATGCTTTATTTTTTCCCCTCTTACAGATGATTCCAGTATGGTTTCACAGGCTCAAGAGGAGATTATTGAAATGAAAGATGTATTTTCAGTAAAACTGAAACGTCGTCGTTTTGCAGGCCAGAACAAAGGTGGCACTTTGTTGGGTATCACAATTTTTAAATGTTTGAATAAAGAAGAGAATAAACTAACAGACTGTGCTATCCATTTAAATAACTTAAGTGAAGATCATTGCCAGTCATGGTTTAGACATCTGAAGGAAATTCTGAACGGTAAGCATTTAATTGGGTTGATGTCATTTCTATTGGCAATACAAGAGGTTGAGTGAAGATTGGAAACATTTTGCCTCTGGAAATTAAGACACACAGACATGAATGTTATTTATGGCAAATGTTTGCTACTGAAATGTTACATGGTGAAGTGTAAAATTTAGGGAAGTGACATTAATCGTCTGTAAAAATGAAACAAGTTGCTGTTGTTTTTTGGAAGACACTGAAAATAAGTAATTTATTCCCTCTGAAATGTCTTCTGGGAAATCTGTTTCTGAAAGAAATAAAATATTTGGTTGATAATTTCACTGGAAATTGCAAAACACCTGATGGTACTGCAGTAGTTGCAGTTTTGGGAACTCTTCAGGTGCTTTTTGGTGACTGTTTAGGAGTTTCCAGTTGAGACCTGCACGTTCCTTAAGAGACTACTAAGATAGACTTTCCTCACCTTCATAAATTCACAGCAGGCGGTGTTCTTAAGGTTCTCTAGGACCCTTGTATAATTTGATACAAAGTGTGTTGACACTAGCTAGTGATGAGAGGCAATTCTTTACTTTAAAAACATCTTTCTGTGTTTGCCTAAGCTAATCCAGTTTCAGGATGTTTTGTTTAACCCATTATAGTCTGGGTTTTTTAATGGAAGTTGTAACAAATTTAAGAAAAAAGTATTCACCATTTAGGGAAAAGAGCCCCCCAAGAAATCCAAACCTTTCACTGTAGTTTATATTGGAAAGACTCAGAATATAGCATACTTTTGATTTAAAAACCCAAAACAACGCTCCCTCCACCACACCAAACTCTGATTTAGCTCCAAAATGTGCCTCTGTTTACAGATTACAGCAAATGAGTTTGCTTATTACAGAAGAAAAACAGACTGTCTTGTAATATACTGTTGAAACTCCAGCTGAACTAAGACTGACCCAGATTACAGAATTCAAATCTTCTATATCTGTAGATAACTATTTATAGTGTACTTCTAGTAAAGTATCTTTCAAGTGTCAAAAGCAGATAATAGAGATACAACATGAGTTATTAATGGTACATTCTGACATGGTTTGTTTATAGTATCCTTTGGATTTTCCATATGAGGATGTAATTAGAAAGTTTCCCTTTTTGAAGGACTTTATCATGAAATATCTAAATCTGCAGAAGTGCCAAGATTCCTGCAGACCTCCAGCTACCCATAAAGGCAAGGATATTTGCATAAGGAGCAAATGTCTGTTTTGTTCCCAGATTACCCTCCATCTATCAGGAGCAGTGATACCATATGTTCACAGAAAAAAAAGCTGCAGTATCTCTTGCTCAGGTTGCCTTGACCTCGAGGTGCAGTGTCTGTTTTATAGCTTTGTAATTGGAAGCCACCTGAACCTGAAAAAAGTGTTCTATGCAATGTTGCTGTTTCAAGTTCTTCCTTCAGCTTCAGTCTTTCTCCAGAAGCCCAAACCTTGTGCTGTTTGGTTTTGGGGTTTTTTTAATCTCTGATCCATACATTTTTTCTCCTTGCCTTCTCCTTCAAGAATGATCAGGACTCAGAGGGGAAAAAGAATAACCAACAACCCCCCCAAAATATCATTAGCTAGTATGTATATTCTTCTAAATTCTATAATGACAATGAAAGTAATTTTCACACTGTTACATTTTGAAGACTGGCTAGATAGTCAAACTGCCTTCCTGTCAATAAAATCACCAAAAAAGCAGCGCTATTTGTGCGTTTGGTGTGGCAGAGGCACAAATCAGTAATTCACTGATGCTGTAGTAACGGTATAATTCAGAAAAAAGTCTCCTGATTTAAAATGTACCAAACATTGGTAGGAAGTGGGTTTAGGTTTGGACTAAAATACGCAATGCAAGTGAGTTCTGTTGATTCCTCAGTAACTGGAATCTCAAAAGACACATTTTTATATCTTTGTGTGAAACAGTGATGAATTTTGAGAGTGTTTGCTGCATTTTTTTTCTTTCATAATAGTGTTGGACACATCTTTGTTAATGAACTCAAATTGGATCCTTTTGGTTTTATCCTTCTAAAACAGTCAAAATGTCAGTGTACTGCTCCACCTCACCCCAATCTATCTGTTCACAAAGTAATTTTTCATTAAATGCTGCATTATTTACTTTAAGGGGGCTTTTTTATTGTTTCTGGGCTGGAGCAAATTAAAAGCAGGTGATTTACCAAAGTAGAGCATATATATATTTGGGTATGGCTGTCAGTAATACTTAGACATTCTGACAAATGAGTGTACATGCCACTGACAGGTGTGTTTTCTCTGAAGATAAATGCAATTTCTATTTGCTTACCTTACTCTTTGACAAGTTTTTTTAGATATTTATGTATATGCATTAATTAAGGAACAACAATAGCAAGTTTATCAGCAATGATACAAAGCAGAGTTCTATCTGGAGGTTTCCAATGAAGGTTTTCAATCTTATAATGAAGATTTCATTTTTTTTCCTGAAATTTCATGTTCACAATTTCCCTGTTACTGGGTGATTTGTGTCTGGCATGAATGTTCCATACATGAATTTTCCCTGTTTTTTCATACTCTCTTCATAGCAAACATCCTCTGTTGCTTTGGCTTTGTGTTCAGAGTACTTCAATTTAAAGTTTAACTAGACTATAATTTTTATGAAGCCTGTCATCATATGTAAGTGAGCACACAAAGAGATATAATTGTTAAGAATTTAGTTACAGTGACTGCTATTATGGTTTTTTGTGTGTATGTGACAGGGTAACAAAGTATAGGTACAACCATCTTCCCACTTTTAAATAAGTTCTAATTTTCTGCCCAATGTTGCTGCTGTTCAAATGTGTGCCAGCTGGATAGGAAGGACTTGCTTGATGATATCCCAGGTCTGATCTTCTGTACATCACATGTTTGTGGAACTGCTGTAAGGGAACTACTGATCTTAGTGCAGTGTTGCTTCTGGACTGGCCCTGGGAAGGCCCCAAAGGGCAGCCTGGACAGATTCTAATGTGCTGTTGGTCTTGGGTCAGTCCTGTTACACACCTGACTCTCAGTGATTTCCATTTGTGTGTCACATCTTTTTGTACAGGATTTCTGGGCATGGACAGTGGGGACATACTGTAGAATTCACTGTTTAATCTAAAATCCTCTGTGCATAAAAATACCCAGTGTTTTTTACAGGGTTGAGGCATGCTCAGAAGTAAGAGAAAATGCACAATGGTCAATGCTCATCCATTTTTTTAATTTTATTTTTTTATTAACAAGATAAGGCATATTTTCATTAACAATTGATTTGAAAAAGTTTTTCCTAAAATGCCTGTAGCAGAAGACAGTAAATGTGGTTCAGAATAAATGATAAAGTAGCAAAAAAGGCATGAAGTGTATTTTATTTTTATCTACTATTCTGTATTATCACACTGGGATTTGATATGAATGCCTAAAACTTCATGCATGAAGTTTTAATTAAACCATTAATGTTAAACATTAACTTTGGTTAGTTAATATTAACAGTGGTATCTCCATAGTTACATTAACAAACCCATCTCATGTTATTAGTTTTTCTCATGTATAATATTCTTACTGCTGTATAAAGTATTTATAAACGTAGGCAGTAATGACATGATTCCAGGCTCTTAACTTTTGTAACATAACCCCATTTTCCTGAAGCTGAGGCCTGAAAGCAGCACAGATGTATGTCTGAGCACAGCGTCTCTGCTGCCCCGGGAGCCTTTGTTTTCAGAACACCCTGATTGACCCACCACCCTTCATGGTTCACTGATTCACTTGATAGATCAAGTTTAAACTAGTGCATATTAGCACATTTGTTAGTACTAGAGGAACAGTTGGCCTTCCTGCTTTAGGCTGCTGGTTCATTTCAAACGGAGCAGCCACAGAAAACAATAACAGAATACCAGTTAGGAGAACACCAAAAGGCTGGCATACTGGAATCAGTTGCACACTGTAGTCAATGGCATTGATTCATTCATATAGATGTCATTTAAAGACAATTAAATTATTATTTAAAAATACTTTTGAGGAAGTTTCACAGTAATATTGTGTGAAAGTTTAATCTTTGACTGGTACCGGGTATTCTTTTATTAAACTTGGTTGTTCAGTGTGTTATAACGTGTCCAGTGCACACTGGAAATTATAAAGTAATTATTTTTGTCACGATCATCCTTTCATGTCAGTTGGCAATTGCTTGGCACAAACAAAGCCACATGAGTAGTGTACAATCTCTGCTCAAAAGCCTTGTTTGTGATACCTATTTCTGTAAATGAAATATTTTGCCTCTCTAAAAAAGTAAATTGATATTCAAGTAGTCATAAAGAAAATATTCTAATACTTTCATCCTGTGAATTCATTTGGTTCTTAAGAATCTCACTAGGATTTATGTATTAACTCTGATCTACTTTTTGGCAATAGTCTAACATACATAATCATGAATACAGTCTCTGGTCTAGAATCATTTAATGAATGAATTTTTGTTTTAAAAAAGATGAAATTCAACTGTTTCCTTAAAAATCTAGGATTTTTTTTTTTCCCAACCAGTTGAAAAGTCTATATTCTTTTGCCTACTAAGGATTTCTTTAAAACTTTATATTGCCACCTAAGGCTTAATTTTTTACACCTAAAACTCAAAAACATTGTGTGATAGCAATGTTTGCTTTTTTCCCTCTTCAGTTTTCTCCTAATCATTGTTTAGCAGTATTGTAACTCTCACTGTCTGAGTAGCAGAAATTATGACACTTCATCACCTTTCTCTATTTCTACAAACTGTTCTTTCCCTCTGCTTTGTGTATTATATTCTTATATTTATATGCCTGTCTTTTTTTTTTTAGTTTGGTTTGGTTTTTAAAGTTTATAGGTATACTTTTTTTTTGGCTCTGGGTGATGGGGGTTGAGCATTTAGGACCAGTTGATGACAGGTAGGAGTTCCTGTAAGGAGTATAAAAAACATGACAGCACACTTATGTATGTGACTAAATCTTTTCTCTTTTAAATCAGGAGTCTTTATTCTTGTAGTTTTCAATTTAATTCCTACTGATGCTTTAAGCAAATTATCAAGTCACAGAAATTTTTTTTTTGTCTTGATTTTTTTATAGCTTCTAAAAAACTGTAATAATACCAGATAGCAGATTTCAATTTAGGCATTATTATAATGTCTTTATGATGATGGTTTGTATATTTTAATAGTCCTTGGGAGCTTTTCTGTAGTCTTCCTTGTTTGTGTTGTAATTCCTGTGATTAGAAATTGCACTGCAGTACGTACTTGCATTGCTTGTTTCTGTTTCCAGAGAATCAGGAATAATTTAGGTTGAAATGGACCTCTGGAGATTATCCATTCTAGCTTCCTGCTCAGGGCAGGTGAGCTTCTAAAATAAATCAGGTTGCTGAGAGCCATATCCAGATAAGTTTTGAAATTCTCTAAGGATGGGCAATGTCATCCGTGGCTTAACTGCCCTCCTGAACAGTGTTCTTCTTTACTTCATATTGGAATATTCCTTGTGCAACTTGTGTCTGTTGCCTTTTTGTCCTTGCACCTGCAAGGGCTCTGGCTTGGTGGTGTTCATTACGCCAGCAGTAGATCCTTAAGGCAAGTGTTAGAGTAGATTCTGTTCTTAAGGCTGTACAAGTCAGCTCCTGCTGACTCTTGTCTGTGGCCTGTTCAGCCCCTGCTGTAGCCACAATTCCCAGTTGGACTTGCTATACTTCATCAGCCTTTTGCTGGAGAGTCTGAAAGGGCATGCAGTTTATGAACTTCAGGCTCAAAAGATGTTGAAAACGAGACCATAGTGATGTGCTTTGGACTGCTGATTGTCCTGTTTTTACTGGATCCCAGTGAGCACCTGAAATTCATGGTGTCACTGGCACATGTTCAGCCACATGTTCAGCCCCTGGTCCGGCAGGAGCTGGCCGTGCTCTCTGAAGAGCTGCTGCGTGGCGGGGCTGTCCCCAGCCCTGCACTCAGAGGGTTTTGCCAGGCCAGGTACTGGACTCTGTGTTTGCCTTTGCTGAACATCTTCAGGCTTTGTCAGACCTTTCTTCTACATGATCAAGGTCCCTGTGAATAGCAGCCGTGCCTTCCAACACATCCACAGGCCTCGCCAGATTCCTTTTCCTTCCATTTTTCTGCTTTTTTCAAGGCGATACTTTTAAACACAGGTACTAAAGCTTGTTATTGAAGACATACAGGATTCATCAGGCATTAAGGATTCCTCAGAATTAATTTGCAGTGCAATGACTTGGCATTGTGTGTAACATTTTGACATACAACATTTTTGCATGTATGCTTTTGGGGTTATAGCACCAAACTGATCCAGTAGTTTCCTTCAGGATCTTTAAGCAGTCATCTGAATTTGCTAACACAGGCTGGATGAAGTGCATGATTTCATTTCCAGATTATTTGAAGTGTTTAAATAAGTGAAAAAATAATCTATGGGGCTTTTATAATTGTTATGTTTTGATCTTAAGGAAGCTCTGACCCTTTAATCCTGAAATAGTATTTAGCTAAAAATTCTTTGAGGAATTGTTCCATTTTAACTGTTGAGGGAAAGGAAGTGGAAGGAGCTTCAGAAAGTTCCAGCTGACACTCTGAAGGTACATATGGCTGTAAAAATTGAAGTAATACTCTTCACAGGGCAGGAAAATGTGCTTTCACTCTTGGCTCCTTACAGAGTTGTGGCCTACTACTAATTTTGTTCTTGACTGTTGAAAGCTGTGCACTTGCCAGATATTCTAGCTTTTATTTGGCTGAGAAAGCAGTAGTCTCACCTGATATTTCAAATAACTACCAAAAGAACAGCAGTATTGCATGCTATTGTTTGCTTTTAGTAGTAAAGGAGCCTCACTGAACCAAGGCAATTTTAGGAATTCTAGAGAGGAGAACATGAAAAGTAATGTTGCTGGTTTAGTATGAGTTATTTATATGTCAAAGAATAAAATTGCTTCATGGGGGTCAATGTACAAGACAAGGTACAGCTTGTATAGCAGTATTTGTCAGTATTTCCTTGGAGTTTGTTACTTGGAAGACTGAAATGTTAAAAAAATAAAATGAACAATAATTCTCAGATTTCTGAATGATATTGCCAAGTTTTAGATTTCTTTCTATTTCTTTGGACTGCTTTCAAAATGAGGGAATTTCCTTTGTGCTGTTTGATTTGAACTCTCAGAAAACAAAAGTTATTGGATTGCAGTATCAGTTTTACTGGATGCTATTTTCATATGCTTGCTGGCAGGGTGGCATATTAAATTCAAACAAGGATATGGTTTGATGTTTGGGTTTCTTTTCTTTTTTGTTGCCCAAACTTATAACTTCTTCACATTCCCCTTGTTCCTGTATCAGGGTTTAACTAGATTATGACATTATGACAATTTATTAGCTGTACACTAAAGTAATCAGTACTGTAATTTAAAGATAGTGCACATGCAAGAAGAAATTGAAACTGTTTTTAGACTATAGTTTACTTAACCTTTTAAAGTATTATAATGGTTCTAATTTGAAAAATTCGTTAAAGCTTTAAAAATAGTTGGGCTGTGTGTAATCTTAAATGTTTTGTGTTTTCTTTTTAGGCTTTCAAAACAGACCAAAATCCTTAAAAGTGTTTGTTAATCCAAGCAGCCACAAAAAGGAAGCAGCTCATGTTTATTATGAACAAGTTGCACCTCTTTTTAAGCTTGCTGACATAAAAACTGATGTCACTGGTAAGTTGCTTCAAAAGCGTACTTAATCCTCTGCGAAACTAGTACTTAAGCATACAAGACAATTTAAATTTACTGCTAAGCCTTATTGGCTTTGCCTGCAAGTAGTGCATTTGGAACTCTAGTCAAAAAGTGGGTTTGTAATTCTGTTATTATTTTTCATCTATAGTTGATGTTTTTAAAGGAAGCATTTTATATAAACAAGCATTTAATGTCTGACAGTCTTACTAAGAGTTGTCCCTGCATTCTGACCAAAATGTCCTTAACTGTTCTCTTCTGAGCGTGTCTACTGCCCTGATGTGTAAGAGGGGCTAATCTGAAGGACATAGCATTTCTGGGGTCTGACTCAGTTTCAGGGATGACCTGGAAGTCTAAGAGATCAAGTTCTGTGATGACAAAGGCAGTTCTCACGAGGCACATGGGCATGACTTTCTGTCTGGGTAACGCAAAGGTACAACTGGAATGTTGTAGTGATGCTGCCTTCTGCTCAGTAATGGGTTTCTGATAGCAGGGTTGGATTTAAGGCCCCAATCTGTGCCAGAATTGGCCCTTTGGCTGTTTCATTTGATAGACTTTTTATAAGAAATTGAACAGGGAAATGAGTCTTCGTAAGGCAGTAAAATATTAATGATCTGATCACTCTCTTCTATGAACAGACTGAAACTTAAAGTGCATCAAATTTGGTCCCAAGAAACACCTAAACTTACAGAGAAGTTATATTAGTATTGCCCATTCACATTAATTTTTAATCCATAGTATTACATTTACCTTTAATACACTGCTATTTTTTGATTATGCATTTCATATTCATGTGAAATATAAACTCTGGTGCAGGACATTTTAACACCAAGAAGTCATTTTCCTGTGTCTGTTGTAATTGACTTGGAAAATAATCAGTTCCAGCTTAAATAAATTGTAAAACAGAGGGCTCATCCTGCAGTTGTTCCTTAAACTTCTTATGAAATGATGACTAGTTCTGGTTGCAGCCCAAAGTTTATTCTGAAAAAATCTGTTTTAGGCATAAGGATATAATAATGCAATAAATGTTTGTAGGTGGGATTTACTTACTAATTTTATTACCTGTATCTTTGTATTTTTTAATTATTTAGCCCACAATTTAAAGTAAAATCACTTGAAGGTTCAAGACACATTAGAATAAATACAAAAATATTGTCTGTGTTAGAATTCTGTGGAGATAATTTCTTAATTTCCTATAATTGAGAAGGGAATGCCTGCAGCTTTATATGTTTTGATTCTCACAAACATATTTTTCACCTGCAAGGCATGTATGGTAGTGTGAACAGATTAGTAATAATGCTATTATCCTAGAAGGTGAAATTAGCCTAGTTTAGCCACAATATCTTAAAAAAAAAATTAATCTAAGTTATGAATATAATTTGTAGTGGGTTTAAAAATATTTTTCCTAGTTAAATAAAAACTCTTTAAAGTTCATTTAAAAATTTTTTTTCTATTTTAAAGTTTGGAAGAAAACTTTTGGGTTTAGCCAGCAAAATGTTTAATGGCTTATCCTTTAAATAAGGTTATTTTGGCAATGTTGAAATGCTGTTGTGCTTATTAGCTGCCTAACACGCCTCCTACAGGCAAAAGGAGAAAACTACATTACACTTCTCAAGGCTAGTAGAGAACTAGTTAAGAACTATGCATTTAAAAAAGAGAATGCTGAGTGAAAGTCCTGCCTATTGGTGCCATCTTGTAGTAAAACTGATTCATTTCAAGTAAATTGAACAGGGGTTTTACTTCTGTAATTGTTTTGGCTTTTGTGAGGGTGGAGTGTGTATCTCACTGTTCCTGCTTTTATGGAACGAGGCCAGTATTTACATAACTGGTTGTGTACAAAGGTGTATTAGGTACTGAAATGGTGAAGGCTTTTGTACAATTTTTATGCTGAAGATAGTTTACATTTAAACTTTTCCACATACCTGTATTTAAAGCTTAAAAATCATTGTACAGAAGAAAAATCTTATCACAAATTTGATCCTCTGAAATGGCTTCCAGTGTACACACAATGCGAGACTTGCAGGTCACTAAAAAAGCCCTCAAACTATCAAAGATTGACAGTGGAGTGCTGAAAGACAGAGCTCTTCTCATCCAGTCTGGTATGTTGGTAGTTGGCTGTTGCTTCCTCGGTGGTCAGGCTTGCCAGATCTTATTCTTCATTGTAACTTATCTTAGAATAAACCCTTATGTATTTAGAAGTTTGGAGTGGAAGTATCCTCTCCTATTCAAGGACATAAAGCAATGAAAAGGCATCTACTTTTTCAAATTATCTTTAAATTTTGTAGGGTTTTTGTTTGGTTGGTTGGTTTGTTTTGGGTTTTTTTGGTGGTTTTGGGTTTTTTTGGTTTGGTTTGTTTTTTTACCAAATTACTTTGTGCACTACAGCTGTACTTATTTCAGTAAAAATAAAAGGTCTTATAGAGTGTTTTGAGGGTTTTTTTGTTATATTTGTTACTTGCAATAAACAAATCTCTGAAGAGCTTAGTGCACTAGAAAGTGAGAATTAGCAAATTCAAACTGAAACAGTACTTTTAACTGTAGCTAAGGCTAAACAATAGTTAAAATCTGGCCTTTATACATTCTTTTAAGGATTTGGCAATCTTTTGTGCTGCAGCTGGGGCAAGAACAGTGACTCTTCCAAAAATTGAGTTCAAGAAAAGCTCTCTCCACTCTTGAGATACCTGCAAGTTCTGGCAAATAGTGATAATAGGAGCCAATATTTTAGAAATACATTATTATCTTGCAAAATCTTATACATCGTAATAAAAAAAAAAAGTAAAGGAAATCCTGACAGAATCATAGCTTGTCTTACTTCTCTTCCTAATTTTGACTGTCTTGCATCCGTTTACACACAATTACAAGCTGGACATTTAGGCAAAAATAACAACCTCCCAAACCCCACTTTTAGGGTAGAATCATAAAGGGAAGAATCGTGGTTGAGAATTGGCTCAGTTGCATTGGTTTAAACTTTCTGTGCAGTAAATAACAACAGATTAACTGGTGTTGACACTGCGTGAAAAAAGTGTTATCATTAGCAGTTCTAATCCTATTGACTTTAGTCTGTGACAGGAGTGCTGCTATTTTTAGGTGTCACAGGAAAGCATCCTGTGTTTGGAATTGTTGAACTAACTGTGTATTGCTTTTTCTACATGTACAGTCAGAACCCTAAGTTCTTGTTCACTGTGTGAGACAGAGTGTTAAAATGATTTGGAGTATCTGTGACCGTTCAAATGAGGTACAATGCTGGTGTCTTTCCTTCAGAATGCTGTTACTTGAAACTTATGAACAAAATGTCCTTGAAAAAGAAAAACTTTCTCAATTATGCATTAGAAATAGTTGAAAAACCATTAATATATTTATGACAATATTTTTACTAAATACATAATCTAACTCCTCAAAAAATGAAAGAACCTTTCTTCCTCTTACCAGATTTATTGTGTAGGGTTTTTTGTTTGGTTGTTTTTTTTTTTCCCCTAAATTGGAACAGGGCCAAGTATTCAAACATTTAGCTTCTTTTCCAGCTATCAGAATGATTTATACATGCCCTTCTGGAGATTGTCAAGCCTGCGGAAAACTGTTTAGACATTTTATGTCTGTGTTGTATTTTTTCAAGTTTTTTGTTTTCTACTTGAATGATTTTCTATATTTTCTCACCAAGTTTTTCCTGGAACCCTCATTTTTCCATTGCCTTTTTGTCACAGTGTTTCAAAACAGATGCTGTGTACCCCTATAATTCTCTCATCAAATTTTAAATTTCTTAGAATTTCTCAATCTTAAGCCTTGCAGTACTCCTTGTACTTAATTTTCAAACTTAAGCTATTAGATGCAAAGAGGATGGAGTTGCTATAAATCTGGCTAACATTAGTCATTTTTACTGCCTTTATTGATTTCTCTGTAGACGTGAGCCCTCTTTATTTTCATGTCCTTATTCTTTGAGTGAATTAATTTTGTAATAGTAGGCATAACTTACTTGCACTGCGTTAGGAAAGCACTGAGCATGTTTTCTGTTACAAAATAAATCTTATTTACTGTTCCATTTTAATGAGACTGTACTCATAACTTTCTAAATGTCATCGTGTTCATTTAAAAAGGCATGTAACCTGGTAACCAACTGTATGTTCTCATAGGAAGACTTTCTTTCACAGCTAAGCAATGGTAAGATATTTGAACCTTTCTGCATTTTTGCATGATGCACAGTTTTCTTGGTCACTTTTTACACACCTTACAGATACTGATGAAAGCATAGTTCCTATGGCTAATGCAAAACTCAGTATGGTAGCTTAAATATTGTGCTTTGATCATTCAGAGAATGGCCCTGCATGAAAGTAATTTTTGTCAATAATTCCCAGAAGTTATTATAGTAATAAGTATTTCTGCAGCAAAATGATAATTCTTTGCCTTTGATATAATCAAAATAGTGCTAATTTTTAATTACAAATTTTAAACCCACCAAGTACTAGAACTTTGCTAATGTTGATTGGGTCATTTTGAAGTTATATGCTATTTATACACACACACACACACACACACACACAATTGTTTAGTATAAAATGAAAAAATGTTATCACTTTTGATTTGATTTGTTTTCCTTTTATTTTTTTAAGGCGAAAATATATTTGCACTCACTATATATACATGCATACTTTGTGTGTGTGTGTGTGTGTGTGTGTGTGTATGCATAAGAAGAGAGAGAGGATGTTTTCAGTTGTAAGCAGCATTTGAATAGTCTAGAAATACTGTTAGAACAGGTATAGATATGGAATGATTGTTTTAGACACCAAGACTAATAATTTTAACAGTGTTTAGAAACACTGGAGAAAAGCCTTGAACTATGCAAGCACCAGGGACAGACAAGCATGAAAGATTAATGTAATTTTGCATATAATGATGCACATTCTTACACAAAAAATCCATCTGCAAGTGTCATGTCAGTCAGCAAAAATCTTTGATGGGTGGCTGCAGCTGGGCTGTCTCTTCTGGCAAAGCTGCCCTAGAAAATGCTAAATGTAGTTATGATGCTTTGTGCCATCTGTAGTGTGCCAGTTTATCCTGTCTTCTCTGGCATTTACAGTGCTATATAGGGTATCAGCAAACACAGAGACATCAATGTAGAGTGACAGATTCATTTCCTCCAGAGGCTATGAACTCTGGTGTATACTTGTGCCACCTTCCTCTGTGTGTTATATTCTGTTGTCACTGGTATTTGGCTTGATTTCATATTTCTGGGTTTAACTCCTCGTATTTTTGATTTAGTAATTTGCATATCCTAACACAAAGGCAATTAAATTTGATTGATCCTGAAATAATTCAGTCTTTACTGAGGATATGCTTATTTTCCTGAAGTTTACCAACTCTGTCAATGCTAAAACTTGTGTTTTGATGCAACAACAGCTTCTTGAATTATCAGAATTTAAATGCACTAAATAGCCATGTGTCTGATGGCAGAGTTTTAACATCTCTCCTTTTAGCTAGTGTAATGATAAAATGAAGTTTCTCTTTTAATGCATTAATGATTAAAAAAAAAAATCCCTAATAGAATAAAAAATAATATCTAATCTCTAATAATCTCTGTGTGTTCCTTATGTAGGAAGGGCAAAATAATTAAAACCCCTTTAAAATTATCTAATCTGCTAATAATTAATATTTTCCACAGTAACTGAATATGAAGGACATGCTCTCTCAGTACTTAAAGAATGTGAACTCCAGGCGTTTGATGGGTAAGTTGGTTAGTGACTGTGAGTATTGGTAAACCTCATCAAGTTATTTTTCATTTGTATTCCAATGAAAACTATGCTATAGGTATTTTGTGAGTTACCTTGTTTCTCATTTATGTGAACCTTGAGAAAATCAGTTCTCATGAAATGCTTCAGGTTTTATTAATTACTGTTAACAGATATGTATTTTAGATGAATAAATAACGGTAAATAAGCATAAAGCTTTCTGAAATGTGCTTTGTGAAAGTTTGTATTTGCAAGAATATGAAGGCAAAGAATAAAAAGCGTGGACTTGTATGTTCCTTCACAAACATCTTCTATACTGAGCCATATTTGAAGTGTTTCATCTTTGATCTTTGGGTAGTCACTGGAGTACCTCTCCAGTAGCCAGATTGAAGGGCAAGCAGGAGCAGAAGAAGCTGGAAGAACATAACCTTTAAGTCACTGTGATGCTAGGATTTCTGAGGTGGAAAGATCCCTATCCTTTCTAGAACAGCACTTCTGTAGGACCTTTCAGGCCCTGTGTGTGGTCGTAACAAGGTGGCTTTTGTGCTGTTTCTGCACATAGCCCTGACACACTTTGCCCAAGCTCAGGAGCACCTGGAGGTGAGTTAGGTGTGAACTGGGGGCTGTGCCTTCACTCGTTAATCTGCTGCTCTGACTCAGCTCGTGGTTCCAAGTGTTGCCTATTTCAGATGGACAGAAAGCTAAATCAAGTAAAAATGTAGAAAGGACAAGACAGCTGGTATTTTTATTCATTACAGTAGAGAAGCAGAATTGTGAAATGCAATTTCTGAGCTTGATTTTTTTCTCCAAGAGAGTTGTGGTTCTTTATGTGTTAAACAGCATATGAAGTAAATTGAAGCTTACTACTTAACTGGAAGTTTATATCTCAGTGCTTTCTGTAAGCAACACTCCTATGTGTTAACTCTTTGACAAGGTTGTTTGTTTGTATATATAATTTCTCTGATTTCTCCATTTACCACTCTATTTTGCAGAGACCATAGGTATGTCATATATTTTGTATATTCCACCTTTTTTGCTATCCACCTTTCTTTTAAGGACACTAGAAATTTAGTCAACAAGGCAGTATGATTTTTTTGCCCCTGCCTCGTGGCTGAGCCTTGTTGACAAACAGAGGGAATGCATTTATGGTGCTGCTGTCTCGGCTGTGTTTTCCTCTTTCTACAGTGACAGAAATAGACAATGGTCATGCAGATATTTCTTCCCTAGTCAGGAGCCTGTTATCAAGGATATTTAGAGTAGCCTGGGTTAGTCAGACCTGAGTGAATAGTTGATTAAGAGAGTTACCTCTGATGGTTAGATAGAGGTTTCTTCCTCTAAGAAAACCTTCTTCGTGGTCTAAGTCAAACCTGTTTGCTCAAGGGTTTCTACTGCTGAAGCACAACAGGTTCTCACTGATTATCTCTGGAATCCCAGGTCCCTGGTGGTATCTCCATTTCCCGTCGAAAAGGTAACTCTCGATGCTGAAATGATAAAGATCAAAATTAGCAGCATTTTTATGTTATTCCTTGGCCTCTTCATCTACAACAAACACAGCTCTCCAAAATCAGGAGAAAACATATCTGATTTTGGAAGCTTTAATAACCAGAAGACAATCCACATAAGACCTTCCAGGTGTACACTTTATCAGACTTCAAAGATTAACTGGTTTTGCTGTTGTGGGAGAAACTTTTAAGCCTAGGAATAAACAAAAAAGTAGTGAAAAACAGGCAATGACTGCAGATTATGAGTAGGAAGAAAATGTGCTTCAAAGTTTTGCTGTCTATTCTATTTTTTATTCTTAATTTAATGTGGGCAGTGTTTAGCTGCAGGTAACATCCCTGAAATATTAGAAATCTAAAAGCATCTTGGAAATAATAATAGGAATTGAAGAAGAATGTACATGAACTGAGGTAAAATTCAATTTAAACATTTAATAAACATGAGTATTTTTTTTCTAAAGACCTTACCAGTTTTATCTGGTTGAATTACTGGATGTAGTTTCATAACTACATTTATATAGATATACAAAAAATATATATGTTGAGTGAGTTCCTCCTAAAGTGAATGACATTTATATTTTAAACACTTGGAATGATTATTACTATTTTTATCATTAAAATATGTTTAATAATTTCCAGAATCATTGTGATAGCTATTTTCAAATAAACAAAAACAAGGGGAAAAAAGGGTTTACTGTACCAGAGCCTTTACAGACAAATGCATTCTCTCTATGGCCACAGCAGGTGGGAGTTTAATTATGTGCTCCAGAAGCAGTGATTAAGTACCTTCGTGCAAAGGATTGCTGGCACTAGGATTTTATACCTGGCTAAATCCCTCAACTGCCTGCATAGTGTGTGAAAATAGCTGTTTTCAAGTATTTTTTTTTTGTTTTACTGTAATATTTGGTGAGTTGTTATTATAAGGGCAATTAAAAGGCATTGGAATGATTGTGTGGGTCAGCATTGAAAGATGCAAAGAGCTTTTCCACTGAGGCACTTATGTATGTGTTTGGTTCTTCTATCTGATGAGTTTATGAGCATAACATGTGATAAGGTAAGAAAAAATGGTCTAAGTTGTTAAATATATTTACTCCAACTCAGGTAGAGAGCAGAAATAAGGATGCCTGTATCTCATGAGGTAACATTCACTGACCTGACAGTGCAGCCTGAGCTTGTTCTGAAAGAATGAATATTTTTTAGCTATTTGAAATAGCATTTTGTATGGTGTGGTGTGTAGTAGCTGCCTTTCACTTGTTTGTTCAGCTGTGGTGAAAGAGTTGATTTTGAACTGTCTAATTTTTGTTTTGTAATAGGGTAGTTTGTGTTGGTGGAGATGGATCTGTCAGTGAAGTTGCTCATGGTCTACTACTTAGAGCCCAGATAGATGCTGGAAAAGACACAGCTTATGTATCAAACCCTGTCAGAGCACCGATTCCTCTCGGAGTAATACCAGCAGGTGAGAATAAAAGGTGTACTGTGGCAATTTGTTAGTCATCTGTGCTAAGTCCCTCTGGCATGTTTTACAGTTTTGGCCACTAAAGACAGTTCTTGATGCTAAAGCTTCAGTTACTTAAGGGAGCTATTGAATAAATGTCCTAAATTAGTGATTTAGATTGATTTCAAATGACTAGATTTTAAATTGTAATGATAATTTATAGTAATGGCACAGATGAGCTCTTTGCCTGAAGGAAGAAGCTGAGGGAGAATGAAACTAAAATAATTTTCAGCTGGTCCAGGCAAAGATCAAGTTTTGCCCTTATTTCTTGATAGAAATGATACCATATGAGAACTTTGTTTTCTAGATTTTCCTTTCTTGCATCTCTCCTGTTTTCTTGGCAGAATTCTCTCTTAGATTCATCCTTAAAGTCTATTTTAAAATGGCATCCCATAAATACATTTTGTGGATTATATTTTTAAAAAATGTGCTAACAAAACTCCTTTATCTCCTCTTTACTCTTGCAGACCATAAAATCTGTCTATCTCCCTTGAAAAATATTCTTTCTCCTTTGTTTACTTTTACTTTTGTCTTGTGCTGTGTTTTTGTGTGGTTGGTTGGTTTTGGGGGCATTGTGCATCCCTTCTCCTCACAATTCTTGTATTTGCCCTTATTGGAGTATAAGTTGGCCCTGGCAGGAAGGCTTTAACTAGAACCGTGTCATGGTTTAACCCCAGCCAGAACCACGCCCCACACAGCCCCTTGCTTACTCACCCACCAGCAGGATCAGGGAGAGAATCAGAAGGGGAATAGCTGGAAAACTCATGGGCTGAGATAAAGATAGTTTAGGAGCTAAAGCAGAAGCCACACACACAAGCAAAGTAAAACAAAGAATTAATTCACTGCTTCCCGTGGGCAGGCAGATGTTCAGCCATCTCCAGGAGAGCAGGGCCCCATCACACATATCCATTACTTTGGAAGACAAATGCCATCACTCCAAACATCCTCTCTTTTCCTCCTGCTTCCCTCCGGCTTTATATACTGAATGTGGTGTTGTATGGTCTGGAATATCCCTTTGGTCAATTGGTGTCACCTGTCCTGGCTGTGTCTCCTCCCAGCCTCCCATACCCCCAACTTCCTTGCCAAGGTGGCAGTACAGGAAGCAGAAAAGGGCCTTGGCTCTGTGTGAGCAATAACCCCCACCCCCCATCACTGTATTATCACTCCTGTGTTCAGCACAAATTCAAAACACAGCCCCACAGCAGCCACTGGGAAGGAAATTAACTCTGCCCCAGCCCAAACAAGCAGAAATCAGTACGGTCCAGGTTGAGTCTGCCCTGGTATGTGACTTGTTTCTCTTGAGAAGGACTATTTTTGCATGGACACCACTCTGCTGTGGATGTTTGACGTGACTATTTCATGTAGATTCTCTGATGTTTTTAACTAGTAAAGAAAAAATTCCTGCAGCCGGTTGAAGAGCAAATTGCTATTTCCTTTTCTGCAAAAAAAGGAGCAAGTCACTTTGAACTGAGCAATCAAGTTTTTAAGTGCTTTGACTTGGTTTGTCCTTACAAAAGCAGCATGAAGGCAGGGACTAGTTGCTTGTAAAAGTGAGATTACATTAGCTTTTCTCCAATTTAAGAAACCCTTAGAAATGCATTGGTAAAAGAGGCAGCAATCTCAAAGACATGAAGCTAAAGAGTTTGAGTACAGCAGTTGGGCCATCACTTCCCAGTTCAGTTACTGTGAATATCTTGATGGTGTTGAGAAAGAATCTCTCCAGCACTTGACTCCATATTGTGCTTAGGTGCCTGTCCTCATCATTAGTGCTTACTCTGTTCAGTTTAACACAAAATGTCATGATGAAAAAGGACCTGTAAACCCAAAAGGATGCTGTATGGCTTGTTACAAGAGGATGAGAAAAATTTATAAAATGATACTGTGAGAAACTCCTTAATAAGATCTTAAAAATAATCTATTGTTTATTTTATTTCCATATTGCTGATATTCCATGAGGTAGTCAGTTAGCAAACAGGTAAGTATGATATTACTTCTCATGAAGGTGGAACTCAAACCATCAATTAAATTTTCTTCCTCACCAGAAATTCATTGTACAGACTTAATAGGATTCCCCAGCTGAGTAGAAACAGCAACTGTGTTACTGGGTAGCATTATGTGAGTGGCTTAAAATCTGTTTTTAGCCTCTGTTATAAGTAGTTAAGACAGCATTTTGAACTTGCAGTCAACCTGATGGGAAGGAGATGCTCTTGAAGCAGTTTACCTCCTGAAGAGAAAGGTCCAGAGGGGAGTGTGTCTTTACTAAAATACTCTACTGAGCTGCCTTGTTCTGGTCCAAATCAAATGGATGGGATGTGGGGAAGCCTGCAGTTATACTGCTGGCCATTAGCAAGAGTATTTGTTGCTATGGGAACCACTGCTAAGAAACTGTACAGAGGGGGGAACAGAGAAAGGGAGGGGGAACTGGAAGGACATTTAAAAAAAACTCTCCAGTTGTTACAGAACAAGAGACAATCTATATCTGATAGCTGTGAACCTTTTAGTCTGAAATGGTTCATTTAAATAAATTCATGATTTCCAATTAATTCAGAAAATAAAATATTACTGTGGGACTGTTAATTTCTGTGATATTTCAGGCAAAGAACCAAAATGTTGGTGCAGTTTTCAATGGAATTTTAGCTATGCTTGACTAGGAAGTCATTACATCACATTTATCTGTTTGGATGGGGGAGACATTAACAGCCTTATGAATATTCATGTCGTCTGGTTAATTAAGTTAATTGTACTGCAGAAGTGCTTGCACTTCCAAGGACAATTTTTTTTCTGTACAATTTCTGTTTGGTACCTTCATCAGTCATGCTTTACATGACCTGCAGATACTTTGTCCTTACTGTGGTGCTTATTGCACATTTCATGGGAAAGGGGTTGTTAAGAAGTTGTTTGTAATGTCAGGAAAATGGATTGATATTTTGAACAGAATTGTATTTTTTGAGTAATAAAATCTTCTTTGTTTCTGATAAAAAAAAATTGCTGGTGACAGAGATGCATGAATTTTATGGGTGAAACCTTTTTACAGTAAATTGAATCATTGGAGTGAGAACTGGAATTGTGACTGTTACTCATGTATGAGGGGTCCAAACCACACATGGGCATCAAAGTTAGTCTGAAATAATATGATAATGTTCAGGGGAACCATTTTGTTATTGCTAAAAATAGCTTGTTTTTAATAGGGAAGAAAAAAGATGACTTGGGAGGATGAATGATGGCATTAATACCATTATTATTGAATCACTGCTTAAATCAGAATATTTTTGTTTTCACTGTGTTTATTGGCTGTGTGTTTTGGTTTTGCTTCTTTGTTTTGGTTTAGGTTATTTGGTCTGGTATCCTGCTTGTGTAGGACCTAGTTAAGGAGACACATTATTCAGTCATTATTGAGATCAAAAATGCTGTTAGGCATGTACTAACAGGGGTTTTCAGAGAATGTGATGGTATTTGTTACTACAAAACTGTGCTTGTTCTGGATTTTCAACTTGCGGAAGGATGGGTGTGGTACTTAATTTTTTGAGCACAGATAGAACTTGTTTTATCTTCCTAGGACTCATGAAAGGGTGAGATTTTGCCCTGTTTAATTCTGCAAATGTTGATGAGCTCCACAGATTTAAGAGAAGGATGCAATTACTTGTGCCTATCCTGTTTAGTAAAAATGAGATTTAACAATCATTAAAGTCAGTATGAAGATTGGTAAGGACTTCAGCTCCAATGGTCATTTGCTGTCTTGCTGCCATCTGTATTGATAAATTACTCTCAAATAAGGAATCTCAGTTTAAGACATACCAAGTGTACCTTCAGAGGTACGTTCCCACCTTCTGCACTTTTATTAGCTTGGTCTTCAGTGCAGGCAAAATGTTTTGGGGTTTTTTTTCAGAACAAATTCCCTGTTTCAACATACAGGAAATAAATATTTGTCTGACTTGTGGTGATCTGCTGCTTGTGTGTGATTTGCTTTGTTTTGGAGAGATACCCATAACAGTTGATAAGAGTTGTAAAGTTTTGATTGAAAGAAATCCTTGAGTATTTTTGAGTTACATCCTTAGCTGGCTTCACTGTCAGAGCAGAACTGGTTGGATCTGGAAGTTAAATCCCTGAAGTAATTCAAACATGAAATGGTGTTGTGCATATACTTGTAGTATTCTGTGAACAATTGCTTTTTAGATCAAACATAGGGTTTTATGTAGCTTTTAGATATCTGTTACCTTAATAGATGTACCTCACTTCCTTTGCATAGTAGGAACCCTGAGAGCCTTACTCAGAGCTCCTCTCTCTGATGTTATGGCAGCTTTCCATGGAGTTCTGAATTACCTTCAGAGACTAAGATGCTTTAGGGACTTTATAGGGCATCTGTGAGATACTGAGATTCCCAGTTATTTTACAATTTTTTATTGAGAGAAATTATTGAAAATAGTCAAAATATATATTCTTGAATTGGAATGACAATACCTTTAAAGCTTTGTAATTATGTATATCAGTCTTTGCAAATCTAGTATATTTTTCTATCACTAGCATGACAACAAAGATAGGACGGTTTTTTGATAAACAAAATTTTGCAGTCTGGTAAATGATGCTTTAAAAGTGTATATTTAACTATTGAATGCTTCTTGTTTGAAATGTGATAGTCTTTCCCTTTCCTCTCTTCTCTCCCCTACATTTGAAAGGCAAATTTAAATGCTTCCATAAAGCTTAAGGCAAATTTAGCATCCAGAATTGTCTGTTGCTTCTGTAACATATTAATAATTCAAGCAACAAGAAAAAAGTTTGAAAATCTATGCAAAATCATTTCTTTATGGGAATATTAGGTTCTAAATTGTTCTATTATAATTTTTGTTAATCTTTTACTTAAACTGTCATTGAACTATTCATCCCTTAATCAGTGATATGAAGAAGTCAGTATTCTGCCTGCTTGGTGGCAGGCTCTGTTCTTTATTTTTCTGAAGGTGAATTCTAAGGCTTTGCTGCTTGGCTAAGTGCCAGACATGAGAAAAATCAACTTTGAATTCTGTTAAAACTATACCCATTTAGGAAAGACTAACTGTTCCTTCTTCAGAATTTAAAAAATAAATTAATGTACACAGTATTTTATGTCCTAGACATTAAAGCAGAAGTGCAAACTTTATATATCTATATCTATATATCCCTCTCTCTTATACAGGTAAAGTGCCTTGTCAGGCAGCAAACAGGCAATTTATAAAGCTTGTTTCCACTGCCTTGTTTTTTTTCTGGCACATGTGAGTGAATTTGCAGACCAGATTCTGTAGACCTCTGGAAGTTTTAAAGGTTTTAATGTAATACTATTCAGGATTTCTGCTGCTACCAAGACTAACTAATTTATGGAGAGGCTTTTTTTTTTTTTTTTTTTTTAAATACAGTAACTAAAAATGCTCTCTGTATTTTTTTCTTGCTATACTGCAACTCACATTTTTACAGCAGTTTGTGTTCACTTCTACAGGTACTACTAATATTTTGGCCCATACTCTCTATGGTGTTAAGCATGTGGTGACTGCAACGTTGCACATTATAATGGGTAAATATTTTTACGTACATTGTCACATTTTAAATAATAAAACAGCATTTGGGAGTTTTCCATAACCATTTATTCAGTAAAAGTATAACATTATGCTCTGTCACTGTAAACTACGTTGTAAGGCTTTTAAACCCAAATGATTCTACCCTGAGTTATAGTGGACTGAAAAGACTATGAATCTTTGAGTATATATAGTTCAGTAGCAAGGGCTGTGGACCTCATTGTCTGCTTACTGAAATCTGCTATGGAATACAGATATTGGTGTTTATGCCCTGTTACTGATGTTCTTTTAATGCAAAAAGTATCCTTTTCCAGACTTGATTGTGTGAACAGTGTTACTCTGTGTGTGTGATTATGCAGGGTCTGGTTGCATAATCACTTGATTAGTTTAGTTCAGTGTACCTACTGAATATGAAAACACAGAAAAACACTTGAGGAAGTGATTAGGATTGGACTTTTCAGGAAACTATTGTCGTATTTCTAAGAAAATACCATTTTTCTTTTTAGCTCCAGGCACAGTTCTTTTAAATACTAACAGTTTTATAAGAAAGCTTAATTAGTAGAAAAAATTGTATCACTTGCCATTTGGTCTGCACAAAAATAAACAGTGTTTTGAATGTGAAAATGCTAGAAGGAAAAACTAGGTTGCTAGTGCAAACCTTGTTTTTTGGGTCTTAGGGAATAGCAAATACTTAGTCGGGCAATGTTAATCCTCTCAAAGCAATTTCTCTTTAGGCCTTTTTTTTTAAATGAAAAAATAGAGTAATGGGGTAGGTCCGTTAGTATCCATTTTCTAAGCCTTGCAGTCAGCAGTGGAAGAGCCTTTGCTCTATTTCTTGAAAAGTCATACACAAGCCTTTACAGGTAAAATCTAAAACTGTCTTTAAAAAAAAAAAATCAGAGACATTTTGTCTAATGGAAACTGCCCAGGTTCTATTACAGGAAAAACATATATCTCCTATCTTGAAGAGAATTAGGTGTTTATATTCTATAACTGTAAGCATAAGAATGTATATTTAAGAGCTCCCATATTTCCTCCAGTGTGATGTTCAATCATTACATGTATTTGGTGAAATAGTTTCAGGTACTTATGCAAATACTAGCAATATTACATTTTCTTTAATACTAATGGTTGAAAATGTGAATGGAATTAAGAGTCAGACCCTTTGCAGCCTTACGAAGTAGCTGAATTTTTGCCATAACTTTAGCATTTTCAAGCATTATAGAGTCTTAATTATATCTAGATTGATCCTGGTTTCCATTAGTAAAACGTGATTTCCTAAAGAGAGAAGAGTCTGGAGTCCTTTCCCCCCAGCTAAATTAGAAGAAAAAGAAATTTTAAATTGTATTTCATGTGAACTACAGATGTTATTTTTCATTTCTGTTCTTTCTCTCTGAAATTTTAGGACATATTCAAGCAGTGGATGTGTGTACCTTCAGTACTCAGAGCAAGCTGTTGCGGTTTGGGTTCTCAGCCATGTTTGGGTTTGGTGCTCAGACTTTGGCTTTGGCGGAAAAACACCGTTGGATGCCCTCCAGTCAGAGGAAGGATTTTGCTTTTATCAAAACACTGGCAGATCTCAGGTATGCCATGAGATGTTATATTTTTCTAGGATTTCTCTTTTGCTTGAGTAAAATGCGATAATTGTGATAAAAATACAGACAGCAGTAGTTTAGCTGTCTTAGTTTCAGACAGTATTACACCAAACATGATGTATGTCCCTCTTACAAGTTAAAGAGGAGATGAATTCTGTACATTCAGCATCTCCTTAAAATCATCTTAACTCTGATAAAAGTCTATCTAACAGTCAGAGTATTGGTTTACATGATAGTAAATATCAATACTTTTCTAGGGCAGAGGAATGTGAATTATCATTTCTACCTCTACAAATTCCACAGGAAGACTCTCATGAGAGTGACAGGTAAGTAAAACTGAGTCAAACAGTTCCAAAGCTGAAGATGAAATTGTACAGATTCTTAATTTTGTTCCAATTTAATCAACAGGTGAAACCATCTTAAAATATATATTTATTTTGACAACTGCAAACTTGTACACACTGTGAAGTGTTCCCTGTGGAGTACAGAGGATTTGTTACAAGGCAGTCTTCCACTCAATATTATTGATTTGTTCAGTTCCATTAATATGTCAGTCCTTTCTGAAATACATGTTGCTTGAATGTGCAAAAATGACTTTAATTGTTTTACCTACATTTCCACCCTTTTAGAAAGAAGAAAGAAAAAATTAAAAACAAAGGTGAGTTTTTGCTTTTATGGTTATTTAAAGGTGAACTGTGTCTGATTAACTGGAGTAATACAGAATTACTCTGTTATATTTAGGTAGCAAGGATCAATGGCAGAAAATTCAGGGTCACTTCCTGAATGTGAGCATTATGGCAATCCCTTGTCTGTGTTCAATGGCACCAAGAGGCTTGGCACCTAATACGAGGTCAGTATGGGTTTAGAGAATTAGTCATGTCTATAAATTCTGACATCTTACCTTAAGACCTTGGCTTTTCCAGGAATATGAGCCTATGTTTAGGTAGTCTAGTCCCTCTGGAATGGGGGAGGGAGCATAAACTGCAGCAGACTTGATAATCCCAGGAATTGTAATCAGTTTTTGGATCAGGCAAATAAGGTCAAGCAGTCTAACTAGAATAATGAGTGGATAATTGCGGTGATTGAATTAGTTGGCAAGTCTGACTTAAGTAGTAGTCATTGAGCAGTCATCTGTCATAGGATTTGTCTACAAGTGGAAACTTCATTCTTGGATTTTATTTTACTTTTTCAAATATAAAGGTGTCCCTCATCTTCTGCTTTACAGCCAGCAAAAATGAAGTATGAATCTTTCCCATGCTATTAAGAACTAAAATTCACAGTGTTTTTGTTGTTGTTGTTGTGGGTTTTGTTTGTTTATTTTTTGGAGTTTTTTGGTTTGTTGTTTTGTTTTTGTTTTCCCTCCAAATTTGAGAAATGCACCTTCTACATGCAGGGTTTTGAGAAACAAACAAGTATGTAACCTACTTGGTTGTTGACATTGGCTCATTTTGCCTTTAGCTCCTTGTTCAGAGTATGCTTTGTGGTGGCCCAAACTGTTGTTAGGTGACAAATATTTTTACTTGATGTATCCACTAGACGATTAAGCAGAATAGCAAGTCCAGCACTCAGGGAGGTTTGTGGAATTAATCTGTTTTGTTTCATTTGATTATCATTAGGTGAAAATCTAGAGCTTTTTCTTCAAAACTACTGGCTCACCCAGTAGAACTTAACTTGTATAGAAACAAATATTTATGATGAAACTCTTACTGAGAAGTTTTCTTTGCTGCAGGGATCCTGCTAAACCTCATACTCCTCAAGATAATGCCCTCATGCTGTACCCTCTTAGGAGTTTTATTCTGCATTTACTGTGTTTATGTACCAGTCAGCAGGAAAATTCTGACAAGATTTTGAAGAAATTTTTCTCTTTTAGCTTTGCTTTATCTGGCCTGTTTCTCAATGACAGGGAATTTTGTGACAACTCCATATAATTATTGCAGGTTTGAGTGAGCCTATTTCTCTCCCAGTGTAACTGCTCAGTGGATCTCCCTGTCTTTTCAAATAAGGACAGCCTTTGTCATCTCTTTTTAAAAATAATCTTAGGAGTGACATCCAGCTAGTAGGGTAGGAAAGGTAGACTTTTTAAACAAGTGCTTCATTTGTCATAGTAAATAACATGTTGACTGTATGTCTCTTCAATACAGGAAATATAAATGTTGCACTAATTATTAGAGACTGTAGACCTAGTATAGACGAAACTCAGCTAGGTTTCTTCTCTCTGTCCTATTTCCCCAAGAAGTTTGTGCCATGTGAAGACATTTGAAGTGGAATGAAAGCTTTGACTGCTGCCTGTAACTCTGGTTACACAGTCTAAATTCACCAAAACATGTCAAGAGCCATTTAACTGTGTGCGCTGTGTGAGCTGTGTGGGACGTGTGTTTCTCACAGCATTGCTGTTGTGCTTTGCTGCAGATTGGGCTTTCAAGAGAATTAATGAGAATTCTTAGTCCTTTCTGAAGATGAAAGGTGCTGAATGCATTGCCCTGTAGCCTGCTGTCCTTTTTATTTAAACAAATATGATAAGGAGGCAATTTTTTAAATGTCACCATCACTGTTTTCTCAGTCAGCAAAGTAATCCTATGCTAGGTGACTTATTTAGCGGTTATGTAAAAATTACCCTCCTCGACAGTGTGGTATTGTAGTCTGAGAACATACCTGATGCAGTTGTTCAGTAGCCAAAGAACTATCAGTGAGGAGAGAGCCATGGTGGTAGGCTGGAAGTATTATTTTTTTTTAAATATTCTTAAGATATTTTCCAAGCATACATGCTGGATAAATAAATAAATAACTGTATTCATATGTATTCTGAAGATATGCAATACATCATCTCTGTACAGAACAGAGTCTCATCAGCGATTGTCATGTTCATCCAATACTCTTGCTGAACACTGATTTGTCTCTATTAATTCAAATGGGACGTAGGCATGGTTGCATTGAGATCCAGGTTGTTACCTTCCTTTCAAGGTACAGTTGCATTAGAGTCTGTGAATTGATACTGGCTTTTTCTCAAAGATGCTAAAATATCCACAGTGACTGGATGCCTAGAACCATTGAGCATCTGTAGGGCCTTGTCTTGTTGAATCTCTAGTATTTGTTTTATCATGTACAAAATTATTAAACTTTTATGTGCCTTGGGAACTGTGTAAATAGAACTGTACTAAGAACTGCTAAGAGAGTTTGGATGGTGGCACAGTTGAAGATGGGAAGCTTTGTCAGGGCAGCATGGGGGGTGTTGGAGGGGTGAGTGAACCCATCTGCACTGGGGGATATGATGGGATGGTGTTTGCATGCACCGTGGGTTGTTTCTTGGTAAAGCTTTGCCTCACAGCACTGATGGTCATCGTTACGTTTTGCTGGAGAGAAGAGTAAAAAGATAAATTTGTGAGTCCCTGATGTATAAAAACCATCTGTTAACTGGAAAAGAAAGGTTTTCTTAGATTATATGTATTGTGTGTAATAAATTATGGATATGGATAAGGGAGTACAATTTTATTACTGCAATGTATGTTATAAATATATTGATGGTCAGTGGGTAGTTTAGATTGATCTGTGGGGTGGGGGTTGGCAAAAAGATGTAAAAAATGCATTGACACTATCCTATGCATTTACTCTTTTTAAAAAATTTTCTTTTTAATCATGCTATTGAAGAGGCTGTTAAAGTTCCAAATCAATGAATTTTCCTTTTGGAACTAAACTGGTCTTCTTTTCAGGTTGAACAATGGAAGCATGGCTCTTATTGTTGTACAAAATACTTCTCGAACAGAGTTTATAAAGCATCTGAAAAGATACACCAGCATAAAAAATCAGGTACTGTTAATTTCTTTCTGGTGTTTATAAAAAGAACAGTTAATCATTAAAGTAGACAAGCTGCAAGAGTTAATGCTAGCATCCTCATAAGGAGACTTAGCTTCCTGTCAGAATACATTAGCCCCCTTTTTATCTGATGTTTTTTCTTTTTTTTTTTTTTAAATCACTAGACTAATACAGATTAGCCTATTTCAGTCCATCTGTTGTGGTTTAAATTGTATTTGTGTTGTACCATAGTTTGATGGGTGTAAAGCCCTTTCACCACACTAAGGAAATCCATGCTGTGTCTGAATTTTGTGTAGTAGAGATCAAGAATGCAGACTGGGGAGCATTATGCAACTCAGTCAGAAATTGGTAAAGTTCATTATTTCAGAGGATCGCTGCATGCTGTCCTGGTAGCAGTGGTTTATGAGTGTTGATTTTTAGCAGGTATGCATTCCATTTTGTTATGAGTGTTTGCAGAACTGCATTTGAAAATTGTGGTCATTATTCTGTCTTTGAAGAGAAAAATGAAGCATCCAAACATAGGGCTCATTGCTGTCCTCCAGACCCACTGCATACCCTTAGCACTGGTACTCATTCACATGTTACAGGTTTATGTGAAATTGCTTTAACACAAAGGTTTGGGTTTGAATTCAACAGTCAGAGAGTGTGGGGGAGAGGTGGGTAACAATTCCATGTGACAGCACTAACAGCTGAATTTAGGAAATAGTTTAAGCTTTTCACTTATGCTTTTGGAGGAAGGCCTTGCTTTTCTCTCTGCCTTTGTAGTTAAAAATCAGACAAGAAGATTTGGGCTCTACTTTGAAATTCAGATGTCCACCTACTAGAATTCTGACTATTCTGGTGTAGAACAAGATTACTGGTAATGATGAACAGAGCACAGGAAAATATCTGGTTGGATTTACACACATTCTGAAAGTATTTGGCATGTGCAAAAGGTACCCCTCACCTGGAGACTGATTGAGCCCAATATGGGAATGTAAATGGAATACTACCATTTTTTTCTAAGGCACTATTTAGGATAAAAAAAGTATATTAATATATAAATGCTAGCTGGAATACACAGTCACTCATGGTCAAAGCTCAAGTTAAATGTTCCCATTTACTTATGACAAAAAAAAAAAAAAAGGCCAACTTTCCAGCTTTTTAATTTCAAGTAATCCAGTTTGTTGCTAAGCTACCACCTGTATCTTTCAACTTCATTTAATATATATCTGTGTTTGGTTTAGTTCAATTTTCCTTTTGTTGAGACATACACAGTTCAAGAAGTAAAAGTACAACCAAGGCTTACAAGTGGACTTGATGCCAAACAAACTACGTATCTGAATGCTGCTTCTGCAGAGGGAAATTACCCTTGGAATATAGATGGAGACTTAATGAAAGCAGCGTCAGAAGTTCACGTTCGGTAAGGTTAAATACTGCGTTTAGAACCTCTAACAGATTAGTCCTGTAATCTAAACTGTGTTACATTTGTATATAATACAGATGACACCAAAATTAAGTGTTTCAAATGCTCTTAGAATAGCACTGTTGTGCTTAGAAAGCAACATGTGTGAGGTTAAGAAAAACATGTAGTTCTTCAGTTGCGGGAAACTTAATGTTGCTTGCAAGTATTTTACCATATCTAGGATCTAAGAGACTACAAATACATAGGGAAATGGGAGGATTATCAGTGAAATCAAATGGGCATAGCTCATTTTTCTGCAGTGCACACAGGATTAGTTGAAGGCATGCAGCTTGGAGTAACTGTCTGGTATGTAAATAAAAGGTAGATCTTGTGATAGGATATATAATATGTACTTCTAAAGATGACCCTATAGAAATTGTCAAAATCTAATTCACCTTGATTTATTTCCAGGTAGCAGCTTGTACTTAGTTGTTTTCCCCCTCAACCTCAAGAAGCAGCACACCCATTGCAAGAGTGGATAAGTTGGATTAAGTTTGACTTTCTTGCTTCACAGGGTGCATCCTCAACTTATTGATCTCTATGGAGTGAACACTGATGACCTGGAGAGTTCCCAAGCAACGTGCAACTGCATATAGAAGGGACACACTGGAAGTTCTGTAATAAAGCATCCTTTTCTCACCTCTATGCAGTTTTCCAGCGTGCCAGACTTGCACTCACTGATGTCAGTTGTTGTTGCAGAAGCTTAACTGGGATGTTTGTATTATTTCTAGTTTTAAATTTTATCAAGTTATATATATTTTATCAGGTTGTATTTAACTGTATAGAAGCTGTTACGCTTAACAAGAAAAAATAAAAATTGATTATATTGGTCTCTTACAAATTTGGGGGTTGGAGAAGCGTTATCAGAGTAGAAGAAAATATTTTTTCTTTGAAGTTATTCTAGATTTTTTTAGTTTGAGATGCTTTAAAGTCTGCTGCTGCTATCCATGTTGTCAGATGACTCAGTTCAACTAGAGCTGGTGAGTGTAGGTAAGGTACCCCCTCATGCTGAAGAATGGTGACAAAATATAGTTTTATGTATTTATTTTTAAACAAGTACTTCTATTTCTAGTTATGATTTTTAATGTTGCCTTAATGTATTTTCTCTGAAAATGTTTCTATTCAAATAATATAAAAGTTTATGCTGATGTCCTAATAGGACTTTTCTTTGTTCAAATGTATTTTTAAAACTACTCCACGCAAAATAAATATTTTCTCTACCCTCAAACTGAAATGTTATTCAGCATAGATTTTGTTGTTGCTGAGAATAAAATTATGATAAATAGTTTTGGTTTGCCTTAAATTCTTACAATTTCCTTATAAAGCATAAACATAATTTTTTGAGTGGTTTATTTGTAACTAATACGTAATACAATTATTTGAGATGACAGCAAATTAAGACTATAGTCTTTCTGGGAACTGGCTTTCTCTGAGATGATGAAAAGTAGCAGACCAACATGTTTTTCCATCTGCAGGACCATAGGGATAACAAATGTTTTCCTGGTCACTCATCTATGAATCGTTCAGGAGGCAGCTGACAAATAATGGTATGAAAGCTGCGTTGCCATGGCTGGAAGGGGTTGTTTTAAGTTCTTTCTTGAGTAGCAGTCAACTGTAATGTGAAATCCTGCGCTTTGAAGATGTTACTAAATCAAGGGCTTAAGCTTTTACAAGAGATCTATAGCTACTGTATGGTTTTAAAGTTGATGTATCCCAAAAAGTAATTTTAAGATGCTAAGACAATTCAGGCTAAACTTCCTAAAGTTGTCTAAAAAGGCAGTTACAGCAACAGTTTACATAGATTTAACTGTTATTAAATAAGTGAAAATTAACAAAAGAATTAAATTTGCAGAAGAAACAGCATTCATGTATTTAACTTGTTTGGGTTCTTTTTAATAAAATGAAATCAAGTGATACTTTATAATCTTGCCATCAGCAGGACATTGTACATTCACTTTTTTGTCAACCTGGTTTATAAAAGCTTCATAATTTTGCTTCATATCATAAGAACAGGCAGCCACCAGTTACATCTTAACAATCAAATCTGAATAGGAAGTGTACAATTTCCAAGGCAACATTATCTCATGTACTGACTTAAGTAAACTGTTTCAAAGAGCAATAAAAAGCTTTGGTTTCACTTCTTTGCATTGTTTGTACTCAAAAGAACATTAATGCTTTTTCCAGTATTTGAGGTATACTTTTCACAGTATGCTGTAATGTCAAACTAATTTCTGTTCAAACATTTTTTGGTTAAAGTGCAAAAATTCACTAAAGCCATGTGGAAGATAAGCATTTTGTGTACACTTTCACAGACTTGCAAGAAAATATTTCATTCTTGACATACTTTATTTTGACTTTTTAAAAAAATATATGCACATTCATTTGTCCTTGCACTGTAGAAGTTTTGAGAGGAAAACATACTTTGGAGTATTCCACATCTTTGGCATCAAATGCAGTGAAAGAAAATTACAAAATGGTCCCCACTACCTTTAGAATTGACAACATGGCTTTGATGGCACCAAGCACTGTATTAGCAGAAGTGCTTGCTGAAGGCACTTGATACAGCTTCTGAGTCTCAGGCCCATTCCCATAGGATGGAGCAGCTTCAAAGTGTATGTACAGATGACAGTTCCTTTGCAGTTCAGAAGGACATCAAAGGTGGGGCCAGAAAGGCCATGCTGCACGTTGGTGTTGGAATAACTTGTTATTGAAGGAGCTGTACGTTCTCCAGTTGTACTGGGGAGCACAGTAACATTTTTTCCCGTGGATTGTACTATTCCACCAAAGCTAGGTGGCAGTGCAAACTTAGCTAGTGAAGAAACCTCCCGCAGGAGCAGAGCAGTGGTTGGATCCACGCTGCTGTTCAGACACTTGCCTTCCCGCTGCGTGGCTGCTGAGGGTGCATGTTTGGATGGGAGTTATCTGACAGCTTCACAGGAACCCAAGTGAGCTCTCCAAATTACTTCCTTAGTAAGTACTTTCAGGTAAAGGTTGGCACATCTAAAGATAAATTTTGGCCCATTAAGGTTGGCAGTTGGAGTCTCGGGGTATTGCATGTCTGTTTTGTCAGGTGAAGTCTTTTTTTTTTTTCAGGTTCTGGAAGAATGCCAGCACTAAATACTACTATGATAAGTATTATAGAAAAATCTTCAAATAAATAAAAATAAATACTTGCTTTAAAAAACCCCACATAGAAATAGTTCATTGGAGAAGTCCAAAACATCATGGCAGCACTATCTGAGGAAAGGATGAAACAAGTAATTCTGTCATGCTTGCAAGTACCATATTAAAGATAGCAATGAATTATGATCTACAATACTGTACTCTTTCTACAGCTGCATATCCAGGCTACTCCACACAATTCCCTGCTCTAAATTTACCTTTGCCCTTCCTGTTTTGGCTTGCCTGGGTGTCTGAGTCTCTTCAGTGATGTGACTGTGCCTGTGAAGCCAAAGCTTACGAGCTTCTGATAGCTGTATTCTACATCCGTGCACTCCACTACAGTCCTTCCATTGGTTTAAGCTAATTTACCATTGTCAAACTGCCAAAGCAAGATGAGAGAGGATTTCTTCTTTAATATCTAATCAAAATACTATTCAAACTTCAAAGTTCCTAGAATAACACAGGCTCATGAGTTTGAAATCCGACTATCCAGAATTGGCAAAAAATTATTACTTCCTAGAAACATTTCTTTCCATTAAGTAATTCTTCTCTTTATCTTTAGTGTTCTTCTGTCTGTTTGAAACCATAGATATCTATATGGCGTTTCAAATATTACCATGAGACTTCAGAACAAACTGTTTTACCATTTTCATATTACAACAACAGTGCTGTAAGGTGTAGTCCTCCATGCAGTTCAAGGAAATAAAGGGTGTTTTAAGAGAGAGCCCAAGGCCTAGTTTTCTTGTTGCTGATGTTTCTTCTGCGAATTAACCTGAATCTCAATTTCTTCATTTTAAAATCAAATGTTTATTTGCCATTTTAGTCATCTTTGTTCCCAGTTGTAAATCTCCAGCTGTCTCTTCTGTTTGTGTCTTGAGGGACTGGTTTGTATGGCCTTTTGAAAAAACCAATCTGAAATACATAATTTTGGGATCTGTTGTCAGCAACCTTTTGTTATCAAATCTAAACCATAAAAGATGAATTAAAATAAAAATGCATATGTATGGTAGTTATGAATTACGGTATTTGCCATTGGTTTGTCATATGAAGTAATCAACTGTTAGTCATCAATCAAAAAAGTAGGTTTGTTTTTTTTTTCTTTTATTTTTTGAGAGGCTCTCCTGCAGAAAGCAAGGACATAGGAGCTTGTGAACTGGAACAGTCCACAGGATCCTGTATCTTTAAAAATGTGAACTAGTAATAAAACTTTCCTGTTAAATTTGTTTCATTTCTACACTTCCATGAAAAAATGATGTCTGGAGAAAGCCTCCATGTAGGTAAAGAGGTGAACAATCTCTTAATTGCTTGTCAGAGAAGCTGCATCTCTCTGAGTTTCCACTTTCACTTATGCACAGATTTTTTTTTTTAGTAATTATGTTGCATTTTGAAGTCTTGAACATTTTACTCTGGTATGAAACTATGTTCTAGACTATTAGTCATCACATGTCAAGGGACAGTAAATGTGGAGCATCATCCCACCAAAATGATCCATTTCATATCATTAAATTAAATTGCATAAATCATTTGCAAACATGACGTGTCATATAAAACATTGTAAAGGAATTTGTTGTGTTGAATAGCAGAAAATGTAGAATATGCAGAAGATAAAATGAAGAAAAATGGAGAAGTACTTTTGAAAAAAAAAATCATAAGTTACAGAAGGGATTATCTTTCTTCAGAAAGGACAGATGATAATAAAATGTTATTTATCCTTTAACCTGCATTAACAGATCCAAAACCCCTCCAACAGTGTGAATTCCTGACTTGAGAATGACTAAGAAATGCTGAAAACGTACCTTCCATAATAGAAATGAAAGAAGCAAAAGCAAGATAACACCAATCATTAAACCTAACGAAATAATTAGCACAGTAACATGGTATTTTGGTTGTAGGTGGTGCATTCCTTCCAAATAGACCTGAAAAACAGAAAATAAGTTTAGTGCTAACTGATTATTTTTTCCCCTGAAAGATACTAAAACAAACTAGGAAGATTTAGTTACATTCTCAAGTAATGAATTCATTGCCTACATATAGATATGTATAGAGTTCCACAATTTTAATTGCTGTTGGTTTTTTTCTACTTTAAAAAGTTTATCACAAATTCATTAAGAGAATCCTTACATATGCCACTTGCTTGTCCTTATGTAGTTCAATAACTTTTGCATTTTTTTCTGGCCAGGCTGTTGCTCTTACTTCAAACTTCAATGCTGATGCATCATCCTGATTAAAAAAGAATAAAATTCTATCTTTTAAAAAAACAACTTCAAGACATTGATTCCTGCCCAGCAGAAATGGTAACACAGCTGCTCACAGAAACAGAATCTCATAGAAACACACAATGGTGCCTTTTTCTGATCACAAAACAAATTAGACCAGAAGCTGGAATGAAGCCAGGTTGGATTTTACTTAAGTCCACATCCATGCTGCTTTTCTTAGAAAAGTACAATTATGAGTGGAAATTAAATCCCCATCCTACATAACCCAGCCAGAATAGGCCAAGCAACACATACCAGAAAATAAAATGATAAACTAAAATACATATTTTTCAGTGCTTTTCATTTTTCATACATGACCTTGAGCCTCAGCATTGAAAATATAAAATAGGTTAAAACCTAAAAGAATTAGGTTTAATCATACTGTTTGCAAAGATAGATTAATAATTAGAATGTATATGGAAAGAATACTGCAAATGTGCCCTGAAACATTCCCCTCAAGTATGAAAAACTCAAGTGTTACCATTTCTAAAAGTGAAGGAGTAGCCTCCAGATGCAACTGAACAGTGGCTTCTTTTCCACTCTCCATATTTCCAAGCTTGCAATATATTTGTAAGCAAAGGCTGTCATTTTTCATGCAGTACTGTAGAAGGGAGGGAAAGATTGAAACTTAAGTTTATCAACTTTATAATCTTAGTATTAAAGACACTCAGGAACTGAGGAAAATTAAAAGAACCATGTTTGCAAACTGAGGGTAGAACTCCAGGTTGTAATCCATCACTGTCATTCCATAGGTACTAAAGGTGCAGCTCCTACTAGTTACATTTTCTGGCACTTTTTTTGATGTGGAAAAGACAGTATTTGATCTGCACACTTCATGTAATTAAGATAAAACCTATTTTTCCCTCATGCATCATTTTCTATTTGTTACTGAATGTCTTCTGCTACTCTGCCCACTCATTCAGCCCTTTGGCAGTTCTTTGTAGGTGGCTTCAGCAATGTGTCATTAATCAACTTTCTCATTTCAGTTCTCACCTCTTTCACTAAAGTTACTTATGACTACACTGAACTTACCACAGTTCCCACAAATCCTTGGAAGATGCTCTGGTGAGCTCATTATGTAAGATATACACTTGTCTTAAGGCTCATTCATACAGTCATTTCTTTCCCACTGATGCTAAAAGACAGGTCTTACCATTTGTCTCTTAGCAGGCTTTGAAAAGAAAGTGACAACATCCTTTAAAATATTTTCTCTTTTTTCTGCTGCAGTACAGTTTCTGGGATATATATTATAGAAGCACTGTCCAACTGTTGTCTGAAAAGACATATAACATCATTACCTTTAGAATTTAAATATCAGTTCAAAATCAGAATACAGATTTCTGAAAGGCTCAAAAGAAATGTAAATTTTATTTCCAGAATTCTGAAACACATGGAGCTGAAGATAATCCTGTTCTTGTTCACTCTGCTTCACCATAGCTAGCAGATTAAAGACATACTTAGTATGCTTTGCTTCTCTTCTTCACAGAATTCATAAAGCTAATAATATACTACGTAACCTGTGCTTACCTTGATATCCAATGTGTTGAATAGTTTGAAGTCCATGGGTGGAAAAGCATTTGGTATCATTATCTCTAAGTTAGTGTTTGGAGACATGCTTGGTCCTGTGTTGATAACCTTGTGGGGGAAAGTGTTTACAGTTAAAGCTTCAATGGTAGCTATTTAAGTAACAACAAAAAAACAAAAAAAAGACCAAAAAACCCCCAACTTCACAGAGTAGGGTAGCACCTGCACCGTTAAGCTGTCATGAAAGTGGATTCTGCTGGGAGTTTGAACATCTCATTTCATTCATTCTGTAGGTTTCCTGAATTCTTCACTCCTCCGAAGCCAATGAGTAAGTAGTGCTAATCTGTGATGACTACCCTGAGGTCATACAGACTTCCAGGAGAATGTGCAAAAGGAACTAGGAGAGATTTATGTTTAAACTCCTGCTTTTAATCCATTGGAGACAAATTTGTTACCTACAGATCCTCTCATAAGGAGCTCCTAGTTCCTTTTTCTTACTGTACCCTTTTAAAGTGTTTCTTAATGGAAAAAGTGGCAAGTCAGAACTGCTCTACCACTTTCAATCCTGCTTGTCCTAAGAGGTTTTTCCCTGATCACTCAGTGGAAGATTTTCCAGGCCAAACAAACTGTTCTAAGAGGGATTAACAGCAACTTCCCATCACCAATGCACAAGTTACTCACTGTGTCCTTGTACTCCTATAAAAGTTCCCTTACTGACTGCACAGACTGTCACTACATACACTAAGCATCAACCTTCAAAACAAGGATGACAGGGTTAACAAAGGAAAACTCTTACATGGAAAGTGAAGTTGATATTCTCCTTCATACATGTAACTGGTAAACCTTTATCTTCTGTTCCATAAACAAACAAAGCTGGTGACACAAACCTACAATGGATTAGAAGCTGTTAATTAATGGAATTGCTATATATGCTTAGCACAAATTGTTGCTCTGTGCTGCCACCTGTAAGACTGGTTCTAAGAAAATATTGAAGCTTGTGTTTAAGTAAATCTAGGAACACAGAGTAGAAATCCTCTACCTTTGCAGTAGAAATTATCTACATTTGTACTCTTTCCTCTTAAAAAAGGCAGATGAATCAGAAAAAGCTCTAAATCCTCACCCAAAACTATGCTCCATGAATGCCCCACAAAAAATCAGAATATGGTACATGTTAAGCAAGGAATTTAAGGATCTGCTATGCTCCTATTAACTACCTCTTTCTGTTAAAAAAAGAAAAATCCCAGGTTTTAAAAAATATTAGTCTGTCAAGAGACAAGTTTGATGCACAATAGATACCAATGGTCTCATCTCACAACTGTGCAAACAAATCTTAGAAGTTTGTGGGTCAGACCCCAGGACAGCTGTGCCATCTCATTCCCAGGATTTTTCAGCTACATCAGACTTCTGCTTAAAATCTTTGTGGATTTAGAATAGTAACAAGACAACAGTTAATGGAACCTGACTTACCCATGAGTGTTTAACTCAATCTCATATTTTAGAGGTATAGTTAAAGTTAGCGTGTTATCCAGCAACATGTTCCCATCTTCATTTTTACTGTGAAAATACAATGAAAGAAAAGTCTGTATTGAAGGGATCATCACATACTATGCACTATTTCTGTAAACCAGTACTAAATAGACCTTTCAGCTTATAAAAACCAAAATATTTTATTGGACACAACATGTCAGGCACTGAAACCCCCCCACATTCTATACATGCAGAAACCTGCTCATTATTTAAATATCTATTATATGGGGTTTATTGATAGTTTCTCTTTCTGTACAGATATGCAACCAATGTACTTTCTTGCAATTGTGCTTTGCTATGTCTCTCCAGTGTTTCCTAGTCTGTTTTCCCAAGCTAGTAGTATTTTTCATAGAACAATTTTTATTAGACTTTACCAGGTAGCATTTATGATGATGTCAAGGTCCTCCTCTGCTCTGGTAAACGAGCTTGCATCCAAGAGGAAACTATAATCCAGCTGTAGAACAAACAAGTTTTACTTATATTAAATGGTTGTGTATCTTAACACAGTTTAAATACAAGTATTTTATTAAACTCATTTAGAATTTCCTGTTCTAAAAAAATTCAGAACTAAGAAAAGCACTTGCTTTTTGTGTCTCCTACTCCCTTTCTATTGACCTAACACATTTGTCCATAGCCTTAGTCAGCTCACTTGACTAGAACCCAAACACAATCAGTGGATGCATAATACAAACATTATTGTCCCTTAATGAATTATTCCAGGGACTGTTAAGTAATTAATTTTAAAAGTAGCAGGAGGGATACAGATACCAACATGGTAAAAGATGTTAGTTGGGAATGAAGAAGAGAGGATTGTGAAAAACAAGGGAGTTTTTTCCCTGTGAAAATCCTCATAACATATTTAGGGTGTTTCTAAAGCTAGAAATTCATCCATAGCTTACCTTTGATTTTTGATCTACATACAAATAACCAACACTGCACTCAAGTTTCACTGCATGAATTTCTTTATCTAACACTTCACAATGTATCTGTTTTTCTTCCTAAAATAAAGGACAAAATTATTAAAACAGTTTTTCCCCCCAGACCTTTCAAATTACATGCACACACTGAAATTGGGTGCTTTACATTTTCCTGAACTATGCAGTTGTTATTTCACTGATGCAAATACACAGGACATTCATATAATTCACAACCATTTTAACATGACATTTTATATCGGTTACTGTATTCAGGTCTGCTGCTTGCTTACAGTGAGGGTAAGGCACAGGCATCAGTCCTAGACCCACTCATGTTAAAAGCCAGCCTCAGAAAGATGGATCAGGGGGATTCTACATAGAGAACAGTTATTTTTTAAAAGGCAGAAAGAGAGTACAGTTAGATTTGTCACTTCTCGTAAGCCTGTGTATTTGTCCAAAGAGAAGACCCAATGAGATATTTGTCAACGCTGAAAACATGATCCTCAGACAAAAAGAAGCCATAACATCCTGAAACACATTTATAAACATCTTTTTTATTATTGAAGTTGTTACTGAAATTATTTAAGTCACCTGAATTGATTAAATTGCACTTGATTTAGGGAGCTAGAAGTCAGAGAACTTAAAACCTGGCATTTTGTCAGCTTTCTTTGGTGGGAGGGGGATGTGTGCGTAGGTTGACAGTATCTGAAAACACTCAACAATCCATAACATAATTTGAAAAATGCCTAGCTGAAAAAGAAGACTATCAAAGGATTACTGTTTGAGATATCTTTTTCTTTTTGTTCTTACCAATTCTAAAACTCGAATGAAGTAAAGACCTCTAGGGATTTGAATGTGGAGGACAGTTTCATAAGCATCATCTCCAATATTAAGCAGAGAAACGTTCAACAATAAAGTCTTCATACTTCCAACAGCAAGATATGTTTTCTTGTCATGAGGCCTATAGAAATAATTATAATGAGTGATATGTAATTCTATATACAGCTTGTATGCAAAAATTTTCCTCCACTGCTCTTTTAGTTCCTTTCAGTTGCTTCTGACAAATCTCTATTGGAGATGCAAGGAAAGGTTTTACTCAGTCCTTTAACTGGGGGTGTGAGTTATAAGATGGTCAGCTCAGTCTGTACCTTTTAAAGCCCAAAGTGGTTAATGTCAGAGCAAGAAAATTGTTATCAGTCCAGTTGTGCTTCTGGCCTTTACAAATCAGTCCTTCCCTCTACAGACCAGAATAGCAATGTTCCACTGCTACAGTATTGTCAGGCATTATTTCAAAATTCACTCTTTGCACCCAATATAGAATTGGTCACAAAAAAGGCAAGTGAACATGCCTATCTTATGATCTATGTGATGTTCTATAATCATGTTACAAGTACAAATATCCTATGGGGGGTTAAAAGTAAACTTCAGCTTGACATTAAAGTTTAATTAAGACTTGTAGAAAGGCTGCCTAGAAATAGACATTTATCAGATATTCTGGCTTGAAACCAAAGCATTAGTCACCGAACACCTTTGGGAAAGAAGCTGGCACTTAGAAAGCAACAGAAGGCAAAAGCACTGCATAAGCAGATAGGTTCCAAGACAAAAGCGAACTAAAGAAAAACACAATGTTAACATTTCAGGAGCTTGTCAAGTTTAAGTTAAATTTTAACATTGTTTTACTAGTTAAATGCCTACCATTCAGTCATCTTGTATGTGTTAAAGCCGAGCTCATTAACAATATGCTGTCACAAAGATGCCTCCCAGCTTAACACACAAGTACACAAAAGCACCAGGTGCACATCTGGGACTACAACAAAGCTGAACTAGAGCTTTTCCCTGGTAATCATATTTCCTTCTTCATTAAAAGAATGCATGATGCAGACTAGAAATTTACAGACCAGGCCAAAATCTAAGCAATTTAAACAAAACATGATAGTGTGTACATGAAGACTCGTAACTCAGAAAGTAAAGCATTATATTGCCACCTCTGCTTTCATTCTTTTAAAACCAAAAGCGTTTGCTTTGCTCTTCAAGGATAATGAATGCATTCTGTCTAGACAAAGTAAATTAATCCTTCCCAGTTTTTAATCGAGATTCTAGGGGCACTAGGAAATTTAAGGTGATACTTCACACTTTATCAAGATATTTTGACTATTTATTTGCACTGCAAATCTGCTACTGGTACCTAATGTCAAGGGTATGTTGGAATCTGTTTTCCTTTCCCAGAGTTTTGAAGTACTTACATAACTGCATTGCTAATGTCATGAATGAAAATGCTGCACATCTTTCTTTCTGGAAGGTTTACGAGCATTCAAACAAAATAATCATCCAGCCTAAGAAAATTAAAGGGCTTAAAACTCATGCTACAGACCATGTGTTAAAGTAGGCAGAAAGATACTTACCTTACTCTGAAATCTGAATATGAAAAAGCCTGCGCTCAGGATCAGACAGGTGTGATAAATCACCATTATATGTTTGTCATCATCTTTCAATGTCATTTTAGGTTGTTCAAACTAGTATTTTGATTCAGCTGGAATCAACTTTAACAGTGATAAACTGCACAAGAAAATCCAGCTCCCATAGAAAATACTTAACTAGCTGAGATTCACAAGAGGTACAATTTCTCTTTTTGCACCCTGAAACCCCACATTTCTCACTTTGAAATATAACAGTCAGTAAAGAAAAAGCTTGTGATGATAAAATATAGCTTAAAATAATTAAGAGGCTCTTTTTCCTCATTAATTTGAGAATATTACATCTTCAGTTTCATACTGTTGATTGAGACTTTGTAGAGCGCAAATACAATATTTTCAAAAGAGCAGCAGAAATAGCCAATAGCTTTTCAATTTAACAGCAGTTATAATGTCTGCATCAAATATGCATTGTGCAGTGTGTCTTAGCTCAGTTATATATGAAATACAAACTACAAATTTGTGTTTTTGTGAAGATGTATTTTATGAGCTGCAAAATCTTCTCAATATGCAACACCAGTTCTTTAATTATATAAATTTCTGTTACATTTCCTGGAAGATTTCTGATTTTAAAACATTCTTCAGCTAAACACAACTTTACTCCTTGTATTTTCTCAGGGAGTCCACAGTCTACTTTTGCCAATTATTGTTATTTATATACAAAAGATTAAGGAATAATTGAGATAAAATCTAACTGAATCTCTTTCAAAAAAATGAATGATACATTATACTTACTTTGGAAAAACAACTTTTCCAGAAACTCTCAAGTCAGCAGAACAATTTTCTTGGGAGCAAAGTCGTGCAAAAATAAACTGTAAAAACCCAAATTAAAAAAAAAAAAAAAAGTCATTTCAGTGGATTATGCTTATTATAGTGAGTAACAAGAAATAAACCTATCAGCTAGTAACTATCTGGAAGTGTCTAATAGCTCTTATTCCTAATATATAAATCAGTCAGTCTATGATTTACCATTCTGAGCATCCAGTGTAACAGTGGAGAGGCTTCCAGACTCAGTCTCTCATAGGTCAGTAAAACCAACGGGTGCATGTTCAGACAATTTCTTTTAAAGTGGTTCATAAAGAGGGCAGAGTGTTTTAGAAGCCCCAGAACTGATGTCTCTGCAGTCTCTCCTATGACACAGCAAATGAACTTTTCCATGATTTTCTTTACCCATGTTTTCCTTACCATACTGTTAGATTCAACGAGAGTAGAGACAACACGAGTTGCACGTCTGTGTCTTGCTTACCAGTGTGCTATAAGCAAATTTATGCACCTATATTCAACACCCTCTTTCTTTCTCTATAATTCTGAGGCTTCTATAACAAAATTTTGAAAGAAGAAGAAAAGGCAAAGCATGCCATATAAAAGAAGCTTTTACATATCTCACGAATTCTGATGATCAGCTGTATCTCAGTTACATGGAGGTTACTATTTGTGAAAAGTCACAATGCATTTATGACCATTGGGTAGTTAAAAATTCAGTGTATTCTGACTTGCTAAAGTCAAAATCTATTAACTCTTAAGGGTTTTTTTGAGGAAAAAGTTAATCTCATATTTATGAAAGGATACTCCTGGCTTCCCCCACAGACTTTGTGTTTGAAAACCTGCAATACCTTCAAAGAACTGATAGTATTTCAGCAACATCATTGAAACACTTCAAGATTTATACCAACCTGATATTGTGTATTTAACAAAGAATTCATTTTAAAGAACAATTTTATACTGGAAGGTGACACATACTGTGTAGTTGAGAAAGAATGGGTATTTCAAAGGGTGCATTTCATACGTGTGTGGCCTGAGGTAGACAGTATTATATATTCTGGCAAGCTCTCTGCACATACCTTTTATTTACTTTTAAATCAAAATAAATACTGTATACAAGTTCTGCAAACATTATTTTTTTAGCAAAAAAATTAGGCATGTCTTTAGCATTCTAGTTTATTAATTATGGTCTGGAAAATGCATTCCTTTGCATGCTGTGGATCTGTGAAGCATTTTTAACTGAAGACTAAAAAATGAATATTTACTTACTGCATTAGAAAAAAAGAACCCATACACTGACCTTGCTTTTTATAATATCTTTTTCCTTCCTCCGTTGAAGAACAGGTTGAAGTGGGGGAAATTCTTGAGCATTTCTTTTCTGTAGAATATGATGCCCCAGACGATAACTTGCTTCAACATGCACAGGAGTCAAGATATCCCTTACATCTTTCTATGAAAATTGGAAACCTAATGAGTTAATCATATAAGACAAGACATGTATGCTTACGTCTTAAAGTTATAGGGTTGCCTAGAACTAACTAAAACAGCAACACTTATTTTTTACATGTAAAATAATTCCACATGGCTCCTATAATTTTCCAGACATCTTTGCTGCTGAAGGGGGCAATCAGAAATGCAGAAAAGCATATTCTGCCCAATGGAAGCATCAGGCATTTCAGAATGGAACAGTCTCCTATTAAGAGAAATCCTATTGAATAGTGAACCTAATTCTGTCAATAATCCAGCCTTACAGCATTTCACAGGTGTGTACTGCCCAAGTAGGAAAAAAGGCAAAAGTTGGCTAAAATAAAGGCAACCAGTGGGATAATGCCAGACAAACCCTCTGGGTATTTCTGCAGGAAACCAAAGGAGTTCTCCAACATAACCACTGAATCAGGTATTGCATTTTATTTTTCTGCCTCTATTTCCCAGTCTGTATGACAAAGATTGAACCCCTAAATACATGACTATTTTATACATGAAGCCTTGACAGCATAGGAATGTTGCAGATCATAGCCCAAACTTCCTACCTGTGAAAATTGAACAGCTTAAAGCACCAAGTACTAGCAATAGCAAACCTGATTAAATTATCCCCTAAATGTAGGGGATAGATAGACACTGATTGTCCCTCCACATGGCCACTTCTTTAATTCTTATCTGCAAGCTTGCATTGGCCAAATCACATATTATCTAATTCATAATTATTTTCCACAAGGTCTTCTCAGCATCTGCTTTATATTACTGCCATTATACTAATTAGCTATTAATTAGCCTTTACTCAAAACACATAAAATTTATATTGTCTCTTGCAAGGACTGTTCTTGACAGACATTCACACTTACTTAAGTTTAGGAACTTCAGTGGGTGGAAGGAGATGCTTATAATGCCATTAATTAAGAATTAAAAAGAAAATTGAATTCTATGGAGGGGAAAAAACCCTAATGATAGACTATAAGAAGTGATGAGCCAAACCAATTCCTTCCTCCTACACAAATGTCTGTGGATGCTGGTACAGCAATCTGTACAAGGCTGGCTGTCAGTTAGATCTCAGTTTACAAAACTCTCATAAGTGGCAATTTGCCATTGCTCCTGTAAGTAGCATTCACTTAGGTGCAACTACCAGTTGAGATGCATCTGGGCAATTTTCCAGTAGACAACATAAGCTTTCCTTTCTAACCAGAAGCTTTATTGTGAAAAATTGTCTTCTAATGGTGTCATAAACAAAAAGTAAGTGAAAGGAAGGAATAAGAAAAATACATGGAAGAATTTTTTCCTGCAGGTTTTTCTGTAGCTGCAGAAAATTAGGTCTATTTTCCAGCCTGTGTACAGGATCAACTGCAGCAGTCACCTTGATAAATGTTTCTTTCAAAAGGTCACAGAAATGCTACCTTGAGGATTTTAAAGGCAAGGCTAGAGAAACTGGTCTATTATTTTATTACCATTGTTTCCCTTTACATCTAAATACTTGCTGTTCTTAGTATTTTTTTAAAGAATTTTTTCATCCTTAGATAAGGTCTTACAAGAGATAACGCTGGGTTTTTTTTGGAGTTCAATAAATGTGGTTCCTTTGTGTTCACTGGTTTTTATTGTTTGTTGTGGTTTAGGACTTCCAAGTTCTTCCCATTTATTCTCTAATTTTTTTTGTTGGACTAGACAAGCTTCTAGGATGTTTGATAGAATTAACCACTTTTATTCTTTCTTTTCCATTGAAGGGCCTTAGAAATATTATATTCTTGTCCTGATTGCAGAGGTTTTTTCCACTTTCAAGACAAGCCCCTCATTCGTCTTTCTGAGGGATACATCAAGCATTAATATGACAGTTCATTCCCTCCAGGGCAACAGTGACTTTGAGAGTGCTTTTGCAGTCAAGATCTTAGTGAGTAGATTCTTACTAACTTATTTCTAAGTCAGTGCCATCCTCAATTTCAAAAGATGGTTGCTGTTGGATCAAACTCTACTTCTGAAACCAACAGCCAACTTCCTGCTGCTTGTCAGCTGGTGCCACCTCTTGCTGGTGTTGGTGCAGATCTCCCTGGCCAGCTGACACCCTGCAGGTTTCCAAAGCCTCCTGCTGAATGCCCAGTGCCCTGACACCACTTCTGCCTCAGCGGCTTCTCTTCCGAAGCACTTCTACCAGCAGATTTCTTCTACAACAAAGTTATCTCTACATTTTCACGGACAGAGAACTGTAGCCACCTTCACTACAAATCTGGACCGGGAGAAAGACATATCTGTGCAGGCTTCACATTTGTAAGCAGAGGAGTAGAGAGATAGCTTTTTTAACACAGTACACATTCTTCGTGTTGTTCAGCTCTAAATTCATTAATGAAACACTCATGAGCGCTCTTCCTGCCCCATTTCCATCTCTGGATTACATGAGTATTCCTCTCAGTGAGTGCTGCATCCCTTGAAGGAAAAATAATCAATCCCAACCAAGCAAGCCCTCTTCACACCCTGCTTCAGCTCCTTGCAACAAATTCATGAAACAGACCACTGTAAACCTTGAACTACAGACTCTTTTCTAGCAATCGGCTTAATTTCACTTCCTATGGATCAGGAATGGGTTGTTTTCTTATAAGCCGAGTCTACCTTATCTAGTCATAGTGAAAAAGGGAACAAGAACATACATGTCTTATTTGAAATAGTAACAAGTGACAAAACATTAAAAAAAAAAATTACAAGTTTTAAGATTCTGCATTAAGGAGTACATTGGGAAGTTCCATAAGAAATGTTCCGAATATGCACGTTATACTGTATCTTCTTGATTGCTCCACACCAGCCTCAATCTATGATCTGTCATTCACAAAAAATAGTGAAAAAATGTCAAGAATGCTCATGTCCTACTTCATTGTTGTGATTATTATTATTCTGCATGTTCTCACCAATGTAAGATATGGCAGATCCACTGACTTCCCCACAGAAAGCTGAGAAAGCATCAGAACTAATATATATTAACTGTGGAAGTTACAAACACAAATATTTCACTTCCAAAATGATGTGATGCAATAGTGAACAAAATAGATACCTTTGCAGCAGGTGTGCTTTTCAAAGGACAACAAAAAATTTACAGGACAATACACAGTGAAAATTACATTACCCTCATAAATGCTGGATGATCTTTGCAGGAAGTATTCTTGCTGGAAATCTTTATTTTTCTGGAGATTGTATCAGATGTTCCATTGGAAGAAAAATAAAATCTTGCTTGTGTATCCTCTTTTCTGGTCACGTCAACACTCAGATTATAAAGCAATACTGCAAAATACAATCCAAAATAAAAGGTTGTAAAATCTTTAGGTGCTGTGATTTTCATGAATTTATGACAGAAATTACATCTTCTGACTCACTTCCTCAAGAACATTCTGTAACATCTATTTTAAAATGCTCTACTTAAAAATGCTCTGACACAAATCCATACCTAATGAAAGCTTCTAGTACTCTGCAAATTGATTGCTTCATGCCTGTTCCCTGATACATGCTTTTACATCAGGGATAGTTTTATCAGGTTATATTTATAGTTTTCTACCAGAATCTACTTAAAGAAAACCCACTTCAGTTACTTACAAGGCTGACAGTAAATTACAACAAACTGGTAAGTCAACAAACACTGACAAATATTGTTGAACTTTATGGGTTTTTCTATTTAAACTAGCATGAATTGCTACAATAACAAATTGCAAATGTTTCATAGCATTACTGATCTATTACTTAATCTTTGCCAAAAGTTGAGTTAGGTTATCTACAATTTCTACTAGTCTTTTTTATTGATGTTGAAAAATCTTATGTCCAGGTTCAGCAAGGCTGATCCAGTCTGACTGCTCATCTTTCAAAACAAGTATGAATTTCAAAAGATTGGGACGTCTAACTTTACAGTTGATAATTGCATATGTTCTCTGTAATGTGTTCCTAAAGGATATTGTATGTTCTCACAAAGAAGGGTTAAATAGTTTAATTTTATATACCATGTATTTGCAGGGCTGTTTGCAGTTTACACGTAGCACATGACAAGTGGGTTAAAAGCACCCAGGCAATAGTCAAATTTAGAGTTTATATTGTCTTAAGTAAATTCACCATGAATATTCCCTACGATAGCTATTGCTTCAAGCAGTATCAGCTTTTGCCAAAAGCAAAATAGGCATTATATAAAATATAATACAAGATATATTTTTCATTAATTTCGGTGGGCCTCCCTCTTCCAAATAATGTTCCACAATGGTACGATCACATGCTTGAACTGCTTTAAGAAGGAATTGTCTTCTCTCTGTTGCTGAGTAGAAGACTGCATGCCACAGCAGTCCCGTAGAGTTTGGTCCGTGCCTGGGAGCACTGCTTTTAGAGGACATCTAAATATCACCCTTTTAACATCACTGTCTGTCCTAGGTCATGTAACTAAGAAAGTCCCAGTAGGGATGTGCTGTTATTCTAAATTGAACAGAAGGGTAATGGTTTGATATTATAGGGTAATCATAAGATAAAAAAAATGTGTCCATGTTTTCAACTTCTCATGTTATTGTGAACTCAGATTAATGGTCTACCAAATACCAGTAGCATTATTCAGTAAATAGGTGCATTTAAATTGAATACATACTGGATTTTTTCCCAGGAGCTTACCAATATAACCAGGTACCTCTCGTCCTCTGTAGGTAAAGCATATCTTCAAATTCATACAGGTGGCAGGCTGGTCATTTTCCATGCAGTTTAAATTAGTTCTATTTATTGAATTAGAATGTTTTAAAGCAGCTTCAACAATTATCACTGGTTTCGTTCTAAGAACAGAAAAGAGTAAATGTTCACAAATAATGTTCTGAAGTAGCTTACACAATCTCTGCAAAAACTAACCATCTCTGACAATCTATTTTTATATTTTAGAATTATCATTTTTAAGTTATCTGCATTTTTCAGAGATCTTCAAATAGTTGTATGCACATTATTTGTTGCCTCAAGAAATTTCAGAATGATATTTTCATTTTCTTCATGGTGTTTACTTAAATGTTTCATTTGTAGAGCATTCTAGTACCTAATGACTGAAGTTCAAGACATCAAGAAGAATATAATGAGGTTAAATTATGCAACTGAATTTTAAAAAATGGCACTAAAACTAGAGTTAAATTGTATGGTCCTCAAAAGCACTGAAATGTAGCAAATCTCACCTCAGCACCACAGCAGAATCGGAGAAAAATGCACCAACTGCTACATCTGTTAAAAAAAAAACACCAAACAACAAACAACAAAACAAAACATCTATAAGCATAACTTGTCAACAAGAATTACTTCTCAGGTACAAGCACTTATGGCATATTCCCCTTTTGGTCAGAATTAAAACACCATTTGCCCTTAATTTATTAGAAGGGATATATGCTGATATTCAAAGGTCTAGATGATGATTCCTGAAATACTTGTTCACTGTCCATTAATGTGTGCATGCTCGTTTGCTGGACTTGCAGATACTGATAATATGATGATTTGATTTCTATTCCATGTTTAAGTGGCTGATACTGAAGGACAATTCAGCTAAATAGGAAATACTTGCCCTCTTTCTAATCCAGATATGCAATATGGCTATACACACAGCATATATATATATATAGTTATATATATAATGGAACTGGTTATGTATATTATGTGCATGAAATTATACATAGAGAAAAAAATTATTTCATTTCAAACTAACTGAAACCTATTCATGCAATAAGTAAAACAATATACACAGTATATACACCTTTCAAATGAGGTAGCCAAAGTGAATTGTCAGATGACTCTAAACGATACAAAGGTCTGAGGATATGACTTGCAAATCAGTAAACAACAAGCAACCTGAGAGCAGACTACCTGTAAACTGCCTTTTAGCCCAGCATTACAAGTTAACCTAGATAACATTTTTGTGGAGAGAGCCAGAGCATACAACATGCAGTTCATGGTAACTTTGTGCTTTTATATCTGCAGGGGTAGGACTGACATCCCTGACCTGATGTGACATTTATCTGAAAAACACTGAAATATTTTGATGATATGTATAGAGCAATTAATATGTACTTGGAAACAGCTTAGTTGTTTTACACCACATTAGCCCTACTATGTCATGCCAACAACAGCTCCACAAAGGTCTTACTCAGTGCCATGAGCCCTGCAGAGGTTAATGTGCTGTTCACACAGACTGAGAGTCAAGGAGCTGTTGGCAAAATCCAGACTATGTGAAGGCCAGTAATATATTTAGGTTAGACACTGATCTGGACAACAAGCATGCTTCCAGTGCCCCAAACAGCTCATTGCAACATTAGCAGATGAGATGGATTTAAAAATAAAAGTTATGGTTTTTCCTCTGCTGTGCACTACAATCTTACTATTACATTGTTCTCAGTCCTTAAATAATAGTTAAATGACCATGAAAACTGACGGCTTGGCCTCAGTTTCACCTCTTTTTTTTCTTTCCAAAATACAAGATGTGAAGTCATTTTAATAACAGATTTTGCTTCTGTTAAAAGTATCAAGTAGCAGAGTAGGGTTGTTCCCTCTGAATCTCTACTCTTTTAAAAAATAAAAATAAAGAAAATTGTTTCATTTACCTTGATATCCATTCTTATCTGCATCAATGCCACTCGCTATGGATTGTCCAAACATGCTTAAAGAATTACTGACTTGATGTCCTTGTATTCTCTGAGGAGGAAAAGGTGAAAGACAAAATTATTCTTGGTTAACCTCTGAGCTATGTTGTTAGCCCAACCATCCTGCTGCTGAAGGCAGTTACATGCTTCCTCAATTACTGCAAATGTTAAATACCATAAACCCTGTCTAAAGCCCCAAACCCAATTTAATTCTCTCTTACAGGTTATATTATGACTGGAAATCACAGACTACAGAAAAGTCTTCTGAAGTCTTTTAAGGTACTTCAGGTGCTCATAGTGTTAAATGAAGGGAAAACCCTCTCAGATGTAAACTTATGTTTTTTCTGGCTTGATTATTTTTCATTGAAAAAGCGTACCTGTGAAAATGATGGTGTTATTCCATCTTCTCTGCCGTTGTAAATATAAATAGCCCCTTTTAGATTGTCTTCTTGTGGAGCCCCAATTGCCACATCTGTGGAAAAACAATTTAGCAATGATTGGTTGTCCAGGAAATATGAACAAGGAATGGTTAAAGAAATGCAAATCATTATACATGCACTGCCAGACCAACTTTACTTGACTGAATTCAAAAGCAGTGCTGAACATAGATATAAAGCAAACACAAAAAATACAGAGCAGCTTAGGAGTCTGACTAATTACTGTGTTTCTGGAAAACAAGGGTCAAATACAGCTATTTCATTCAAGGCAAAGTCTATGTCTACCAATACTTATTTTGACAACTAAGAGGTTGAAGGGTCATCCTGAAAATAGCCAAAGTTCTCATGGTCTTTAAAAAAAAAGAAAAAAGAAAAGCCTTGTATTCATGGAACTGAGATGATTGTGCTTGCTCTTCCCACATGAATTAACTAACCGAAACACAAGAAGTACTCATATTAGGCTGCCTGAAATGAAACATTTATTTCTCTATGAAATATGCATAACAGGTGATAATAGGCTTGGAAATGCTTTTGTGAGGAAATGAAGGTAGCTGTTTTGTACAACATTTATGCCTAGATGATTTAATCCCAGAGGGGTGTGGCAATTGATAACAAACTGAATGAACCTACTCATCCACAATCCACCTCAATAGCCCTTACCAAAACCTCCTATGGTTCAAATAGCCAGAGGTTGTTAACCAAACAGTGCAGGGAGAGGGAGATGAATGAGACCATCTTGAAAGCCACTGTTAATCACTGTGAACTTGCATTTACAAATAAGCAAAATTGAACTATCTGCAAATCAGAAATGCTGTATACTGCACCAAACCAAAATGACAAAAAAAAGCAGAGCTCTGACTATTTGGTTTTACTGAACAATTCTCTGATGGAATCTGCATTGGCTGAATCCATACTATGGTGACTAAAAGACACTAAATATGTTATGTCTCTCTACTGGTGAGATGAAAATAGGACAGTCAACTTGTGCCTACTAATATAATACACATGTTCTTGAAGAGGTCAGATTCCACAGCAACACATGCACCATTATCTTCACTGGGCTGATACTGATGGTTTAGATCATTGAAGAATTTGGCTCTGCTGTTCTTTTTTATTACTTACTAATTAAAACTGTTAAAAAATGGTTTCTAGCACCCAATTTCTCTTTATATTTTCCTTACAAAATTTCTTCTCTTTGTGCCACTGTCAATATTATGTCAACTTTTTATTTTCAATGGTTTTGTTCCCTTCAAAACATAATTGACTTGTTTGCTCTGTCTCCCCCTGCAGTTTTAGGATGCTCATTTAACATTATATTGTGTGTCATACATCTACTTTGCTATGCTGCTACTAATTTGATTTTGTCTGTTTCCCAGCCCTATATTCGCATTCAGTTCTCCTTTGCAGTCCACAAATCTTTTGGGGCAAAACCTGAAACTTGTGTATAGAACCATGAATTTGGTGCTGGGACAGGGCCAATGAAGTCTTTCCTTATGTTCTCCATTCACTGGGAGCACATACTAGGCAATTCATGAGCCACCTGAGGTCCTAACTGGAAAGTAGTTCCACAATAGTCTCCCAATTTGAAGGTTGCTTTCAATATCCCCATACACTTAGTACTTCTTAGTGGTGACACAGAAACAGATCTTGACTCAATGTGTAATTCTTATTTAGGATGTTACAAAATCGCCAAATTGGTCCCTAACTTTTGCCTCAGATATCTAAAACAGGATTAGTGATTCCATTTGAGGTGCAGCACCACAAGTTACAGATTGTTATCACCCTGTGCTCATGCTCTTATTAAGAGATAGAACTTAATCCCTTGGTATTACACATCAGTGAGTGTGAAGCAGCTATATTTCAAATCAGAAAAGACAGGTCAAGTCCCAGATTGAAATTATTCTGAGAGTTCCATAATCCTCCTCTTCATCATGACAGTCCACTGCTCTGAGAGAATTAAACCCAAGGGATTTTCTTTGTATTCTTACCTTCAAAACCATCATTATCTATGTCTCCTAGATTGGCTATGGACTCTCCAAACCTCGCTGCGTATGAGTCACTCCCGCTGAGCTCTATGTTCAGTTCAATCATCTTTGCTTCCTGAAGGAAAACAGAGTCAGTGGCACATTAACAAAGCATCTTCTAGGTGACCTGGAATATTACTCAAAATGTTAAAACTGCCTTTCAGTTGACACTGCTGGCCTTTATGGGTAGGCTACACTCTGCTGCTGGGGTTGTCATCACAGTTCTACAGTTGTTTTTCCTATATCTTGAAATATTGTATGGTAAGAGAGAGGAAACCTCTTCTTCTTAGCCTGTTACACTAAAATGGCTGTGCTGTCATGTGTTTTTAAGAGAAAATACTTACCGAACCTGAATTAATATAGACATACACTCTTCCTTCTTCTCTGATGGTACTTTGCATTGGAGCACCAACTAGCAAGTCTGAGAGGCCATCTGAATTGAGGTCCACAGCACAAACTGCAGCTCCAAAGTAAGAACCAAGCTGTGTGCAGGCAAGAAATCATTACTATTTTTGAATATTGATGAAGATGTGCTCAAAGTTATAAGGTACAGAAAAGTAGTATGAAATATTTACCTTTTTACCCCTTAGTTCAAATAGAATGTTTAGTTGCCTCTCAATGCTAAAGATGTATGCCTAAAATGAAAAGAAAATAAAAATGGAGCTCAGCAAACTTTGATCTGAACTACTTCCCTATGCTTTCTCTACAACATGTGCTAGAGAATCAGCAAAGCAACACACAGTATCACAAGGCACAGCTATTTTCCTATCTGTACACCACAGTTCAAATCAATGTTATCTAGACTGTCTACCCCAGTTCCTTCTTTAACTTTTCACCCAGTGAGAAGTCATATCTATCTGACCTTTATCTCTAATATATTAATCTAAATTAGAAAATTATGGGTGGTTTGGGGGGGATATGTTCTTCAAACCAATAGTATAGACAATCCCTTACTTTACCAGTCTGCTCCTGCTGGGGAGCCCCTCCTATTACTTCTGTACTGGCTGGTGTCAGAAAATGTCCAGCTCCTACAGAGTATCCTGTAAATTAGAAATGCACTAATCAATATTGGAAATGCCATATAAATAATAAAAATGGGACCATGCTATATAAAAGCTGTCAACACCACAGACTACCATGAGTCTGATATTCAGACTTCATATAAATTAGAAAACAGAAAATAAAGGTTTTTGAAATAAAAGCAGAAGGTTAATACAAATATTAAGTTTCAGGAAGCAAAAACAAGTGTCAGAAGCACTCATTTCTCCCCAGAAACTCAATTATCTCCCATACTTTAAAAGCCAGTAAATTGCAAAAACTTTCTGTTAATGCATATTCTGCAACTGTTCAGTGAGTCCATATTGTAATACAAATAAAAATTATCAAAAGTCCATGCACCACAATGTGGAAACACTTGATTCAATTGCTACTCTGACTATCTTAACTGGTCTTCAGAAAAATTAAACACAGTGCTCCAACATCCACGTGCACATATGCACACTCCGAGCACTGTGGACACACATGTATGTGCCAGGAACAAAGTGGAGCAAAAGCCTGATTAGATATTAAGAAACCATTATAACAGGTTTGGTAAATGAATCCACGGAACAAAGCATTGCTGTATGTGTGGACAGATCTTAAACAGGACTGTATTTTGGTGCAGACAACCAGACACAGAACTGCAAAATGAAGGCTTACACCTTAACCTGTAGCTGCACAAGTCATCCTTACTCTTTCCAGAACACAGTACAGTCAAGCTGAAACTGCGAAACACTTTGTGTTTCATAATAGCTATTTCATAACATATGCTACTTCCTATTGTCAAAGGAGTGGAATTAGAAACAGGAAATGTTTACCCATGGGAACAGATCTATGAATGGGAAAATGCAATGGTCACAAGCAAAAATACTCTTGCTCAGGAGTTCAGGAAGGACAGATGAGCTTTGCTTAGCGTGTAGTGAGAAGACTGAAGCTGCTGATGGCTTTTGGCATAAACTGTTCCCAACTGTAGCACTGAATTCAGCTAATTACTTGGCTATAGGTACATGAGTAGGAACCTCATGGCCTTCTTTGCAGACATTCATAGATAAGGTTTGCCTTTCCATGCCTTCAGACCAAGACAGAATAGAAATAAAATAGAAAAAAAATCAAAGGCAAGTTTGTCTCTAAAGGTCATATCATACTTCCCCTTATTAACAGTGCAGTTAGGACTTGCTTGCTTGCAGCTTTCACTGTAACAAATTTTCATATTTCTATTACATGTGAAATAATTGTCTTTTTCTATGAAAGCCCTTGGCAGCATTTCAGACTTAAGAGTGAAGTGCAAACCATTGCTAAGCAGAAGCACCTCTCTACCTTCTAAATCAAGAAATTATTAAAACTCAGTGGAGAGATGATAATAACAGAAATCCAATGTTTGAGAAGTTTCCTTGTAAAAAGGAAAGGAAGTCTTACAACAAAATAATATTTAACAAAATCAGAACACATCTTCAGAACTGATGCTTTTGGGATTAGTAATGAAAACATTTAAAAAAATCGCTGTGTACTCACTTCAAGACCAGTTATTTAGTTCATATTTTTGTTAAAGTATAAAATATTTTAAGTACCTAGATAACTGCCAAATTTCACTTGGTTATTTGAATCTGTATAAGCATGGATTGTATTTGCAGTTGTATTGTATACAAAAACAGAACCAGTCCAATAGAATGATCCAGGGGCTCCCATTATAATTAAGTCCTGAAAGAAAAGTAAAACAAAGCCATGTTATTCATATTTAAATATCCATGACAATAAGCAAAACAAATCAAATGCTTTTCTTTAGATCTTCTGTCAATTCTATGAAACACTATTGGAGATGCCTCTGGCTCAGTACTGGTGTTCACCACTAGATTACAGACAATATTTTCCAGACTTTCTAAAAATATGGTTATTAAAATCTTTGAGCTGTAACAACAAAATAGAGCAACAAATAGGTTATTCTCATCTTAAAAGAGCTTTTTATAAATGATAATCTTAGGGTGCAATGTAGATTAAATAATACAGAATATGACTCTGCAAAGCAAGAAGCTAAGAATTATTAGTGTTAATGTTACATCAAACAGACTAAAGAGAATAATAAAACTTCATGCTCTGTGTATTCATGCTCTTTTTCCAAAGGAAAGTAACTTTGGATTTAGTAAGATGTAAAAAAAAATATTCTCGGGAATAAAAGTCAGTTGGGAATTATCATGCAAGTCATAGCAATACTCAATTAAAAGAAAATTTAACAAGTCATTTTCCCCTCCCACAATAAAAGGCAGTGCTGATGTCTGCTTTTATAGATACACTTTTATGTATGTACACATGTAAGTAAGCACATAAATAGAGAGAAGTTTTGTATCTTTAACACACACCTCAATGTAAAAACTAGAAATCCCAGCCTGGCATGATCCATAGTTTTCTCCAAACTTTCGTGCAAAATCTGTGAATGGGCAAGAAATAATAAAAAGGATCAAAAGCATGTAGTTTCAGAGTCTCTTACCAGGTCTTCAACAGAAGTTGAGACAACTTAGGAAAGAAACACTCCCACCCCCTCCTCCTACCTCTCCCCCCCGCCCCCCCCCCAGGTTGGTTTTCAGTTCTGTAAGAAAACTGAAAACACTGGTTTCCACTATATAGCCATTATCTGCAATATAGTATTGTAACAAACTCAAAGCACTATGTATCATTTGATCACATCTGCCTTTGAAATATTGTGACTTTAAAGGCTATACCTTTCTTTTAAAATTGAATGAAACAGCACAAGTAGTTTGAGCACCACATCTGAGTAAGTTTAACTCTTCCACTTTGTAAATTCAGGCACCATCTGACTGACAGGCTTATGTATATTGATAGGAGTATTCCCTAGTGGTGTGAAGGGCTTGTGTCATGGCTGTCTTATACATACTGGTATCTGTCATCCTTAGCAGTTCTCCCTACATCCAACACTCTCTCCCAGCTGTTTTCCTGCAATTCTTTGCTAACTGCCTCTCATCAGGGTTCCCTCCATCTCCTAGGTGATAGATTTGAACACTTCAAGTCACCAAGGATAAAAGCATGATTTCACCAACGCTTGTAAAAGTCTCCAAAGACAGCAGTGGGACATTTGGTGGCATTATTGTGTCTGCAGAGAAAGACCAGATTGTCAGCTGATCCTTGCATTGGCAAGGCACAGGGTCATGTCATTCTCCTGGGTGGGAGGTAGATGATAAAGGGAAGGCATGGATGGACTCATTCAATATCTTCAGGTCTTTACTCATTCTACTCCTGAAGTCCTCAGAGGAAGGACCACTGAAGGTCTCATGCCACAGCAACATCCTCAGCAGGAATCAAGTAAGGAACAGGGACACACACTGGGAGGAGGCATCTTTGTATGAAAGGCTAAGGAGCAGATGGCAACAGTCATTTGCAGGTATTTCTGCTGCTCTGCTGTGAGACTCCTAAGCAGAACAAGCAAATGACAAGAGTAAAGGAAGGAGGATGTTCTCTACTGGCCTGTTTATGAGAAGGACATACCCTTCAGTGATCCAGTCCAGGGGGCAAGTATTCTGATGCTCTGCTTCAACTATTTTTTTGCTTGTTGAAAGCAGTTTTTCTTGAAGTGATGAACATCTTGCTAATAGATTTCCATTATAAGCTAGACTTATATCATCAGCACTCATCTTCAAATCTTTGGCTGCAGAATGCCTGCTCAGAGCAACACGGGCTCTTCACAAATCCACACCATCCAATTATGTATCTCACCCTTCACTGTGAACGGATCCAAGCATTCTGCTTACCTATATAGCATGGGCATATTCTTCTGCTCAGTTCAGTTCGAAAATCAGAAGAGATGGCAAAACAAATACCATGTGGGAGCTTGTGCTCATTTTTCATGTAAAATATATTTTTCCATCTATGTCCACAAGCCTATGAATATAAAACAAACACAACATTTGACATGGAAGCATAGTGAATGCAGTCTGGCAAACAGATCCAGATCCAGCAGTTAATACATACAACAATAGATCCATTTTCTTTTGGCTGCCTCGACAAGCTGACACCCAGCCACTGATTATCACGCTCTTCCAAACAAGTCTTCCCACAGGGCTCTCCTCTGGGGTTGCCTAGGACACAAAGACCAATACTCTGAACACAGGGACAAGGCAAAGAGCCACGTGGTGGGTAACAGGAGCACCCAAGAACTCCACGGGAACACTGCAGTAATTAGGGTTTCGTGGATCTGATCTTTGTCTCTTACATAGGTCATGTAGACTTTTCACTTTCCGCTTGAACAAAGGTACAATTGCACATAGCCAAAGGGAGTGTGTACTGGCTCTGAATGACAGCGTGGCAATGAGGATCAGCTTCTCCATCATTATTAAAAGAGAAAGTGACATTACACTCAGTTTTCATGAAGGGCTGGCTTTGTAAGTGTCCTTCAGCCTAAAAGTTCATAAGAAACAAGTAATACCTGTGAGTGCTACTCCAAATCTAGCCTAAAGCAAACACTTCTCCAAGTGTTTCTACTGGAAGCAGATGTTAAAACAATCTCTACTGCAAATGGCTGTCAAATAAGGAGTGTATAACTGCAATGTCTACAGGGACATCAGATCATTACATATGTCCTGTGTACTTGCACTGTTGCAATTATTTAGCTGCAGCTCTTTATGTTTGTTCTTGAGGAGAGTTACACTAAACATACTATAATTTCTTCTAACTCTGCCCTCCCCTCCTCTACCCTCAAAAGGCTACAGTATTGCCAAGTTAGCAAATACTTGCTTTCTTCTGGAAAGCAGCAGTGGGACCCATGGTAAAGCAAAGATACACATTTATTCTAAGTTACACAAAGTTTTTCATTTGTAGGATGTTTGTATGAATAAGCATTAATCAAATTTTTGAATCAGTATTTTCTATGTATCAACATGACAATTTATAAAAAACCCTTCTTATAAAATAAGGAAACACATTATGTCATTTGAACAAGTTCGCTTGCATTCTTTTTAAGACTTTCCCAGATTCAGTGGAGTTACTGGTGAACCCAAAACTTTTGAGGTTTAAGGGGTTTAGTTACCCAGAATAGGGTGACTAATGCTAATGGGAACATTGTTTGTGTGGAAAAAACCCCACATAAATCACTCTCCCTCCCCAGGGAAAAAAAAACAAAACACAAAAACAAACCAACAACAAAACAAAAACGCACACACACGCACACAAAAAAAAACAAAACACCCCAAAACACAAAAAACCCAAAGCAAACAAAACAACCATGGTCACAGCAGAGCCGAAATTGATTACTGTCCAATGCATCACGGTTTAAATGAATACACTCCTAATTTGGTGGGCTTGCTCATTTTACAGGACATACAACTGTACAATATTGATTAAGTATGGAAAGAAAATAAAGGGATACACATAGTCTATTCAGTAGCCAGGAGAAAGATGAGTGTCTGTGGGCTTTGCTACATATATTCTCACAGCCAGCACTGACTTAAGTGATTTTATACCTAGGATGTCATGGACTTTTTGATAGAAAATATCTGGTTAATGGAATCAAGATAATTCTTCATCACACGGTAAGAAAACATCAGAAGCACTTGTAGGAGTAAGACCCAACAGCCATCCTTATTTCACACCTTGTTCCCTACTGTTTATGGCAGGCCTACCCATTGACATTTGTCTGCAGAAGGTGCAGGAGTCTTGCTTTCTTCTACTTCTATACTACTCCCCCTCCACCTCGTTTTCCAGACATCACGCTTTCTCCCTGCTCTGATGGAGAGACCAGCAGTGCAGTCCAGAACCCCCCATCATACTGCAAAAAGGACAACATACCCTACACACAACTGTACTCTACCTTCTCCCAAAAACAACACTCTTCACAGGGTCAAGAGGCACCTGACCCTCCTTCATCTCTTCTTTAGTACTTCCTCCCTCAAGACATCAAGGAAATAGAATGCAAAATCCAAGTAAACAGGAAACGACCTTAGTACTCACAATAACATCACATTCAGTGATCTTTGGGCCAAGAGATTTTGTATTACCATAATTTAATAATATCTGTAGATCATCTAGGGAATTAATATGTGGGCTCTTCTTCCAAGACAAGCACAAATTAAAATGAATTACCCAAAATCTACTAAAAAGAAGTTGATTTTCCTGCAAGTTTTTTATTACTGAGGATTAAATTATAAGGTTCCAAATTATCCTACTTTGCTAGTACCAGTGAACTTCCACGTACTGAATATATACCACTTTTCAGAAATAAGTTTGGAATTTAGTTTTGGAATATAATTTTGGAGTTATGTCATGTAAAACTTCTCACTTCCTGAGGGAGACATTTCTATAGTTTATATGAATCATAGGGCATGTTAATCTGATTCAAATCTCCTCAGAAAACAAAACTCCTTACACTCCCATGTGTAAGAATTAGTCCTCCTTTAAATCACAAAAGGCATTTTTGCTAATTCCCTTCGAGCAATGCATTCCATCCTCTTATGACAATGACTTACCTGGGACTTGCTCTGTATGTACATTTGCAGGAAATAGAAGAAGTAGAGAAAACCAGGGTAATAAATTTAAATCTCAAGAGGCTTTCTGAGACTTTTTAATCAGTAAATCAAATTAAACCAGACAATGATGACATGAGAGATGAGGAAGTTTGACTTGTCTCAGCGCTTCATTCTCAGGCTTGTAACAAGAAAAATCACCACCATTCCTTCATGCTTGTTGGATTGCATTCCCTCTTTCCTTGGCTCCAGTATACACTCATTCAGAATCACTTTGGCCCTCTGTTGACCTGCTGCCTTATGTCTTCTTTCTTTCTCTGACTGACAAGTATTCAACCACCTTGAAAATCACAGGCCTTTGTGGGAGAGAGCAGCATGAGCTTGACATCCCAACCACAATGATGAGTCCCTGCTCAGGGTATGACATTATAAAAACTTTATCAAATGAGAAAATGCAGTATTCTGCATAAGCAACAGAGCAGCACTGCATAAGCTCAAGAGGACATGGCAGCTTGGTTGCCTCAGGGAAAAGGAGCATGTGCTGTCATAAAGTCACTGAGAAATAAGTAATTGCCCAGCCTATGTACATTACACAGCTGGACGATACACTTTTGCTATAATCCCTGTTGAACACATCTACAGAAACACTACAATCACACATAAATAAGGTCAACTTATAAAGCCACTTCTAGCTTTGGCCTCAAGGACTAGAATACAGATGTTTGCAGTATCATCTGAGAAACCAGTTTTATATAACTTTCTGCAGTGTTTCCCATACTAAACAGCCTCCTACGATCCTTTTTATCCTCCAATAAATCCTCTGATCCTATTGCTAACTGATGAAAACTGTGAAGTCTACTGCAAAGACAATAAGCCTTCTGATACACTACTCCCAAATGTCAGGACCTCTTCAGAGTCTTTTTTTCTCTCACCCAGGGTCTCTCTTTTCATAGGTCCGATAGATCTCATTCCTCTTACATACCTCAAATTACTCCCACCCAAAACATTTTTAGTGTTTCCATACCTCTGCAACCGACCCAAGTCCAGAAGGTTCCATGTTTCTTGGAATAGTATGGCTGTTTCAAAGGAGATCACTGGCAGGGTATGAGCAATGCCAGTGAGATAAAAAAGCCAAGCTACCAAAAGCCAAACTTACTGAAATCAATACCCAACAAACACAGGTCAGTCTCCTGGGGAAAACCATTAACTGTTCACTTTTTCATTGTAATGATTCAGCTGGGGGAGCTAGAGGGCAATTTGTTCACAGGTTAATGACAGCAGAGACTTAAGAGGAAGGGTGCAAGATTAAAACTGCAGGCAGAGCTTTTCCGGCCTTATGCTAAACTGCGTGCACTGAATTTACTGTGTACATTTATAGTTAAATGTATTATAATTATTATTGTTATTGTTATTATTTATTATTTTGGG
>JAWWEV010000172.1:24178655-24239002 GCA_035583235.1 Hafferia zeledoni | reverse complement strand
CGGGGAGGAAGGGGGTTGGCGGCAAATTGCAGACATTGTTTTCTATATAATTTATCCGGTGAATCACAGTGTTTCAAATGTGAGAGCAATGTAGTGAAAAAATTTCTGTAATGTTTTGTAAGTCCAAAATGCAATAAGTCAAATGCCTAAAGAACTTTGTGTAGGTTTCCCTGCAATAATCTGTGACTACCCCAAACTGATATGGGCAAGGACTTGAAATTCAAGACTAGAAAATAGACACTTAGTGCTCCAAGTAATAAACTGAACTTGAAGCACTGCATTTTGTGCTTGTGCCTGGAGTTTGATTACAAGCCTCTGCACAAAACATAAGCCACTATTTAAAAATACTACAAATACAAAGAAATCTGCAGTCTAGAACACTTGGCACCCTAGACAGAAGTACTAGAAAAGAAACTCTCAAAACTCCTTTATTCATCAATCAGAGAGAGATTTAAAAGTGCCAATGAGGGGCTGGGAAGACAAAGACTTGCTAGTGTATCTCATGCTGGTATATCTCATGGGTCCTTTTGGCTCTTAAACCAGCCAAGGCCCCTGCAACACCTTGAACAACATTAAAATTCCCAAAAGTATGTCTGGATGAGCTATCCCAGATACTGTGATGACTGTGGCATAAGACTATTCCCAGCAACTCTTTTGCTACTAAGGAAGCAGATGTGGCATAAAAAAATACAACAGCACTTTTTTATGATCAGAGGCTTCATAACTGTGCATGAATCCTTCATTAATTAGTTATGCCAGTTTCAAGGCTACTTTAGTGAAAAGTAGCAACAAAGTGGTTTAACATATTTATGTCTCTAAATAATTCACATCTACTCATTACAGAGGCCCAACATTTGGAAAGCCACTTCTATTGCCTGTTGTCACTTCTACATTTCTTTGACTTATAATTGGAAACTTACTGTCTCAAAGATTCTTTTACTAGAAAGAAATGTGAAGTCAAGTACTTCAGAAAAAGACAGAAACAGTTATTTCTCAATATGCCTGTCAAGCAATGTAATATATCCTCTCATATTTTTCAAAGAAAATTACCCTATTGTACAAGATCAGAACCCAAACTCGGCACCAGCAAGAATCCAAGCAGAAAAACTGAGGAGGTCACTGACTGAAAGACACAGCATTGATAAAACCACTGTGTCCAAAAGTTTCTGACAGCCTGAATGAGTTAGACAAGAGATAATTAAGTTCAGCTTTGTAATTGCCAGTTCCCTTGTGTATTTCCGTGACCGCTCAGCAGGATAGCAGAAGCTTAACCACCCTCAGATACCATCCCACTTCATTTACATCCCATGCACCACAACTGCCTTTGGCTTCTTCATTGACCTGTTTTACAATACAGCACTTCGTTTCAATATCTATTTAACTTCAGAAATACTATAGACAAATCTTAGTGATATAAAGATGTCATCTAGTGCTAAAGGAAACCTACAATTTGGGAAAAGCAAACTACATGCTATAACCTGCAGCCTCTAAACTTGGGAATAGAGGCCATGCTAAATCAAACCTTTGGAACCACACAAACATTTTCATACATCTGTTGCATCATTTCATCTAGAATTCCCTAAGCTATTGAGGGAAACCCCACCAAGTTACTTCTTTAGAGCTTTTGTTTCTGCACTGGCTAAAGGAGTAAGTTGAGAAGTACAGCAGATGTATGTAGTTTTCAAAGAACCTGAAACTTTCAACCCTTCCATGCCTTTCCTTCCCCCACACAGTAAAGCACTATTTTTACCTCCAGTCCAGGGGCAAGGGTTTATTGCCTCCTAGCATATGCTATTTCACCACTATAGTTGACTTCTTTGACTTTTGCAAGCCTTCTCTTACCAACAAACAGTTGGAGAAAAAGAAGCTCTTTGTTATATATAACTTCTAAATAAATCTAATATTAGAATGAAATTACTAAAAAAAAAAAAATAGGAAAGAACTATGTGGATGGTGTAAGTTTACTTGCCTTTCGTTTTAATAACAACTGCTTGTCTTTTCCTTACGTGACTACAAGTAAAACATCACTGAAGTATCTTAGGGTTTTGTAGCTCAGTTACAAAAATAACTATTACTTTTATTCATAGTAAAATCAAATAGATAGAAACTGTCAGTTCTAAGCTTTATGCACGGATGTGTAGAGAAATAATCAACATTTTTGTCCTGAAATGCTGCGTTCTGCCCTGGAGGCCCATCAGTTCATGGCGCGCTGCTGCTTTCAAATATCCCGCGCTTCTTATCCTTACTGGGCAGTATGTTCATAGTTCTAACGGATTCAATGGTCTCGGTCACAGCAGGGTAGAAAGTTCAGGAAACTTTCTACGCATAGCATATGGATAGAAATAACAGCACTGCATGCAATGGTGACAGGAACAGAGCCCACAGCAATTCACACATGTTCACGTTAACCCATTGCAAAGCCTTCCCCCTTTAAACAAGTATCAGTCACTTGGAAGTTGGTTAAGTGCATCCAGTTACATCTCCAAAGTATGGAGGCTGTGGAGGTGGAGGGAAGTTAGGTTAAATGCAGGAGCTGGAAAAACAAATTTAGTCAAAAATAGCTTTGTTCCCCTGAAACTCCACTTTTCATCGAATCTGCAAGCAGGAAGAACCCATCTGCAAGACAACTGTAGTTCAGAGTTACTTTAGGGTGACTTCTACAAAGGGAAGGCTTTGCAGAAAAAAAGATGGTTTTGGTACATACTTTCACACATTCACACGCCCCCCCCCGCCCCATCGCTGAGCTAAATGCATTTGCCCCCTGCTCCGAGAGCCGCACTAGCCGAGCAGTACGGGAGTCATACCGAAACTCTCACGGGACTTTTGACCCCCGCGCTCAAGGGTGCGAAACACGGCTGTGAGAATGGGCGCTGTCACACACAAATTCTCCAAAGCGAGTTTTGATGCTCGTTTTCTGTCTTGATGCCGCGGTTACTGCCCTTTGGCAATAACGCTGATCTCGCCCTTTAGCGAGAGTTAAACGCCAGTTTAACCCGGGAAGGACCCGGCACAACCCACCCAGAAGGCAGCGGCGGAGGAGCCGCGGTGCGCGCAGGGCGGCGGGCACCGACCCTCCGTCCCATCCCGTCCGGTCCCCGCCGCGCCCTCCGCCTCCCCGCGGCGACTCACCCAGCTGGAGCTGCTCGCACTGCCCGTGGGGGTTCCCGCTGATCCGGCACCGGAAAATGGCCCCAGGGTTGTCCACCGAGGTGTTGGCGGGCCAGATGGCTCGGGGTGCGCCCACCACCAGCCTGCGGGGCAGAGACGGCAGCGTGAGGAGCCGCGGCAGACGCAGCCGGGAAAGGCGCGACGGGGCCCCCGCTGGGGCGGCCGGCCGGGGACTCACCATGGCTCCTCGCCGTGGCGGTGCAGGAGAACCGAGTACCCGAAGAAAGTCCCGTTGCCCCCGCGGAAGAGCAGCCCGTGCTGGGTGTCCAGGTTGTAGGGCCGCGCCGTCGGCAGGCACTGCCACAGCAGGAGCAGAGGGGCGGCCCAGCCGGCAGCCCCCCGCGCCCTCCTGTAGCTCCGCATGGCTCCGGCCGGCCGGCGGCACACGGGCTCCCCGCTTCTCTCCGCTCCCGCTCGGCGAGAGGGCAGTGCCGAGCCGTGCCCCGCCCTGCCCTGCCTTGCCCTGCCCTGCCCCGCCCCGGGCTCCCTGTGCTGCCTCTGCCGCCGGGCTCGCCGCGGCGGTCTCCGCGCAGTTCGGGCTGGGGGTGTCCCCTCCGGACGGGGAAATCGCAGGGCCGGGCCGCCGCAGCCCCGCTCCCCTCCCAGGCGGCGTGGGTCGTGTGTCTCCCCGCCCCGTCCGCGCCCACGGTGGGCGCAGCGGAAGGGACACAGACCCCGGACAGAGCACGGCCCCGTGGGACGCGGCCATCCCGATCCCAGCAGGACAGAGAGGGGGAGGCCGCCCTCGCGTCACCTCGGCACACCTGCCCGTGTGCCAGGCCGGCAGAGAGGAAGACAGGCAGTAAGCTTGTCCTAAAATCTCCCGCCGGGCACCGGCCGGGCAGCTCCACCCAAGCGCAGGACTGTCTTCTGGGAACGGATCTGTGGAGGGGATTGAGTTTTCCTATAAGATTTAGGAAAAAAATCCCAATACCTCTGTGCTTTAAGTTTTCCCGTGCTGTCGCTGTGCTGAAGGTTCTTCCTTGCCCTCCCCTGGCCTGGGGTATTTGACCAGTGCCACAGCAGCAAAGCATAGCCAGCCTTGCCTACCCATGTACAAGACTGCGCACTGCTGATGGCTCCTTCCTTCTGCTTGGGATGAAATCAGAACAACCCCCCGTCGCTTCTGTTTCGTTTTAGAGTTACGTTTTAGAGTTGAGCTCTTCAGTTTCTGACAAAGTTACCAACCATGCCTTCAGACAGTATTGGAACAAAGGAAAACGAGCATTATGCAAGAGATCTGGTATTTAACAGGCCTTTAAAGGACTCCCTTGATCTTAGCGAGGAGCTTTACTGTGCATGTTTGCAGCAGAGCAGTCACTGACTCTTGATGTAGCTCATACTGGATTGTGTGCAACCTGCAATCAAGTCTCTTAGTTCTACCTACAAACCTTGCCCCACTCAAGTCCTTTGAATAGCAGGACTTCCCTGTTGCTCTAATAATGCCTTTAAATGGATAGCCTATGTATAATAACAGAGGGAAAGAAGGGAAGTACTTCTTCAAAATGAAAAGTTAAGTTACAAAGATTACTTATTGTTCCTGAAGTAAAATCCAGTATGATTTCAACTATCAAATGTTACACACATTAGAAATTAACTGGGAGATGGCAGACTACCAACCCCTAATGGAAATTCAGAACATGTCATTTTAAGCTTTTTGGAATAAAATTCCCCTTTCATTTCCATTCAGTTGGTAGAAATGTGTAAGGTTTAACACTTCTGCAAAATGCTGAGCAACTACCAGAGCAAGGCACTGAGACAATGCAGGAATGAGACATCTTGTCATCCTAAGCACATGCAGATGTGTAGCTCCTGGAATGAGATCAGCACACCGCAAGATCTGACAGTCAGTTAGCAGTGTATCTTTTTTTTAAGTCCTCATCTCTAGAGCCATCAGAAGGTTTCCTGAATGACACTGATCTGAAACAATGACTGTTTCATGTAACGGAGTCAAACAGCTCCTCAGCTGCTATTCATCTTCATTCCAACTACCGACATCAAAGGAGTTAAAACAATCAACAGCAGCTGTGAATCTGCATTTCTACTACTCAAGAAGTTTTCACCCTCATTTTCAAAGCAGCAAAACAAGCATGATTCCAAACTGAAACGCTAAATTGTGCTTTCGTTGGTGAGAAATTGTAACATGGTTGCACCACCACCCCAACCATTTAGCCAGTTTTGAAGGACTTTCAGGCTTTTCTGCAAGAGATTGTTGCAGTTCCTGGATTTGTTTCTTAATAATCACAGAAATGAACACAAAGCTCTATCCCTTGAATGACAGACAAGATAACAGTTTTTCAGACTCCTTTTCCCTTGCAAGTTTATGTCCTACACAGATCTGTTCTGTCTGCCCTTTTCCAAGACCAGTCTTACCTCTATCACTTTACAAAAAGTTGATGGAGGAACCATGTGACTGCGTTTCAGGATCAATTTGCAGCTGTATTTCTAAGCATTTGAGAGAGCCCATCCTAAACCTCAGTTAGATGACTTGTTTTTCACACTTGGCATTGTAGCTTTTCAATAAGTATTGTATAGGCAAGGGATAAATGTGTGCAAGCTGCTTATGTTACTCAGAGACAAATTACAACCTCTTGAGATCAGTGTTACTGGGAGAGTCTAGGAAAAGAAGACACCGCAGAAAGTTATAGGGACTTTGTAGAACTTCCAGTCTAGTGGGCCCTGCTAAAGGAGGTGTTGAGGTGGCAGGGTTCCTAGCTGACAAAATAAGGTAGATTATAAAACTAGCGGATTAACTTATTGGCACATAAATAGCTGCTTATCAGCTATGATATGAAACTGAGAACTGTATTGTACCTTGCCTGTCAGGAGGAAATGTGACTGTTGTCTCCTAGACTCTGCTAGAGTGAATGTGATCATGATCCACCAGGCATCAATGAAATGAGTGGAAGATAAATGTACTGGAGAGGGATAAATCTGTATTTTGAGAAATATCTGATGTTTTTAGTACCCAAGGTACAGGGCCTGTCAGAGAGCAAAATCAATGCAAACTGAGAAGAGCAGAGTAATTGTGGGAGTAATAGAGACAGAATTTGGATTTTATTTGGGATTAAGTGAACTTGCAGAAAAGATCAAACCAACACGGGCAGCCAAGTACCTGTATTTACAAATCAAATATATGGTTTTTATATATAAAATTATCCTGAAATAATAAAAAGAAGTTGTTCCCAAAACATCTTGCCACCATGCAATCAGAACAGCACATCTCGCACAGTCCTCTATGAGATAATAACACTAGAAGCAAAATATCGCAGTGACTTGCTCTGGTGCTTGACATTGGTTTACCATCTAAGGCAATTTCAGAGGACTTATTGGGATAGTTTGTTAAGCATATTAGTCCACAGTTTGGCAGAATTTTTTATAGCAGATGCATGCACTTTGACTGTCCTCATCTCTTTCTGCTCATTCTTAAATCATACTGCTGCCTCTGTTACCCTGGTACTGTTCAGTGTCTGAGCAATGAACCAGATCAGAGATGTGATCTGGGTTAAAAGTATCCCAGAAAACCCCCTAAACCTAGATCAGATTTGTAGCCTGTATGTATGGCTGGCCAGTTGTATTGGTTGTATTAGTACAGTGGCTTAAACCAATGTTGCAGCTTTAAGGGCTTTCTCAGGCAACAGACTTAACTTTCTAGAAGTAGCAAGTCTGCAAGGTCAAAACCTACACATCTACCTTAAAGTGAAGCAGAAATACATTTCCCCAGCATTGGTCTCCTGCTGGAGCTCAAGGATCTTTGTCCAAATCTTTTCTGCCTCAGTCCTAAGGGGTCCAGCTTAAAAAGAGCTATCTTAAAGTAACACAGAATTAGTGGTCCCATAAATGCAAACACAACATCATGTGATCAAGGTAACCATACAGTTCTATAAAAGATCATATATGTTGTTTCAAGATTTACTATTTCAAATGCAATTATAAGTTAGTGACTACTGCTGAGATTTTAATTAGGGAAGGAGTATGAGAGAAAGTTGCTGGGAAAACAAAACAAAAAATTTGCTTTCCCCAGAGCTGTTCAGACTGGGAAAATCATTCTGTCAACATTATTTACCTGTAATACATCCCGTTGCTGGTGAGAAGATGGGAAAGAAAATCACTGTAGGAAGAACATACTGATTCTGAATGTCTGTCATTAGCCTTCTTCTGTGGGACCTATACTACGCCCTTTTTGATTCCCTAAGTTGGAAGGCATTTGTATTAAATTAAGTCCTGTGTGTGGGCTGATGTTGAGTAACTGATCACATGACTGCTTTAGCTGTGTTGCAAATGCATGAAAGCACATGTTCTTAAAACTCCTCATGAATATGCCTGCTTTCATCTGTGTCTGTCCTCAGTCTCCTGTGTGTCATGTGACCCACAGCTGCTTATGGATGAGTGTCTCCAAATCTACACTCAATTAGAAATAAAAAGCATCAGTGGGTGAGTTCCTGTTTCCAATTAAAAAGAATTTTATTTTTAAATTATGTAAATACTTAAATACTGGTATTTCAAATTTTAAAATTTCTAAACCTTTGTGATTTCCCAAAACATGGAAAATCTATGTGTTTGGTCAGACCATATCTCTGTCTTGTTTTTCCTGTAAGCTTCCCTCCAGACATCCTGCAACAATGGCAGTCAGCCATAAAGTCTATTATTCATATGCTGTCATCTGAGTAATTATAGAAGGCAAATATACTCTTAGACTTACCCCTTCTAGAAACTTCATCTTCCTTCTGCTGTAAGATACATGTGAGCTTGCATGAAGAGGATATATTGTCCATTGACAAGTATAATGAAGTACAGATGTCTGAGACACCAAAAAGCAGCAAATGTTAGCAAGGGTCTTAATTTTATAATTTTGCTTATGCTCTCTTTAGAAATCTGAATTTCATTTAGAATCGGTTGAAGAGGAACAAGCTTCTAGTTTAATCAGCGTATTTCATTACACTCACATGATCTTGTCTTAAGAAAGACTTTAAAGGAGGTTTTTTCTCCCTTGAACACTTGTGCTGCTGAAGTAAAAACAGACTTCCCAAAAGAGCTTCCCAATATATAAACATATAAAAATGTCATACAGACAATGATTATGGCAACCTGACTAGAAAATGCAAAAAATAGATCATTATAGTTAAGAACACCTTAACTAAGAACTGCATTTTAATTTACAGATTGGTAAGACTGGAAATTAATCATTATATATGTATGTGTGATTAATTAATTCCATATCCTTTTTTATTTTTTAAAATTTTGTCTAAGATTTTTGAGTTGCAAAATCAGATGCAGCAAAATAATTAGTTTCGATTGGAGTTGGGCAATAACTTCCCCTTTCCCATTTCAAAGGAATTGCTGATCTTTTGAAACTTTCCCATCTGAAATTCAAATGAAGACTGTTTTCATGTACCATCTCCATGTCTTCCATTGCATAAATCTGAATCAGCAGAGTTGAAACATTTTTTCATTATTTACACTTTTAAAACAAGTATTTCAATTTGATATAGTTACTTTGACATGAAAAGCACATACATATCTTCAGAGAATTTCAACATAAAAAATTATCTAGTTACAATTTTTTTCAAAATTAGTAATTTTCTTTAAAACAACTCTTGTAATAATTTCCATTTCAACATATTCATCTCTCCATAGGAAAAAATCCTGATAATCTCTTGATATTGTGAGTTTCTGGGGTTTTTCTGAGTTTCTGTACTTCCATAGGTTCCACATGTCTGCTGATGAGATCCGGCGTAACAGGAATGGAACAGAATCCATAAGAACTTTGCCTAGATTTATTTCTCAGCCCCAAAGCAAATTTAAGTTAAATATTAGTTTGTCACATCTGCTATAAAAGATAAATCAGAGGATGAAGTAAAAGCACAGGCTTTGGTTATTTAACTGAGGTGGACCAAAGCAGATATTAGTTGTGCTGACAAGAAGGATCTGTTCTGTACTCAGGTGGGAGTTTATACAGCACTTCCCATCACTAGACCAAAATCACTTACAATATTTTACACACATACGTTAGTTCCTGTTTGTATCAATCTTTGAGCATGTGCACATGTCAATACAATGACACTGTTATGTCCTACAGTTAATAGCTATTTTCCTAAAGTGTCCATACGAGGATACTTAAATGAGTGAATATTTTGAGAGGAATGTGTGTGTTCTTGCTGTCCCTCTCATTCCTTTTTAATTTTTAAAAATAATTTGTAACAAAAGATATGCATGGTAAATGATTGATCCAAGTTGGACAATTAATAGTTTAGAAAGTGTGTGTCAAATGATGCTGAGGTTGAAAGCCTTTGGCTCCTTAGGGAAAGTAAACACTATGAAAACAGCACCCAAATTATGAAGGTTTTGGTTATGTGTGGATCATGTTCTTTCAACAGTGACAACAGCTATGTTTCAGATAGGAAAAAAACTCACAAGACCCCATTATTTCTTGGAAAAAACCCAACAAACCCCCCAAAAACCCAAACTGAAACAGTTGTTGGAAGAGAACTGTTGAAAGGAAACATCTGGAGGAAATGCCAGTCCAATTTCAATCTTGTGTTCAGGATGCCATAACATACATTTTGCAGGATGTGATACTGTGCTTCATCAGACAACATCCCAATGAAATCATACCTCTGAATATGGACTCCAGGCCACCTTTATGAAGCATGGCGGACATTATGTCTGATTCTGCTTCCTGAGAGAGTATATTAGAAATAGTTCTCATCAACTGGTCATTTCTTCGATGCTAGCATGAAATCCTAGATACACACAAAATGATTACTTCACAAACTCCTAACCTTTGCAAGGATGGAAGCAGGCACATCAAACCAGGACCTAGCCCTGAGATGTCAAGACAGTTGAAGAGAAGTCTAAGACAATCAACAGCTAAATCCAGGATGAAAACATGATAAGAAGTAATAATGGTAGAAGGCAGTGAAAATTGACTGATTTTGTATAGCTGTTTGCACAATGTGAGACTTCTGAAATTTTTTAGAGGAGAAGAAAATAAAAGATTGTTCTAGATTTTTATGTATCCTTCCATGAGTGGTCCAAGCATGATTCCAAAAACTACACATCCCCATAATGCATGTTCATGGATTTATTAACCTCTTTAAAAATTATGGAAAGCAAAAACTTTTTGGCAAGCTATCAGAGCTCTAGTTGTTAAAATGTTGACTGCATTATCTTCATAAGTAGTTATTTGCTAGCTGTGTATCTGTGATTTTGTAGTAATCAGGTCCAATAAAAGTTTAGACCTTCACATTAAGAATTTTTGTTGCCTTGCAGGAACAAGGCCAAATCTATATAATTTTCATGTGATTTGAGAGAGAGATTTTTTCCAAATTACAGTCTCCTATTTAAGGAGAATGTAGTAGTATTGAGACTAGGCAGAAAACAAAATATGCAGAGCATATACTCTAAGAGTTCATCCACTTACAAGTAAACTTAGTTGTCCTGGTTCCTGTTTTTTGCCAAAATAGGCTGTGTCTATTTACCTGTTTGTTTGTTTTTTTAACCCCTCTGTTTTGTGTATAGAAATATATCTGAATAATGGACACCATAAACAATGTTACAAGTTGTTGCTATACAATTTGTAACGAAATAAACCAGGGAACTGCTGTCCTGCTTAATGAAGTGCCTCATGGTTGTCTTTGCTCTGTTTAAGAGTACTTCATGCAATAGCTGTAATATTTTCTTTTCCAGGTTATGATTTTGGCATGACCTACTTCTCAGTTTGTTTCTGAAAAGCTGGATGTATTTGCAATGCATGTGGCCTTTTGAGCATTTGCAAAATCTACAGATTTAACACCCAATATACATGTATGAACTATGTATGTATGTATTTTAATCTCATATTCCAATGAGATTGCAAATTCTGTTGCAAAGTGGACTTGTAGCATATTCATACTTGTTCATTAACTCAGGCTAAAAATTTACACATCCTAAGGATCAGGTCTGAAAAATGTTATTCTCCCTTATTGGTGAATGCTCATCAAACCTGAGCAGGTGCTCCACAGTACAGTCTATACTGAGAAGAGAATACCCTGATTCTATTGTTCCTTCAGTTATCAAAGAATATCAATATTCAGCTTTTATTGCTTAAATATATAATTCCCAAACCAAATGTGTTTTACAGCAACACAATAAACAAGGTGCCTTAAAAGATTTTGGCAAAAGAGCCTTCCTATCAAAACAATATATTATAATTCTAAGACATCAGTGATTTCCTAAGGAAGGAGTAAGATCTATCATGTTTTTTTCTTTTAGTGAAATGGTACTTCCAAATGTCAAGGAAAGGCCATATGTGTGTCTTCCACATCACTGTGGTTTGCCTTCAACTAAGCATGATGAGTTCAGCTCATACACACATGTCCTGATTAGAGACTCAGTGACTGAGTTTGGACCAGCTCTCACCTTTGTCTGGGAGCTGGTTCCCCAGCTGTATTTATTTCCCCCAGCTGCTGCACCAGAAAGCTCAGGGGGTGGCCATGCCCTGCACATGTTCCCTGTGCTCAGCTTCCCCTTCTCTTCCTGAAGCTGGGAAGTCTTGGCCAAATCCATCACCCCTTGCAAGGAAGCTGTTGTGCCTGGAGTGAGGAATTGCTGACAGGTTGCTCTGGGCATGGGGCAGTGAGGCAGGCACTGTGGGAGAGGCCAGCAGCCACTCTGCACCACACACTGCTGGTTCCAGCCTGTCCCAGCTTGACCCAGCCGGTTCCAGCCAGTCTCAGCCTGTCCCAGCCAGTTCCAGCCGGTCCCGGTCAGTTCCAGCTTGACCCAGCCAGTCTCAGCCTGTCCCAGCCAGTTCCAGCCGGTCCCAGCCAGTTCCAGCCGGTCCCATCCAGCTTCCTTGGCAGCTCCCTGAGGGCTGGGCCAGGTAGTCATGCTGGGGCCACCCCGACAGTCCCTGACAAAGGGTAGAACACTGCACAGGTGGTGAGATGTGAGGGGAAAGGAGTGAAGGGCAGCCCTGTGAGCACCGGGGTCAAGGCAGGAGCGGGGAAGGTGCCCCAGGAGACAGAGCAGAGACTCCTCTGTGGTCTGGGGAGAGGAAACGCCATTAAAGCCATTAAGTCTGTGGCTTGTGGAGGATCTCATCCTGGAGGCAGTGGATATGGCCCCAAGGAGCTACAGACTGTGGAGAGCCCACACTGTAGCAGGCTTTCCTGAAAGAAACTGGTCCTGGAGAGCTCATACTGGAGCACATACAGAGTTTTCCTGACAGGAACTGTGGCGATGGACAGCTCATACTGGAGCTGGTTCCACTGAGAGGAACCATGACCCTGTCGAGCCCACATTGCAGCAAGTGGGCTACAATGGAACCCACACTGAAGCAGGTTCTCCTGACAGGAACTTTGGCCCTGAGGAGGCCACATTGGAGCAGTTTCTCATGACAAGAACTGGGGCCCAAGGAGAGGAACCTGCAGCCTGTGGAGAAGATCCACACTGGAGCTGAAGAAAAAAGGTGAGAAGGAGGGAGAGGCAGGAAGGGACTGTTGTGTACTCACAGTAACCCCACCTTCCTCATCCACATTGCACCTCTTATGCATGGCTGGGGGATTTAGGGAACCTGGGAACTAAGGAGTGAAATTGCGTGGGGGCAAAAAGTGTTAGTGGGGAAGGTGGTGTTTTAATTTGATTTTCTCTCCAAACCTATTTTAATTAGCATGAAATTGTTTTTCCACAACTCAATCCATCTTTTCCTGATGCCAGTGACTTGTAAGTGACCCAAAAGCTTTTTCATCATACTTTCTCCCTTTGTCCTGTTTGAGAAGGGGTTGTAAGAGGGAGGCTGGGTGGCTGTTTGGCAGCCAGACAAGGTCAACTGACCACAAAGTTTCAGACCTTTTCCAATTCCACAATGTTGCTCTCAACGCAAAGGGACTGGGGCTGTAAAATTTGAAGTGCAATCAGTATTCAGGTCAATATTCAAGGTATAAATGAATGAATGCATATAATTTCATAAATACATTCTCTATTTAATGTTCTTGCCTAAATCATGATGTGGTGCTTTTTTGAAACTTTTTCTTCTTTTTTTTGTTGTTTTGTTTTGTTTTGGTGGGTTTTTTTTTTTTTGTTTTTTTTTTTTGTTCAGCTTACCATGAGAGTAATGATAAAATAAGGCTTAAGAACCTTCCGAAGAGTCAAACTAGTTCTTCATAACTAAATAATAAGAAACCACACATTTTTGATTTTTACAGACTTTAAAGTGATGTGAAATTTTTTATGTATAAGCAAAGGCTTCAGCTTTTGGTTATATTGGTTATACAAATATCTCTCTAGGGTTTACAGTAATTGCAAGGTCAGTATTATACCTTGTGGTCTCACCTTTGATAATCCCTCCCTACCATGTGTTCCCCATGAAAATCCTTCCTGGGACTGTATAGAAGGTTGCAGAATTCAAAATTGTTGAGGATCTTGTCCTACAGATCTGAGTTTTTATGAGTTTTAGATAAGGTGAGTGAAGAATCTACACCAGAGTATTTAATACATAATGATTAGAGATATGAAAATACATCATAATTTTAAGAACGAAAGATTTTCTTGTTTGAGGCAGAGTAGAGATTTTTTTTTGGTCATCATTTTAGAGCAAGTGAAAAGATTACTAATAAAACTGCCACACCTATATTTAAACACCATTAATAATCAGGTGATAGCACTTAAAATTTTATATGAAAAATGATATGGCTATCAACCTACCACAAGAGTAAAGAACAAAGATAACTTATTCATCTTCTTTCTCTTGATATATCTGAACCACAGTTTCACAGTTTTCTCTTTATTCTTGCAGTCAAGATTATTTCATGTGTACAGGCTGACCCTAAAGGAGCAGTTTGCACCATAGGCATCCCTGTGGGGTAATAAAACATAATATCTGTTTTGAGAAATTAGTGTTGCTTATCTAAAAAAAAAAAAAAAAAAAAAAGGCGTCTGCTTCCTGAGCTCACAGAAGGCACTTCAGAGAAAAGTAAACCAGAATTTAAGTGTCATCACTTAAGTGGGTAAAAAAAAAAAAAAAAAAGTTGAATATGTAGTTTTATATAGCTGAGACAAAACTGTGTTTCACAGCAAAACAAACTCAGATCTAGAGTTTGCTGAACATCTTCAGCAATCGACCATGTCCCTGTAACTTTCAGTGGCTGTAAAAGCTGGTTGGCATTTCACTTAATAAAGCAGAGATTTGCCCATACTAGTCACTCTTTAAGATTTGACCAGTTTAAATTTTAACTCTTTAATAGCTAATGGAGTTTTCCCATTGTTTTCAATTAGGCCACAATCTGTCTGGGACTGTGTGAGAACTGAGACATAGTCATTAGGTGGAATCAGATAAATGTACTTTTCTTTTTAGGTTTTCTGGATAATGAAAATTAAATTAAAACCGTCACAAAATTCTGGCCTGAAAATTAAATTAAAACCCTCACAAAAAGTCTGGCATATTTATTCAAAATATGGTTACATGAATCCTTAGCAAAATGTATAAAAATAGGTTCTCTAGTTAAATGAGTTTTTCCAAGATCTTTCTATTTTGAAATGACATAGAGTGTTATAATGTCTTGGCTGGACAGTATCAGTGTCCTCAGCCTTCTGTTTTGTGAAAAGATGTTGCACTTTTTTCTTTGCAAGTATAAGAAAGTGTAATATTGTGCATCTTTTTCTGAACAAACTTTGTTTCTGCTATAAATGTATTGCAGTTACTGTGAGTCACAAAATATCCCTTGCTTGTACCTCACTGATTCATTTATTGACAGTAAATCTTTAAAACTCAAGGTTAAAGGTCATTACAAACATAAACATTATGAAAATATAGAATTAAAAAGGTAGTTATCAGTTTAAAAAAAAAGTTAAAGGATGAATTTTCTTTGGGTAATATTGTATGTTCCAGATAATTCTGATGCTTTTGCCACTTAGTCGTTTTCAAAGTTATTGCTTATCTGAAACAGTAAATAAGGCTTATATAAGCAAACCTGGGAATTAACCAATTTTTTCTATGTTGGAAATCTCAAGATGGGTATATGTGTTCATGCATACTGTAATAGCCTTCTGGACCCTACTGGATCACGTGCAAAGATACCTGCATTGCTCTTCTGTCTTTCTTCTTGTCTAGATTCATTCTTTTATTTACTTCTACTTTTCAAAACCAGAAATGTCTAGTTTTTTGAAATTAAAAATCCAAAATTTAGAATTACGTAAGCTCTGTTTCATAAGGGTTTTGAATATTCACATTGTTTTGGCTGCTTCTTCGTTTTTCATGGTTTAGCTCTTGTTATTAGATGCAGTTTGTGAAGACTGCAAAATCAAATAACTCTAGTTTTATGTGTTGCCAGGGGGCCTAGTGTTTTGAAATTAAGGAAGCCACATCTGTCAGTACAGTAGTACAATTCTGCTCCAAAAGAGATACTTGCATCCAGTGTTTCTGGCCCATATACCCATAAAAAGTTAAATATTTTTTAAAGAATTGCTCTTTTCCATAGAAAGAGAAATCCAGTCCTTCTGAAATCATTAGGAGACTCCAATGACTGTTGGACTTCAGGTTTATTCTTCATAGAAGAGTAGAACAATCCCAAAAGTTTATGGTAGTAGGGGTCTGGTTTCGACTAGGGAAAAGAATTGCAGCTTTTCAAATGTCTTCCCATTTAAAGGAACAAGCTGACTGAAGGAAATTTCAGTGCAAGTATTAGTATTCCCTGAAGTTTGTTTTATTGCATTTTTTTTCTATTAATCATTGTTCATGTCTGCTAACTGTTTAGTATAACCAATAGGTAATTATTCACAAGGGATGTTGCTTTTCCTTCGTTTGCATATTAATTTATACAAAAGATAAAGCAAAAAGAAGTATCGACATTAACATTTCAGTGAAAAAACAAAGTCATCTGGAAACAAAAACACTTCAGTTACAATTATGAATTGTCTGGGGTCCATTACTGCAATGAGTCATAGAATCACAGAATCATAGAATACCAAGTTGGAAGGGACCCCAAGGATTATCTGGTCCAACCTTCCTTGGCAAAAGCACAGTCTAGACAAGATGGCTCAGCACCCTGTGCAGCTGAATCTTAAAAGTGTCCAGTGTTGGGGAATCCATCACTTCCCTGGTGAGATTATTCCCATGGCTGATCGTTCTCTTTGAGAAAATTTTTTCTCTTGTGTCCAATTGGAATCTGTCCAGGAATAACTTGTAGCCATTACCACTTGTCTTTTCCTTATGAGTCTTTGTAAAAGGACAGTCTCCATCTACTTGGTAGCCATTCTTTAAATACTGTAACATGGTGATAAGGTCTCCCCTAAGCCTTCTTTTTCCAAGGCTGAACAAACCTTTTCAACAGTTCCCCATAAGGCAGGTTCCCAGTCACTGAATGACCTCTGCTGCCCTTCACTGGACCCTTTTCAGCCTGTCCACATCTTTTTGTATCTTGGGGACCAAATCTGGCCACAGTATTTCAAGAGTGGCCTGGAAGTAGCAGCTTCTAGGTGAAAGATAATGCTGGAATAATGTGGGATAATGACTTCTGTCCCTCTGCTGCTGATGCCCTTGTTGATGCCACCCAGTGTCCTGCTGCTTTCCCTGCTATGGCAGCAGCTGCTGTTGACTCACACTGAGCTACTGGTCCACCAGGACCTGTAGGTTCCTTGCACAGAGCTGCTCCCCGGAAAGGTAGATCCCAGTCTGTGCTGGGCTCCTGGATGATCTTTTCCCACATACAAGACCTTACACTTGTCCTTGTTCAACTTTGTAAGGTTCTTGTTAGCCCACTTTTCTAGCCTATTCAGGTTTTCCTGTAGGGCGACTCTCCCTTCCAGATTGTCTACTTTCCTACTCTGATTGGTATCATCAGCAAATTTCATCAAACTACACCTAATCCCATCATCCAGATAATTTATGAAGATATTAAAGAGCAAAGTGCTCAATATTGATCCCTGGAGGCCCCCACTTTAAATACAGGATGGTAGAGAATGTAGATACAGATGTAGCTATAGATACAGATGTATATACACACATGCACCCATGAAAGGGAAAATAACTATCCTTTAAAAGGGTTTAAACTGGTGCCTATGGACCTTTTAAAATTTTTTAAACATGGCAAAGTGTATTTGGACAAGAGCTGTTGCTGTAAAGGTAGATTGCAGCAAGCACTGTAATACTTGCAAGCGGGGAAAGGCCTGTTTAAGTCTGGGTTGATATCTGAAGCACAGAATCATAAGCACAAAGGAAGTGTCATGCATAGTTCTGGTATTTGGATAAAAATTGCAGCTCTGGATCTAATCAGTTGAGCACAGGGTCTGACTTCAATAGATGTGTGTGTATGAGTAAGTAACTGCTTGCCATGTTAGCCTGTAACAGCCGCCAGAGCTTATAATGAACCATGACACACAGAGAAATGCACCATAGTAAATCATGCAGATCATATATTAAAAACTGCAAGATGCAGCAATACAGTTTGTTAGGCAGACTGCAGACTTTTATTCCATGTCTCAAAGCTAAATAGTATATGCCTAAAGGATGTTTGGGGATGAGAGGTCAGTGGAATTAGACTGATTTACACCTGCTGAGAATCTAGTATGGTGAATTATTTCCAATCACTCCTTGAGCAGTAGGTATGTATTTTTATCCTTCTAAATTGTTTTCCTCCAAATGCCTCTGCTGAACAGTGGTTGCTGACATGAAATATTTGAGATCAGTTTTGCCACAAGTAGGACCAGTTTCAGTGACAGCTGAAGTTTTCCCACAAACTTGTGTGGATTATGCAATTTAGGTGGACAGAATTCAATCTCCCCCCCTCTGTCATGCTGATCATAATCACAGTTACTTTTTAGAGTGTATTTTTGTATTCTTTGTACATATGATCTCTGCCACTCAGAGTGTTTGCATACCACGTAGCATCTGGCTCAGTTGTTACAGGATCTTAACAGATGCAGTCAGGAACAATGTACAACTCCCTGAAGTCTAAAAATAATTGTATTTCAGTAATGTCTTATACTATAATCACTATCCCATACAAATGTAACAATCATATAGCATTTGAAAAGTCAGAGCAAATGCCCACAGCATGTAGCCACTGAATCTTTTCTTTAACAAAAAAGAAATATTATAGATAAAGAATACTAATGAAAATATTAACTTAAAATATTTATTTAAAGAAATATATGAAACCTTTGTGTCAGGGTAGTTTTAACTTAAATCATTAGAAAGACTTTAAATATCAAATCAATCCTGCATACAGAAGATGTAAATGGCATATTTACTTAAACTATTACAAGTATTTGGGCTCACAATTTTATGTTAAGGAACTTAAAAAATTGCTTCTCTTTTCTTCATATTGAAAAGAAAGAAAACTGTGTTCCATTCATGTCTGGAATATAGATACACCCTTGTAACATAGTGGAAAGAAGTGTTGGGCTCATACTTTTAGTTATTCCACAGAAGTAACATTGACTGAAGTGAATGTTTTGCTTGAATAGAAAGCCAGAGAGAGCAGGATGAAACGCCTGATGAAAAAGACTTCTTATAGTAGTTTTAAAATAATTATAATGTCTCATGACTGTAAGGAACTCCAAGTACAAATTATGCACACCCTTTAAGATCCATCCAGTAGATATGAAATTAAAACCCATCCTCAGGATGATTGCTGAAAAAAAGAAATAATTAGGTGCTGAAAAGAGAAAATAAATAGGCACTGAAAATTCTTCAGCCATTTGTCAGTATAACTATGTTTTTGGATCTTACTGTGTTGTAGAGAATCATAAAGCTAACATTTGTCAGGTTTTCTCTTTCTTCTGTCCAAGTTTTCATTGGCAGGAAGAGAGGAGTATGGGTGCTTTTTGGGATTCCCAGGGTTCCAACAGGACTCTGGGCTCCAGCCTTTGGAACTAGTAACCACTAATGTACTAACCACTACTGGGCTACACGCACTGGACTGGTAACCACTACGTATTGTTGTTTTGTTCAGGACGTGTAATGAAATGGAAAATGAGCAAATTAAGAACAGCATTAGGCATAACCCTTCAAGTTAATACAAAGGCTGATAGTTTCAAGCCAAGTATGAAACAGGTGTCTGAAGTGGTGTGCCATTGAGGAAGGATATAGTAAGTCCAGCATGCACATATAAGTAATCAAAGTGAGACCAGGCTCTGTGGGCAGCGAGTGTGACAGCATCAAGCACGTCTCTCCTATTGCTTCAGAGTTGCATGCCAAGGAAAAAGGAATGAAAGTTTTGTTAGGCAGCTTATTCAAACCGGAATGAGCTTTGAAATCTGAGTTCTCCATATATTACCAGTCAGATTTCCTTTGCAGCACACAATAAAAAGTTTTATAAATAAAATAATAATAATGCTAAAAAAACCCCAACCCCAAACTTAGGAATTATGTCTCTGTCTAACAACTTAGACATTCTAAAGGTAAATGATTTTCAGGTATACTCACTTTTATAAAACAGAGTTCAACTAATTAACAGCTGAATAATACGTGATTTGAGTGATCTATCACATATAATTATGTGCAAATAATAGCCTTACATTTCAGGTAATCCATAGGCAGTAATTTATTTGGACAAGTGTCAGTGAACAGTGATGAGTAACAAGCAAATTTTGTAAGATCATTATTGGTTTGTGGTTCAGTTCTAACAGGAAAAATGACATGTAGTAAACAGTGTTAATTTTGAATGGTTCATCCAATTTTGCTAAAAGGCTTCTTGGGGAAAAGATGACATGATTTCAATTCTCGTTTTCAACAGTTGATTTCTGCTTTGCTAATGAGTCATAGATAGCAAGTCAAGAATGTGCTCCTTAAAACATGAGCAACTGTAGCTGTGTGTACAGTAAAACATTCTTTGATGACAGCATTAATCCAAAAATGCCAGATGTATATTTTCATGTTTGCTTTTCTTGTTCATTTCACATGGTTCCAGTTTTCATCTCCTACAAGTTTTTGTTTTCATGAGCAGGGTACTCTGGAGAGCACTCCAAATTATCTGACATCCTTTAAGTAGAATCTTTCTGAGATTTCAGAAATTTTGAATGAAAATCATGGAATCTGAGAGGTGTGCAGTAGCACAAATTATTTATTAGCATTGTTTAATTACTATGGGTACTGAATACAACATAATTAGTAATGTTTGTCTATTTTTCCATTTTACACAAGTCTGTCCTTCCATCTTTTGAATCACGATGCAGCTCTTCTTCAGCAATCTTTGGCTTATAGGTTGGTTGCTTGACAAACCTTTGCTTAGTCGTTTTTATCATCTTTTGTCAGAGAAATAGTGGGTGGTGGGGCTACTTTGCTGCTGCTTTTGTGGATCCTGTTCCTGGATGACCTGCCAAGGTCAAGCATGCTCTGATATTCAGGCAGAATCGGGTTTTCTTCAGAGAGGCACAGCTTTCAACACTAGAAGTGTCACCTGCAATTCCATAGACATGGTATTTGTCTTATCTTCTTGTGAAGGAGAGATGCTGTGCACTGTTGCATCTAAGTTATCAGGATAGAATATGGTGGGCATTTACTCATTTTTATACCCTAATGTAAATTTTATGCAGATAAATTTTTAAGCTAAATGAATTTGGGAAGATTCCTCTGAAAGGAAAAGGCCCACTTCTGTTAGTAAGTGGTATTTTTGTCAAGCCATTTATGTGTACTATAACAGTCCTCAATTTCATGATCTACTTTCAGTGCAGATTAGGAAGTTCTTGATTGGAAAGTACAACATAAAATAAAAAACAAACCAAGTGTCCTCTTCATTATGTTCTATGATGCATATTTTTCACTTCACTGCAAATATATGTTTTTTCCTACTAGTTGGAATATACTGTAATTCTCTCATTCTCATAGCAAATAGCATAGTACAGCAACTCTAGGAAGGCAAGGCAATTTGGATTTTTTTTGTCACCTACAGCAATAAATAACATGCATATGGACAACATGAAAGGACTTGGTATCTTAATTCTGTATCTAAGCTTAGTCTCTTAGCTTTTGTGCCATCAGACTGTAGAAGCAGCAGGGAAGAAGGGAAGGTGAACTTGTATCTTCTGTTTGTACAGTACAATGCTCCTCTCATCTGTTATTATGCAGAGCAACAGAAACTCAGGCACTTACTGAGTTAAGTTTGATTTCTAAACTTCAGGAAAACCAGATCCATCTGGAGGATATAATGCCCAAATATTCTTTCTTCTTTTAGTCTTCCTGAAAGTGATTAAAACAAGAACAATTTTGCTGTGGGGCTTATGGAAAATAAAGCTTGCTCACTGCTGGATTTCAGATTCTGGAGCTAATTTCTCCTTAACTAGAATTTTTGTAAAATGACTTTGCCAATACTTTAACTATCTCAGAGGGTAATGAGAGGACAAATGCACTCTCAGTAGCTACCATGAACTATTCCTATCTAGATAGATCTTTCTGGTCTGCTCGAAACAGTGGTCTGACCTCATCTAGCTCCTCATGCTCAAATAAACATAGATACTAGCTAGCTTATATTTCCAGTGATGTGGTAGAACAAAAGCTTCTGTCTTGCAAACATCTTTCAAGATGAGAGAACACTAAATGATATAAAAGGCATTAAAGGAGGTCCAGGCCAACCAGCAGTTCAGCCTGTACAAAACAGGGGAAGTTGTGAAGCCCCCAAACTTAAAACTCGTATTTGAGTATAGCAATATTTGCCCAACAGAATTTGCTGTTTTCAAACAATGGAACTTGTTTTTCCACCTTCTTAAGAAAGTTTTAATTGAAAAAAAATCAAGAGAATTCTATGTCCAGTTTGAGTGATATTTTCTAAGGAAAAAGAGTAGAAGGGGTGGAATGTCCTTTTTTCAGATTAATTTTACCAATGCTTCTCATTTCCTGTTAGCATTTTTTTTTTGTTCCTACTGTCTTCTGACTTACCTTAAACTACACCCTGAGAGAATCTAAACCATGCTGCCCTATTGTGTGCACAGATGAGTGCTTCTTGAAAAGATCTAAGGAAAAGTCATTCCACTTTTCCACAAGGCCTGAGGATTTGAAAGACTGAACATTTTCACTCCTATACACCTTGGAAGTGGAATAAAATTTTGTGAAGGAGACTGGATGTAACTGAGAGACTTTAGTTACATGAAACAACAATAAATTTGGATGGTTTGTTACAGAATAAATGATTTCACTAGATTTTAGTTTTCATTTGATAGTCTCACAAACATAAACTCAAATGAGCCCAGTATCGGGAAAATGTACAAAATCAGTTGTATATCTAATTTTAATTGACTTACTAAAATCACAACAGTATTTTAATTATAAAATCTATTTCATGTAAGTAGATAAATTGAAGATAGTTCTTTCCTCTTTATTTTTTCCCCTTATTTTTGTTTTCAGTTTTAGTTTAATGCAGTTACAGAGCTCTTTCACAATCCAACAGCCATGCTTTGCACAAGACTTTTCCATAGAGATTCTGGTAACCGGAAGCTTCATGTAAACAAAACCCAAACAGGAAAAAGTGTTGCAAGGGGCTCCATTTACAAGGATGGTTGGATCCCAACAGATAAAGGAAAACTTTTGGAAAGGTTAGGGCATTTCAGAAAAAACATTATGTTTAAATACTAATATTTATTTCAATCATATGGCTTGAAAAATTCTGCTGTATTATATTCCTGCTCGTAAGAATAATTACTTCCCAGATAAATATATAAAGTGAGATTTTCTAACTTTTTTTTCAACCCATCTGTAGCTTCTGTGAGCTTTTTAGAGATGCAGCATAATATCCCTTGAGTGCTTTTGAAAATCTTGTGTGATTAATTTAGCATACTCTTGTCTATGTCTCCAGTGTAATGTGTGTGCTAACAAAACTTTTTTAGAGCATGCAAACATAACATTTTGGAAAGTTTTCCCAAGCATATCTGAAGGATTATTCTTTTATCACAGAGAAATAAAAGAAAATATAGCCAATACTCTGTTTACTGGTCTTGGATAAGACCAATAACATGACATAAAATTACTTAACATAAAAGTACTGAGGATTTTTCTTAATCAGTACCAAATTTATTTCTTGCTTACTATGGGAAAAAGGAGGCTTAAAGTCCTTCAGATACTACTCAGTAGAGGAAGTGCTTATAAATGAAAGTTACATATGAAGTCAGTGAAGAACAGAGAGACTATTGTGTGTAAGTGGTAAAATGGGCTGATTTCTGAAGGATACAATGAAATGTGTGAGAAAATGGAGCAGAGGAAGATGTTCAGGATCTCTGGAATATAATATTTTTTCCTGGTGTGTTCAGAGGTTGTGTCAGAATTGTTGTTAGACACAATTATGGTTGCTATCAACAGAAATTAAGATGAAATTACATGGTCTGAAAAAACAGGAACAATTTTGTAATGCAAAGGTCTGGGCATGTCACGTACCCCTGAGTTAGAAATGGAGTGAGTGGCAGTAGTGCCACATACAGGCTTCAGTACCACTGCCTCTGAAACTTATGGAGACATCAACTGGCATGAATATATGGAATAAATCTAAAACCATGCAAGCCATTTTGGTTTTGAAGTAGAGCAAGAGAACCCAACTCATTTATCCTGGAGATTTTCCCAGTTACCTACACTGATCCATTTCCTCTCTGAAGACAAGACATTATATAAGTAATAATTTGAAGTATGTGCATTATCACAGCAGTTGGGGTTATCTATATGATAATGTTCTGCCCTACATGAAAAATATACAGAAGACATCCACTGTAAGTATGACTCCAGTACTGAATAGGAAGCAGATGCAAACAAAATAAGGACCCAGAAAATGTTGCGGATGACCCAGTATTTTCTCCATTATCTCTAGAAGTTTTTCTTATCATAAGTACAATACAGCAGCGTAAGTTGGAAAAAAAAAAATAAAGGAAAAACACGGGAGGGTATGTCATCTGCAGATGAATTTTAATCTAGTCTGTAATATCTGACTTACTCACAGAAGAAAACCTTTAATAAAATATTTAATTTCTTGCTTGCTGTAAAATTGTTTTATTGTGTTAATGAATAGTTTTGCTACAAGGAAATATTGATGAGAACAAAGAGCATGAACATTTTTATAAAGTTACTTTTTAAGTATTTAGAAAAATCTACAAACTGCATAGCCACAATATTCAATTAAATTAAATTTGTGTTAATTTGAATATATATTATATAATAGTGTGATTTTAAGGTGTTCAAACAACCCACAGAAATGGTGGAGGCAAGACCCTGTTTTTCTCATTGAATTCAAGAGAAACTAGACTACTGTTGAAAAAAACTTTAATTTAGTAAATCAATATCTGTGACATACATACTGAAAAGAATGTGTCACTTGGAAAAGCTAGAAAGAAAAGTCATAAGCAGAAATTACTGTATCTGGGCAGAAATTTTCCATTGGTACTCTTTTCTGTTGAGACATGCAGTTTTAGTTCATTCAAACTGATTGAAAATTTTAATGTTCATTATTATTTTCACTGGAGAAATAAAAAAGAAAGATGTGGTTCCTTGGACTTGTGAATCCCTGCCTTGTTATGAGGCAGAGCCACTGTGGAGCCAGGACTGCCCCAAAGACAGGTGTGTTGGCCTTGGGAGAGGCTCGTCCCCCATGTCCTGGGGACTTTGGTCACCGCAGAGCTGCTGCCTTTCAGAGTGGGAGGGCTGGAAGCCTCATTGCTGCGTGACCTGCTGAGGCTGTCAAAGGCCCACTCGATGGGGTCACCTCATCCTTAGGTCCTCATTTCACAAATTGCTGCCTGACCACTTTAATGAGCATGATAGGGAGTCAAATGGTTTAATAAGCCTGTTGGTGGCTTTTCCTGACCATCCAACTTAGAAATCAATAAATCATGGAAAAATAGTTCACTAGGGATACACCTCCTCAGGTCCTACCCCAGCAGGGTAAAAGTCTGAGCCACAGGTTGGAGCACTACACCTGGAAGTTTGGGGGGATGTGGATGTATGGTGTGTGGGAGCAAACCTTGTGCTCCCTTGCATCATGGGGCAAGGCCTTGGCTGTTGTGTGTCTGCACAAAGTGTGTGCGTGTCATGGAACACAAGTCTTAGAACAGAAATCACTGTGCACTTTATAGAGCCATTTTGTTTAGGAGACAAATGGACGATTTTATGCCACTGAGTGATGTGGTTCTATTCCTCCTGCTGCTGTTTTCTTAATGTCCCATGACAGACTGAAATAAGCTGACACTCATAAATTGAACTTTAAATGGACTTTCAAATATCTTATTTTCCTCTTCAAAGTTTCAAACAGCTCAACTGCAAAATATATTTATTCAGTATTAACAAGAGCATCTGTTGCTGCTTAATTTAAAAAGATAATTTAATAATAGACCAGTATTAAAATATTAAGAAATGTAAAGCCCAGGCAACACAGGAAAGAAGGCACTGCTAACATTTTGATTGCCTAAGTTCTGAGCCAGAATTTTGCAACTCTGCTACCAATTTCTAATCTTTGGGGGTTTTTTTTCTATAATATATGAGCAGAAACAGATGTTTTCCACTGCCAACATCTGATCCGCATGTAAAGAATTAAGGGCATTATATACTGTCAAAACAATGAGTGATATTTAACTGTGCAGACTCCTGTTAACCCCAGACAGAGTCAGAGTGGTATTGTCCTCAAAGCTTGCATATTGTCCTCAAACCTTGGAGTAACACATTATGACATCCAATTCTTCATAAAGGATATAGAAGCATTTAAAGAAACAACAAGGTTAATTTAGATAATTCCCAACAAAGGCAAGCTTTAGTTTCCAGAAGTGTCAGAGCCATGGAATAGTTTTGATTTGCATGATTCAAAAACAATTTCAGGTATCAATCACACATTTTAAACTTAAGCTTGAATCCTTTTCTAAACTATCCCAGTATGTTCAGCTTCTTATGGTTCTGCAGGCCAGCCCCAGGGGGGGTGGCCATAAATGACTGCTGTTGTTTAAGAGGATCACTGTCTGATACACTGTTTTTGTTGTTCCTACTTTGTTTCCCTTCTTGGCCTGGATCAAAGAAGTTGGAAAGTCATGAAGTCAGCATTTCACTTCAAGGTTCCTCAACTACCCAGGCTGGAATGCCAAGGGAAAAAGGCACTTAGCCATGATAGTTATTTTATTGCTGTCTCACTAGTGATCTTCTTGGCCACAAAGTTAGAATAAATTGTGTCAGGGACAGAGCCTGTGTAAATCAGCCTCAGGGTTATGACAGGCAGAGCCATGCTAAAGTTCTTGTCCCTTCACAAAGATGTTTTAAGTAAAGTTCCCCTGGATCTAACATACTTAATAAATATCAGATCTGACACTGTTATTTCCAATCATAAAGTGACAATGGCTTTTTTTATATGGCCTTTGCGAAAGATCATTTTTGCACATCCAAGTATTTGCTCCAAGTTCCCTGTAGTTTATATACTCAATATTGGTACCAACAAGAGGAAATTCTGCAGAGCAGCCAAGTTGCTTGAATTGAAAAGAATGCTAGAAATTAGGTTTCTAAGCAAGCATTTTCCAAATTCATCGCCATAAATCTGCTAAATGCATTCCAGACTAGTATTTTATGACAGAGTATTCCCTTTGTTATACCCAAAGAGAAAGACTGTAAACATGTCTTCTTCACATTAACCAAAGAAGAGTAGTGAAAAATGTTCATTTAGAAAAGATGAACATGATACACTTCATATTAAGTTTCAGTTTGAAGAGTACTCTTGTAACAAAACAACCATAAAGAGCTGGATAGACCAATGAGGCCACTCATGTTAACAGATGCAACACGGTAAATAGTGGTTTGTTATCAAAAGCTGCATGTCAGTCAATGAGCTAAGTTAATTTGTAGTATACATTAATTTTTTAAAAAAGTTATACTATAAATATTATGGACTGCTGCTTTTGAAAAAGCTCAATTATTTTGTTTGTTGGAAGAACAGAAATCATAAAATACAAAACTCCTGTAACTTTCAGGAAAATATGTGGCAAGGAAAGAAGAAAGATTCTGTGAAAGTGCCTCCAAAGTCACCTGGATTGTGCTCTCAGGTGACATCCTGAGCAGTCATGTCAGAGACCCCAGTGGTGCACTGCCAGCCCAGCCATGTACATCAGTGCTGTGCCTAAGCCCGAAATGTTGGATCCATGTTTGCAGGGACAGGCTTTGCTCATGTCTTCAATAGTCTTGTGATCCACTAAAACTCTTTTAACTTAAAAAAAAAAAAAAGAATGGGCTGTGTTTTGCTGCTTGGAGTAACATCAGAGGAGTGAGATGAGTCGAACAACTATAAATACAAATAGACAAGGAATAGAAAATGCATTAATGTGACCCTTGCTTTTCAAAAGTGAAATTCAACAATCCAGACATTCTGAGAGTTGAAGTAGGACTTTGTTGTGTGTCTTATGATGAAGTTCAGAGTCCACTGATCTCTCAAGAACGGGAGATGCTTTTGTCTAAGGGTGATCCTGGATTCCCTACCTACTCTCGCCACTCACTAGGTAGGGCTAGGCATATCCTCTCTGAGAAGGAGAAGTTATGGACCAGATAATGTATATGTATTTGATCCTTGATTTGCTATAAAGAAAACATTGCTACCTGCTTTGTCAGGGCTGGTGGCAAAGCTAGCAACTAGGCACCACTTTGTGAGGAGATGTGGACAAATCCCTGCCACTGGAGCACATTATTTAAGAAAAGCAATATGAAGAATAGAGAGTGAAGTGATTTTATCTCATAAAGTTCTTGTCTAATATTGCCTAGATGTTGCCTCTGATGACAAGAAGCAGATTTAACCACTCTGAGCTATCCATAAGGGCACGTGGCTGTCTCTTCTTGTCTCCCTAGGGCTGGCCCCCCATGCCTTCTGGGGATAGTGGCCTGTATCTTCAATATGTCACAGAGGGACATTAGACTGATGGCTTTCATTGGTTTTCCTGGAAGAGAGGCAAGTTATGTTAGCAGGGTAAGCTTTCTGTTGTTGAGGGAAAATGGTGTGAAATCTCCCTCAAGGTAAAGCTTTGATCATTATTCTTCCTCTTTTGGAGTTATTTTGATGCTTTTCATGTATCATAGGACAGGCAAGGCTGTAACAATCGGTTATAAACTCCTTAGCATGAAGTAAATGTATTTTTCCTACATGCTAAAAAAATTAATGCATCACCTCTTAATCATAGCTAATCACTAAACTTATTATAGTTCTGCTGTTTTTGGACATTAAATAAAAATCTGTCAGACATAATTTACTGTATTTTTGCTGCTAAAATTCTTTTCCACAGTTCATTTCCCTATGAAGTTAGCTTTAGTCATTTTGAATTCATTTAGAAGGAATGGCTTCTCTCAGGTATCTACCCACCCACAGATGCAAAAAACCAGAAAAGCTTAGTATGTGATGCACTTGGAGATTGTGAACAGCAGACTACATTCCTCCTTTTGATGCAAGAGAACAGTAATTGAGGGTCTGTACTAACTGGATTATTCATAAATACCTTCCCCAAATTCCAATTTTTTGTGTGTAAATATGGTTTACAGGCTATCAGCAACCCTTTTGCACTCTTTCCTGAGTTAGTTTTAGTGATAACCCCACTTATGATTATTAATTATTTCATTTACAAGTCTGCATAAGTGAGGTTGTCATGGTCAACTCAGTTTCCATAAGACAGTTTCAAATGCAGTACAATATCATGTCAATGGCTACCACTGCACCATCACTATCCCCAGCTCCACACTCCTTCAAATGTACTCTCAGCTCTCTGACAATTCACATGTGAGGTAACCCTAACATAGGTACTTAAACATGCCATAAGCTTGACTCTGAACTCAAGAGAAACCAAGCCTAAACCCATCAACTGGCCTGTAGCTAAGCAGAGCCACACAAAAATCCCGAAGCAACATGCTAAGTTAGAGATCTCTTGTTTATCCATTTCATGCTTTCTTTAACATTTAATGCTCCAATTAATTTTTCTTCATATTAATCCACATGTCCTTTTTGATTCCCTTGGATTATGTTTTCTGGATTTAGTCTTTCTTGATTTTAATTTTTTTCATCCATGAAGAATAAGATCTCCACAGAATTATAACTGTCAGAGTTATTTCATCCCCACAAGACTAGAGTAAAAAATATTTTTTTTGCCTTTAGACATCTGTAATACTTGTAGTGTTATTTTTTTACCATATATTTCTTATTTGCTAGATTATAGCAAATAGATATTATGTAGGAAATTCTGAAAACAAATTTCAGCTTGTATTAAAATTTGTTGAACACGTTTAGCAGTACACAGATCGTTACAGCCAGCAGATGCCAAGCCTTAATATTTCTTTCTGCACTCTGCCCATGGAAAAAATTGTATACTGTAAACATTAATTTATTAAATGTTAGTGAATGTTAGATATGTGATGACATATTTCTCACTAGCTCAGGGCCAAAGGCTAGTGCCCTATTTGCAAGATATTATTTATCTCACCTAGTGAGTTTCTAAGCCATGATCCATTTAAGTCAAATTGATATTATTGTAAAATGTTTTTTTCCCACCTTTATTACATTTCTGTTGTAAAATAAAGGATATAAAGTAAACTCTCAATTTTTGGAAGTGTTCAAGGGTTGATGCAACAGAATTCACATCCTTAGAATAATTTTCCCATAGGTCATGTGTGCACATGTTAAGCAATTACAAGAAAAATGTTTGCCATGAATTCCAAAGTCCTTAAATTTTTCATTCTGTATTGATGATGCAAGAATATGTATTTTAATATGTTTTACATTGTATATATTATGCACAGCAGAGGCTTAAATACATAAGCTTAATATGAAAGGGTTTACTTCTTGAATGTAGTAGCAACTGTCATAGCTTCATGTCCTTTTTTGGTATTTTTGTCTTACAAGAAGCAACTTGAGCAAATTCTAGTGCACATGCAACCAGTCCTGCTTAATTCTACCTCTAACATGTACAAAAATATAAGTGTAATCAAAAGATACTACTAACCCTGATATTTTTCAGCTTTAGCAAACTGATTTTTCAAACTACACTTTTGCTTAAAAATGAGATTACAAGTTCATGTTACAAGTTTCCAGTCAGAAATTTGATCTTACAAAGCATTTCATGGTAAAAAAAACGGCGGCAAAAAATCAAGTGACATGACATTATATAGACTGCAGTTATTGAGACAAGGGTTTTTGGGACAATAAAAGGTACTGTATAGCAAACATCCTTGCTGATCAGATAGAAAGGCTTTTGATATTACTCTAGTGTGTAATAAGTGAACCCCCCCACATTTGACAAAACAAAGGTAAGCAGAAGGAAAATGTGTCCTAGGAGAGCGTGAGCAAGCCCAGACCCAGAGGCTATTCCAGATCTGTTAGCACAACTGCCTTTAGACCTCACCATGCAGCCAGATGTTGCTACTAGAGCCTTCCCAAGCTTGGCATCTGGGGCCTGGCACGCCCCAGGAATGGCCCGGGGTGCTCCCCCCTCCCAAGGCTAGGTGCACAAACATAAAGGCTGGGTGAATGGCTTCCCTTCTCAGCTGAGAGATCTAATTTGCTTCAGACTGCAGAACCTGTAGACCACAAATGTGAAATATTTCAGTAAAAGTGACATAGCTTAAATATTTCTCACTACATATAAAATGATGTACCTCTATTAAATATGATTTTCATCTCTTCTACTTAGAGAAGTTGGGTCCCCCCTCCAGACTTCAGGCTCTGTGTAATAGTACTTTTCCCCAATTTCTCGTAATTTGTAGAGGCATTCATGAGGTCTAAAAATTGTGTAAGTTTGCAGGTTGAATCTTTTGAGGCTCTTGTAGCCTTTGTCTGTGAGATATCCATTACTGGATGCCATATTCTGTCCTAGACAGATATGATTTCACCCACACAATGGGGATACTGAGCAGTAACTGTAAGCCAGATCTTCAGCTGGCACAAGCTGCACTGTGCTTAATCAACTTCAGTGTGAAGCTATGCCAGTTTGTACCAGCTGGGCATCTAGCCCTTTGTCTGCCCCCACATAAAAACTGTGTTTATCTGCTTTTATTGGAGCTTTACATTTTCCATGTGAGCATAAGTAACATTTTCATTTTAGAGCCAAAACTGACTTTTTATTTCATTTCCCATTTCTGCTCCATCTCCATCCATCTTGAGAATTAAGTGCACACAGGGGAGGGTAAGTAAACTGCATAGGAATATCTGGGATGCTGGGATCTCTATTTCAGTCTCCAGAGAGGGCAACCCATTTGCACAGCACGTCTGATGAACACAGAGCTGTTACGGAAATCAGTGGCTACTTCACAGATTTAATGGGATATCCAAGTCTTGCTGTGCTCACCTCACTTTAACTTCAGCCCATCTTCAATAGCTACTACCTGAGCCCACATCGGTCAGTGATGGACAGATGCTGTCCATCTCTGCGTCAAGATCCTGAAATAGGTGCGTGTTTGCAAGTTTCTGCATCTCCCTCCTTCAGTCTGGATGAGATTGTTACAAAGACAAGGCTGCTTGTGCAAACCTGAATACATGAGCAATCATGTATCCACCACTGCTATTGATTTCAACTTCACTGTCTAAGTGCTCACCACATGAGTAAGGCTTGAACATAATAGCCTTCTGATAGTGTTCCAAGTTTGGGGGGATATGAGAAGGTTAATTGAAGCCACAGACTTGGCAACTTGCCTCAGATGGCTGTGTGCCATGGTGTTTGGGGATTTTAGCTGTTATATGTATAAGTAATTGCTCTTTACCAAATGCTTTAGGGAGAAGAAAAATCACCAAATCTAACAATTTAATGTATAAAATATTCCATGCAAAAAGCTAGAGCAAACCCAAACCTTCAATATATTTAAGGTGTGCCTCAGACTAGGACTGTTATCTAGCACCAAATACCATGTTTCTGCTTCTGAAAGCATTTATCAGCAAATAATTGATTGAGTAGATTTCATCTTGCTGTACAACAAAGGTATTTATGAGAAAAGCCAGGCTCATGTTGCATACCTGGAGACCTGGCATACAAAAAGGCAGCAGGCAGGCTGAGCCTTTTTAAGCCTTTACTTTTCCCATCTGTCTGTCCTTCCCCAGCACTGAGGGTGACCAGCCCCACACCACGTCAGCAGAACAAAATGTGTGCTCATGCACCAGCAATTCTAGGAGAAGGTTTCATATCCAAAGACTTGGCAGATCAGATATGGTGGGTTAAGCATTAATGAGTCAAGATAATGTGGTGAATGGTGAATTGTGAACTGAAGGAGCTGGGAAATGTTCATTTCTCCCACCCCTGTCATGCAGGCTGCAACCTCCAGCAAAGGAGTCAGGTGGACAGTCAGAAAAAGTGTTTAAGTGACTGATACTAAATCCAACAGAGTACATCTGTTAGAACCCTTAATGAATACTGCCAAAGAGGGTAAGTTTGTGTTCACATGATAGGCTTTAGACCAAAGTAGTTAAGGCAGTAGATCTCCAGCCATTGCCTTGAAGCAGAGGGGCAGAAGAGATTCCTAGCTAGGTTATTGTTGCTTGTGTTTTAGCAGTTGAAATACTTTCAGTCAAAAAACCCCATCGTCTGATAATGTGTAACAAGAATATGTTGAATAAAAGCACTCACGTTACTGTGGTCGGAGATAAGAATGGGTCTGGGTTTGGAGATAAAAAGGGGAGTTTTTTAGTTGATACTTCAAAATAAAAAAGAATTCCAAATTTTTCCAGGATTTAGGAATATCCTTTGGACTCTGGCATCAGGAGAATGCTATAAAATCAACTTCTGTCTCTTTCTGAGGATGGCAGCATTAGCTCAGCTGTGCCAGTCTGACTGCAGCAGTCAGCAGAAGTTGTGTATGCAGCCATAGAACTGCAACAGAGTCTGATCATCATCCTGATGAAATTACACTGATCTAATTTGCACGCTGTGAAGACATTTGGCACTGGCTGGATCTGAGCCGTGACATCTTCATTGGAACTAAAAGTACACTAAGAAGTGACATTACATTTCATAGTCTTTTGTGCCAGGCTGGGGCATTTCTTCCTCTTTAAAGGCATTATTTCAAGAACATTTAATTTGGCTTTGATATGTCTGCCATTTTGCTATGCAGGAATGTACTGAGCCAGAAAAGCTCAGCTGTAATAAAGTTTGGCACCATCAGCCCACCATATACCTGCACCATCCTGTGCAATTTAATTGGCATTCAGTGGGTTGATAAATGGATTGGCTTAATGAGACAATATACGTGACATATGCAGGACTCTCCTGAGGAATAAGATTCATTTTTGCACTTCACACATCAACATGCTACAGATACCAACACAGTCACCTCCAGCAGCTGTGCTATAACCAATGACATGCCTTCCACTGTGTTGACCAATATCTCTGCTACCTCTCAAAGCAGCTTTACATCATCTTCCATTTAAGCATTTTCTTTTCTTATTTTTTTCATTATCTTTCTGGTTGCAAAAATAAAGCAAGATACTGTAACTGCCTTTGAAAGTTTCTGCACAGAATTATAGTGATATTTTTTTCTGGTATAAACCAACAGCCTGTTTTCATAGCTTTTTGAGCATTTGCCTTCATGTTTCAAAAAATGTTTTAGTTGCAGTTTGAGTACAGTATAAATAAAATTATTCAGTATAATACACATAAAGGCAAAGATCTATATTACGTAGGTTTAAGTGACTATGAGTAAGAATGACCCATTCTCCTCAAAGGTGCATTTGCATGGATGAATTAGATATATATTAGAGATTGAGTGTGAAGATGAGGATCTCTGGGAAGCTGCAGAGTAGCTGGCAAAGGTGAGCATTTCAGTGCTATTACAGTATAAATAATTGCGGATTGGTATAAAAGTTTACTCAGAGTTTTTTCCAAACAAACACAATTTTGCCTTAGTCAGGAATGAAAAAAAGAACATCAGTAACATTGAGGATCTGGTTCAGTGTTTAAAAAACAGTAGTTTAATGGTAGATCTTTGAATTCTGCCTCTCATATGTAACCATGAACATAATCAATGTCCTTTGATGTTTTTCACAGTCCTGCTTGTTGGGGTTACAGATCATTTAAGCAATCCAGAGAGCTAATCTGTCTTGCATGGACAAGAGAGATATGCATCCAGCTTTCTGGTATTTTATAAAGACTTGGAAAACAGAGACAGAAAACATTAGCCCACTTACACAAGACACACACGCTGACTTAGTTTCTTAGCTGATTTAAAAGTGTACATATATCCCTCTTATTTTAGAAATAAAGGTTCAGTATGACCAAATCCTCAGTCATCATTGCCATCAGGGTAATAAAGATAAAATGCAAATAATTTGGATAGTCTTTTTGTTCTGGTGCAATTCAGAAGGCCAAATTGAGATGTTTATTAAAATACAGGAGGAATCACTACCAAAGAGCTGGAAAATTTTGTCAAAATCATGTAGGCATTTTTCTGCATTCATGAGAAAAACTGAGAGCCAGAGCACTGTTTTTCTGTCTTGCTCCTGAGAAACTGTGTGGGGATTTTCAAAGGAACCTTAGGGAACGAGGAGCCAAATTCCTGCTGAACATACATGCATATAAATACGTTAAATTCCTTATTTCTGTTGGAAACAAAAGCTAGTCCACGTACCCAAGAATGTACAGACTCACAGTACGGGAATGGCCACTGTTTCAATTTGGAAAAGACATTTTGGCAGAGGCAAAGAGGTGAGGGAGGCGGCAGCTGGCTGCTGCTGAGCTGTGCTCTGGGCCGTCACAGTACCTGCCGCTGGCTTCTTGTCCATGAGGTGGAAGAAGCCCACGTGTCACTGCCTCGAATTTCGACTGGGTGCCAGTTTGATGCTTGCAATTCTGCTCTAAGGAAAGCCTCATACATGCAAATAAGCCCAAGGAAACTAAAAAATGAAACGGTGTGTGACAGTTTCTAATTACTGCGTAAAAACAACATATGGAAACTTCATTGTCCATTTCATCCCTCAACATGTACTATCAAGTTAGATTTCTTTTGCTCAATCATTCTCTCTAGAGCATTTGGAGCTATTTCACTTGTATTATATTAAGAAAAACAGCACTTGATATGGGTAGTGTGATGATTTTACTTTCTCTGTCCAAGCTTGTTAATCTCATGGAGGATTTAAAAAAAATCAACAACCTTACTGGGTTGGCAGAAATTGCAGTTTTCCAAAAAAGGAACAATTTCAACATTTTTTTTCAGAAATATTCCATCCATTGTTCTGAATCATATTTGAAAGGTTATAAACACTGAGTAACAGAAGAATAACGTAGTATTTAAACATAGCCATGGTAAGAGCTAACAAGTAGGGAACATGACTTACTGATTTGTGTTGATGGAGTGAATTATCATAGATCAATTAAGGAATTTAAGTCTGACTTTTTGTTATGTACAATTGAAAAGGAGGATGTATTTTCCCAAGTTTTTAAGTGTTTCATCCAAGATTTCAAAATGAAATATTTGTAGTGGAAGCATAAGAGAAAATTTAAAGGATATGGTTGGGTCAAAGAAACAAAACATGCATCGAAGTCCTATTTACTGTGAGCAAAAGTCTTGCAGCCTTCCCTATCAAGCCCTGTGGCCACAGAAGCAGAGTCAGTTAATGAATCAGAAAAAAGCTGGTTACCAGATGTCCTTACTTATTAGCACACACATCGCATTCTGTAATGGCATTCACTAAACAATCTGTGTGGAGCAGACTCTGCTCTGTTTAAAGTCCCTTTTTCAAAAAAACCCCACTTCTAACTTTTCTTCCTCTGTGATTGATTTCAGGATAGCTGTTGTTTAAGATGCTGCCAGGCATTTTGTCTAATTGAAATTTCTCCAACTTTCTGAAGGTTCCTAAGGTACCTAGCAAACCCCCCCTGTTTTCAGCAGTTATTTTTTTACCCTTCCTTCTAAAATGATAATGAAATAAGATAAAATAAATTTAAAAAATTAACTTAAAAGCAAAGCAGGAGAGAAACCAATTCTCTTTGATTGGTTTCCACTGCTGCTAATTTTAATGCCACCCATTGTTCAGCTCTGCAGTCTAATTTTATGTTAATATCCTGAAAGTTGTCAAATCTTGGCAAAACCTATGCATAAATTACACAGAAAGTAGCTCACAGGAGGGGGAAAGTAATGACTGTCATGGTTAGCCAAACCCATTAATAGTCTGACAAGCAATAACCCAAGAGCTCTGGTCAACTGCTGCAGACATCTGTGAAACTTTTGCAATTAATTTTTTTTGGAGGAGGTATCAGCTGTGAAATAGCACATAAGTGACTGATTATTATCAGCTCTGCTGGTGAGGGCAGAACTGATCAGCTCCAAGCATTCATCTTTCTACTACAGACTTATTGTTTTATGAATATAAAACTTTTATTATTCTTAATTTTTGAGGCACTCTTAACTCCAGAAAGGAAAAAGGAGAAGTAGTTGTGCATGAGTAGCACTTTACTTACACATAAGCTTTCACATCAGCATTTTCCAGAGAACTTTACAGTGGTCATAAGCATTATCTCTGTCTATACCATGGAGAAACTGAGGCAGATTTATTGTCTGCTACTTCAGGCAATGCTCTATAAAATGGTATGGTGACCTATTTAAAAGTTGGAAAGGTCACACTGTACTGAGGACAATGTAGCTATTTGGTAAATTTTTAAATCAAATGCATTACCCTAAATTTTTGGGTTTAGGTTGAAGAGTCAGCTGAGATCTGTTCTATGATTCCTCATGGATCCAAAATTCTCAGTGGCACTGAGTCTTTGGGGGATGACCTGATAGAGGTCTGTTGCATCAAAGTGCAGTCGTGTTAAAATTGAAAATGCATGTATTTTAGTTTCTGCATTAGTACCTGACATAAGTGATATGCTCCCAAGTAGCACCTGGAGCTGAAGAGTGAATTTGCCCTGTTGCATTATTGTGCCTGGGGTTTTTTTCCTGCTTTTGTGTACAATCTAAAATCCTGATAAGCGTTTGTCACTGGTAAACTGTGTTTTTATCTTTAGCAGGATTCTCTTACTGGAGGCTTTGACTGAATTAAATGCTATGTATATCCTTAAAAGCTTTTTCTTATGCAAGAAAATTCTGTTTTCCTCTAAAGAGATGATCTGAAATATTGTCTCTGACTTTCTTATTGTCACTACAGTATAAAATATTCTAATAGATGCTAAAACCAAAAGCAAAACATCTAAAATTCCTCAGGCACCATGATTTATATGAAATGCTATACCCCTAAAGAAAATAATTTCTCTCACCAGTATTAATGAGCAGATAATTAACATGATAAATACATGGGACATATAAAAGTGTAGCAATATCATAGTTTTGACTACGATATAGACCTTATGTGCCACTATAACACAGCCATTACATTTCAGCTCTTCCATTTTCATCCTTTTCTTTTTTCATTTTCCATCTTGAACTGTGCTGAACACAGTGGACAACACAGAATAAGCAGAAATTTTAGGATGTATTCTGAGAAAAAAGAAATGTTATTCAAAGACTGGGATTTTTAAAACCAAACTTACCTTGGAAAACACAAGAAAACAGGACATGCTAAATGTAGCACATAAACTGATGCCCACAGTCTGGAAAACAAGTTTGCTACTGCCTTGGGACACATAATTTTTAGAAATAATGGACCATTTGGCAGTTCTGCACATGTCACCAAGCATGCTTGGAAACACCATGGGCCTTGCTTTATTAATATACATGATGTGAAATAAATTCCCTCTGAAATGCTAGAGAAATCCTCAAAACAACTAATTCATGTGACCTTTCTTTATTTAAGATGGTCTTAACACTCAGGCTGTACTGTACTCTTGAAAAAGATAGATATTAACCAGGGTACTGTTTTTCATTCCCAAACTCCGGCAGAAAGCAGTTCTGTGGCATAAACTGTAGTGCATAGATGGGCATTACCTGGGGTGCTGCATCATTCCAGTTAGAAGAAAGATAAAAAGAAAACAAATCTTTGATCTTGATTCTGTGAGCCGCTTCCAAACTGAGTTTATCAGGCCTTCCCACCTTCATGAATCTATTTCTACAAGGACAGAACACACTGGCTATTCTGGAAGAGTCCTTGAAAAGAACCTGAACATCATCACTGGCAGTGGTGAGTTCAGACACTTCGCACAGCACTGCAGTGAGTGCAGTCCAAGGAGTCCTAAAGGTGAAGGTAACCAGTACAGGCAAAAGAATTACTTTGCTGCCAGAAAACTCTGCTTCCTAATTCCAGCCATACCCATGGTGCAGAAAAGCAGATGAGAAGGCATACCCCTTCTCACACGTAATTTCTGGGAGCTTTAGCCCTGTGGAGTCCTGTCACTCCATAAGTACAATCTGCAATTGTGCTCGACCCTGTGCAGAGACTGAATGCCTGAAGGTGCCCTTCTGCCCTTGTATATCTCTGCAGACATGGACACAATTTAGCTTTTAGTTCTCCGACTAAGCCAATCTGTGTTATTCAAAAGCATTTTTTCTCTTGGCCATGGGTTATTTTGAGGAGAAGGATTTGAAGAGCCCCCTTCTTTGCCCTTTGGCACAGAAAATTCAATAGAATGTTTAGGTTGGACAAGGGCCTGTTCAGAATTAATGCAGTTTTTGTTGGGAAATTTATTAATAAGTTAAACTTGCACATTTTTTGTTTGTCAGTTTATTGATATGTAACTTCAAAGCAGGAAAATGAAGAAATGAGATAAAAATAAACTAGCATGGACAAGGTCAGAAGGAATATCAGGTTTTCCTAGCATTAAGAAGAGAGAAGGAAATATTACATTTTAAAAATTCTGGTTATTTAAACTAGAAAGTTGCTATTTTACCTCTTCCCGTCTTATGTCCCTTTCATGAAGAGAAAGTCAAAACTTTATTTTTCTCTTTTGAACCACACTGATTGTTTCTACATCAGTAAATTAAACTTACTTGTGACTGTTCTCTGGCATATGGTGCAGGCTGGCCCATATCCATGCTATGAAACTGCCTCACTGTCCAAAGGGTGTTTGTGTTCATGCTACCTATGGGGAGAGGTCCTTGGGAATTATTTGGAACTGCTGAGCTGGGAAAAGCCAGGAGTATGTCAGGGACTCTTCTAACAATTTAATAGTATAGACAATCAAATTCCAGTGCCTGAAAGTTTTTCCCTGGCACTTTTAAATCTACTAGTCTAGACACAGCTACTGTGGTCAAAATCTGCTTCCCCTATTCACGTAAATAGCTCCAGTGAAGTCAGCTGTGAGATTGGCTGTAAAACAAGAATTCTGGTTTGCAAATGACTTCAAACATTTGGCCTTCATTCTACATTGGGGAAAAAGAAAACAACCCACAACCTTGAGCTTTCAAATTTTTAAAATTAAACAACATAACTAAGTACTATCCAAATAATCAAGTGGCCAATATGTTCATCTAAAATGTTGGGTTCAATGTTGAAATCTCTATCTCCTCTAAGTGAGAAAGACCTGCCACATTCCCTAGGAGTCTGGGAATCTAATGTATCAGGAACTCAGTGTATCAGGAATCTTGAATCTCCAAATTATTTTTATTGTATTAGCAAGAAAGCTTACCCTGAAGCTGAGGAAATTCCAGTACTGAAATATTTGTACTATGGAAAAAGTGTTTTTTAAAGATATCCTGGTAATTTACAGGATATGTCTCCAGAAGTTCCAAAAAAAACCCAAAACAAAACAAAACAAAACAAAAAAAAAACCCAAACAAACAAAAAACCCCAAAAACCCACCAAAACCAAACCCACAAAACAAGCCCAACCCCCAGACAACTCAACCTACACTACAGTAGTGCCTAAGCCATTTGCATAAGTATTGTTTCATCCCAGAGCTCACAGGAGTTCAGATGGGTCAGGAATTTTCTCAGACAAAAGTTTTTTCTTTGTAACTAAATTAACTTGTACATTAATTTCATGAAGTAAAAATATTAAATAATACACCAACTTTCACAGTAATATTTTAGAAAAAATTACAGTGAAGTATTTGATGTTCTTTCCAAATATAAAATGTTGAGCCCTTGTTTTGAAAATGTTTTCATTTGACTTTCATCTCATAGAATAAAATTAGAAAATAAGCATACTCTATATATTCAGATGAAATACTTAAACTGAGCAAAGCATTTTGGGTTTTTGGTCTGAATATTATATTTTGATTCTTGCTTGAAAATTCAGTATTTTCAGTTTACAACATTTTATCCCCAAATGAAAAATGCAATCTACCCCAGCTTCAATAAAGTCCTTTTTAACAGTAGTATAGCATTTGCATATAGAGCTTTCTTTTTAAAAAAAATAATGAGTGAAACAGTATTTGTTACAACTCTCCGAAAAATATTTTTAATTTAATTCAGCTCTTGCTAGACATGCATTTTCATTATTGTTTTCCACGTGGAGTTTCAAATTCATATTTTTATATCTTCTATAGAAAGAAGAAAGAAATATGCCATAGCTGTAATAGTTTGGAAACAAAAATAACATTTGATTGAAGAAATACCTCTAAATAGAATATTTTTTGCTTCAAATTAGTTTAAACAACTCATCCTAGACACAGCTGACCATACAAGAACATTAGTTGGAGACAGTTCACACAGAGGCTGTTGGATTCATACAAAAGCCTCATAGACACAAACCGCATACAATTCATCCATAGGGACATATTAAACTCATATTCTGTTTGATCACCCACATTAGCCTTATCCTTTTGGGTCTCTTGGGATTTTACAGTATTAGCTGTAAGCTAATGCACATCCCCGTGCACCTCGCACCGAGCCGCTGCTGATGGCAGCGCTACAGCGGTGAGAGCGCGACCCGCAGCCCTGCCGGTCCCAGGTGAGCGCTGCGGGTGCGCCCAGCACGGACCGGCCGAGGGCTGTGCGTGGCGGGGCACTCTCCATGGGCACGGAACCCCCACCCCTGGACTAAAGGAGGCAGTGCCTACTACATACACTAATTATTCAAAGGAATTATTGCATGAGGGAAAATAAGGTGATCTGAGCAGAGAGGACAGAACAGGGGCCGCTGTGTTTCAAGCTGTTCGCTGATCTTATTCAGAGAGAAGAGGTGAGGGGCATCTTGCTCTGTGGCACGGTTGTGTGATATTCATTCCCCAGGTAAAGAGCTGGCTGATGGGCACCCACAATACCCCATCACTACATAGGTCAGCTGGTTATCTACAGCCCTTCTAGAGTCAGGCATTTTATTGGCACCTGCCTCCAAAGAGGGAGGATGATGGCTGGATATGAAAGACTTGGAGAGCAACAGAGTGAAGCCCAAAAGGCCAAGTAAAACTGTTTAGAGACAGAGTTTTAGTCAATAAACAGGAAGGTATTTATTGGTGCAACGTTGGGGAACCCTCCGATTAGCATCGGACAAGAGTTCCAAAGTCAACAGTGTAAAGCTACAGTATTTATACATTTTCAGTGAGATATTACAACATTTCTACATAAATATTCATATTATTGCAACACATAATTGTAATATTACAACACCTAGTTATAATATTCATAGCAGGCGGAGTTGGGGCGGAGCCGTCCATTTTGAGGAATATTATGGTGGGAGATCCTGTTACTTCATCTGGCAGTGGTCGTACTTCTGCTCTTCATCCTCTGTGAACTTTTCAACTTTGCTTGATTCTTGCTGACTTTAGGATGAGTTCTGTCAAAAATGGTGCTTGGAACTCTTATCTTCCTTCTTCGGATCGGTCTGTTCTGTTATAATCCTAAATATGCATATTTTGCTCTATCTCTTAGTCTTATCTCTTTGGATATTCCCTTTTTCTATCTGGCCTGCCTGGATGTTAGGTGTATTCCTGTTTAACTATATCTTTGCTTTGCTTCAAGAGCAAGGGATACCCACAGCAGCTCCCACCACGGGAAAGGATCATGATGTTGTTCTAGCCACACAGAGACTGCCTCTTTGCAGGCAGCCAGAGGCAGAGCTGAAACCAAATCTAAGAGGAGAAATATCAAGGGCTTTTTCTGCTTCAAGTCCTGTCCTTATGTACATGATTTTAAACTAACATCCTTGCTCTGGAATGTGATCCTGCTGTATTTCATATTTCACATCACTCTATGCAAAGATATGAATTATTCAGAGAAAAATACCCACTGAACCTTACAATGTTTGCCACTGGCAGCAGTGCAGACTAAAATAGTTCATGAATTCTGACTTCTGTAACTCTAATCATCCCACTTAACAAAATGCGTTAAGCAAACTGGTAATCCGTTTACATTCTAGTACAGGACTTTCAGAATAAAAATGCAGGTTGGATTGAAAAAATGTCAGTCATCTTCAGAGAAGAGTATGTATTCTTTATTATTTTATATAAAAATACTTACAAATCCAAATACTACTGCCAAATGGAAATACTTTGGAAGGAAATATTCATCATTAAAACAAAGTAGAAAAGCTGAAATATCAAGGTTACATACATTACAGCTAGAATGAATACACAGTGTCTTAATGCAACAGCATCCCAACATTTTTATTTTCTTATTTCACAAATGAAGATGTATTATAACACCTGGAACTAATATATTGATTGATTCATAGTCACCATCTGTAGGAATAACTATATAAATATTAGAACTCTTTTAAATTTTCAAGATACAGCTTTCTGCTTCCTCTTTTTGGGTATATTTTAATATTTAAAATATATGAGATCAGGTGCTCTCAAGTACTCAGCTTCCTCAGTCTATTGCAATTCAGTAATGTTGAACTGAATTTACACCAGGACAACTGAAAACACATGGTCTTACTGCATAGTTATATACTTACTACACAGTTATATATTTTCCCCTCAAACTTATGAATGATAAGCAAATCAAACTAAGGTCTATTTCAGCCTTTATTACTAAACAGTAACTGTCTTGATTGCTTTTCATCTCCCATCCTAATTATTATTTATTTATTATGCATATATCTATTAGTTACTGTTTAATTCATTAGATCAGAATTAATAACTTTTATCTTCATTATCACTAAAGGCATATTCAAATTTGATGTTTGTTTTGTGAGTTCAACAGTAGGTTTTGGAATGTCTGAAAAAGATGGTGTCTCTACAAACTTGGTTATCAATAATTTTCAGAATGATATGATTTTAATTATTAAAATGTAAAAGGGCCATGATTCAACACATATTTTATGATAGATATATGTTCCAAGTCAAATAGTCTGATCTGGGGATGTGGATCTCAAGAACTTCAATCTGAAGTTAATCTTTGTAAATCAGGCTAGAGTGGATTAAAATGCAAGAAAGGAAAAACCTTAGTACAGGTTAATGAAATGGACTGAATCTAATCCAAAAGAAACTAAGTGATTATAAATTGAAGATTACTGCAGAATAAGTCCTCTGTAATCCTTCTATAGCTGACATTGGATGTGTGACTTTCTAAAGGCAGGTCTATTAGAGTTTAATTCCTCAAGTGATTTTTTTTTTATTATTATTTTCTAGAGCTCTGAATTGTCTTATATAACTAGTTCACTGTAGTTTTTATAGGATTTAAAAAATCCTTTTCCACTTTGTGTATAACTCATAAAGAAATCTGTACCTTGATTATTTTTAAGACCGGGGGCGAACGAGGGTGTGTGTTGATTTTTAAAAGCAAAGAAATTTCTTTTCCAACATCTCCCCCTGCCTTTATTTCCCTAAGCAATCAAAAGAATAAGTTATTAGACTGGAATCCTTTGCAGCTGGTTTTGATTCCAAAAACTCCCACCAGGCTGGGTGGGTTGGATGGGATGCTGTTGTCCATGTTTGCAGTCAGGACACACCACTGGCACTTGCTCAGGTTCCTTCCTTTCAGGTCCTAGAGGTCTACTCTCCAGCTTGGTCTCCAGCCTGCTGAATTGCAGTAAATCTGGTCCTTCTCTCATAAAAATTTCAGGGAAAATAAATAATGGATTTATTAACGGTGTTCTCATTTAATGGTATTGGATGAAGAGAAGCTTTTAATAATGCAAGAAATACAGGCATTCATTAAAGAAGAAGATAAAGAGTAATAGGAGTGTTTGCACAACACCAGAGAAGCAGTGCCATATCTCATTCTTAACAGATCAATACAGTTCCCTGGATTGCATTGAAGGTAAAGGCAGAGTGGTTGGCAGCCAAAAACGCCTTTCAACTGTAATTGTGTATTTTAAGAGTTCATATAAATTACTGTAAATTGTTGTACTAACAGAAAAGTTAACATCATTATTAGACAATTTTTTAAAATTTTTTATAATAATGTGCACAGAAACAGTGGAGAATTTAGAAAATTCCAACTGAGAAGAAGCTTTAATGGATTGTCATTCTAGTTAAGATGCAGAATCACAACAAAGCACACATGACTAAGAATAAGATACAAATTTTGTTCTTATTTCTTTAACTGTGTGTAATATGTCAGGCAAGATCCTTAACTATTTTATTGTCTAGTTTCTCCAACTAATAGTTAAGATGATGGCGTTTCATTATTTTTGCAAGCTGATTTGTAATAGATCAGTACATATATTTACATATAAAGTGTGTCACATGGTATTTTTGGTAAAGGGTGTATTTCTTATAAAGGTTAGATTTTAACCCACATAAGGCATTGCCTATGATCTGGACAGCATATATTTCAACATAGCATTGCTGGCAGCATGCATTAGTAGAAATATAATCTGATCGGCACCAGAATATGTCAGCTTAAATGTTTGTTTTCTCAACCAATTGGATAATTTGCAGAATATATCCTTCTCGATGTCCAGAAATTTAATTCCACATACTCCAGAAATTCATTAGCTGTTTTGCAGATACAAGGAGGAGAAAAGAAGATTCTGTTGCAAATTTAAGTTAAACTGCTAGTTTCTTTTTTTCTGAGGGAAGATTTTATAAACAAGGAATGCAAAATGGATTGGTAAACCAGGATTTATAAACAAGGAATGCATATTATAATAAAAAGTAATCCAGAGTCCACTAATATCCATGACACTCCTAAGAGGAAACATTTCCTTGCTTAATCCAGTGAAATTTCTAAAACTGATGGCTCTTTCCAGACTGCTTAATGCAGACCAGTGCTCCATAGCAATCAAACAGGCTTTGTATCATCAGAGGAAATATTTTTTCCCAGTCTTAAGGTGCTGGGATTAGTCTGAAGGGCAGTCAGTGGGAATTTAATCTCACCAGTATTCTCTGCATGGACTTTCAATGCAAAGACATAACTAACTTCCTGTATATCAGTAAGCTCACTGACACAATAAAGCAACAACACATTAAGCATTTTAAATCTCCAGGGCAACAGACATGGTGATGGATGACTTCTACACAACTAGTTAGCCCCTGAGTAATCAAGTAAAATAAACTTTAAAGTGATAGTGGCTATATTCTTCATTAGAAACTCTCACACCTGCAATTGACTTAATGATACTTGAGTTCGAGAACTTAATGATTTCTTGAACGTAATTTGTATGACCCCAGAGTTTCAGTGTGTCACCTCTGATCACTGTCCCCAGTACACTGCATTGGTTAAGCATGGCCAGAGACCACACTACACCATGCTAAGTGCCTGGAGAATCGTTCTGCAGCAACACTAGCTTTGTGGTGTTTCAGAGATCCCTCTCCCTCATGGTCATCTGAAGGCACAGAACAAAATCCTGTCATCTGCGTGACCAAACATGAATGAGTATTACTGTACCACTTATTTGGCTATTTTGTGTCCTCCATTACATCTTAAAATATTCTAAAAATGTCTCTGACATGATGCTCCTTCATTTGATATCATTTATTGCAAGCTCTTTTGTACTTTGTGTGCTTTTAGTCTGTTTTACAAACTATGAACACAAATCTTCTTGCCTCAAGTTTATACCAACATAACCCAAGAGAAAGCTTGTCCTATTTTATTGGTAATCCCTGTTATTTATTTAGAAGCATGAATCCCAAAGCTGATGCATGGGAAGGGCAGAAAAGATGGTTCCCTCTGATCACATCACATACCTGATGTCTATTTAACTTATATCCCAAGAACCATTAGTCTGACGAATTCTTTGAAATGGGTCAATCAATTTTGCATATTTATGTTTTCTCACATCACTATACAGTCTTTAACAACCTTAAGTAAACCTGAGTAAATTCCAGGGACTGGATTTTTTTCTGTGTTTTCTCTTTCTCTCTCTCTCTCCTTTTTTTTTTTTTTTTTAAATTTTTATTTTGCTTATTTTTTAATTTATGAAGTTACCCTAAATATGTAACTTACTGTCTTGAGTTTAAATGATACTTCCTTACACAAAGACACACAAATAGATATTTACACATTGCCAAAGCAGTGTTTGGAATGGAATAAAATCATAAACAAGATAGCATCTACAGAATAGAACTGCTTTTAAGAATTATTGTCACTGTAAAAGTGAAAAAAGAGAACTGTTCCTGTTTTAAAAAAAAGCTATAGACTATTAATTTTTTGGGATGAATTTTAACAATACTCATAGGGTTGTGAAGATCTCTCTTTACTTAACAAGGGAAAACTTAATTTATAGAATGTGGAAAACCTACCTAAGGTTTTGTGTGTCTGAGTAGAAGACCATCCATAGTCTGGGCTTTAAAAAAGAAGATGAATTAACGGATATCAAGCTGTAGTGCTGAATTCCTGAGATGGATCTGACTTAATTTAGGCTGTATGGTTACGAATGCAGGGAAATTTTCAGTTTCCTGAGCTCTTAGGATGCTTTTCTTGGTAAGAAAAATGAGAATATAAGTTATAAGACAAGAAATAAGAGTTCTGGTTCAAGGCACTGTTTTAAAAATATCCAGAAACCCAGTGAGTTTTGAAGATACATAAACCTTTATGAAAGCAAGCAGTCCTTGGAAGTCCAGGCTTTTTTGTTACTAATATATCAAGACCTTGCCCACACAACATTTTCACATGCACTATCATTAATCATTAGCACTACTAGAGATACAAGACAATATAACTAAATTAATCTCAATTTACTAAAACATTAAGATACAAACAGCTACAAAGTTTGTTAAATCATAATGCTATGACAAAATGACTAAAACTCAGGATCAGTATAACAAACAATGCAACTAAAGTTTAAACGTATTTCTATGCATTTCTTTTTTTTTGAAAAAATAGAACAGGTTATTGACTTTACTATGATGACATTTTATTTTGTGATTAATTTTAAAATAACATTGTAAAAACTATAAACTCATTTTAATTTGACAAGCATTTGGTAATTAATTTTCAAACAATGCTATGGGAATCTAAGAAGCACTCTTCATTTGACATGTATTTTATAATTTATTTTAAAACAATGCTGCACAAATCTGCAAAGGCATTATTCATTTGAGAGTTCATTAATTATGCAAATGAGTTGCAATTAACAAATCTGTTCTGAGGATGGCATTTGCATAATAATGAACTTCATGTTTGTGACATTATTTAATAAGATACCTTTGTGCATTTTTAAACAAAACACCCTTGCGAATACTTTGGTTAAAAATGGACAACCAGTCAGTAACATTAAAAGCCAAAATACTACCAAGAGCAGTATCACTAAAATAAATTGAATTGCTTAAGCTCACAGTAATAAAAAGGGATATAAAAGCTGATTCTTTTATGAGCCTCTCCCTTCCAAAACATAGACTTTTTTTCTCATTTATGGTGTTTTCAAAATGGTGCTTAAGGAATGACATTGGGAAAGAAGTTGTATTTATCGAGACATCTGGAAATAAATAAATGAGCGCAAACCCCTGTTTACTATTGCTGCTGTGTGACACAGATTGATTCCATCACTATGCAGCAATGGGTCTTACTACAATCTTACATGCAGCATGTGAGCCAAAAATCTGGTGATGATCTTTCACTGGTTGTATGCTTAGCAAATGACTGCAGCATCAAAAACATGCTTTGGGCTAAATGTTCTTGCTAAAGGAGAATGACCGAGTAAAGCCCTTTTGTTTCCACCACTGCAGCAGTGAGTGGCAGCTCATTGCAGCCAGAGGTCTGTGCCCACACAGCCCATGCAGAGCTTAGCACAGCAAAGTTTTTAGGGTACTAGAGACCTGCATGGTAACTGAAGGCAAGATTGTCAGTGTGAAGGAAAGGGACTTCAGACATTCCCTAAGCCTTTGTGGCACCTATTTTTGTGTTTAGCCCAAGACAGTGTTGCTTGGCAACGCTCTGGCAGAGTCTTGGTCCTCTGACGGGAGACGAGAGGCAATGAATCAGTGATGCGACTGATAAATTCACAGTGGCACCTTCTAGGTGCATTGCCTGCAAGCTCAGAAGGCTGGAAATCCTTAGATAGGGCTTCGATCCTTCCCCAGTGCCAGTGACTCTCCTCTGGCATCTCTTACATTTATTCTTCTGCCGTCTGTCACTGGTGAGGAAGCATTGTGGTGCAGAGCTGTGTGTGAATTCTCCAGGACTCAGTCAAGTGCTTTGAAATGCATGTGACAGCAGCTTTCATCTGAGAAAGTAAGATAACTATGCAATAAAGGCAGGCAAAACCAGAATAAAGATACACAGAAAAAGATGAAAAAAAATGCCTGCAGAAAGTTGCATTGCCAAACTCTTCAGTACATGGAGAAAAATAACTTTATTAGCTATTTTTGGTAGAAAATTTAATGAGCAGGAAGAGGAAAAAGAGAGAGTAGGAAGAAATCTTTATTATGAAAAGATTCTACTGATGCTGTGTTTTTATTCATATTTACATTCAGGGAAGTCCAAGATAATGATTTTATTAACATTAGCATTTATAGTGATGCCAAGGAGTTTCAGCTGAAAATGACACCACTTGTGACAGACAAGATATGGGAACCTCCCATCTGGGAGAACTTACAGGAAAGGCAGAGAGAGGACTTGGGCAGGAGGGGATAAAATGGACAAAACTGTGATATTTTGAGATGTCACATTAAAACCACAGTACTTCTGTTTATACCTTTAAAAAGTCCAAAGAGATGAGATTTTATTAGGAGACCAAATGGGTATGGAGAGGGGATACAAGAGAAAAGGGGCGTAAATGGAAGGGTGAGGCAGAATAAAGTGATGGTATCAAAGGGTTTTGAAAAATGGACCACATGTTCTTGGTAAGTGTACAAAAGCCATTCTTGGCAATGTCTGTAAAGGGTACCTGCTGTAGCTGTTCCTCCTCAGCTCCTTCTAGGTGGCCATTAGCTGAGACCAACAGCAACTTTTGTGGGTTTTGCTTTAATTTGTTTTACCTGGAGGCCCAATGGCTAAGGTCAGGCATCTATAAAGGACTTTTTTATTAACGTTTTCATTTCAGAGGGGACAAGAGGAAGAATCTTGCGTCTCAGTCCCTTCCATCAGGATGTTGCAGTCATCCCAGTCTTCAAGGTATCCTCAATTAGTATAGGAAGAGAGAGCATTGCTTGCTCTTTTGCGTGAACAATTGAACAGGAGTTATCCCTTTGTACAAAGTTAGTAGGGGAAGAAGTTTTAACAATCCAAATGTCCATTATTTTACATTATGTGTGAATAGGTGAGAGAGTGAAAAGAAACAACTAGGGATATGGTTACTAGATCACAAAATGATCACTCCTGAAGAATGTCCATGCCACCTTGTTCCTACCATTTCCTCTTCTTTTTATATTTGTACTTTTAACTGCCAGCTCCACTACTCATATTTCTTCTGAGCATCCTTCTCAGGGAGTCCTGCCATGCAACAATGCCCTAAAAATGTTTGGGATGCTGCTGGTGTTCTTATCTACCCTAAAGGAGGCAGAGGCATGATGTCTCCCCCCACTGCTTCAGCTTCAGTCTAGTTCCATTCACAGATTTTAAGTGATTTTGATAACCTTCTCCTCTGTGATCCCACTGCCTGGAACTAGCAGCTCACTGGAGTTAATCTATGCTGCTTTACATGGGTAGTTTACAAATGCTTCTTGGTCTTTGTGTCTTTCCCAGCTTTGTACTTCCTGACAGATTTAACACAGCATTTGGATGCTCTTCTAGTCAGCCAGTGATGTGCCATCTCCCTCATCCAGTATATAAAGGGCAAGTGGTGACTTTCACAATTTTTCTGACAGTAATAACCGGTATTTTTCTCAAACTGTTCATATCAGCCAAGTCATTTACTTGATTGTCAAATCAGGATTTAGTGCAGCTTTCTCTCTGTTTTGAGATATCTCTGCAGGTGGGATTTCCACTCCTTACTGGGACAGTTAAGTGGAGCAAGTATAAGGGTGTTGCTATATTAACGCAGCATAAGTGAAATATCTTTGGACATTTTAACACATTCACAGATGTCTTGGTTCATAAAACAGCTGGGAAGTCTTTTTTGTACAATGAAAATTTGAGATGCTATTTCTAGTAATAAATAATAACTAAGGATCCTCTCCTTTGTGTTTTGAAATCTCATTAACTGGGTACTGACTGTTGCTCAAATAATTTTGCCACATACAGAGTAAAAGCCCAGTCTTACTTGTATATTCTTTTATCTGTATTGATCATCCATAAAGTATTGTCCTCACAAAATGTTTATAGTGCTTTTTATCTTACTTGCTTTTATGAATTCAACTTCTGTAGTTAACTCAGTCTACAACTATATAACAACTAGAACTCTGTAGAGATATTCTTGATATGACACTTTAATTTTTGTTTTATGAAAGTAAAATTTTAGTGCTTTGAAAAAGAAATAGAATCTATTCCAAGTTCAATGTAAAATACATGTTTATCATTAAAATACTATTGCACCATTGAATCAAGTAGTGTGGTCTTGATATTTGCTCAAGGACAGAGTAAAAGTGGATGAGTATTTCAGATTTATGTAATTGTTGATAAATGTGATTCTTCCCACATAGAGAAACTATTTCTTAAAATTAATTTGTAGACAGAAGGAAATAACATGCAATTAGATCATGTAAACATTCATTATTTCATGTAAAATAATTAATAGCTCAGCAGTTGCTGTAGGAAAAGAATGTATTACCACTAGTCAGTTCTTGTTTAATTTTCCTTTATATCATTCAAACACTGGGTATGTCCAGAAACATTTGGGACAAATTGTATTTCCTAAAGTACCTCCAGATGAAAGCACAGCAGAAGTAGCCAATTGATACAATATGGAACATAACTGGAGATTAAAAACAACTGCTATATCTCAAAATCCCCAAATAGTAATGTTAATCTTTTGCTCTTATTTCATAGCATTTATTGTATCTATCTTATACATTCCTGTTGAAACTTTACTGTGTATTCTCAATGTCTTGGGAGCTTTGTTAACCTTGAGAACAGAGTTTGGGGATGACAGCCTACATACATAAAAAAAAAAATATAGAGGTGTATATTCCACAGGTATTCTTTAATAGGTACACGGCTGCAGATGTGCACATATTTTTGGTGTTTCCTTATTGCCCACAAGTGAGACTACTGAGAACTGGGTCATCACTGAATACAGATGGGCATAGCCCATGCTACAACAAAAAAATACCCCACTTTTGTAAATTATGAAATATTGTTATTAGCAGCTATATCCTGTCTACAACACTGTAACGGGGGAGAGTGAAAACATTGAAGTTTCAAGGAAGCTGTTGTGGAAACGAAGGCCATGATTTCTGTAAGCTGCTGAGGAGAGGGAACTGAAAGGTTAAGACTGAGGCTCTATGATGAGCTGACCATTTCACTGTAGTCTCTGACATACTTCTGCTATGTTTCACTCCCAGCTGCTGACCTTTATGCTGTTAGATTGTGGGATTTCCTGGTCGTGCTATCTTTAATGTCACTGCAAAGACCAGTCAGGAGTTTAGTACCAGAAAGTGTTATGAACTGGTTATGTTTACAAGATAGCAGTGCCCTAAATTTGCAGAAGTGATGCTTATGAAGTATAAGATACAAAAAACTGATTTTCACCTTTTATAGACAGAGATACCGTTTTCATTGCTTTGTGCTATCCTTTCATTTGTGCTGAGAGCAAAGGACAAATTCCCTTAGAACGATTGAATTCCATTTTGTATTCTCTTCTACCTAGGTTTTGGCAATGTATTAGCACTTTCAAAGGTTTAAAAGCAATAGATGGACTGAAAAAATTTGAAAGACTTTGTTTTTCTCTTATGTACGCCTGACCTCTTAGGTATTTAAATTGTTGCTACTATAGAGTGAATGTATAGGAGAGAGTATAATCACTCTTATTGGTGTACATATGTGTTTGTATAAGGCACTGTCCAATCTCACTACCTCTGTCAGTGAGATCTGGGAATCTCTTCTGTACAGTCAGTAGTTACCTTTGAAAACTAAACACGGGATGAAGCAAACAATCCTGTCCACATCCCATTTTTGACCTCTCAATCATTCCTACAGGAGATGCTATTTTTGACCAAGCTGGATATAACCATAAGCTGAATAATTGACAAAGGAAGAAACAGTATTTTCATGAAAGGGCCTAAAGACAGTGAACCCAGGAGGACAGGACTGGCAGCAGCAGTGGTCCTGCTGGGTGGCATGTATTCTGTACATTTCTGTAACACCCAATTACGAGAAGCCTCCGAGCCAATGGAACATTCTCACAAACATGAAGTGTCAGAGTGAGGTATTTCCTGAATTGAAGTATATCCTTACTCCAGTTTAATCTCCAGCTATAATGTTCTCCAGTATTTCCACAAGTTTCTGTTAAGTTATGACTCTCTCATTCAGTTCTGTACCAGATTTTTTTCTGCTTGCTTGACCCTCACACTGTTCTGTTCAACACATCATGAATATAAGAGAGATTCCTCATGCACAGATTGAGTTTAAGTCTGCAGCATTGCATGCATGATCCTCTGTGCTGTACAGTGACTGTTTTAACTGGGTCTTGCCAGAGCTTCTTTGTGGAGCAAAGGAGGTAGCAGAAGGAAATACCCCTTTCTTTTGTACTCTCACAATCTGTTCTTGACAGCCCAGATCTGTAATTATATAGGCTTGGCTGTGGGCAACAGTTAAATGGGAAAAATATATTCTTTGGCCTTCGTAGTACATGCATTCTTTCTGTTGGGTAATTTCAAGTATAAAAACTTGTCATCAGACTGGCTCACTTGCAGAGTGTATTTTTCCCTGCTGGGATTTCAGTCACCATCTTCACATCTCTAGTGGTATCAGTGCTATTATTTTTATGACTCACATAATACTTATCTTGCTTACATACTAAACTTTATATAAAATATGAAATATTTAATATCTTAAACCTTCTTTGCCTACTCTTCTCCATCTCTCATAATTCATTCCTAATTTGACCATTTCCAGCCTCATTCTCCTTTCTACTTAGGACCATTACCCTCTGTAACCATTAAGAGCTTGTTTGAAACCTGTTTCATCGAACTGGACAGTGATTTTAGAGGCTGTGTAAATGTGTGTTTCAACTGCCGTGAATTAAGCTGACCTATAAAATATCTATTGCTGTTCTTTCCCTCAGTTACATACTTGTTTATCTCTTCAGGGTGTGCAAAGCTTTTGAAGAAAGATAGGGTGAGGAATTTTCTAGGTCAGAATAGGTGCTAAAAACAAACCATATGTGAAGGGCCTGTCTGGGTTTTTTTTTTTTTTTTTTTCTTTTCAAAATATGTAAGGAAACCCCTGTGTAATAGGTGCACATAAGTTGACTATATTTTGCCCTCAACTTGAATATTCTATTTGGTTAGTACTAAAAAAAAAAGATAAAAGATTAAGAAACATTACTACAACTGAAATTAAAGCACCTTTCTGTTTTATAAATTCTACACATTGAAACACCAGAAGGAGGAGAGCTTTTAATCTTGTTTCCATTCTTTATTAAGATGCTTTGTGTAATTAGTTGCATTTCTATTGGAATAAATGGCAATTTGGAATTCATCCAAATTGAAAACCTAAATGAGAAAGGAGCATTAGTGGTGGATTGCATGCTAAAAGAGGCAAACTTCTCTAGGGCAGATCTGTTCATGCAACTTGGTCCTGCTTAAATAAAATCTATAGAATCCATGTGGAATTTAAGAGGGAATGTAGCACATAGGATGGATGGGAATGCAAAAGAAAACAGATTTTCAGCCAGAAGGGCAATTCACTTAGAGTTTAATGAAAACCCCCTAAAACCAGACAGAATTATGTATGCTATGTAGAAAGTTTGTTTTGAAATAAAAAAGGATGCTTATAAATAAATGCAAAAATATGACTGTGTATTTTACATTATTGAATTGAATGGGCTTCAACAGTGACTGATACAGGGACTTACTTGCCAAATGAAATTATGCTGTATTCAGGTGACAGCATTATAAAAGTATTCTTGATGCTGCAGTAGGGTATAGTGTGTCACTGCTTCCAATTATAAATTCCACTTTGCAGATGGTTTTTGGCCCTTTTAAAGTATTTGAAAGGCATAAAATTTTCACCTATTTATCAGGCAGTCATAAATGATGAGTATTTCCCCCCGTCTTCTTTTTTTAAATATATATATATAAAATATTTTATATATATATTATATATTTTATATATATATTATATATGTTATATATATATATATATATATATATACACATACAGCTAAAAATTTGAAGACATTAATCTATGATGTACTCTTAGCACTTTGGGGGAAAATGGAAAATGATTAACTTATTTTGGTTTGGGGAAGTTGTTACTGATAATGCACATTACCTTTCTGGAGGTAAATATTTCATAAAGAGTTCTAGTGCACAGATTTGTGTGCATGAACAACAGTCACACAGGACATGATAGACTGGAAAGCCTCTGAAAGAGCTGTCACAGTCCATCGTGTCAAACTAAGAGCTGGGGTGTGCTTGAATAAAATTATAAATTCTCTGTGTTGGTTCTGGTGACATTTTGATTGTGGTGTGAAGAATCCAGCTAAGGAAAGCAGAGATCATAGAGTCTTGATGCTTGATTAGAAATAGCTTACTGGGTGGTACTGGTTTTTGTAATGTGCCACATAAATCATCAACTGCTTCCTTGACTTTCAGTGTCTAATACTCCCCCTTAAGCCAGGGTAACTGGCCTTTTAGAACATGACTTATGATGATTTACATGATAAATGCAAGAGGTATCTAATTGCATATGGATTTAATAGCTCAAATATTTTTATTATAGCTAAAGACACAAAAAGAGGAAATACTGAAAGTGACATAAATTTGTCTTTATAGGGAGAGATGAAGGAAACATTTTTCTCTTTTGGAAGAATCCTGAATTACTCCTATAGAAGCCTTGTTTTCCTTTGTTCATTGTTTAAAAGAAACATTTTTCCTGTGTTTGGTAGTAAGAGTGAAGATGAAGATGCTCTGTGTTACAGCTCCAAGTTTCTTTTGAAACTGATTGATCTAATAGAAATTTGGTATCATTAAATTCTATAGGCAAACTACAGATCCATCTTCTATTCATGCACCAGGTTTGAAAAAGTTTCCTTCCTTTTAATGCATACATGAAGAAATCAGCTTCAATTTGCCCGAAAATTGAGTAATTACAAATTTGCAGGGTCTTCTAGAAGATGTATGAATTGGAGAGTCACCATTCAAGTACATCACTTAATTTCACTTATGGAAAAAGGATATAAGGTCTACAGGGCTTAGTGATCTATATTAATAAGTTATTTTATTTCCAGAAATAAAACAACTACATTTTTCTGAGTGGCTGTAAAACGTCACTTACAAAAGGTAAGCCAGTGAGGAAGACAACTTTATGCACTGCTCCTTGAGGGTTTGAGGTGAATGGTTGGGTATATCACTATATGGAAACTCATTGCAAAATCCAATCTGGTTGTGACAAAGGAGTAACACAATTTGGCAGAGAGACAGATCTAAAAGGAAGGCTGTATTTTACCAAATTTTCCAGCTAGCATTGGATTCTGGACTGAACTCTGCACTTTTTGTCTTGTGATCAGTCCTTCCTTGCTGAAAACAATAAAACCAACAAATCTTGAAGACCTTTTGACTATGAATCTTTGTAAAAAGAAGGCATTTCTACTATCTCCCTGTCAATATGCTGCTTTCTCAAAACATTTTTCTTAGTATCAATGCATCGCTTTCATTTCAAAATGAGTTATAGTCAATGTTCTCATGTAAGTTTAAACATAGGATGAACATGTGGAAACCCAAGCTTACAGTATTGTCAGAGTCTGTGATACATCAGGCTAAGTGTGACAGCCAGCTATTAGCAATACAAATTAAAAAGGCCTGCTTTAATGAAAGAAAGATCAGAAAGAAAAGGTAGGAAGTTCACGGAAGGCCCAACAACAGATGAACACTTATCCAGCTTTTGCTGCCTAGAGAAAAATTAAGTGCTATTTCTTACACTTTCCTCAGTCTGTACCATGACTAAAATACCACAGAATAAGTCACCAGAAAAAAAAAATCTAAGATATTCTTGAAGATCAGTTTGTCCTACCCAATTACAAGTGAGTGTGCATAGATAATTAGATCAGTATTCTGATCACCAAACCCAGAGCTCTAATTAGGGGAGCCAGGAGATGCTTCACAAAGTCTTTTGTTCACCCTGAAGAAGATGATTAAGCAGAAGAGACAATGACAAAATAAGTAATGCAGCCTCTGATTATAAAATATAGTGGTCATTTCAACATAAAGTATCCTATGGGAAAATGTTTGTGATGTGAGACTCTAGCAGGGATTGAGGAGATGGGCAAATTCAGTTTTGCAAGACATATGAATGGAGCATGCATCAGACTTCTGCATCAAAATATGAATGTGTAAATGCATGAACATTACTTTTTTGATACTTGTGACTGCCAACAGCTGCCAACATCACGTTACTGAAAGTGAGTTTCTCCTTTTACATTTCAGGAGTCATCTTTCTAGGACTCTCACAAAGTACAGCTGTTTTTTCTGGTTGGCATCACACTTTTTCACTTTTCATGACTGTTCTTCTGGGCATGTGTCTAGATCAAGCTTGAGAGGTTTTTCATATATGCAACATCATCACGTTCTGAAGATACATAAAAGTTATTTATTGCTACTGTCTTTTGACCAAGCTTTTCAATTTGTGACATGCAGCAGTTGGAAAACAAATACAATTCAGTTGTCTACTAGTTTTTGTAGCAGGGTAACTAAAATATTAGACTGTATTTAAAGTCTCATCTTTAAGTGATCCTCTGCACTAGCTGTAAGCAATTGCTTTCATCTAGCATTTCTTCATGAACCTATTGTAGTTCCTCTTTAAAGAAGAATATTTTCACATGAATAATCACCTCATACAATAATTCTATCATGGATATTGCAATAATCAACCTTTCCCACTGCTTCTTTTGCCAGTTTCACACTAACAGTTTCTGTGTGGCTTAAGAACTGGAATTATTTATTTGCTCATGATTGTGGTCACAAACATTTTCCATAAACATGAACTGAGACAGAAGTGCTTTCCATCCTTTTAAAAATGTAGTACTCTAATGACTCTAGGTCTGTTTGACTTTGGAGTCTGAAAAGGTTCAATTTCCATTTTGTCAAAGGCATCTGTAGAACAAAATTGGCTAAAAACCTGTTTTATGTTACAGCAGAATGAAGCCATGAATCACATGGTAACCCATTAGAGTGACTAGTATCAAAGGAGCCCATAGGGAATTCAGGAAAAGGTAGTTAAGCAATTAATGAAGATATTTAAAATCCTAATATGGCAGAGACAGCTTTGAAGGCAGCAAGGGATTAATATTTATTTAATAGATCATCAGATTCTGTGCCAAAAAAAGAAATATAACAGAAGTCACCCCAGTTTGAATGCAAGCATGCACAATTTGAAGAATATTTTGTGGCAGCAGTGACATCAGCACATCACACATTGTCATGATAGCTGGGAAAAGTATCTTGCCTTGAAGAGAATGTTACCTTTGCTGTTTTTGACTATTGGGCTGAAAATTGCTGCAGTGATACAAGCTCTGTCACAGCACACTGAATGCAGTCTTCAAAGAGAAAGGAACATACTGCTACTTAACAGAGGTGGCACAGGTTAGTTATTGACAACAGATGACTGTAACTGCACTTCAGTATCTTCAGGGGTTGATGGGACTATCACCTGCATGTAGGAATGGAACTTTCCAGTTTCCAAAGTTGATGGTCATAATGGATTGACAAATTTACTTTTCAGAAAAGGCAAAAATTCTGTGTTTATTATAATTGTTTTCAGAAGCTATTTATGACTGACTATGCCTGACATAGTCACTGAGATACAGTGTCTTAGGAGTGTGAAATATTGCTATAAGATCCGTTATTTCTTTTTGCAGAAAACCTGGAATTCATAAAGAGTTAATCTTCCTTAGTGGTATTTCTTTAGGTTTCCAGAACACTGATATATTGTCATTCTCCCCAGTTAAAGTTTTAATGAGGCTGTTGAGGAGGATCATGAATAAAACTATTCATGTATTTGTTTCTTCAGACACTGGTGGTGGGCTTCCCTTATATGACCTGCTTCAGGGAAAAATAAAGTTGTGTCTAAAAGATGGCTGGTCTTAAACCAGTTCAAATAGAAGAGAAATAACAGGTGACAACTCTTCCCTTGGTCAAAGTTCAGGGAGTTTCACATGCAGAGGTACAAAGCTGGAAAAAATACAGGCAGTATTTACATGGCTATCAGATATCCAGACATGGAGAAGACTGGAGACTTCAATGAGTGCAGCAATACGGAGAAACTGAATCTATCTCACAGCTGGCATTATTTCTTTTATTCTTTTTCAATAAAAATTAGGTAAGTGTAATAGAGAATTAATATAAAAACATTAGGAGAGCTACTTTTTATGGTTGTTTTTGGTGTCACAGAGGACTGAACTAAAATCAGTAGCAAAGCAGAATGGAAAGCAGAGAGTCAACAGTTCTCACTGGACCATCAGTCCATGCAATAATGAATAAGCAAATGTGGGGGTTTCAAAAGCTTCTGCTTAGTACCTAACAGGTTTTTTATTCTAGCTGATTTCATTCAGGCCTTGACTCTATTACACCCATTGCTTAAATCCCAAGTAGCCTCTGTTTTTGACATGTTGATACATGTTGATTTAAGGAGAATTTCTCAAGAAACAGTTAATGATGACATGTTTTATAAACTGACCTGCTGCTGTGCATTGCTGATAAAGTAGCTTTGCATGTATCATTCTACCTTAAGTGGCAGTCTGAAAAACTTGAATATAACAAGGTGAATTTAGTAACTACCACAAAATATATCCCTTCTAGAATCATATGCGAATGAAAGAGATGCTCTAATAATTAGGGCCTAAGCCCACTGAATACAACACCTTCCAATTAGCACTCCCCAGCTTGAATACTACCATTAACATTAAACAACAAAACTAAAAATGGGTATCAATTCACATAATAGAAACTAATTGATGAAGTTGGAGGGTGTGATTATTTGTGATTACTTTACAGTCAGGCACTGACTGTAGGAGAACCCCAGTTAGTAGTTAATCTCTAGCTACCTCTTTGAAGATAATGAAATTGGCTTCCTACTGATGATTATTCATTAACAATTAATTCTTTCTTGGTGATCTGCTTCATTTTCAGCTTCTCACCGCAAACATGCAATGGAATAATTACAAGTGGAAATGAAAAAGCAATTAGTAGCAGATAATGCCAACATCTGATTAAAAAACAGTAGAACAGATTAGCCATTCGGTAACTGCAACTTTGCTGCCTTCAGCAGGGAGATGTAAGTTACCAACAATATTACAGTTCAAGCTGCGCTTCCCTTTTAATGCTGCCCTTACATCACGGTCTGCCACATAAGTGCTTTCTTTTATTCTCAGGGGCATTGACTTGTTGTAAGTAATTTCTAAAGATTAAGTATTATTTGAGATGATTTGTCATTCTTCATGTTGAGACCCTCTGTCAAGAAAGACGGGGAAAAAGTACTTAAGCCAAGTAGTTTATTGTAGTTACTAGCAAATGTAATGTTTTGGGTTTTTTTAATTTGAGGGAGGATGATTGCAGATTTGCTTAAGTGAGATGTGTGGAGACAAAGATGTTGGAATTTAAGCTCCCTTCCCCTAGACAATATGTTCTCTTAAACTGGAAAACACAACAACTATTCATGTTGTAGCAACAGATAGTTGTCTTTACTATCAAAAGCTTAGCTTGTTTTTGAAATATGTATGTGAAATATGATGCTGCCGGGTCTGCAGATCACTACCACAGAAATTAATAAATGTATACTCCATGAATCCCAATTGGAGGCCAGAGTGGACCATTGATGGCAGTCAATATGGCCAAGGCTGAGGTGGTGTTTCAGGGAGTCCTTATATCTCCTCTTTGGGGCTCCTCTCTTGTGGCAGCTGGTGGCAAGTTCACCATAGAGCATGATCTTCGGAAGGTGGTGATCCTCCATCCTGGAGACGTGCCCTGCCCAGCACAGCTGCGTTCTCAGCAGCATGGCCTCGATACTGGTGACC
>JAWWEV010000172.1:24098472-24175369 GCA_035583235.1 Hafferia zeledoni | reverse complement strand
TCCAATATTTTTGTCCAACATCTCTAGGCACTTCTGTTTGCATAGACAGATCTGTTGTATTTAGTTCACCAGCAAGCAATGCTCAGAGAGGCACTGACCTCAGCAAGGACAAATTTCTGAAATCCATTCTTAGTAACATGAAAATATTTAAAGTCTTGAGAAGACTCAGAGCCTATGCTGATCCCCACACTGCTCTTAAGTAAGTCAGTGATAGTGCAAGCTCATTTAAATGATAAATGGCAACACCAAACACTTTGAGCTCTAGTCTTCTATGGAAATTAGTGTCACACAATCAGTGCCATACTCATTTACATCTGTGTGATCCATAGGCAACAACAAACCAAAGTGAACTCCACCCAAACCCCTATCTATCACTCTAATATGCATGCCGGGGAACAAACCCAAGGTCTTTGATTTGTAACCTTGTTTTGGTTAGCACCTACTTACTAAACGTTGTACAACTGGGTACGTATATGCAGACAAGATGAAACCAGGTACCGAACTGCCCTGAAGTTAAATGGAAGGGGGAAGGGATGACATTTATAGTTCAGCTGTTTTCTAGATTTGCTGGTACAAACTGTGAATGACAAACGTTCCTTTCAAAAAATCTAAATTCTTCCAGGAGGGAAAATGTACCTTCTTTTGTTGAAATAGTAGAAGTAGGACCATATATCTCTCTTTTATTTACAGTGTATTTACAGTATCTCTCTTTTATTTGCAGTGTGTGGTAGTTATTATTAGGTGAAATGATTGCACTATATTCCTGCCCAGGCATTTTCCTAAGGGCTGAATTTTTATTCTTCAATACTTAAAGCACACATTACAAGTAAAAGCTGCCATTCACAGGGCCTTTCTCACAGAAGCCCACCCTCACCAGGCAGTTCCCTGCCCTTATCATTGCAACAGGCTCATCCTTCTGTAGTGCAGTACTTGGCATGGTCCTCGAACAAAGGTCACAAGATTACTTTTGGCCCTTTAGCCTCTCTGGGTCCCTCTGAGTGGCAGCTCTGCCCCCAAGTATATTGACCAGTTCTCTCCAAATCAGTGTCAGCTGCAAAGAACTGATGTAACTTTAATCAAAAATAGGAATTTGACTCTTGTCCCTCCGCCATCCCAGTTGTGACTCAAGTCCATGACTGAAGACCACAAGTATTTCTCCCTAGTAAGCTCTCAGAGGGAACTTCTGCCTTTGAGGATGCGCTGCTGTCTTCTCCGGGAGGCTCTCCTACACTTGCGTCTGGTCAGGTGGTGGGAACAGCTGTCCCATTGCCCAAAACAACAGTGATGTCTGAGAAGCAGAAGTTTCCATTTCTGTAATAGCTCAGACCTCAGTCAAAATGCGTTAAAACATTGCTTCACATTTGGATTTTTTTTTTTTCAGACTGTTTTAGTTGATTTGCCTTCATTCTTTTTCTTCCTGAGTTCAACCAGTCTTCCAATGCAGCTCTGTAACTATTGAAGCCAGTGAGTAATTTATCACTAGTGGAACTCTGGTGTTAGTGAAATCAGTGTGGAACTTTTGGTCATGAAAAGATTACTCACACCTAACAGTGACCAGTGTAACTCTGAAAGGAAGCCCGGGGAAGAGCAGAGTTGCCACTGTTATGGTCTACTCAATTGATACTCTCTAGATTCTAACTGTAAAAAGTAAACACAAAATTCTCCTTTTCAAGAAAGTGATATCTAGAGTTTTCTAATAAATGATGAGGAATAATTCATATGCCAGCATGTGGGGTTTTTTTTCTTTTACCTCTCAACAGTCTCTCCAAGTCAGGATACAGTAAGATTATATATTTTTAATTTATTTATTGAGTCAGAAGGTTGGGGTAAGGAATGAAGCAAACACTTCTTACTATACAGAAAATGAGATCCAGATCCTCATTAGAGCATATGTACTATAGATTGGTTCATAGAGTTGTTGTTTACTCTCAAGAAAGTAGCCAGCTTTTCCTGAGACTACAGGACAGTCTCAGCTTCCTGCCTTCCAGCCTATCTGTTTTTCTGCTGTTCAGCTCCTAGACTTGTTTCCAATGAATGCTGCTGCACTGTGAGAAGGTACTCATTAGAACCTAAAGTCTCACACAAAGGAAACATCTCAGCAGCTGACTGAGTCTAAAAAGGGTTGAAAATAAGCTGGGAGAATAACAGGAAGCAGTTCTAAAGATCTAAATATTGATCTACTCAAAGCTTACCTTAATTCTCCCTACACTTACAGCAGACTAGTCCCATTCTCTCTTAGTGATTATTTTAAAGAACTTTTGCAACCTACAAAAACCTCTTTGGTCATGGTGAGACTTTTTTTTCCTATTTCTACAAGCAAATGTGAGATTTCACAGCTCTTTCATAGCGTTATAAAAGTCCCCCCATGCTGTGCATCACCATCATGCAGACACAAGGCAATGAAGCTCACCAGGTTAGCCAAGCACAGCTGAAGGAACAGTGTGTACTAAAAATACATGCAGACACTCAACAGTTACATGTGTGCTCACAGTTATTATGTTGTTTTGCAAGATGGAAAAGAAAAATCTTTCCACCAAATGAAAACACTGGAAATTAAATGACAACACCAGCAGATGTTAAAGCAAATCATCTAATTAAGATGATTTCATCAACCAATTTAAAAGACATTTTAAAAGGCAGTATAATATTAAGTCACCAGAAGAAATGTTGATTATGCTTGCATATACAGGCACAATAATACTATAGCTGAAGCTGCCCTTTCAAGCGTGAAAACCAATGATACTTTCAAAACTGTTTATTTTTTTTATCCAGCTGTGTTTCACATTGTGCTAAGGAAAAGTATACACATTAAAAAATTCTTAAGAACTGCAACTCACAGCCAGGAATTTACGATTTAAAACCAACAGAAGTTTTGCCTCACTCAAGACTGCAAAATGACTTCCATGCAGTATGCAGAATAACTTCATTCAGGCAGTGGGAAGAATTGTAATATGAATTTACAAACACAGGGAACCTCATTTTTACTTCTATTCATTGCTTAGGTGGGCCAAATTCTGTCTCAGCAAAACCTTAATCAAAAGCCAGAATGAAGACAGAAAAATATGAGTCTGCATTTTAAGTCAGATGTTGAACTTTGTCCTGCTCCCTTAGAATAATGTTACTACAAACTACCTTCCCCTCCTCTGATGTTTGCTTTTCCTTTCGGTTATATTGTAAAGTGCAATATTGGGTTTCTACTGCTCAGAGTCATTCTTACTGTAAAACATTAAGTGTGGGAGAGGTGCAGGGGCTGCCTCCTCACCTCGGCATTATGTATATTCAGCTTCTTCTTCCACTGAGTTGTGTAATGAGGAGCACACTTGACTTCATGCCACTTGTTGAATTTTTATTCCCAGCTCCCACCTTTTTTATTTTAAAATGGCTGCTGGATAAAATAGTAGATATTCATTTAAAAAAAAGAAGTGAAATACGTAACTCCACTCTCTTCTTTTTACCCTTCCTGAGATCCAGTTCATACTGGAATTCATACTGGGCAGTTTAATTTCTGAAAGTTCTCTGGTTCCTCTTGGATTTTTTGCTTATCATAATTCCTTCTGTAGGAAAGTATTTTTACTACTGCTAAAGCAGTCTGCAAAAACACATTATACTTTAGAAGAAAAGAAAACTTTTATTGTGAATGTTACAATAAAGGGTAATAATTTTCAATGTTGTCTATTTCTTTTAATCCATCTTCATGCCTGTTTGTTAGTTTTCCTTTTATTTAAATCCTTTCTCAAAGCAGGGCATTACAACTTCATATCTTTGGAGGAGCATGACTAGATTCTTTCTCTCACTAGTGTCATTCCTAGAGATTTCAGAAGGAGGTAAGGAGGTTTTTCCCTCTCATCTTGCCTCCATGATGGACTGCTGGTACAGAAGACTCTTTTTTCTGTTTGTTTTTTTTTTTTTTTCCTTCCTTTGAAGAGTAGTGACTCACATCACAAGCAAGTAAACAGGCTCTTCCTAACACCCCCCACGAGTGGGAGCCTACAGACAGTGCTGGGGAAGAAGAGCAGGGGCAGAATTAACCTAACTAGCTGGACAATGAAAGAAGTGCAATGCTTAGTGCAATAAGGTAAACTGGAGCTTCAGGAACACACCTTGCTTTCTACAGATGAAATTCTTGACCATAAAATTCCTCCATAAGAAGCCCAATTGAGCTTAACAACTGTTTTGGCGCATGGTCAGGGCTCATTTTCATGTTTTTGTGTGGATGTTTTCAAGATGGAAATAAACCCATATTGACAAAGTTTATATTTATGCCTCTTCCTTCCTGAATCATTCTGGCAGCAAATCCATTAAGCAGTAATAAACCTTGACTGGAGAGACACTAAATTGATGTTGTAATAGTGGATGTTACTTAAAAGTATTATTATCAATTATTTTCAAAGGTTACCTCAGCAACAATGGGGAAAAAAACAAGCAGATTCTGACAACATTAGAGCTCAAGTGAAATGTTTCCTCTTTTACAGACAAATAGTTCCTTTGACATTCTTATGTTCACTGACACTACAGAAACTTTTTCTTGAGAGCTTGAAGGTAATCACTCGACTCACAAGGACGGGCAAACCGGAAAACCTGCTGTAAATTAGAAAAACTTACAGAGGCAAGTACTCAGGGCAACAGCACCTTTCTTTTGATAAGGTGATCAGATTTTTCCAAAGAAAGCAAACTGCACAGATATTCTCATTTTCATTAACAGGAAATGGAACATCCAGTAAACTCTTCTGGTGCTGAGAATGACAAAGGTATTATAACTGTTATTAAATACTTGAATTGGTGTTCAAGGCTGCCATTGCTCAAGTCACCATAAAAAGAGATCAATAAATAGTTGTCTTGTCACTCAAAAACAACAGGTTGATGAAGGGTTGAGATATACTGTTTGCTTCCAAATGCATCAGAGGCAAGGAATACCTGAATATTTAAATTGTCTAAGTCAATTCATTTGAAACAATGACATCAAAAGTACTAAATATTTATACCAGATGGAGAGAAAGAAATTGTGACTGAGGGCTTGAACACGATGGATATGTCATGGCAGACTGTCACAGCTGTAAGGCAGAGCTTCTTTTCTGACTAACTGTTCCCTTGCATTTTTCAGTTGATTAATGAAAGCCAGTCTACAGTAGAAAACTGTAAGAGCCAGGAACTGTGCCTGTCTGTTGTGGGTGGTTATTGTGGTATGGTGGTACATAGCAGTGGTGGTGGCTTCTCACAGAGAGGAAGAACTGTTGACCAGAAGTGATTCTTGGTGAATGTTGGTATGGGAGTTTCCTAGCTTGGGAGGAAAGTTAAACTCTTTCTCTACTACCATATGTTAGCAACTTCCCTAGCTGCAGTTAATTGGTTTCAGCAAAGAAAAATTCAGCTGCAACTACTGGAATTGAAATTTTGGCAAAACATTGATTTTTGGGTAGGCAGAGTTTTTCTTTCTTCTTCACATGGACATTTCAACTGAGTACTGTCATTTATATTAAAACTCAAAATTTTCATTTGAAAATCCAATGTTGTCATTCAAAAATTATGTATGTATTTTTTGAACCAACCTGCACACATGCCACAGAATAATTAATTAGTCCTATGTCCTCATTAAATAGACATTGTTTTGTTAATTTTGAGCTAGTGTCATTAAGCTGGACTTTCTGGATGACTCCACTAACCCCTGTTCAAATGCATTATGAGGTCACATCACAAAAATGAAACTGGTTAAAATGACTAAGATCTTTGAATTATTAACATATTTCTCACATAAAGTGGCCTGTAAATCCCCAGACTCTCTCACTGCTAGTTGATACAAGCCACCTTTGTACAGATTTGAATAACCCAGCAAAACAGAACTGTTGCAGCGTAACCTTTAGTGCTGGTCTGCAAGCTGAGAGGGTGACACTTTGCTCTGTGCTCAGCTATTTACAAGTGTCTTCAAAGAGAGTGACATTTCATAGACTTTTGATTGTATGTCAGAATATGTCTGCTCTTGAATTTACAGCCAGAAGTAGGAACATCCTCATTAATTGCCATGTCTCCATGACTGGGTTGGACAGTAGCTGGGCAGCACCTTTGGTGGGTCCTACAGTGCTTGGAGTTTATGCTCCATTGAAAACTTGAAGCTGAGCACAAAACAAGGGCAAGACATTGGTAAAGGAAAAGCTAATCTGGGAAGTGGATAGATAGTGTGTTAAACTCCTTTTTCATTTAGTGTTGAAGGAGGTGTTTGTGGTCTGTGGTGAGAAGTGTTTTGGGGTTGTGTGCACATTTATAAATGTTTTTTCTCTGTGTGAACATATGACAGTCAAAGCCCTTTATATTTGTTGCAGCAGATGTAGAAAGGCATAAGGCCTTACAATTTCCTCTCCTATAGAGCTGGTAACTGTGTGGCCTTTTTCTGATGGAGGCACTTGAGTGGGTAAAGTCTGCAGTAAAGATGCTCAAGTCATTACTGCAAATGTCAAAAGAAAGTCTGCTTTCCTTTTGCTCACATATATGCAATGCTGGCTCCCATATACTGTGCTCTAAAAGTTTTCTTTAACAACTTTCACTCAGAAATACAAAGCCTGTTTGCCCTCTCTCTGTAAGATTAGATGAAGGCTTTGCTTTCACTGTTAGCCAACCATAGATACACGGTGGTTAACATCCTGCCACAGCTCAACCAAGAGGTGTTGTTGACAGACAGACTGTTTTGGCTTGGGCTCATGATTTGCTTCCAGTTGCTTGGGGCTCTGGCAGTGTACATATGTTCTGAGAAAAACTACAGCAAGTAGGTGAAGAGGAAAATGTTGCAGAGGTCATCCACAACTACAGGGAAAATGAGCTCTAAGACATCTCTGCCATGCTGCAGGTTGTTGGCAGACTGGGACCTTCCCACAGCCCTCAGGAGCTACTGCATCTCTTGTCCAACTCACTGGCCAGATCAAATTGCATAGCCTGGCTCCTGTAGAGCTCTTCCTAAAAGAGAGGATTTAGGGGCTGGAGTTGCAGAATTAGAAAGCCAAACCAATCTGCATTCCATATTTAAGACAATGTATCTGAACTTGATTTGCGTATTTTACCTTTTTCTCGCTCATTCATCTCCTACCTACCCCTTTGGGCTCAAATAAACCCATAAGTTGTGGAGCAAAAACTGCATGTTGAAAGCCAGCTGGCCATCCCGAGCGCTCTAGGACCTGGGGGTGGTGACAAATGCGTGGCAGGCAGGGAAGAGATGATGAATCTTTTTGCAGACTTTGGCTCTCATAGAGGTAGTGGGTACTTAGCAATGGAGCCTTAGCAGGTTCAGGATTAGAACTGAATTAATAAGGAGTAAAGGTTCAAAAGTTTACCTTCCCCACTAAATTGTTAATAGATCAACACAACCTCAGCAAGATTCAGCTCACATGATTTCTTCAAAACTTCCTAAAACCAGAGAAAAAAATTCAATCAGTTATATCCATCACTGAAATAGTAGGCATAGTTTTCACCTCAGAAACCATTTCTTGATGTTACTGTTATAAAATCCTATTTCTTCCAAGGTATTCCACCTATTCTTTTTCTATGACATCCAAATACCCCTTTCCCACAGCAGAGTTACCCAATTTGTCTTTGCAATGTCAATTATCTCAGCTTGAAGCACCTGAAACACACTGTACCTCTTCAGAAATGCAATTAAAAAGCCCCAGATAAATAAAAAGCCTCAGCTTGAGGCTGGAGATAAGTTCCTCTATCACAGGACACAAGTTGACTTTATTTATCATAATAAATCCAAGCCATTTCAAAGGTGCCACTGTGCTCTCCAGTGTGCAGTTGCAGACTGGGGAACAATCGCTAGCATTTGTGCTCTGCACTGCAAGGGGGAGAAGCTGGGAGGGCTTTCTTTGCTTATCCTTTAGGTCACTGCCACAAGGCAGAATCAGATAAGCGTATGGCACAAGGCAGGTGCCAAATACTGAAACAGTGACAGTACCGCATTAGAGACAGAAGTAAAGCTCTGGGTGGTCCTAAACTGCTGTGAGCGTCTCACACTGGCTATTTCTTTCCTAGGAAGACATCACACCTTTGTGGGGCTGGGACACACAGCTAACTCAGCTTCACAAAGCTGCTACCAGTAATTCTTTTGCATTAACATGAAATTCTGGCCATATTTTACCCTTGGGTTTCACAGATGCCTCAAGGCACAAACACATTAGATTTGCAAAAGTTATCCACAATGTCTTGACTCTCTAGACGCTTTTTCTGCAATTTTGACTGCCTAGAAGCTCTGATGTGATCCTTCTCACCAGGATTTCAGGGAAGGAATAGGCAATCTCTAATCCTGACGGCCAGGGGATTTATCCCACCACACCAGCCCAGCCCAGTAGTGAGGTAAGGATCTGCTCTTCATCCCTCTTGCAACATAAAGTGGATATCACACTCTCCCTTACTGTGGTCCTTGCTGCAGCCGTCAGCATGATTGCTCAGCATGTTTGAGGAAGTTGCTGGGGAGTTTATGAGTAATTTCCTTTACTGGTGTTTAGAGTTGTCAGTCTGAATTTATTCTCTGCCGGATATGGTGGGCACAAAGCTGTCATAAGCAGAAGAGCCCCTATCTACAACTGGTGGACACAACTGGTCTAGATCACCCAAATCAGCAAATTTCCACCTGGACTGGGTTGCTGCTTGTATGGAACTGCTGCAGGATCTGATGATCTGCACATTTAAGGATGTCCAGCCCTTGTTGCAACTACTCTGTACTGTCAGAAATATCTTGGTTCCTTTGTGGGGGTTCAAAACCTCTTATTTCCCACCCAACCCAAAAACAGTTTATCAAATGTCCAGTGTGAAAGGGTAGATTTAAATATTTGCATTAATTAAGAATTTGTATCTACTTCATTTTGTTGGGGCCTTGGTTGGGCTTTGCATGGTATGAACAAAACCAGTTAGTGAGAATGTGATTATGAAGCAATAATTTTTCGCCATACGCTTTGAATGGCAGAAAGTAAAAAGCACACTTCTTAACCAATCAATAGTTGTGTGATCAATCACATTCCACCCATACATGCAAAAAAGGTTTTAAGGTTTGTGCTTTGTACAAAAAATACTAGTTTTCATTGTATGTTACATCTTGAAACAGACTTTACTAAATATGTACTCATGGTATATTTTGTTTTCAACATAGTACTAAGAGAAAACAAAACAACCTTTGTATCAGGTCTGTTATCAAAAGTTGTTTTGGCTTTCATGGTCCATATAATTTTAAAACTATATCTCTTTTTCACTTTCTTAGAGCAGCTTTTTAGGTATATTTAGTCTTTTTATAATTAGATAAAAATTGGGAAGCAAATTGAAGTGGAACAGTGTTTCCTAGAAGTAAGTGGCACAGAAATCAGTGCAGTGGGATTGCTGACTTATGGAGTTGAAATATAAAAATGTGGGCTTTCTTCCCCTCTGCTGCACCACCCAGAGCGTCTTGTGTTATATCTTCGTTATCAGGTATATAAACTGCAACAAAATGTCAAAGTCTATACTCCTTTAAGGCTGGATTTTGTTTGCTCACCTATGATGAGAATTTATTGTCAGGTATTTATCTGGAATTTAATAATTTATGGGAGGGAACATGTTAATTTGTTTTCCAAGAAGATATATTACAGACGTCAACTGGCTGCCTAGAGATATTTCCCAATGCTTTCATCATTTTTTTTTTCTTTTGGAGACAAAGCTTGCTTTATGCTCCAGGCCATAGTGGTTGCTTCATAATTTATTTTTGTAGGAGGCAAGGTGTTTGAAACCTTTCTCTTTGGATGGCAGCATGAAAATGTTTACATTGTGTGACTTCCTGACTCTTTGGCCCACTTAAGATCAATTATGGTCACAGAGGGATCAAAGTGATGCCATGCCCTAGGACAAGAGGCAGATTCCACCTGGGGAGCTCCAGGGTTTACGTGGCAGCTGTGGCAAACACAAGGAAAATCTGCTGATGTGCTTCAGATTGACTGGCTTTTGTAAACTGTTCGCTGGGTCATCTGACTGTTTCAGTCTGCAAACACAGGAGTTGTACAGGGAAAATAATCCTAGCAGCATCTCAGTGAAACATCGTTCACTGCACCCGAGAGGGGAGTTTCATTTTCCTGCAACTCAACTTTCTCAGACATTTATAGGACTGACTGTTAGTGACTGACTGTGATATCACTCCTAATTTGGGGAAACTGAGAGCTGGCTCAGGTGAGTGCCGAACCACATATGTCTTAGGGAGAAGCAATGAAGAATTTAACTACAATTACATCCAAGAAGGGCCACGTGAGTGTTGGGTTCACCCCACCCCACTCTTTGTTTGCCAGGCTCCCACAGGCAGAGGTTGCATCTAAAAACTGTGTGCATTTTCCAGTCTTCAAACAAGCAAACAGGAAAGAGAAAATTATTGCTAAAGACCTTGTTCTCCACCATGTCTACCTAGTGAAAAAGTCTTATCTCAAAACTACCAGATTCACTGGGTGTGAAACAAGAGCAGTCAGCCTGTATGCAGTGCACTGCCGCTGCTCTGTACTGTCCTTTACCCTGAGTTGGTGTTTGTGGCTTACCAGCAAGATACCCCCTGGCAAGGAGATCACAAGCCAGAGGGGAGCTCTCCTCACCTTTCTGCATACTCTCCAGCTCTGTCTCAGGACACCTTCTCCTCTCCAGACTGAAAGTGATCTTGGATGTGACACATATAGGAGCAGACTTGTGCAGGTATAAAGTACAGCTAAGCTCAGTGAAATGGACATGCCAGTCATCTTTCCTCTTGCCCCTGTGTGCTCTGCCAGCAGAGGATAGCAGTGGCTGCTTGGGGGGATTCAACTCTTTGAAGTGTCTGAGGAATCCCCCATGGCTGGGACTCAAGCTCAGCACCGGTGAGCCTGTGCATGTTCTCCTTGCAGCCTCAATGCTGTTGACAATGCTCAGGTGCTGAGGAGGGCCCTGGGAGCACCCCATGTGCAGAGCCACTGCAAGCCCTTGCACAGTCTGGGCAGCTCACTGAGTGCCCTGGAAGAAGGCACTGGGAGCTGGACAATATCCCAACAGCACCAGAAGAACCCTCAAGGGTGCCTCTGTGGATTTAATCCTTGAGGATTTGGTCCGAATATTATAAGGTGAGTCCACAAAGGTCCTAATACAGAACAGACCCTTATGACTGTTGGATTCGATGATCCTTGTGATTCCCATCCAACTTAGCATGTTCTGTGATTCTGTGACCACTGGAACCCCCCAGAGCAAGGGAAAACTGATACAGCACAAGCCAGTGGCTGATTCCCCTTTTAAACATACATCACACATAATATATGAGACAAATTTTAAAAATTAAATATCATATATTTATATAATTATAAATAATTTATACATATACATGTATGAAGACATACGAAGTACATACTTTTAATTATACATAATGTATCTACTTAGATAAGTTAATTCAATAAATTTTACTGTAGAAATCCATCCTGTAGGAATCAGCCTGGCATTTTCCACTTTATCATTCAGAGGCAAATGCATATGAGCTCAACAACCCTTATCAGGCACAAACCCTTTTAACAGCTTGCTAACGGTTTGAAATATTTACAGAACAGTTTGTTGGCCCAGAAGAGGTCACACAAAGTTTCTGATAATGACATTATACTGATGAAAAGATTTTCTTTGAAGGACTGTTGTTCAGGGGACTAGAAATGTGCATCCTAGGCCACAGGCACTTGTGTATTAGGATGAAAGAGTAAAGCACCCAGAGGAAAGAACAAAGACCTGTTGTCATTTAACCTGATTAAAAATCAGGGGTCTGGCTATTCTTTAGCCTACTCTTCTTAAAGTGGCTAAAAATACAGAAGGCTGGATTATGCTCCCCACTCTCTACTCCCCTCGCCCTGCAGGAGGAGGGGTCTGGAGCCTTGCTCTTTGCACAGCTCATGTGAGGGCTGTCCCCAGCATCTCCCCACTGCTTGTGAGAACACAGAGTCAGTGAGCGAGTTGCCCATTTGCGCCAGGGGTGTGAAAGATAGGAGCAGACTGAAAGCAATGATAGAGTAGTTAGCAAGAAGGACTTAACATCCCATTAGGCTTTCCAGCTGTTGATTGTACTCACCCCCACTAGAGATTCAAGTAACAGCTAAAGAAAAAATACAGAGTTATCCCATGAGCTGTCAGCTCTATTTGCATATGCTATGCTATTTACATTTAAGTGTGAGCTATAGTGTATCTCGTTAAGTTAAAAGTGATGTTTTAATGTTAGCATATATGTTGGAGGAACATTTTTAGGATTTTTGGCAGGGGATGTTGTTTAGATGTTTTTACTTTTAAAACTTTTTGGGGAAAAAATTTAGCCAAAACCCCCAAGTTTTCAATTTTGGAAATGTTTAAGTAAACCATGTAAATGTCATCACTGGAGAAGTCTTGTGGACTTATAGTCAAGTGTGTGCAAAGGTATGTCTGGCTACTACAGTAAATCTTAAAGCTATTCATCCAGCAAAATTTCACAATGCAAATCTCCTGTGACAATTAACCCCAAGAGACCCCCAGCTGTAGCAAATGCTTTATGCTATTTATTCTATGGAGGCTTGTTCTTCCATTCTTTCCACAGCAGGAGCCTTATGTCACTCTTTTCTGGGTGGTACTCTTGGAATCATCTGTCCAATGATTCAGGAATAAATAGATCTCATCACAAGTCTTTGTAGGATCTATTTATTTTTTCCTACTGTGATTTCTGGAAAAAGATTTTTTCCTTTGAAAGGGTTGTCGTGGATACATATCTCATTTAAAAACTTCTCAACAGACTTTCCGAATGCTTAACTGTCATCTTACCATTTCTGAAACATCTAAAGCTTTCATTTTAAAATTTAAGGCAGTTTAATCCCACCGTCCCTCCATTCCCACTCCAGACGTTCAGATTTGATTGTTGATTCAAATGCTGAAAATCTTTTCCTAGGTAAAACACCATTTAATGTAGTTGGTGCTACTTTCAAGCTGAAGTTCAGACATGGAAACTTACTTGGCTTCAAAAAGATCAGATTTTCAAAACACAGCACACACACACACACACACACACACACACACACACATATAAAATATACTATTATATATAATAAATTAATATAATGGTAATTCTTGTTCTTACATGTTAAAGGTCTAGGATACATCTTTTTTGACTGTGATAAGCATGTTCAGGTTGAAGTATCTGTAGAAAAAATGCACAGGAAATACTCTATGCAAATTTGAAACCCTAAAAAATGCAGAAAGTGGAAAACAAACAATACATATATCACTTTGTTTCTTAAAGATTTTAGGATCTGTAAAACTCAAATATAAACCCCAATATTCCATGACATATCACAGGTTCAGGGTTTACAGCTGTTGCCCCAGCAGCACTTTTTGTTAATCCCACTCCAACTTTATCAATAATTCTGTCTGAACTACATGTAAAAGCACAAGATTCTTTGAAGTCTGGAGAAAAAAATTCAGCTGAATTGTCTCTGGGCAAATTTCTGTCAACACAAAGCCCTGTGGAACTGATTTAAAGTCAATAGGAGCTTTTAATGAACAAGAGAATTGGAGGGGCATGGGGCACACAGGAGCAGTCTACGCCACCCTTGCTCCTCACTGCATGTTACACAGTAAGGGGTTTGTGCAGCAGGCAGAGGGAAAAGAAATGGCTCACAGAGAACAGCCACCAAAGGGAGGGCTGGCAAAAGAGTGAGAAAGCTGCGTGTTCAACTCCTGTTGTGGATAGCACCATAACACAAGAACAGAATGCTGGGTTAGAGCAGCATCCGTTCTGCCTGATACATTCTTCAGTGTTAGCCATTAATGGATGTTAATGTAAGTTCACAGAGGTGAAGTGAGAATAAGTAGAAGAGTCCATCAACTTGATTGCTAAATATATTGAGCAGAATATTCAAAGGCTGCTGACATATTCAGGCAGGCTGAATGGTAATTATGTCTTTGCTTTCTCTGAGCTTCTGTTTGTGTTTCTGAAACCAAGCTAACAGTGCTGCTGCAGACTGGGAAGGATATTGTGCCTACCATAGGAGGGGTGATGGTGGTACAATGCCTAAAACTCCTCATGCGAAGATGTAAGCATGTCACATGCTGTATATGGCAGAGACAACTTCATCCATCACTCAAGTACCTCTAGAATAGAAGAGGAGACCCCTTTAAAGGGACATAACACTACCCAGTGACAGGGCAGAAAGAAAATAATATCTACAAAACTGAGATTGTGCAAGAACTGTTAGGAGTGCAATGGTTTATAATTTCATTCTGCTTCCACTAAGGTCAGTTTGACTATTTCAACACAGACAGAATTATGGCTGCTGCAATTTCTCAGTGGAGGTTTGGTTAAGGTATAACAGCTAATGTCATACTGATAACAAAGACCACTGCAAGAGCAGTAGAGACTGCAAGCTGACAAGACCTTGGAATGGAAAGTTCTACCTACCAATCCTTGCTGAGAGGCAGCCATGGGGTGAGTCCAGTATGCTAGATCATCACAACCTGCTCTGTGACACATCTCTTGGGAATTTGCCTATCCAAGTTCTGATTAGGCCTGACCTTTCCTGACATCTGAAATCAATCAAGAAGGAAATTAAATGATACTAGATTATCTATAAGGGAACTGTTTAAGCATGCAAATGTGTGGAGAGATCTGATGTGCCTCAGGAAGAAAGAATTGCTCTTTGACAACTGAACTGAAAATTGCGAATTTGAAAGCTATTATTTGCTGGATTACTTAAAGAATGATCAATAAACTCAGAATTGGAGCTGAAAATTTCATGTTGAAAACTTGATGAAAAAGATACACTTCCCTCCAAACATGTTGAGTAATTGAACCCAAAACTTCTGCTATACAGGGTCGTTTTCCATGGATTAAACAGAGCATGCATTTGTTTAGAACAATCCAAACTGAAGCCTCAAACTGAATCAGAAAAGGATTTCAACTTGGTATTTTCCCACAGATATGTATGCAATCACTAATTACTTTCTTCCTTTCTTATTGAGCTAAATAGGTCTTAAACTGTTGCATTCAAGTAATTTTTCACCACTCTGAGTGGAAAACTTTTTGAGATATCTGTCAACTAATACCACTTTTCAAATTTTTCCTTAAGATCTTTTTGCAAAGACTATAAAAAAATTTGAGAGCAGGCGGTCACCTGGTTTCCTGTGCCTCTGGATTGGCACACTGACCAATGCTGTCAGTTTGGAATGTCCTGTATATAAAATTAGATATCTGGCTCCTTAGGGACAGATGGATTTGTTGCTGGCTCTTTGTGGATAGAGACCTTCCTGAGCCATACGGTCATGCAAAAATATTAGCAGGACAACCACACTTGAGTAGGTAGGGCTTACTTCCATTTTTTTCAGTTTCCCCTCCTCAAAGCAAACCAGCCTTTGTTCTGTCCCCATTAACTGGTCTTCAGTGCTCATTTAAACTACAACGTAGCTGAGACATATCAACAGAACAGATCAGAAGGGTGGAAAATAAAATAGCCATTTCTACTGCTTTCATAGGAATCCTCTGGCTCAATATATTTCTCTTTATTGAAGCAAGAAGATGCAAGATTCAAGTTACATGTATGTTTCTGGTAGGGGAAGAGAAGAAAACTCTTACAGTTGTCTTCTGTCCTGGTTGTAAGTTGGATGAAAAGAGCACTTTCCTGAAGCTGTTGATTAAATATCAAACAGTACCATCTGAAAAATCAATATGTAAGAAAACAGCTGAGGTATTGACAAGCTTCCAAACAGAAAAAACATACCCAGCAGAAGCCTGGTTTCCTAACACTTCCAGCTCATCTCTGAGACCAAAAGCTGCAGAATATAGGTTGGCTTTTGACTGCCTTTCTGAACCCAACAGTAGCTATCAATAGCTTTGAAAGTTTGATTCAGAGTTTCAGTAGTGCCTGAGCACCAGCAAGCTAATGTCAGGTGTGTACCCATACATCAGTTCCTTGCTTTCTATATATGCTGCTGCAAGAGTCTTTTTTTTTTTTCTTATATTCTTTTCTAAAACCTTAAGCCTTCGGGTTTCAGACCTGTCTTGAACCATTCTGTAGTAGCATAACCGTAACGGGCTGTACTACTTACAGAAACATTTTCTTTGATGCAGCCCGTTTCTTATTTCCACAGCAGCCTAGGTTTTGGGTGTCTTTTGGTTGGTTGGGTTGGGGGTTTTGTTATTTTTTTCTTAGTTTAGAATATCAGACACTCATCCAAAGCACATTGCTACTCATGTGGTATTCCTCAACTGTTAATTCCACTGTATCTTTGCCTACTCGCAACTCATTATATAAGATTAGTAACCTAAATCACATGGCACGGTTTGTACTCTTTGACTGGATGACGGTGAGTGCCCTACTGGGGCACCAATACCTTATTTGCAAATTAAATAAGTTGTCACTTAGTGAAAAGCCAAACATTTGTGTGGGCAGATGTCCATTAGCACAAATGTTCATGGATTAATCACCAAAAGGGGTGTGAACACTTTTGAATAGGAAAGCAATTTAGAATTCATGCAAACATTTGTGAATAATTTCCCTAGCTTTTCTTTAGCTTGGAGAAGGCCTAATGTTTTGATGTGGCATTCAACGATTATTTCAGTGAAAAATGGAGTATTAGAGCTGAAATACGAATTAAAGTTTCCCTGAGAAATTTACAAGTATTATCTATTGTATTGATTGTGAGACGAAGGTGTTTTACAAAGCATGGCCATGCACTCTACAACACTGTAGCAGCTCAGAGCAGAAGTCAAGGACCATTCAGGGACTCCTTAAACTGATGGAACAATTTCTGTTTTCAAACCAGCATGTTCTTTTAAATGTTGTATGTTTTAGTGGTATATTCCTGTTACTTATTGGATATATCCTCCACAGTACTTTACAAAATGATTTCCCCCATTTTCAGCTACACTTAACATGCTTATTGAGCATCCATTACCTCAAAGATATCAACTGTAGGTCATTAAATGTAGCTTTGTAACAGAAGCTGAGATCTCTATCTGTGATTTAGAGACTACAGAAAATGTTTCTGAAACAATGTAGCCTCATGGAAACAAGGACCTTACAATTGCAAGGCTAAAACCTTACAAGGCCCTGCATGTTAAAGCTGTTGTAGGAGTCAAACATTGCTTGTTTGATAGCTTGCTATAGGTGTTTCTCTCCTTACTGTAGTCAGAGAGAGTTACAAAGACAGAACTTACTGCAGATAATTTTAAGGAAAGCAGATAAGCAAAAAAGCTGCTTGATCGATTGTGAGCATCAAATAAAGGAGCTTTAGGAAAACTTAGATTTGTATTAGTGTCTGTGAATGGCAGAAAACCACTTACTTGACTCCTGACACTAATATTTTGAAAGGCAGTTTAGAAGTATTAAGTGCTTGGTCTTTAAAGAGCAAAGATTTACTTAGAACTAAAGGTACGGAATGATATGCCTTGCACTGGATATATGCTTTAAAAAAAAAAAATACTGTGGTTATATTTTAAGCACATATCTGACTATAACAACATCCATTAGAAATAAACACCAGCAGTTGTTCAAGCACAGCTGTTTGCAATGCTAATATATGACCTGACCTTCATAACAAATCCATGTAACTTAAGGAAGGTCTAAGGCTGTGAACACAAAATATAAATAAGAAAAGGAAGCACGAGGTCTGACCAACACTAGGAACACCCCTTTTTGGCATATTACTCTCTCTGTTTCTCTCTCTCTATTCCCCTCTCCCATCCCCATGATTTTAAAAATTCAAAAAGAGCAGAAGTTTTATAAAGTCTCCGAAGTCTTGTGTTATGTGTTTCTTTCCCTTGCCCATGGATATCATCAGCATGAACTTAAATTTTGTCAATGATAAAGCACTATTATAACCTGATTACCATTTTATAAGCTGATAATTTGTATTGCAGTGTACAAAATCTAGTCTTTTTTAAAGAAAAAGTTACACCTGCTAATGCATACCACCTGTGAGAAGAACCAACAGCCTAAAATGCACTTCTAAGTTTGCGTAGCTGAGCTGAACACCCTGGACAAAGATCAGAATCTAGGGAAAACTGCACTGTGGAGAAAACACAGGGAACAGCTACATGGCAAAAACATTTGGCACTGATAAGAGCAAGGAAACAGCCCCTCTGCCCCCTGAAACTGCAGTTTGTGGGTAGAAATGAATGAGAGAGAGTGAGATAAGGAACACCAGAATTGCTTTGTGAGGTGCAATGTGACAGCTGGCCAAAAACACACTAAAAAAGAAATTGAGTTGTGGGATGTGACAGACATACCCATCTTCCACCCTCAAGTTGCTTTAGGCATAATGATTTTGTTTCTTTCTGGTGAAACCCTGTTGTGAAATTATATACTTAACATCTATCATTGCCCCAGCATCCACCCCTCCTTCCCCCCACCAAACCCCACTGTCAGCAAAGAAACAGCCATGAGCTTCTTCACATCTGACCTTCCCCTGGGAGATCCTTCCTTATACCTGGTGGGAAAAGAGCTATAGGAAGAAAACCAGTGTATGCTCAGAAAACAAACTATACGACATCATCTTGGGCTGGATGAAACAACTTTCTATTGCTACTTACAGTCATGAGAACAGGAAAAATCTAGATTGTCAAGTATGGTAGTAAGATGTATTTTTAAACAGTGACTTGCATGGGAATAAGGGATGAGAGAAAACAGATGATGAAATAGGGGAAGTTTATAGACCCTTTTAAAGCCTTGCTGAATTGAAATGTGAAACCCTAGTTTATCTGATTAGCTAATCAAGTTCATATTGGTAACATAACAGAAAGTGGTGTAGTGTTCTCTCCTTGTAATAACAGCTAACTTATCTGATAGTAGTAAGTGTTCCTCTGTTATCAGTTGCCAGGTAAGAGCAGAGCATGCCTGTGGAAAGTTCAGGGCACATTTTTCTCTCCTGAGGCTGGGGAGCAGTGTGCCTCCCCGAGCCGTGCTCTGCAAACCAGCAGCTGCAGAGTATCACGGAGGGCCGCAGAACACTCAGCCCGTCAGCTCCTGTGGGCAGCCTGTTCCTCCAAGGGACCCAGCACAGCCAGCTGGAACCAATCGGTGTATTGAGATGGGAGCTTGTGCTCAGCAGCACGGCTGGGTTAAGGCACAGGCGCTGAATGAAACCCAATCTCACTCTGACCGATTACTGAAAACACATGGTACTGGGAGTAAAATGAGCTAAGGAAATATTCTGAGTGGAAAATCAGAGGAGATAAAAGCAGATAAAACACCATAATTTAAACTGTTGAAAAACGTGGAGGACAACTGGGGATGTTGTAAACCATCCCGCGTGCTGAATCTGCTCGCAATGAATAGGGTCTGTGTAACTTGGTATCTGATGAGAATGGCTTCTGTGCACTTTATTTTTATGCATAGTTTTCAGGCCACAAATGAGAAGGGATAAATGACTTTTCAAGTGAGAAATTATCCTCATTTAGTTACATCGTTGAGTAGTATGAGAATGTAATTTTGTAGAACTCGATATGGGAAGCAAAATTTAGCAATTTTCCAGGATCAGACAGTGTTAAAAAGCAGCTCCTTTTACTAGACATAGTGAAAGAACAGAATCATATTGTTCACAGGCAGTTCCTTAATTCTTTCTAATTTTAAGACAACTATTTGTATTTAATAATTCTTATTCTAACCACAGAGGAGCAGGAGACATTAGGGCTGCAGACAGCTGGCAAGAGCATCACAAAGCTGTGCTCTGGTGGTATATACATTTCATTGTATCCAGCTTATGGATCTCTCTGAAAGAGTGAGCTGCACAGAGAAGGAGTTTGTGCAAGAATGGGTTGTAGGTCTTCAGAGAGTTAGACAGAACACCATGTAAATAGGTTAATCTGCCAGTTGCATTCTTTCTAGAGGAAATTACTTTAGAGACTTGTGAGAGAGCTTTTATGTTGTGAACTGGGAGACAAAATATTGATCCTTTCTGTATCTGTGGGAGAAGATTTCCCCCTAGAAGCTGGGCAGGGAATAACGAGAGGACTTTTTTGGCATTAGCTGTGAGGGATGCTGTGAGGGCACTCAATCACAGCCCAAAATCTGGAAGTCTCTCCCTAACATCCAAACTGGCCTATGTATTGCTCCTGTCATTTTACAAACATTTGGGATTTTGAGAAGCATCAGTTAAGAATTGATTAATATTCTAGTAGTGCAAATAGTTTACTGTATTAGTTGTGGTTTTGTTTTGGTTTTGTTTTTTTTTTAGTATTTTAATGTTGCTATATTTCTTCTCCTAAAGAAACTGTTTACAGGGTTTTTTAACTCACTGAGTACTAGAACGCTTTGTAAATTCTTCCATTTATGTCTAGAACTGTGTATGAACTAAACTATTTCCTAATGCAAATGACAGGTCACAAACAAATCCTTGAGTAGTCATGGATGGTAAAAAGTCCGAGGAAGCAGTTCAGTATTTTGGCTCTGGAACTGAGTTCTGCGTTATGACTGACTGTAGCATAACAGCCAAATTTTGAATCTTCACATGCATAATTGCTCTAATACTATTGAGATCTAGGTTTCTTTACAGAGTTGTCTCTATATAATCAGACTCTTGCCATAGCACAGAAATTCTTGACTCAGTTAGCATTTCTCAAATTGCATGAAAAATAGTAGTTGCTTTTCTGAAGAGATACTATCCCTATCAGGCTCTGAGAATGTGGAGGCAGGAGGTATATTTAGTATTTCTGTCACTGTGCTCTTCTGGGAGAAGCAAATAAACCAAACCACTGGTTCTCAGGATCTTTTGTGTAAGATGGTGGTTAAGGTTACACTCCCACAGCTTATAGGAAGCTGGTGGGTGTAAATCATACAGTTGGTTTCTGGCTCACTGCCACGGTAAGACAGGTGGTTCTTTGCAGCCCTAAAAGGCACAAGGAAGTGGTCTTACACTGATAAGTGTAGCTCATAGCTTCTTTAACATTTCTTTACAAAAAGGTCTAGGTATAGACCTGCAGAGAAGTTCAAGATTTTATATGTATATAAGTTTTTTGTTTGACTTTCTCATGAGGCAGCAGTGAAAGTAATATTGAAGATGCTAACACTTTTAAGTAATACAGGAGATGAGACAATTTAACCTATATAGATCTTGTGAGGAAAGAAGCATTTAATTTGAGAGTTAAAATCCTGATGCATCATGATCTAAAATCTCAGTCTTAAATGATGGATTATCAAAGGGTTAAATGAGAGCTGGCTAAATTTTGCCTCACCAGTATTTCTGGGATTATATTCTCCTCCATTCATTCTTGTTTTCCCCAGGGGAATTCTCTATCCTTCTGCTGCTTCAGCTAAAGATTTTCCCCAAGCTGTTTTCTCACTGTGGTAATGGTAGAAGGCATGATTGTCACTTTGTCCAAAGTACTCCCTCTTGGCTGTGAATTCCCATCCTATGGCCTGCCTGTGCTGCCCCCACAAATGATGTAAGAGACCCTCACTTCCTGGGGTTTTACACTTACAGGAAAATATGTGCTGGCAGCTTTTCCAGTAACCATATGAACACTTAACCACAGCTGGAAGCTTCTCAATTATTTCTGCCTAGGAATATTGCCTTTCACTTGTTCCCCTAGATTATATATCTATGCTGTGTATTTACAATAATGAACATATAAGGGTAAAAATTAGTATGTGTGCAATTAGCTGAATGAGCCAAGACTGCTACAGTACTGAAAGGTCAATGTCACACTGAGATCTATTTTTCACAAGTTACAATTCCGATGACTCCAAATTTATTATTTACTGGTCAATTTGGTGAGACAGGCAAGTGATATCATGATTTGACAGCAATTACACCACTTGACAGAATACTGAACCTTCAGAAGAGATAAACCGTGTTCTCTCACACAAATTATTCTTTTGATCACAAATATTAAATCTCAGCCAATACCAGGGAATAACATTGCTTAAATAATTAATTTTTATCCTCCCTCTTGGGGAATCATTGTTTAACACATATACATGGTTTGCCACAATAATAGCAATGATTCTAGGTGAAGCAAGCTAGCTACTGACTGTGTTTCAGTCTCAAAATTTAATACTTTGTGTTGATATTTCATTATTTAAGATCTTCAGATAGTTACCCATGTACAAATTCATTCACTTACTATTCACACTGTAAGACATGTCTTGTCTTTACCATATTGTCTTTGACTGATCAGCTGATTCAAACCCTGTAACTTGATTTAGATGTTTTATGCTGGGATGCTTCAGTATTGCCCAAGTCTGTTCTCCAGTTTTTAGTGCACCAGTGGGAAGCAGTGATTGTTTTATACTTTGTCTGAGCATTTGATGACAAGGAGTTACTTTTCTGCTCTCAACCTGTGGCATAGTAACAGGAATGCTGCCAAGCTAATCAGTTGCGAAGCCCTGATATTTATTACCTGAAAGAATCCAATAATCCTTTACGTGAAGAAAAATGTATTTGTCTAAGTGAGAAAGAGAAGCAGATTTTACAGAGAATTAGATCTATACACTTCACATCTGACTTGCCACTGAGGCTCTTCAAATAGTAATTAATTACATTGGAATCAGAAGTTTAATAATAATCCACAGTGACCAGCACTGTCTGACTGTGTGGTCTTCCCAGAATAGCTGAACTCTTCCTGTGTGGAAACTGTTTCCCAGCTTCAGAGGGCAGGACATATTCCTTGTCCATGCTTCTCTGAACTGCTCTTCAGAGTCATTGTCAGGATAATTACAATGTAAGAAAAAGTATTGCTTCCCATCAAGCATATGATGCTTACACCTAAAACTCTGAGCAATGAATAAAACCTAATAAGATGTTTAGCATGAGAATATAGAAGAAATAATAACCATGAACCAGACAAGAGCTGTTTCAAACCTTTTTTAATAATCCTTTCTTTTTTGAGCATGCTATATATTTTTTCTGTTTCTATGTCCTATTTTGTAAAGTCTCAAAGAACAATTCTTAATTCACTAACAAGCATCTCTTGGCATCACATGGAAACTCTGAGACAGAGAAAGCAGGATCCCATTCTCATTAAACCCACAGATAAATTCCAAGATGCTGTCCATTAACAGTGGTTGGTCTTGTTGATGCCAATGCAGGTGTTACAGTGTGAGTGCTGCACTTCAAAAGGGACTCCTTTGATTATTAAAAATATGCAGAGCAAGGCTTGCCTTTTCCTGACTCATTTATACTTGAAGGAAAAGTGATTGATTAACAGAAGATGAAATATAAGCAGGGATGTCCCTTTGGTGCAAGTTATTAAATGTCAGGAAAGAGGATCAGGTGGCCTTGGGAGAATTTTTCCTGCTTTATTTTTTTTATGATTCTATTTTCCTCATTTGCTCATTGCTGCACAGACAACTGTTAGCATAGGCTTTAACACAGGAGTTTGACTGCCTTCTTTTGAGCTCAGTCTCCACCGAGCTCTACTATAAAGAAGGGGATCAGCTTGTCCTGAAGACAAGATAGAAAATCTTGTGGTCATGGTATTTCTGGGCTACCAGGAAATGGCACAATAGACCATAGAATTCCACCATTGGAGAGAGTTAAATAATGGTTAAAATAACAGGAAAAATATTACAAGTGTGTTTTTTAATAGTAACTGCGTGAAGAAAACCAATTAGTGAGTTACCCTTTTTACATGTGAGATTTCATAGCAATATATTTTAAAAAAGGTATTCAGATGTATCAAGAAATTATCAAGTCTATTAATACCATGAGAACTTCCAGCACATTTTGTTATTGTCAGTGTTGCATGAGTAAAGGCTGCTTCTTGGCTAAAATATTCATAGCAAGTTAAAATCTGGCAGGTTTTCATAATATTTCTGCAACAATAAAAAAAACCCCTGTGATGTTTCTCACAGTCAAAAGGGGACTCAAAGAGAGTCCTTTCCATCCAGAAGTCTTTCCCCAGAAATGTAGGACCACTTATGGGGTTTTTTATTTCCCTGCCCAGAGGATAGTCAAGAAAGAGTATCCCTTTCTGCTGAGTGTTAAACAAAGAGCATGACAATAGAGACATTTTAAGGAACTCACAACCTGAGCAAAAGACAAAGCAGAGGGCTGGATCTGGAGCTGTGGAAAGTCCAAGGCAAGAGCGGAACCTGTTGAACAGTGTGAGGAGCAGAAGTCTCAGCATCAGTTGTTTCTCATCATTCCAAGACTCTGGTCTTAAATTAGGATCTCCCTGCTGCTAATGGGATCCATGACTCTAATTTTGAGCCATCAATTAGGCCTTTAGTGTTTGGTTTTTTTTTTAATGTCTGTACTGTTATATTATTCACGATACAAAGAGGTAAATATTAAACAAAAGGAGAGAGAATTGGCTACTCTAAACATTCTTACATAGTAACTATTTTTGTAATGAAAAGGGTTTAAAAATGTGATGCATAATAAATAAATAAAATAATTTGATTTGTTAAATATCAAGTTTATTGCATTAACAAGTAAAAAACTTTGTTTGCAAGTCAGTTAAAGATGATAGAGGGATATTTACTCTTCTGTTTGACATTGGATATGCCCAAAAGATGCAAAACACTGCAGCAAATTTTGTCAGTGTTTTACTCAGTGGCCAGAAATTTTCCATCTTCCACTGTGCTTAGTGAACACTACTAGTTATAAACTACACTTTTGTCACTATTTTATCAAAATCTAACAATATTAAAAATAAATAGTTGCGTCAAGGAAGCCAATTTGAATGGTATAAAACACTTTGTTTTCCCTATTCTTTGAGAAGTTCTCTTAAAACAAAATGTGACTTGATTGGTTACATAAATAATTCCAAAAGTAATTTTGCTGTTAATTTGTCTTCTTGAATAGATCACTGTAAATGGTGCAAACAGGTATTTAAAAATGTTCTGTGATTTGATGTTTTTCTTGGAGAGTTTTTTTTTTAATTTTTTTTTTTTAACTGGAATGCATTCTTCTATGGCGTGAAGGCTATTAATTACATTTCAAAATCAGAGTTGCATTTAATGAGTTTATCCATCAATATACTGGATTGCAAAGTCCTCTATTTATTGCTTCTGTTACAGTACTGAAATAGAGGACTGCCAGTAAACTTGTGTGCTGAAATAATTTCCCACAACAGATAATTTGTATCAATAAATGATATAAAATTTAAATATTAGAAGAAAGTGGTTTTTCTCTGTTTTTCATGTTGTATACTAAAGTAGCATTGACCAACATGAAATTATTGCTTGCCTTGTAGTTCAGAAAAAAGGCTGCCAAGCTCCTGTTGAATAGGCTGGGGACGTGTATTCTCGGAGGGTTTTATTAAGACTTCTATTCATGGCCTTACATTGAGTGTCTTTAAGAAAAAATGAGCAATTCTCAGAGGGCCTCAATTGTATTTGGGATGTATAAACTATTCCTTCAACAATGTGAATGTTGGTATGTAAGGAACTGAGAGCACATAACACTTAGACAATAGTTTCCCAGAGTCTGCAAAATGTAGAATTGCAATAGAGAATATATTTTACTCATTTATAAACATCTGGACAAACCAGTACATTGTCTAGATCCCACAGCAAATTAGGGCCTGATTTTTAATTAAGTCTGGCATGCATCAGAGGGGTGCATATGTTCAGCACATGTTTTTACCTTATACATCTTTTGCTCCATTACCTAAGTATTGTTGAAAATGAGTTCTGCTGCTGAATACAAACTGTCCAATTTGCTTTACTTGAAAAAATTCACAAAATGAAAAATAATTAACATCTTTGATAAAATGGAGCCATGACTTTTTCTGAAAGAAAATCTGTGGGTTGGGGGAAAAATCACTGAACTTGTAAAATAATCATAATTATTTGAAAACTACATACATTTTCCAGATTTTGAAACCTTACAGACAACCTGAGTCTACCAGAAAGGTGTTAGTTTCTCCCTAGTGTTTGAGGATCCATGCAATGCTTCTCCAGTGAAACTGGAATAATTCTAGTGTTCTGAATTAAAAAGAAATAAATTATGTTTTCATCTAGTTCTGGTGTGGAAAGGACTTAGAAATTAAACCTTGGAGCTCATTGGCTTGGAGAATTATGATTGTAGGTACCTTTATCATGATATGCTCTGCAGGATGACTTTTGGAAATGAGCTTTGTGATCTTGAGTTACAAAACATTGGGAATTCCTCTCACATCCTGACAACTAAGTCTGGAGTTACTGCCGCACAATTCCTGGCCTGGCTTTTCCTCCCAAGCACACCTGCAGCTGCAGGACAGGATATCCCAGGGGATTGCCCCAAGGCAGATGAGACAACATTTCCAGGACTGCTAAATCTTGTATCCTTTCAGCAGGAAATACTAATTTGTTGGCAATCATGTGAGTCTGGAAATGCAGAACTGTCCTGTTACTGGGTGTGTGAGCTGTCCCTGACACTAATAGTAAGAAAAGGAAACCAAGGCAGTGAAGAAAAACACCTGCTGGCACCTTTCACTTCAAAAGTGTAGTCTTGAAATAGTCTCATTAGAAACAAGATTTAAATGCTTTGGGAAAGAAAAACCAAAGTAATTTATCTACTTAGTCAGGCCTCTCACAATAATACTTCATGAGTGAAGGGGAAGCCAGTTTGGCAGGGTTGCCATGGAGACTGGAGGTAGCCCCAAAAGTAGATGTTCTATTTTTGCCCTTCTCAGCAGTAGCCTCTTTTAGCCAGTTATAGCTCTTGACAAACCTTCTTTGCAACTCAAGACTCAAGGAAAGTGAACTCTAGGGATTCTCAGACCAAATCACATCCCATAACCTGAGGTTCCCTTTTTCTAGAGGAAACAACCAAGCAGGCATCTCATAACTACATGCTCTTGTTTGGCACAGCATAAACACAAAACTGGTCAGCACTTACAGGCAAACATTCTGTCTGCTTATGTGGTTCCAAAGTTCACATCATTTAAAAGCATACAGAATCTAATGCTAGGTTTTCCCTAGGGGTAAAATGTGTGCACCTTTGCTTTGTCACTCATTTTCATATATGATACCAAATTTCTTGAGATGAAGGTTTGAAAAATCTGTGAAAGTTAAGTGAAATTCACTTCAGTTTTTCAAATCGTTTTGGATGACTCCATCTATGCCCTTTTTCCATCAGGGAAACACCAAGACATATGTTCCAGGAAGTCCAGTGAACTTACTTTCCTGACACTTTCTATGTATTTGGCTTGTGAATTTTTTGCTGGTCAGATATCCACTGACAAAGCCTTTGTGTTTCAGAATAGTAGTGTGTGTAAATCTTTGTATGGCAGTGAAAGATTACAACACTCCATATATTTATGTTCCACATACTATGATAAATACTAAGTCCATTTATTGTATATATCTGGTTGTACTGCAACACATACTGAACATGTGTGTTGTCAGGTGGTTGGATGTATTTTATCACAGACAGAATGTAATGATGTCTAAAAGACGCTGAGCTGCTATGAAAGCTCTGGGTTAGGGTCCCTTATGTTCTCTACTTTCTATCTTGATCACATCAGCTTAGGATACAGGGGTATAACTGGCCATTCAGCTTGTACTCCAGTGATTTCTAATCAGCTTCTGGCAATGTGCAACAAAAAAATAGTCCAGAATGTCTCCTGAGAAAAACAGAGCCCCCTGTGAAATTGTATTGTGGTGAAGTGTTATCTGTGACACCTGGTTCTCATTGTGCACCCACCCCTGCACAACACCCCAGCACCACACCAGAAAAAGTGCGAACTTTTTGAATGGGAAGGAGGTGGATAAGAACTGGCAACAGGTCAGCATTCTGAATGAAACTCAATCCAATAACAATTACATATAAAAGTATGGCTTGCAAACCCTTCTTTTGTACATCATGACCTAAGTTTAAAAAGGAAAAGTACAGGACAAGGACAGCAAGTGAAGACCAACCAGATCCAGTGGTGATGCCACAGAGCAGCGAATGACTGGGAGGTCTGAGACTAAGCTGGGAGAAGGGGTCACTTGCCAAACTCAACAGATTTATGAGCCGTTCTGATTTCTGAGAAAGACCAGTTGACAAAAAGTATTAGATATTTCTGTAGATAGTTAACATTCAATTCAGTAACTTGCTCTTGTATCAACATTGCCCTGGACAATGTGTCTCCAACACAGTCTGAACTGATGGAACTATTCAGTGAATAACTCTGTAGCCTTACTTTATAGTAATTTGTAATATGAAAACTATAAATTTGAATAGTGCATAAAGAGCTGCTGTAGAAATAAAATACCAAGAAAATACCTTATTTCACCATGTTTCCTAAGAACAAAGTTATTTCTTTTTGGCATTGACCACAAGAAAAGAAGCTTTTTAACCTGCTAAATGAAACTACTTTCTCCCTAAGGTAACAGTAATTTCCTTTGTGTGAATCCTGAAGAAATACAAGGAAATCCTCTCTTTTCTGAAAGAAATAAGAAGCAACCTATTTAATTTTCCTCTTCTACCAATGGGAAAAGTGAAAATCTGAGAAACAACTACAGAGGAAAATTGGATTTCCATTGATTTCCAGAGCCTGTCGTTTTTCCTCTGAAAAAGTGTGGAGTTGGCTGTTGGGGAGACTGAGACAAAGAGTGTCTATAAACCACAAAGACACACTGCATTTTCGCCTGGCATGCATCAGCTGAGACCCGTCTCCTTCAGTGGATCTGTTCCAATTCACCCCCATGACAGGGAGAAGGGAGTCATGAGCAGTTGCAGTACTCTGCAGTTCTTTATCCTTCACTGTGACTCTTTCTTCACATTGCATGCTAACCAGAAAGATTTGAAGGTAGCATGTGTTTCTAAGTAACCTGCGTTGTGGAGTAGGGATAGAATTCATTAACATTTCCTCCTTTTCCCATTAGCAGCTCCTTTTTGCACAGAATGAACGTAAAACTGGGCGTAAAAGACACTACAAGCAATATTTCCTGTGTCCTTTTAACTGCTCCGAGAAACACAGCTGTGTTAGGGTCTCTTAGGACCACGGCATTTGTGCTCCCAGCACTCATCTCACAAATAGATAGTTAATAGATACTTTCAAAGATTCTCCTGATATTTCGAGAATCTGTAATAGGAAAGCACAATTGATGCTCACACTAGCTGGTAAAAGATTAAATAGTTGTGTAATTGTTTCAAAATTTGTATATTTAATATTTTTATCAAGACAAAGACTTAAAATTATAGGGTTTATTTTACCTTATGTTTAACTCATGAGTTTATAATACATACGTATTTACTTTTTAGAGAATGCAAGAATTACTGGGGCAAAAGTGCTCCCAAGACACACCACATTTTCACATGTACTGGTCTGCAGTAAACACTTATATAGTCAGGGAGGGAGTAGTTTGCTCCTTTTTTTTTTTTTTAATACCTTGTGGATTTTTGTGTCTTTAATGAATGCTGAAAATCCCTAGCTCACAAGAGTGTTGTGAGGATTAATTAGTGAATGTTTGTAAGATGCTTTGAAGATGAAAAGTGTGATGTAAATGCTAATTATTTATTATTACTATCTTCCTAATCTTGGACAAATTTGGTTGATGTGGAAGTGAGTGATTGATCTTGCTAAACAGAGGTATGCACCATGGGAGGAGGGCCTTTACAAGCTTCACATTAGTAATTCTTCCTATGAGTCAGCCCTGTTTTGAATCTCTCCATCTACCCTAACTGACTGCCTCCACATGGCTTTGACACTGCCCTTCACACTAAATTGCTACACTACTGCAGTCTCTGGGTCTGATCCAACAACCATGAAATCAGAGAAGATTTTTCCATCAGTTTCAGTGAACTAGGCAAAAGGTCAAAAAATAGTCTTTTATGCAGCATTTTGGAAAATAAATAAACGTCAAAAGCCTGTTTTCTGAAAACTGCCCATACTTACTCTCTGCATGATTAGCTTGATACATACTGTCAGGTTTTGTCAGTTGTGTCAGATCATATTCATATCATACAGCTTCCTTTGTGCACAATAACATGATTCTTTGCAGGTCTGTTCAGCTGTGAATCTGTAGCTGTCTTCTGCATTAAATTATGTGCAATTTTGGCATCAGTATACTCTAAACACATAGGGCAAGACATTTTGGTGCTCAGGGCATGAGAGCTGTTTGGTTCCGTCTCCTAGAGCACACTGAAAGTAATCTTTGTGAGGTGAAGGGTCGCAGCTCCCACTGCCTTCACAATTCAGCGGAAGCTGCAAGGTAGGGCCAGCTATGTCTCATATGCTTACCTTTGTTATCTGTACCTCATGTGCTTCCCATGCTGGAAGCCACTCCCTTCAGCTTTCTCATTGTGAGGACACACTGTGGGTCATCACCACCATCATGATCATGAAATCAGAGTTTTGCTCAAAATTGGGCTCCCTTTGACTTTACAGACCATTCCACCATGGAAAGAGGTGTTATCACCTTAAATCTCTTTGAGGATGTGATTGCTTACAAAAGAGTGAATGGGTATATGACAACATTTGTCAGATAGAGCAGAATAGGAAAGTGTTAACTGAGAGGAAACATGTAGGAATTTCTTACTTGCAAGTACCAGTTTACATGAGTACATGCTGTCTGTGTGCTATGAAGTATCAAGTAGGAGGTAGCAGATTCAGATAGGCAACATTAAAGCTAGAACAGCTCAGACAAAAATAAAACCTGTGTTGTTATTGGCAATGGCAGTTATCCAAGGACTGTGATATATTCTTTGTCACTTGCCATTTTAAAATGCACTTTAGATACTCTTTGTGTTAATACAAATGAAAGAGTGAATCCCAGGCATTCCTCTGGCTGATGTGAAATGGGGAGTCAGGCTCCTTTCACCACCATGGCATTCAGGAGTGCACACAGTGAAGTGTAATGCATCAGGTAATTCATTACTCATGACGCCTATCAAGCAGAGGTAACATTTATCAGGACAAGCTCAATAAATGTCAGTCCTCATGGACTATCACAAGTGTTATCCTACTGAAAATTGAGGTACAAACAGAATTCTTTCTGCAGCAGTTTGTGAATTGGCTCCACTGTGAACCCAAGTTGTCTTCCTCCCAGTTTGGCATGGGTTACCTGGCTCTGTCATGTAAGGAAATATCACTGTGACCTGGGAAGGACAAAATGAATCAACTGAAAAACTGTTCTGCACCTATAGGTATGACATATTGCATCTATCTGGAGCTGTATTGGTGCTCTGGGAAGCACAGAACAAGTAGATCCAGTTACAAAAAGGGTTACGGTGTCCCCAGAGCAAGTGTGGGGTTTTATGTTTGTGACTCAGCAAATGTGTTGCTATGTTCTAGAGCTTTGTTTCTCAGACTGTGGAGTATTAACAACTAAAAATCAAACACTAGGCTGTCGTGTGTGCTTACACTGGGAGTTCTCACTTGACCTTATCTTTACAGATCTTGTTGGCCCTTTGGTACATCAATTGTGAGCTATGGGAATTTTACACCCTAAGATCAGAAAGTAAGATAGCTGCTTTCAGTTAGTTTTGTGTTGCTTATTTGTTTTTGATGCTTCTGTCCTTAAATATACATAACTAGATCGCAAAAAAAAAATTGAGATGTTTTAAATTAATGTGTAATGAGTACACTGGTAATATAAAACTTGATGCTGTACTTAGGGAGGTTAATACACAGCCATGAAGTTGCTTGAAAACTCACATCCATCTCAGTGAAGGCCTAAGTACTGAAATGGAGGTAGAAGGCACTTAAAACACCTCTATATCTCCACTGATCTGGCCTTTAATTATAACTACATGCACAATAAAATAGGATTAGCCTCCTTATGATCTTCCTTTAGTCTGTTACTGCTCTACAGTTCGGTGCCCTTTAAGGACAGATCCAAAAAACTACTTGCAGGGTCTCCTAATTCTCCATGGCTGTGGTCACTGCCAGGTTATCTTTGCTGCATATTAGGTTTTAAATGTAACCCTTATTAATCTGATCAGCAGGATTGCTGTCTACTATTAACAAAAGTGTCATTGGCATTGCCAGGCAACTTTGTCATCAAGTTATAAGCATTACCTATAACCACTGTATTTTTAGGTTAAATATATAGTGACTGAGGGAGGTAACACTGCAAGGACAGAAATATTTGTCTTCAGTGTTTCTTAACCTGGTTAATATATTATCCTGAAGTGCTGAATATCAAAGCTTGAGCTGCTGTGTACTCAATGTTGAATTACTGTTAATCTAGAAAAGATTAATTATTGATGATAGGATAAGTATAGCCCGATAGGCCAAACTAGACCTTCAAACCACAAAAATGATGCCTTTTTAATCTAGTAACAGTTCTTAGAATATTTAATAAGTACTTTCTGATGACTTAGTGAAAACAATTACTGAAATTATTAGAAGACCCAATAAAGACATTACAAGATGCTTTAAAGGAAAGTAATTATGCATCTGAAGTAATATTGTTCTGCAGTTTGAAAACTACTTTCAGTCTCTGCACATGGACATACTGTGCAAGGAAAAGGCTCTGCTTGGGAGGAGTTTGGAGGAAGGGAAAAACAAAAAATTGAGTGGGCACATGCGAAAAAGGACTGGTCAATTTTTCTGTGTAAGAATGCAACCAATTCACCTCAGAGACTGAGTGCCTGCAAAACAGTCTTTAAATCTTTTGCAGAACATCTGTGCTAGAGATGGGCGGACACAGCCACCCTGAATCAGTTCTGCATTGACTAATTTATTACCCCCTGCAACAAGTTTATCCCATATTACTTTTTCCAGAAGGCAAATTATAAAGGCAAAGCACATAGGACATGGCAGCTGTATATGAAGAAGTGTCAGTATGTTTTATTGTATTGCTGGCAAATCTTCTGGTGAGTTCAACCCTTGTTTATTTAGGTTGTGTTATATGTGGGTTTGGATGATGGATAGGTCCTCCCACAGGGTCCTACAGAAAACAAACAAAACACTCCACTAAGTATGAAACTGAGTTTATAGAGATTAAATGAATAAAAGGCCACAAGATGCTATTTCCCATCGCCTGATTTAATACTGCAGAATGAACTCATCAAATCTGTATTTTTCTCTGGTGCCTGACAGGCTTTACCCCAGGTACTGTAGATAAGTATTGCAAAACAGGACAAGTGAAGGTACAAAGAGGTATAGGCCATGAGTTTACATCTTTAATATGCATCAATATATACTTGAAAGAAGAACATAACCAACAAGTGTTGTGATAATAATTGGAAAAAAACACAGAAGTCTCTGTAGGCCTTCAAATTGGCCTATTAATTGTAGTTATAAGTGTATATATTTATTCCAGCACTTTTGTTAAGAGGTGAAACTACTCCCAAAGACTTGCCTTGTCCAGCTTTCCCTGGGACCCAGAGTAAAAGCATTTCCTGAAGAAGCAGACAGATTCATGAAATAATATTTAACACTTGTTTTCTTCTCACTGCTTTCTTTTGGTCATGTGTTTTACCTTTTATATTTGCTTCTATTCTATATCCACTGACTGACCAATGACCGTTATATTCTGTATTTTAAGACTACAGTCAGCTATATGCCACAGAGAAGTTTTCTTATACAGACATAAGTTAAAATGAAACACAGGACAGAGAAAAAAGCAGTTTGATCAAAGAACATTTGTCTATTCACCTTTTTCACTCTGAGCTGTTCAGAAAAGAGCTCACACCATTCAGCTGATATCAAGCAAAAGTTCCAAGAATAATAATCTTATTATTGAATTAAAGTAGTATGTTTTCAGAAACAATCCCAAGTTTTTAAGACAGTAATCACAGAAATAACTCTTGGGTAAGTTCCCATATAGCAAGTTGACATTGACGGAAGAACCGCTGGGGGTCACTTGGAAAAAAGGATGTTTTGTTGACTCTTTCTCACAGGGATCAATTTAGGCAGAGGTTTAATTTAAAATTTTCTTGATTACTTTTTTCTTTACCACATTCACTCTCTAGACTAATGTTAACATTTTGTGTTTATATATTTCAATCGGAGTACTTTAAAGAATCTGGTCTGTTTCTGCTCCTGCTGAGGGAAACAAGGCAAGTCTCATTCATGTGAATCTAAACATGGTTATGTATTGATGTTAAACATATTATTTTATGCTTGTGAAGGGTACCTTATGGATTTATGTTATGGATAAATTTAAACTGTGCATAGAGTTACCAACTGACTGCAATTATTCCTTACAGTCTTGTTTAACAGAAATAGTCCCTCTGTGACTTTCACCCAGGCCAAAGGCTGATTCTCTTCTCTTCTTGGTGCTTTGGCAAAGCCTACAATTGAAATTATGTATTGTATATTTTTATATGCAAGTGACTCTTTTTTCACTGAAAGGCTACTGTAAAGGCAGTTTTACTGAAATTTCATTCATTGCAGAGACATTTCAAGGACAGTAGCAACAATTTGTGTCTGCCATTAGCCTTACAACATTTTAAAAGAAATATGAACCTAAAAATCATGACTAAATAGAGATTAAATTTGATTTTGGTGACATAACACTATTAAATGTAAATAAGGCATTTTTTTTAAGGAAATTATCCAATTAACAGAACAACCTCTTCTCAGGCCAAAGAAGGAGAGAGCACAAAGCAACAGAAGCACACAGAGTGCCTTAAAGTGATGTATCTGGAAACTGCAGCTGCAGGTGCTCTGAGACAGGTAAATATTCTGGTCAGTAAATGTGTTGCATCCTTCTCATTGTTCACAAAATGATGCAAATTACATTCTATGATTTCGTAATTCATAGGTGAAGTCTGACATTTTGTCATCCCCAGTCACACATGAGGTTCTTAGTAACATATTTCTTGAAATATTTTTCTTTATATATTTTCATGGAAATTAGTTCTTCATTTTTACTATGTAAAATTCCTTTCATATTTTTACCAATGAGGTAATAATATGTAGCAGTCAGTGTGCTTGGTAATCTTCCACCAAAGTTAACACTTTCTGTTTGCGCTTATAAGAAACCTCTAAGACTTTTTTTTTCCAGGCATTTGCAATACTGTTACCAATTTATAAACCTTCTGGGGTTTTGTGCCAATCAGATCTGGCTGCTTTTGTTGCTGTGGAGCAAAACAGCTTAAAAAAATAGAGGAAACACATAATTATAAAGAAGGGAAACAGCTGAAAAAAATGTAAGGATCAAGTACTGTCAAGTGGATAAAGCAGGGAAAATTCTTCTTTCTAAATACCATGATATAAACTTATGCTTGGGAAAATGAAAGATTAAAAAAAAATAAACAGAAAAAAAGAGGCTTTAGTTGGTATCCCTTGAAGTTACTCTATTACAAATAAACCTTAAACATCTGAACCCTGGGAAGGACCTTCTAATCTGCAGTTTGAATTCAACGTTCCATAAACTGCAGAAATCCACTGAAAAGCAGTGGACATCCAAACGCACTTTATATAACCCATTTCTTCTTTTAAGAAGGCAGGTGGTGATAATAACCATAATATTGTGATCCAAGGCTCTTACAAAAAGTTTGCTAAACCTAAGGGAAATTATTAAAACGATCCCAGCTCAAGCCCTGCGGTTGTTGGCTTGGGTCAGGATATGAACCCTGCTCCTGGAGCTTAGGTTACATCAAGTAACATGTTACAGATGGCAAACTCTCGGTCCACTTATAAAAAAAAGAATCAGTCCATTTTCATGCATTGTTATCACATACAATGGCACTTCAAATTTGAACAAAGTACTGGAGCATTCATAATACCTGATTCAAATAAATTTATAGATATTTCTTCCTATCTTCTAAAATGTATCCCTGATCATGGGAATATATATTTAGTTTAAAATCTTTTTATATGTTTTTAAAAATGACTTCTGCCTTTTAGTCTCAATTTCCTACGCAAATGATGATGATATCAAATATTAGTTGTTACAGAAGGCATACCTTTTTGATCTGTTTTTAGATTAAGGTCAAGATGCCAAGAACATAAACAGGGAACGGTCTCTCAACATCAATGAGATCAGATCTTTTCTATGTAGAAATATTTCACACTTGATTTAGTGATCTACCAGATGGAAGAAAACATACAGACATCTGAAATAATTCTCTAATTTCACTACTTTTTAAACGATATCAGGAAGCTCACTCAGAAATTTTGCTTAAGACACAGTTCTACTAAGCAGTGTAATTCTGAATGCCACCAAACAGTGCAGACTGATTTTTATGCTATGCATGGCTGAACTTTTTCCCATGTGACTGTGTGGGAGTCCTATAAAAGAGGAATTCTGCAGTGTGTTCAGGTATATTAAAGTTATGAATGATACGAAGAGGAATTCTTAAAATAAAGTTCCTGGTTTCTTAAGGCATAAGGCACCCAGTGTAAGCTATGAGTAAAGCAATATAAACCCTGTTCGGCAAGCCCTTTTTTCAAACTTAACACTTATTGCAATAGTTTTTCATTAAAATGCACATCTTTGTCATACAAAACATTTATTAAATCACTATATATTTTGAAAAGTTTCTAGACTTCATGAATTCTTAATTAAATAGAGCTCAGACTTTGATTATGTATCCTTTTAGAAGTTCCCTTTCCCCCGAGTTTAGAGATCACAGCAGGTCACCACATTCAACCTTGGTCTCTCATACAGCAATGAAGAGTGTTGCTATATTCTGTAAATTCTCCCATTTCTCTGTAAGCTTTTTGGAGATGAAGTTGGCATGTTATAGACACAAAATAATATTGAAATTGCATTGCATAATTTCTGGAAATATTCTCTTCTGACATTTAAGAGCACGACTTTTAGATGGATAGCCAAAAATAATTTGCAAATTCTATTTAAGAAATAATAAATGACACAGAGCATTAGAATGACTTTAAAATCCATCACTACAGTGATGGTAAACTTGTATCTGTAATACCATGAGGAATAAATCCTGCCTATTTCAAAAAATACACTTTTTAATTCACTACTTTTATCACTTTTTCATCTGCCCTCAGGCTTTCAGGCAAACAGCCAAGTGAGTCAAAGGGCAGCATTGCATGTATCAGTTACAATTCATGGCATGTTTTCACACAAAAGGATTCATGTGAAGCAGCTAAAGGTGAAATTTGAAGTAATTTAGTTGTGTTACCTTAAATCCCCATGTGTGACTACTCTCATTCAGAATACGTGATTTTAAACAGCGTAGAAAAGGATCCACGGGGTTTAGTTATTCATGTTTAAGAGGCTACTTGGATTTTAGCTTTCCAAAGCCTCTTGTGTAAACACAGGTCTCAAAATCACCATTTTTGGGGAGGTGGGAATGGTTTGAAATTGCACATGAGTCTTGAATAGCCTTGCAGAGTCCATGTGATTTCCACTGCTTTTTATGAGAGTTTTCACTCCCAAATTTATTTCATCCTATTTATTGTACACTGCCATCAGCTGCCACTGGAGTTAGCCCAGCCTGCAGGCCAACAAAAGCATTCATACTTACCTAAAACTAGGTTTATTTCTGAGATGCATCTCAAGACAGCCTTCTAGGACTTGTAGGTCTGGGTCATATGATTCCAAAGACTTCCAAAGACAGGAAAAACACAAACAAAAAAACAGAAAACCAATCACCTAAACTAGAATTGCAATTTCCGTGCTTTCTGGTTGCATGAGATGGTTCATGATCTTTTATTTGGGAAGGAGATGCTCGATTTTTTCACAAACTATGTATGGAACCAAACTATTCCTCTGTGATATAACTGTTCTGTTTTAACTGCCTCCTTGCCATCCGATCCCGTCAGATCTCAGATGCTCAGCAGGGTCAGCCCTGGTTAGTACTGGGTGCTGTAGACAGTCCTAAGGACTTCACTGTCACTGTCCAAGCTTGCTCGGCCGTGGCAAATGAACCTCAGGACTTAAATGGTGGGGCCAGTTCTGCGCACGGTGTGCCTCACCTAAAACGTCCACTGCGCAGGCTCAAAGGGCACACTCACGTGGGGAGAGCCCTGCCCAAACCTTCATTCGCAAAGGTTGGGCCATTGTAACTGTTCTGTGTAATTTTTGGCTATGCTGAACTTATTTGCTTCTGAGAAGTCCTTTATGCCAAGGACAATGGAGTATACAAAAGTCTTCCCTGGGAAGCTGTGAAGGTCACAGCATATGTGCTATTTCTGACACAACTCAAAGGCAGGCATGGAAATTTAAGTTGATCGACTTTTACCTTCTCACTGGTACATCTTACCATTACCACACTATCTTCAACCCAGTGTACCACAAAATGCTTTTTTTGCCTCTCTGCGTACAATCTTTTCTTAAAACCCCTTGTACTATTCTGTTCATTATTCTTCCTAATCTTTCTTGTGTCTCTGCTTCATAGCAGGGATTCACTTTATAGGTTTGTTTAAACTCTTAATCAGCACGGTGGAGAGAAATAGTCAAAGCAAAGTACACCAGGTGTTTGTGATGGCCCAGAGTCCTCCTGTGTCAGCAGACTGCCTCTACTTTTTTTTCTGTATAAGAGTTAATTTTTATTAAGAAAGATATTGTCTTCCTGCTGATAGCCAGGTATGGTGTACAAAATACATGCTCTTAAGAGTCTGAAAATGCACCCCTCTCTCCTCTTGTTTGTAATCTCAGAACCACCTTGGTTTATCTTCAATTAGAGTAGTCTGTGTTCCGAGTACTTCATCTATTTCAGGGTAGTCAGTCCCAGCCTCACAATTAGAATACAAAGGAGAATACCCAGGTGATTATTTCCTGCCAGCACACTTATGTGAGTGTGTATTGCTAACCACCATATCAATTATATACTGGAGAAATGTTAATTAATGTTAATGTTTTTCACCCTATTTAAATATTACCTAGTTTTAATAGTCCATACAATTTTCCTAGAAGTTAGGAATTAAAAGAAGTGCTATGTTTTTCTACATTTTTCTAGAAGCAGCAATAGTTACCTTCAAAGAATTTTTTGTTTTTTAAAAACAAGAATGCTTTCATGTAAAGGAGTCTGGATGCTAATTCAACAAAGACCAAACAGCATTCAACGCAAAAGGATCAAACTAGGGCAGGGTAGGGACTCCTAGAAGCAAAACATCAAAACATCATCCCAGGCCTTCCTTTAATTTGGTGGCAGAGTTTTAATATATCTTTCTCAGGATCCCCACGAGGGATCCAGCACATAATTTCTTCACAGTAAAACACAGAAAAATTTCAGTAAATGCAAAATAAACTCAAGTGTGTCATGTATATTTATGCCAGTACTGTAAAGGAAAGAAAAACACATTGCTGTTTAAGTGCCTTGTGCATTTCTGTTGAAACCAGAAACAGCTAACTTACTCTGAAAGAACTTTTTTTTTTTAATCTGGGACTCTCACATTTACTGCCTACTCTTCCTGTTCAGTTAAACCACACCCAGCCAATTCATTTCTTTTCAGCTTCTGTAACATTCTTTCACTTTTAAATATTTAGGGAAAGGCACTTTTTGCTTTCACCATAGTGGCCTGGCTTACTATCCTGAAATACTAATCTCTTTTTCTCCCTGCAATGAATGTGGGACAGGGACCATGTTTGCTCTGCTTTGAAATGACATGCAAGGAATCATGTTTTGTGATGCTAAAATACACTTCACCCTTTCCACTTTGAATTTTTAATAGGAGTGGGATCATGACAAAAGTTTAGTGATTAAATAAGTGGCAGATACAAACTTCCTATCACAGTCTTTATATAAATCATGGGGTAAATCAGATTATTTCTTATGTGGACATGCCATCTACTCATTTCTAGCAGATACGGTGGAGATGCTGAGCCTCAGAGCTGACCTACGGGACTGCCTCCAAGGAGAGGGCAGCTACAGTCAGTCAGCCACGTGCCAACTGGTAAAATTGTCTTTTAAAAAGTAATCGGCTCTGACATTAGACAGCAACTAACCTCTTCAAGTTTATGGGTGTCAGGTAGACAAGTGCTGGGGGTGGGTATTTTGCAAGAGATAATTCAAGGTAGTGTTCAGCTGAGCACAAATAACTCCACTGAGACAATAAAATCACAGAAACGATGCATTTTCCATATTAAGCTGTAAGATACTAAAGAGTTTGGCTGTGGAAGTGGCTCCCACAGCACCCATTTGTCCCTCATGACTATGTGATACAAGTTAAGTACAAGGGAAAAGACTGTTTTTATGCTAAAATGAGAGAAACTCGGCCCCTGCACATTTATCATCACAGCCCTGACATTCCCTTATTGTACTGTGGAGATTAGAAAGCAGTTCCTCAAGACTCACATTCAAACAGCCACATAGTGGTTTTTGTTCATTTTTGTGGTAGTTCCAAGGCAAATAAGCATGGAGCTGTGGGAGAGGCTCTGAGGGAGCCCCATCAGTGGAAAAATGCTACCCTGTGATAGCTGAGGGTAGAGGGAACAATTTACTTTGCCTCAGCAACAAGAATTAGCTGCTAGGAAAAAATATTCCTTTAAAGAGTCAGGAGAGATTTTTTATTTTCTCTGTTTCAAAGTTTCCAAATCTTAGATGACTATCCAGAGTAGCGTGTGTGTTGAGCTTGAGCTGCCCTGGCTTGCTGGGCTGAAACCCTGTTAACCCAAGCACTGTGCTTTAGTCCTCCAGCCTGAGCAGCCTTAAAACCCACTTGAATTGCACTGAACAATTTTGTAGTCTCTGAGATCATATTTTTAAAAGCATGCTAAGAGATGGAATAGATGCAAACATGCTGACTCTCTAGAGAATATTAATAGCACATCTCAAGCATGATTGTGTTGGTCTCTCCTCAGTTTACTGTTAAAGGTCATTATGTGAAATTAGGCCCAAAGAGCACTTGCAAGCAGCAAAACAAGGTGGATCTATAAATTCTTCTTAAAATCAGTTTCAAGTACATCAAAGTCCTAATTAGCGCCTGGTGTAAGCACTCTCAGCCAAAAGGTGTTGCTTATTGCTGTAACCAGGAAAAGTAAATGGATGGCATCAGGAACATGAGTTTAAAACAAAATGGATGTCCTCTTACATTTAGTTTGCTCAGTGCTGCTTTTAAGAAAGACCCTGCCTGTCCTCAGAAAGTTCTGGGCAGGAAAATATATGTGTTTTGGGTGGGACAGACAGGACATGTCCTCCCAAAGTGTTTTAGCTGCAGTTTGCCACCTGCACACTGCCCAGCTCCATTGCATTGGCAGACGTGGTTGTGCTTCCATGGGGGCAGCACTCTGCCCACCTTGCAAACAAGTGCTCCACTAGTCTTTATAAGCATGAGGACTTGACTCTTGGTAACTTCAAAGCCAAAGAAACGGTGAGGGATGTGACACAGATTTCACCCTGTTATTCATGATACCATATTCTGGCATCAGAAAAGGCACAGTACTAGCTGTGCACAGCAAAATTCACTTCCAAAAGTCAAAATGGCATATTGTATTTTTGTTTTAAACTAACTGGTTACAATCTGGTTTTTTAAAAAATTCCATTCAAATGAATTTTTCAGGAATACTGAAATTTAAATATTATTAACAATGTCCAACCTCATAGCAGAGATTCCCCAAACTCTCTTGATTTAATAATTAAGCTGAACATCACTAGGACTGAATCCTTACCACAGGTGTAGTGGAAATTGTCCTTAAAAGACTGTATCAGTAATTGCATGTCTCAATATAATATCTTTCAAAAAAAGACTTTAATACAAGAGCATCTAACATATACTGTCCCATGTATTGTGGCATGCTCCTTCTCATACAAAGTCATGTACTTATTCAAGTGTTTCATGAGCAGGATTTGAATGCCCATGACAATGCTGCAATGAATTTTACTTTTTGAAATAATTGAATTATCTTTATCTAATCAAAGCACTCTTTCATTTTATGTAAGTATTAATTAAGGAATATTTACCTTGTGTTAAAATATGTTACTGGCTGCTGGTAGTTTACACAGCAGGTAGGCATGTCATTTTATGTCACTCTTCTATATGAATAGACTAGAAAGTCATCATTCATGTTGAAAAAACACGACTTAAAAACAATTGCTATCTCAACCCTAGAGAAGATTCCATGAGTGCCTACATTTAGCAGTCATCTAATAGTGTATCAGCTAATGGCTATGGATAACGGAGATTGTCAGGTCATGAATCAGTGTTGATCTGCATTCACTCTGTCAAGTACAATGATCATATGGCAACATGAAACTACTGACTGGATAACCAAGTTCTTACCTTCAAATCAAACTATTGATATTGTAAATGTTAAGAGTGTTTGTAAAATAAATATAAAAAAAATCATAGAGCATGCTTCATTTCGTATAGTTCAGCAGAGATTTTTAGCTTCCTTTTTCCTCTCTCTTTCATGTGTTTACCAAACTGTTACAAAACATATGCACTATTTTTGAGGAAAAATAACACAAGCCAAGCAGACGGATCTATTCATGATCAGAATGCAATGGCCTTCATTATATTCCAGTTTGCTTATAAGTGACTGATCGAGAGTTAGCAGATGGTGTTTTCTTTCACCCCTTTGCCTTCCTTTTATTTAATTACTCCAACTTAGTTTATGTGCTGGCTCTATAGTGCATAATAAGCATGTATATTTGTAAGATCATCACTTCTATGATCTCCAAATTCATCAATGCCTTATCTATTCTCATTTGAGTGTCTTAGACCATGTATTTAAGCTCTACACCTAAGACCAGACCAGCCCCAACTCTTACATTTTATGTTGCCCTTGGATGTGTTTCCATAAAAAGAACAACCGAGCATCCACCAAGCTGTGGGACCTACAGAAAATAAGTCTGGTAAGTAATGTATTATACTTGTATCCTTCCAAGCAGCAACAGCCAGGGATAGTAGCGTCACAGAGGGACTCCGTGGCTTGTCCCGCTGGGCTGTGAGGGGTCTTCTTGGTCTGAGAGAGCAGGTTTTTCTGAGCTGATACACGACCAGGCAGGAAGGAAGCTGGCAGATACAATGCTCTAGAGCTGTACAGAGAGAACATTGCATCCATTTGACATGATAATTAAAATACACACTGTTATTCATAAATCACAACAATCCCACCACTATTCACATAAAAATCCTTTCTTCTTCCTCTAAGTCTCTAATTTTGTCACAACTACAACCATTCAAAATGTATCTGGACAAGATTTATGATGGGCCCTGACTCTCATCTGATGATGCTTCTTTCCCGTCAAAGTCAGTTCTGTTTCAAAACCAAATATTTCTCATAGCTAGTATCTTATCAGCAACTCTTTCTACCATTTGAGTTTCAGTCTTGGTGGATTCACATCAAGTTGTGACTTCTGAAAGCTCTCTCTGGGCCAAAGCCTGACAGACCACTGCTCAAGGGGCATCCCAGAGTGGAGAGCCCTCTTTAGCAGAAAAATCTCAATACAACAATTCACTCATGGTTGAGAAGATTGAGCTGGGGAAAACATGAGGGCATGGGACAAATAGAGTCCCCTTTTGTCTGCTTTTTCATCAATAAAAACTCAAGAAAGGAAAATTCTTCAGACAGGAGCATATACAACTCCTAGGCTTGTCTCCCCAGTCTGCTGCCTCCAGTGCAGTCTGGCAGATCTGGGTGTGCAGCAATTAAATGGAAAGGTTTTGTCTCACTGGATTGCTTTAACTTTTCCATTCAGTCATTTTAATAGAATCTCCCCAAGATCAGAAATTCAGCTACAAGTTCATTTTGAAGTATCAGCAAACATGATCCTGACATAACTAGTTTTTCCCATTACCAGGAAGAATTCAGAAACAACACCGCACAGCACATACATTCTGGAGAAATTATATTTGCTGAGTAATCTACTAGAGGACATCAAAGACGCAACTAAACTCTGCCTTTGTATGGAATCAAAATCAAGGGATAATTTTATTTTCTTCTTAGCTTGGTTTTAGCACTCATCTCTGTAGCACAAGTGAATTTAGTGACACAGAAACTGTGAAAAGATTTAATTGGTGGAAATGAATACAAATCTTTGTCTGTATGTGGCATGCATTATTTATATCCACTACAAATGTCCAACAGACAAATTCTGCTTGTTTCCATTTAAGGTGCAGATTGTGGAAACTAACCAAGTCCCTTCAGCAGCAACATTTTAATCTGTTCCAGAACATCTGAACTTCTGGAATATTTGGAAATTTATCCTTATGATTTGCATCTTAAAGGCTGAGAAAGACATTAGTTTCATTTTCTCTTAGGGGTGCTTTAGACATCTGGCAATTACTAGACAGGAAAAACAGTTGGGTTTTCTTCTTCCTCCTGACTTCAAATTACTTCTAAGATAAAGAAAATAATTATAAAGATAATGGTTTAGAAATGGTCGCAAGACTAACTCCAATCCCTGTGAGAAACCCAGATGTTCCAGTAAGCTGGATTTCTGGGTTGTTTCCAGCTCAACAGGGAAATATCGTGGCCCCACGTAGTATCCATGATCTGGTTCATCATGTTTAAAGATAGAGTTTTAGGTTTCTTGCCTGGTTTATTCATGACGCAGTCCCTACAAGCCCTTTGGATAAGCATTTCACACAGTGGGGGTGAGGTTCAGCTCTAAGGACAGCGTTACACTGCATTAATCCAATGACTTCAATACCTCTGCTCCTACTGTCTTACAGCGATGTAGCTGAGAGCGAACCAGGCTGAAGATTTTGCGTATAGGTGATTCCACTATTTTTATGAGGCCCTGCAGGCTCTAATTCTTTGCACCATGTGGGAGCCTTCCATGAATACAGAGTGCCATCTGTGCTTGGGTCTCATTCCTTAAAGAAACATTTAGCTTTCTATTCATCCTTTCTACATTCCTGGGGCTGAGCAGTGTGCGAGTGCGTTACCCCTTCCTCCCTTGTGTCACCAGAGTTTATTGATCAGCCTCGGGACTAAAAACGCAGCAGAGAGCCCTGCTGTTTCCAGTAGCTGTTGCCTATCTTTTGAAGCAGAGATGAATGTTTGAGCCATAATGTATTCTCTCCGTACAAGAGTATTAACCTATTGTGAAAAATAAATGCAACTGACTCTCAAACTGGGAGGAGAAAAGGCATTGGAGCATCAGAAAGCTTGCACACAGAGCCTTTTGCTTCAGCTCTTGCAGCCTGAGCCTCTTGTATCTCTGACTAATTCTCTCCCTGTTCACCGTAGGAATACTAATTGCCAGATGAAGCTCTTTGTTCAGCTAATGCTCTAATTGTTGCTTAGGAGAGGAGTTGTTTATTCCAAACAGTTATTTCTAAGCAAATGCAAAACTTTATTTCTGTGGTTGCGTCCAGAGAGTTCAGAGTTATAAAGTTACTGAAATTACAAGACCAGAGTCATTGTGTCAAAAAAACCCAAACCACCACATCCTTTCTGTAGTGGGTTGTTCAAATCCATATGTGTAACATTTTGCCCTACATCACAGGTGAGCTGTGACAATATGAGTACCTTGCATTATTCTACCATGACACCAAAACCACAAGACATCTGGAGTTTCTGTATGAATGAGAATCCATGAAGTTCAGACATATCACAGTCACGTTTGACTTACCAGCACTAAACCACAGGAGATTATAAAAGCTACCTGAAAACAAGAAACACTAAAACAGAAAAACATAATCTAAATATAGGTAAACTTGTGAATGGAATAGGTCTTTGAGCTGCCTATGTTTTGATTTATATCCATCTAGCCTGCACTTGAATGAAAAAGTTTAAAAGAGCTCTTTGTTATGCATGGCTGCACACCTCTTCTGCAGCCCACTAAGAACAAGAGCAACTTTTTGGACATAAATTAAACTTCTTCAGCTTTCTCAGTGATTAGATTTGTGATATTCTACATGAAACCAAGAACACACAGTAGCACAAACACACATACACAAAAGTATACCTCGGCTAATAAATAAATTAATTAATTTCAAAAATGTCCTAGTTTCTCATGTGAAAAAACATACATAACTTTGTAAGAGAGAACAGAATAAAAGTAAAGGAGATATATGTACCACTACAAGCAGGTCAATAAACTGTGTAAGGATAAATCCTGTCCAGGAGAGAGTAATTAAGAATTGAGAGACTGGGGCACTTTCTGGACTTCTTTCCTACCTTAGAGAGGACTCCTTAGTGCATGCTCTGCTGACTGTGATCCTAGGCATGGTAGTTACCAGGTGTCATCCATTCATTAAGACTAAAGTGGTCTAATGAAAAGCAAGATTTTTTTTAAGATTGTTAGTAGCATAAACTAAATCAAGACAGAAAAATATATATATCATCCTAATACATTGGTAGCACATCTGAGAGCTACTTGCAGAATGTAATAAAAATCCTAAAAATTTCTTTACAGAAATATTTATCTCTGACACACCAAACCTTTGAGCATTAGACTGATCTGATTTCCTTTATCAAGACTTTTCAAAGCTTGATAATACCTTTAAGTTTCTTTTATGTGGTCAGGTTTCTTATGATATCATGTAACCCCTGAACATCCCAGATTTGTTCAGGGTATGACTCAGCTTCTGGCTGTATCACCTTTGCTTCTTAATAACCAGGTGTGAATGCTGGCTATTGCAACCACTCATTTCCCAGCACAAAACTGCACGTCCTCACTGTCCTGTGGGAACAAAGGAGGTGGCTGTGGAAGAAGTCCTGTAAGGACAGCAATCATTATGCTTGTAAGTGCTTGCTGTGCCTGACCAAGAATGTTAGAGAATTCATTACTTTTAACACTAATTCGGCTCTTTATGAAGTATGAATTACTGATTAATGAATACCAATCTGTTCCAGCTACATCCTACACCCCATATGGCATATAAAAACCTCTTAAAAATAAAGTTATAAAAAGAGATCTAACAAATCACAGCCCAACACATGACTAAAGCAGGGGGTTTATCTATAATCTCACGACTTATTACGTTATTTGAAATAGTTTTATAAGTGACTAACAAGGATTCAGATGCTTTTTTGGAAGATTGCCACATTCCCCAAAAACTGTGTTAGCAAATTTTCACAGATATTCAAGCCAGTTATTTCTTCTTTTATAGTAGACATTGGTATTGAGTCTACAAAGAACAAAAAATGTTCAACATAAGCCAAAAATTCCCCGCTCCAAAAATAATTTCACAAATAAAGAAAATGGTATTCTCTAAACTTATCAATGATGCTGGGACCACAATAGACCATAGAATATTAGAATGGTTTGGGTTGGAAGGGGCCTCAAAAGATGACCTATTTTTAACCCCCCACCCTGGGCAGGAACACCTTTCACTAGACCAGGTTGCTCAAAGTCCCATCCAGCCTGGCCTTGAAGTTGTGCTTCCTTTCAGTAATGCAGATATGTGTCTGATCGCTTACAGGACACTTCTTTTTCCCATTTGATGCCTTTTCCTCAACAATGCCCAGAGCCTTGTTATTGGTAGTCTGTGGCATATGACAAAATAACAGCTGTTTAAAAGAGCATTTCTACCTCAGCTGTGCATAATGGAGGAATGGGAACAGAGTAGCTGGGAGCTGTCTGAATACCCAGAGCAGGCTACTAGGCACATATGGAATGGGATATAGCTCTCCTGAGCTTGGGACCAATTGTCCTAGGCTCCTGATTGTCCATACTGCGACTGCCACTTCCCTCTCTTCTGTTTTCCAACTCCCTGCCAAAGAAGCCAGGTCATGGAAAGAGGTGGGTTGGCTGTCACAAACTTCTCCTAACCTGTGGACAATGGAATCCAAATGAAGCATGAACTCAAAGCTTTGCCAGTTCAGACATAGCCTTGATGTCTTGCCTGCATCATTATGATTGTGTCCTTAAAGGGTTTTAAAACACTCAGACAAAGAAATGTAGCTTCAAGTGTAACAAAAAGCCAGGGATTCATGCAGTAATTCAAAGCCCATACAGAGGTTACACTTGTTTCCAAAGAATAGCAGCGAATGTGACTATTAGCAGAGACTAAGTCAGTTTTGCATAAGATATATTTAAAGCAGATTAAATCAGCATATAACTATGTACAGAGTATAAACGTTGTATATATGCAGTCTCATTCAGGCCAAACTCCAGTTCAAAAAACCCCCTCAAAGTTAGTAGAAATTCACATCCAAAGTCTACTGGGTATTATAAGCTGAATAAGGGGCAAGAGCATTTTGGGGTAGTGTTCACCCACTTACATACTGGGGCTTTGATTGTGGTTTGTGGACTGGTTCGTTTTGGCTTTGGTATTTTTTTTGCTTCGAACTTTTTCAAAGAATACAGGGTCACTAAACTTAATTGTTTTCCTGTCATATACAAAGATGCCTTAAAGTTAGAGATTATTTTATCTCTTTTAAGACATTATTTTATTTTAGTAATTAAACATGCCCATGTTCCGTAATTGTTACTTTTTCTATAAGATTTGGAAGGCCTTGAGGTGATATATAGATCATGTATGACTTACCCTGGACAGGGGACATAAGGCACTTATCAAAATTCAGCCCTGCTCTTGCCTCTCCCTTTATTCCTGTCCACTATAGCGAAAAGCTTTGTATGCCCTTCCAGTAAAGGACGCAAGGCTGGCTAGCAGTCAGTGTGACAGAAGGAAAGCAGTGCAGCAGAAAATTGGATAACAGGATAAAAAACACAAGGACCACGGGAAGCCCATCAAAACTGCCTCCTCTTGTCAAAAACCAGACAAGTGACAAGTACAAATATAAAGTATTATCCACAATTCAGTATTTGTAATGATATCACAATTACAGTCCTGCTTCCTATAGGCAACCACTTAACTTTTTAGGCTTGACCTTACAATCACAAACCAAATGTGGTGTGACAAAACAAATCTGTGGAAGAATTGTTTGAAGTCAGACATCTGACTATACAGTCCCAAGCTAACTTTTTTTTTTTTGCTATTTTCTCTTAGAAAAAAAAGTGTTCAAAGAGTATCTTTCAGTCACTGATCTAAAAAACATGTTGACTTAAGACCGTGTACATATTTAGTGATTCCAGATCGTGCATCAGAGTCAGGCAATTTAAATTGTCTGCCAACAGTTCAAGACTGTGGCTAATTCATTACTTACACATCTCTAGTTGGAGTACTAATTTAAACTCATGTGTGTCATATTAATTGTAATCTTGTTTCAAAGTGACAAGATAAATTTCTCAAGGTGCATAATATATTATGGACATAGGTCAAAACAAATGAGTGTCTAAAACAGATTAACACTAAATACATGCAATATGTCATGTTTGTAAATTAAGAAAGGATAAATTACATTAACATTTAACAGATTGTTCATTATACTTCATCTATGCTTAGGCTTAAGTACACTAACAGATATTTCTCCTGTATATAAGGTGTCCTTAAACAACTCATACAGAATATTTAGAATTGCACATTTGAAACACAGAAGCAACAGTTCCCAGATCCTACAAAGAACAGCACACAGTGCTACAGGATAAACAAAACTGGCACCCTGGTTGTAGTTTTCTTGATTTATTCTTATCTTTAGTAGAAGTATTAAAGGAAAATTCAAACATATTCCCTACTTTTCTCCTTCCTTCCTGTTACAAGATTAATTAAACATGTTGGAGACAAGTGGTTTAATTTAAAAGCAGTTGTGGAACTTTTCCTAACGAGGAAGGTTTTGAGCTGCTTCATCAGTTCAAGCAGTGTTATTGCTCTTACAGAGTTCTGTATCCTGCACCCACAGCAGCCAGAGCTGTGTGGGATCAACCAGCCCCCAGGACAGGCACTGCCTCCAGTTCCCTCAAAGGCAAACCCTTTGCCAGGTTCAGACACTCACAGGAAAGGCTTTGAGAGTGCTCTGAGATAAAAGCTGATGAAGGTGTACAAGAAAAAAATAAAACTGCTCCTGTGACAGTAAAATTTGACCTACCAAAGAGTGTTTATTCATATCTCCATTGTCACAAACATATTAAAAGGAAAGGATGATTTTTTTTCTATTCAGTAATGTTCAGAAATGGGACCTTCAGTTAAAAGCTGTATGTGTGATACATGTATCCAATATATGGGTTCATTATTTCTGTCACCTTCACAGGAAACATATTTTACATTCACAACTTCAGCCGCTCTCCAGTTTTCTGGTTTAATCTTTAAAATACAGTTTCCTTTTCTAGGGACTGTTCTCTCAAATGCATTACTCAGTTACAAAGTTAATTTCAAAGAAATCTGGATTAGGAGTCCAGTTTCCACAGAATTTATCAGACAAGAAGAGAAAGAAAAACATTTATTATATCACAGTAAATAAGTAATTCATATCATTGTAACTATGTTTGCACTAAAATTTCTAATTGTGTTAGCTGTATTTCTCCCTAAAATCTACATATAAACCAACTCTTCTACACTTTCAAAAGCATTTATTATCCTATTGATACACTTAATCTCTCTATATAGCTAAAATATTTAAGTAGGAAACTTTAATACAACTCATGTTTTAACAAATTTACTGAAAACAGTAAACATTTCAGGTTGAAACCACTGATCATGCTGATTTTCTTAGTCAAACTGTGGGGGTTTTCCCCTTGCCATGTAAGGATTCCATTGACAGACTGAATAATAATAAAAGGATTCACTTAATTCCAGATGACATTTTAATTCATTTAATTTTAGTCACTCTGATGATAATGCTGTAACACTGCTTTCAGATAACAAAAGTCTGCTGAGAATTATGTACTGAATGGAGGCTTTTCTATCACTAACTCATATATCTGTTTCTACAGAAGACTGCTATAGCCTAATACTCTTTAATTACTTCCATTTGAAGATAATAATTCAAATTTCATTGCTTTTGCCATGTAAATGTCATTCCTTATCTAAATAAGGTCAGCCATTTAGACATATTTGTTTTGATATATGTGTCAGTTATATCTCATTTCACTGTGTTTCATCTCTCTCTTAAGGCGTCGTGGTGGTTCTCACCCTGCTTTACTCTCCACCCTGACACTTGTCAGTAGGATAGCAGCATTGTCAACACAACTCATGTATCAGTCACTGGTCACTGTCATCTCCTGCTATTTCCAACCCCCCTTCTTTAAAAATCTAACCAATTCAAACGGAAATGTATAAATGTTAACTGCAACCAGCATCCACTCTGACTGCAAGACAAAGAAATAGAGGAACAGAAATGGGTGGGACAAATCAGACCATTGCTGGCTAATGCACGTATCTGTACACACGGGTGAAATGTATTTCTAATTGGAATGATCCCCATGGTGTTATCCAGTGGTAAAAACAGAGGCAAAACTGAAGCCTTTGCTCTGCCATTTGCTCCCATGGGTCACTGGCATTCAGTAAAATGGGCAGTTACCTCAATGTTGAAAAGGCCAGCGGAATAATGTCTCATTCCTCAAGTCTGAAACCCCTGGATAACACCATGGGGATCATTCAGATTAGAAATACATTTGCTACATATTTTGAGTAGAAGTAGTCTCTTATAGTCGTGTTATTGTCTGGTTCATGGAGAATCTCATCTGGCTCCCACAGGGAAAAAATCCTCCCGTTCTTTTGATAGTTTATGGTTACATCACCTCATGTTAGTACTCTCTGTCAGACACTGAGTGATTTTCTCAGGAAAGCTGTGCCTACATCACTCTTCCTCATTTAAGCACGTGATACCAGACTGACAACACAGAAAGGCAGAAACACAAGCTGGAAGACCACATTTGGAATCAATAATGTACAAGGCAGAAGAAGGGTCAGCATACATAGGAAGGAGAATACGGAATATAAAACTCTATAAAAGTCAATATACAGTTAAGCAATCAGCAAAGATAAAAGAAAGATATCCCAAACTACAGTAACTGTTTCTCAGAGTACGTTTTTCCACTTCTCTTTTGCCTGAACTGAAATCTTGTGACCTTATTTTTTGCTATATCAAGACTTACATGTAAGTTCAATCGGATAAAATAGTCTAAAATGTGTGTGGAAAAAAAATTGAATTTATAAATGCAGTTCTCAGCAGAAGTGTTCACATGCCAGACAGACATATATTTGTTATGCTATCAGGCTCTGATCACTGAGATAAGATTCTTTTATGAACATAGCATGTGAGCTGATCAATGAGGCAGAACTGTTGAATGACCTCCAATGGTCCCTTCCAACTTGCATTATTTTATGAATATTAATACCAGATTACTTTTGTGAAGTGTCCTAGATCACTGGAGCTGAGGAAGGAGCAAATGTGTGGGCAAAAGTGTGATCCAAAGCATACCTCCAGGAAGTCTTAGTTGAAATTACAGGAAAATGTACCATTTTTTGATTTTTAGGCAGGTTTTTTCAGTTTTTTTCCCCATATTCTCTGATTGGATAGTGAGATGTGTGGAAACAAAATCTGTGCAGATTGCTTTATTACTTAAAAAATGTTCTATCAAATGTTTCATGTTATAAGTGGTACTTTGAGGACGTGTTCTGATCCCTCATTATTGCTCTAAGGGCACTCAAGAAAGGCCAAACAAAGGTTAAAGTGCCTTTAAGAGCAGAGCAAGTTTTTGCATGTTTAAAAGATAACTTGTGTTGGCAAGTATCAAAATTCTCAGTCAAGCACCTTTCTCAAACCTGCTGAAATAAATGGAGATTGGATGGAGATTGCATGCTGTACTTAAACAGACAGAGAAAACAGGGGGCAGAGACTGCAGCAATAATGACAACACATGCAACTTTTTTTTCCCAAGAAATTCTTAGAGCTCGACATTTTGAAGGCAGTGAAACCATATCTCTTGTTTGTTGCTTTTAGGAGGATTTTGAACTACACTGAGCAGATGCTGAAACAGATGGACACTGTCTTTTGGAAAAATGGGAAAAATATCTTATTAGAAAATGCCATTCTTTTGTTTCTACTTGTTTTTTCCTGGCTAAATAAGCTATGAAAGGACTTTTCTTTTTGTCATGATTGAAAGCAAATATAAATGCTGACACTACCTTAGCCAACGCTACATAAGCAGCTAGGTCCTGGCCTTGCTCCACTACTACTCTTCTAAAGAGTGATCTCATGTTGTGTAGCTCCAGTCTCTTCTCCCCGTGGGGAAGAGCATTTCAGAGTGGCAAGAACCACAGCAGAGCAACTTTCAATGGGCAGGAAGCCCTATGGAAACTGAGCCCTGCTCTGACGGGATAGTGGCAACAACCTGTCAAGCTGACATGTTTGCTATCTTTTGTTCTTCACCACCTGGGCTATACATCTGTGGGAACCCATCAGGACTGGGAGAAGGAAAAAAGAGGAGATGCTGCTACTCACAAAAGAGCTCCTGCTCTTCACAAAAGCCTTCCTGAAGATCCCACATGCTCTTCCTCCTGGCCCTGCATCAGTCAAACTGCTTGCCATTCAAAATTGGTGCATGGGGACACCTTTGTGGCTTGCATACAGCTGTTTCATCTGCACGTTCAGTCTGACTGAAAGCAAATTTATGTTGGTCCCTTGTCTAACTTGCATCGTAGCCAAAAGAGTCTCCCAGTACTGGAGTTGTGTGGTAGATCTGCCCATGGAGGGGCTTACACCTTGTGAACAGAGTACACAGGGAAAAACAGGGGATTTGGTCTGATCTGAGTTCTGGTCTTTCCTCTTCTATAGACGACTCGTCTCTCCATGTTTTGTCTGTAAATCAGATAATGGGCTCTTCAATAAACGAGGCAATTCTCCAAGGCTGTCCAGTAACGTTGACTGGTGTCTCAGCTGATGGGAGAACTCTCTGATCTGTTGCCTCCATCACACCTCTTCCTTTTAAAAACTTTTTCTATTGTATTCTACTCCTCTGAGGTTTGATTTCTACCTGTTGCTTCCAAATAACATGAGAAACAATTGCAAACAATCAAAGCCCTATGAATAACTGAATATGAGCTTGACTGACTGAATTGGAAAAAGATTAATATTAAGACAGGATGGAATAAACCCCTGAAAATTCAATTATATATACAGCAAAACACTTCCCTCATGTTTAAATGGAATGCTTTGTTTCATATTTTTATATTTTGTAAAGCTAACAGGAGATACCTATTTAGAGATAGAAATTCAATTCCTACGAGGAAAACTGTTCTGATGTAGAAACACTTTGCTTTTAAATTTTGCCTCAAGTTGTTTCAAGACCATATGATTTGGACTTCTGCTTTTCTTTATTGCAAACAATAAAAATTAATTCAGAAAATTTTATTTTCAACTCCAATTGCTAATTTGGGGAAAGAATATTTCACCTTCTGTTTGAAATAAGTTTGTTCAACAGTTTAATCTAAAAAAGGAGTTGCATTTTTTGCTACACAGTTTGCTAAATCCTTTTAAAACAATGTTGAACTGACAATAAATAGACTACACTTGATAATACCGATGCAACTAAGCAATTTTTAATTTATTATTATTATTATTATTATTATTATTATTATTATTATTATTATTATTATTATTATCATCATCATCATCATCATCATCATCATCATCATCATCTTGCAACAATATGGTCATGTCTGCCATAAGAGTGTCAGCTGTAGACTGAGAAGTTCTAGCGTCTTTAGAGTAATGACTTTTGATGCCACTTTGGAAACATCAAAGAAATTAACTGTCATGTTAAGCACATAACACTATGTAATGGAATGAGAGATGACCTTAGAAGTTATGTATTCTTCTTAGATTTGATTCTGTACAGAAATACAAAAAAACTTACTTTTTTCCACTCTGTGTCTATCTACAAGTATTGAATATTTTTCTTCCATAGTAAGTCTTATTCTCCATGGTCTTATTCTCACATAAATATTACATGGAAAAATTACTACGTACTTCTTAATAAATTTTTATGATGCAACCAAGAAATTTAAGTTTTAACATCTCCCTTAAGCTGAAAATATTCCTAATATCTTCAACATTTTTTTTCTCATCTTTGCCTCGATATTCCCCTTGTCACTCCTTTTTCAGGTATATATGGTCCAGCTAAACCCCTAATTCAATTTAAGAATAAAATAAGTGGCCTTATTCCACTCATTCTGTACTCTGTATAAATTAAGAAGTGTAATAGTCTGTCAAACAGTTGCTCACAGACAGGGAGATCAGTAACTAATGCATTTCACAATGCTCATCTTTGTCACAGTATGTTTGTACCCTTCTGAAACAATGCACCCACCTCCTTTCTCTCTTTCCACATGAAGGATTTCTTTCATGGGAGTAACAGGAAAAATACACACTCAAAAACTGAGAAGAAACCAGGAATAAACTACCATGGCTAACAATGTACCAGAGCCAGTCCCAAAGAAAGCACAGAAGGCCATTCAGTGGCATTTGAGCTCCCTCAGCACAGACCCAGCAGCTCCACCCGCATCACTCTTCAAACAGCTGTGCCTTGATAGAAGGGATCTTGAACTGAACCAAAGAGCCCTTTTTGGTCTCATTTCTTATCACAGAACTGTTAATGGAGACCTGATGCTGCTGGAGAAATACTTAGTACAAAGGAATGGTATTTCACTGCTCCTTGGTGGGTGCCATAAGCTCCCAAGGGTTCTGTCTCTCATCTGTGTGCTGTTGAAAAGTTAGTTTTATATCTCCAACTTCTTGTGATCCCTTGAGACTAACAAACAAGAATCTTTGCACAGAATTATCGGGTTTATGACATCTTCAAAAGTACAATTAGAGTAGAGAAAATAGACCAAAACTTATTCACCATTTAAAAATTTAAGACTTTCATGAATAATTAAAAGTACAAATATTAATCATCTCAAAAAACCCCAAACTATAGCTTGAGCAATTCTGGAATCATATTGTTAAATCATAAAATACTGTTAAATTGAATGAATAAATGTCTAAATTAATTTTAAACATCCTGAAAAACTTCATTTGCCAGAGGACTAATGTTCTCTGTTCAACAGCATAGTCAGCAAAAAGTCAAAAGTTAGTGAATTTTAAAATTTTACATGAGATCAGTGTAAGGCCTGCAGGATTGAAGAAAAAAAAAAGAAAATATGGGACTTCAATTTTGTGCTCTTGTGAATGTTTAGTAGCAAAGCACATTCTCTTTGGTCAGGGCCTTCAGATGCATTAAGAAAGTCTTCTGGAATTAGGCATTGGGACAGACATATGCTCCAAGACAGCAATGAAGGAAATAAAAGTGGAGTGAAAAGAAAACTGCTTGCCACAGAAAGCATGCAGTGCCAAGCATTGATAAAAACAAGAAAACCTCCTAAGCTATTTCCAAATCTCGTCATTCTACTCCAGATTTAGGAGGCTGTATGGAAAAAATGAAACAAAAAAAAGGTGCATTTTTGCTCCCAGTGTACAAATAATGTCCAATTCTATAGCACTGGGCAAAGAAAAAATAGCATATGTGGTGAGTTACAAGAATTTATATAAATATTTATACAAATTAGTCATTACTAGGCAATAGATGCTTCCAGTGAGATATATCCCCACTGGGACACAAAGAGCATCAGATATTAATGTTCAAACTTATATTTTGCATTAAAACTCAAAGAAAGTGCAAATATTTAAAATCTATACCTGAATAAAAGACACAGTTGTTTTTTCAAGTCCCAGCATCAACTTAACCATGAAAGTTTATCTGGACCCATACTTGAAGAAATACTAAAGTGATACATGACAGGATCACATTTTCCTTGAAGTTTTATTAAAAAGGAAGAGATTCATCTAGAAAATAAAAGGGTGACAGGGAAGTAAAAAGAACAGAGGTAAATATGAATCCTTGTTAAGAAACGGAGAGGGTCTAATCCTCATTCATTGTAGAACATCATGACAAGAACTTCTCTTACTGTGTCTTTATTTGTAAAATAAAGTAATAGTCCTAAAGTGTTTCAAATGCTGGAATTCTCACCCTGAGGAATACCAGAGCATGACAAGCTGCACTCTACAGGTAGATCTCAGGGCTTGGTTATGTGGTGCAGAAATTAAAAAAAAAAAAAAAAAAAAAAAGGCTCTGGTCTTTCATCAAACCAGAACACTGTGGGGGTCATACACCAGTCTTTGCACCATTAGAAGAGGCTTAGGAAGCTGTGAAGTAGAACAGATAACCCAGAAGTTCGTGAACTGGTGTTTACTTATGTAAACTGGCATTTAAAAGACAAATAGATGAACAAGGGTGTGTAAAGAAGCAGCTTGGCACAATTTGCATTCTGAAAAATAGTCATTTAAAATTGGTGGGCTGCTTTAAATCCTGGACTGCATCAACGGAGTCTCAAAGGCTGAAGTACAGTGGGACAGTTGAAAATTTCCACAGAGCACAGTAAAATTTGTTCAAGGCTAAAAGGCATTTATTGCAATCCTGTAAATACCTCCTTGGTGTTATCATTAATGTTTATATTATTATCCCACCAAAAGTGCTCACAATTTCACAATTTTCTTAGCTTCAAGAAAATGGAGAGCTGTGGGATTTGAATGGTAGAAAAATAGAATTTGTAAAATCCTGTTTATTACACGGGACCCATTTTGCTGGAACAAACAGAGCATGTCAAATATCATCAGTAGAAGAAGATTTTAAGCTTTGTCTGGGACAAATTTTTCTGAGCAGGAATAGCTGGCTTTAGCATTTCATTTGTGCCAGTGTAGTTAGTGTCTGATCCAATTTGGATGGAAAGTGTCTATTCCAAATGTTCAGCAGATGGAAGGGTGGTGAGTAGTCACAAGAAACAGGTTATTTCTATTACAGTAAATTGCTTGGAAACCCAGGTATTCCTCCACTGCCACTGACAGATATCATTATAGCCCAGAGTGTCTGTAAATCAGGTGTAGTACTGTCAACCCAAAGGCGAGGTCTCTCACTCTGTGCCGCCTTGTTAAAAGCACTTGCCTTCCAAATACTGTGCTCATTGCTCAAGGCAACCCTTCCATTATAAGGAGCTTGCCTGGCATGCTCTGCCATCCCTTCAGAGCAAAGCTCACGGATTGGAAATGGGAGTTTGCCACTGTAACGACTTTATGTTCAGGCCCCTCTGTGTTTCATTGTTACTTTTAGAATTTCTTATATGAAGGAAGTATTTCATAGTACTGTTGCTGCTGCTTTTACTATTAAAAAATAAAATGTACCAACAGGAAAGGAACAGAATTAGTATCTCTTTCTTATCCATGCAGCCACTTACAATTCTCTCGGCATGAGAGCTTCCACTTTGACTCATGCCGTCAGAGCTAATATACCACAGTAAAAATAAGAGATAACTGAGACAGCAGGAAGTGTTCCAGAAAAGCAGTCTGATTTTCACACAGCTTCTTTTCTGCTTTTTCTACTTGGCATGCTGTATTTTGCAGCTCATTAGTTATCATATGTTCACTTTGCTCGCTGATTCTCATGATAAATACCTCTGTTAAAGAAGAGTGCAGCTCAGAGAATCTGCCTCCTCATTTTGGGTACATTGAAGAAACTACTTTTAACCCCATCATCCTCAGTTCCAGATTGTAGTTGTGTCTTTGGGATCCTCATCTCATATTACATTTGCTATTGCTCACTTACTGAAAAACAAAACCCAAACAAACAACCCAGAAAAAAAAAAAAAAGAAAAAGAAAAGAAAAAAACAACCTCCCCAAAACAACAACAAAACTATAGCAATAATGTAATCAGTTTAAGCTCATAAGTGACACTACAGTTTCTTGGGTCTAGGCCATATCTCTCACATTGTTTGTACATGAAGTGACAAATGCAGCAAAGGCTATAAGGTTGGACTATTCATTTAACCCTGAACTGCTCCACCAGCTATACAATGCTCAGTTTTGTGGGTCTTTGGCCAATTGTTTATAGAGGAAATTCTCAAAGTTTGTTCAGAAATATCAAATCCAAGTATCTGATTTCTTCTTGTCTGAACATGGATGAGTTTTATAAGTTTTACATTTTCATTTTTAGAATACTTCAGTACTTTCTTATGTGGTATTTGGGTGGAACTAAATATTAGCTTTCTGCAATTCTAGCATGGTGCTCTCTGTGACAGCGGGAAGACTTGTACCCCAGCACGTATCAGCCAAGGTTTCTGATACTGAAGGCACTGGTGCCACAGTGATTCCACCCAAACAAAGCCAAGCATAACTTGGAGAGCAGCACTGAAAGTGCAGAGTGGTTACTATGATGAATTCTTCCTGCTTCTGTTTCTAGAAAATCATCACTGGATGACAGAAATATATGGTCTAAACCATAGCAAGGACATATTTTTGAAGGGCAAAATGTGCACTATTGCCAATTCTCTGTCCTCTGGCTCTCTTATTGATAGTGGAAAATGCTTCAAAATAAATAAGTGCTAAGAAGCTTTTTATCTTTTTAGCAACAAAGGTATTTATTAACAATGTTGGAGGCAAGCCAGTTCATATTGGGCAAGAACTTGCCTGGCTTGTTTGTGTAAAATAAGCCATTTATACAGTCTTGAGTTCATAGTTACACCTTCTAATTTCCATATTAATGACTGGGCAAAATCTTGGGTGGACCTTTCCTTTTGGCTTGAAATTTGGGTAGTGGTCTCACAACTTCATCCATTGGGTGGTCTTGAAGTGTCTTCAACACTGTGGGACTTCTGCCTTTTCTTTGTTCAATGACATGACCTGTCAAACTTGTAAAATCTTGGCTTTAACTCTACAAAATCTTGGCTCTGGGCTCTCACACCTATTTCAAATGTCCAAGTGTACTTAATTTATTATTTCTAATACATGGTGCACTGGCCTCTATGATTGCTAGGCAGTGCATACCAGAACAAAGCGACCCATCACTTCATGCTGTTTCATGAGCTGAGTGTTCTTGCTATGCAAGAAATACTTTGCAGAGCAGTATTAGAAATTTCCCCAAAACTAGGGTTTTTTTGGACTCTTTTCTCTTTCACTTACGGACAGATCCTCATCTCATTAGTTTTGCTTATTCCTCAAGTTTAGGCAGGGAGTTTCTCAGCATTTATATAAAGCTACAGTAGTGTCCAATGTCATCCTCCCATGAATTTGCTATGTGCAGAGCAGCTGCAGAAGAACAAGTTGGAAAAAAACCTCCAAAATTTATGTTCTGATTTCAAGAAGGCACAGACTGGGTTTTGATCTCCTGTGAGTTACCTTCTTTTTCTATGTGTGCATGTTCCTCTTAATATGTAGTCACAAATATATCTGTATTTAACCAGTTCTTTAAATGCCATGGGAATTGGATTGAGACCAGTTCCCACAGACTCGACAGAAACGGAAAATTAGGAACTGGGAAGAAATCCAATGTATATGAATTATGTTTCTTCACTTCCGCTGGTTTCTGTTTACAAAGAGTCAGAGCTGATAATGACACTCTGAAGATTAAAGAGTCTAGCACTCCAGCGGAACTATTTTATCCTTTGTCTCCATATACTTATTATTGCTAGTTCCTAAAAAAAATTACAATGATAAAGCAATATGAATAATTAAAGAAAATAATGTTGATTTCAATACAATTTTTTTAGGAAAATGTACTACAAAACTTACATTCCTCATTAAGCTGTGCAAAAACATTTTCCCTCTTGCTGTTGTTCAGCAGCTCTTTCGTACCTTTAAGTGCAAGCATGAGGATTTATATCCCTGCCAAAATTTTGAATATTATGACTCCTTAAGTTTCAGTTTTAGATATATCTAGAAATAGCTTAACCTAAAACTTGTTCAGCTCCTCATCTTCATGATATCATATGTAAACAAGAACCATTGACTAATTCTGTCTTGTGAGAACATTCCTCAAACATTAAATGGCTTGTAGTCTGCCAGAGAATTTTGTACTTTCAAAACTATGTCACCAAGTAAATTGTTCAAATGCATGAAAAACCTTCTGAAACTTGTTAAGGGATTAACTTAATCCCTTAATTATAAATCGAGCTGGAGATACAGTTACCCATCTTGAATCTGAAATACAACATGTGTAAATGTCCAGCAACTGCTTTTACACAAGAACCTGTTGGCCAGTTTCAAAGAGCCAAGAGTAACAAGAAATCTGGTTTATGTCATTCCTTTTAGAAACAATGTTCTGACATTGTGGTGATACTTTAAATAGATGATATATTATAATGACTAAATGAAAGAAAAGAAGCATATTGTCTGTCTGAGCTAAACATCTAAAATCTAGTTATTCATCTTTTGGTCATCCTTATGGTTCTTTGGATGTTAATATTTAATCTTAAATGTCCATGAGCAGCTGTGACACCCCAAGGCTCATACCTGAGTGTGAATTGCAATGTGTTAATGGGAACACCAGAGAAACTCTTCTACATGATCTCTTATCACTGACTCTGTGCAAGTTCCCTATATGGCTCTTTTTAATCTGAACCCAGAATAAAAATAATCTTTCATATGTTTTCCTAGTAACTTGCTTGGTTTGTGCAAATGCCAAATGATTTAATGAGTCTCCTCACATCCGTGAATATTTTTACTTCTTCTTCTGAAAATTTTTTGAGACAAACCTCAGAAAAAAGAAGGAATGCCTTTTCTCAAAGATCTTGATGTAAAATGAATGACTGGGGTTACAGCTTTTGTAACTACAGATCCTATGAAAAATCATTTTTCCAAGATCTGGTGGTGAAATAGAATCCATTGGACCTGTACTCCAGTGAAATATCAGTGGTGTAGTATCAGAGGGGTAATAACTAAGTGTAGCTACTGGCAACCTCTCATCTGAAACTTCCCCAATGTCAGAATTCCACAGTTGCTTTCCTAGTTTAATTTCTTTGTTTACATTAAATAAATTAAAACACATCATCAACACATCCAGGCACTGTATGTTTTTCTAATATCAGATAACTGTTAAAAGGATTTGCCATCATGTTCTGAAAGTATTCCTAGACATTATTCTAGGATTTTCCTAGAGTCCCTTATACCTTCAGAAAAAAAAAAAATCTAGGCGGTACATACAGATCTGTAGCATGTAGCCAAAATTTAGCAGTCTCTTTGTTAAAGTGGCTATTGAGGCAGTATTTTGGACAATACCAATCTCCAGCATAAATAAGAACATATTAGATCCTCGTTCAACTTTTAACTTATCTGGAAACACTGTGAAATGCTTTACAAATAAGTGAACAGAGTCTTAATGTATTTCCTACATACATAAGCAGGAAATAAACACAGCAGTTTGTACGAGCACTAGTTTTTTAATACTGAGTCTTAACAGCATAAGCAGAGTCCAGGAATTTACACCCATGCTCACAGAAGGCTGGTATAAGATATCTAGCTGGGAAAATGACAAGCAGCTTCCAGCACAGACCAGAATCATTGCCATGAGGTGGATTTCAGACAGTAGCCACGAGTTAACCAGGATCCTGTGTTACATTGTAGAGACCTTCTCCTGTACTCTCCTCTCACTATGTGCATTTGTGACGGAGCTGAGTTGTTGACTAGTTCAGATGTGCTACCCAAGAACCCAAGGAATCTCTGTGGAAAAGGAGGCATCAGAGAAGAGGTAGAGAAATTCCAGTCCCCTCCTGCCACTGAAATTTCTAGAGCTGGCTAGAAAATTTATTTTATTTTATTTTATTTCTCAGACTTTATTCCATGTGATAAAAAGGCTTGGAGAGGGCAGGGGGGCACAAATAAAAGGAAAAAGCAGGGTAGGAGGAATGTCCTGTAGGAAGAAACAGAGGAGTCTATTTGTGGATCCTGGAAGCAGAAAGTAATGCATTCATAAAAAAGATAATTCAATTTGAGAAGACAAAACTGTAGACAGGAAAAACAACATGAAATGACTGTAGAAAGAGTCTATTAAAGCTGCTATGGTAATCTTTGGAAACTATCCATAACTGCAGGCTCCAAGATGGGCTTTTAAACACTTTGGAATGGTTTTTAAATTGCTAGTTGTAAGAGTTTCACAGTATTTACTTTATGAAATTCTCCTTTATGGTTGTAGGGGAAAATTGGTCAAAAATACTTCTGCATTTGCCCATGTCAGTAGCAGATTAAAAGTTCTCATACTGTGAAAGTACATCTTCCTGCTCAGGCAAGAAGATATAAAGATTCAAGTTCCAAAGACTGGTCAAATAAGGAGCATAAATATGTTTTAGACAAGTTTCTTTGTATAAATTAAAAATTCTGCTCCTGTCTCTGCCAATGCATTCTTTTCCAGGAACATGAAACTGAGATCTTCCAAATTTGGCTTTCTATGTTTTTAACAGCTTTTTACAACTGGATCTGACATTCAAACTGATACCATAGCTCTGTTTTTCTTCTCTGGGTTACTGCAGATTGATGACAGATTGAAAAACAGCTTTATATGAAAAGAGTTTCAAAAAGCCTTGCAAACTCTTAGCAATTTATTTATTTTTCTCCTTACTGTGGAAATGTTTTGGCTCTGCATTGCAAGGTAGCATCTTTAACTGGCATCACTCAGCTGGTTTCAGGCCATGTGGTCCTACAGGGAAGCTCCAGCAGCCCTCGAGCAAGCTCCAGAAAGGGACCCTTGAAGACACAAACATTCCTGTTCATACCTTCATAGACTTGCTGTTATTTTCTCAGTAGAATCAAGATTTAGACACCTCAAATCACCCGACAGGAGCCAGACATGGAAGAAATATACAGTAGGGCAATATTTATGCAATCTATACTCTGCAATCCAAACCCAGTCATTGTGCGTGCTTGTGGTGAACCAGAGCCCATTCCTGCTCTGCCTGCAACATAGCCTTTTTTTTTTTTTCCTGCTATTTTCTGCTGGATTTGATCCCATGTCACCTGAACAGAGCTCTGGCCCTGAGCAATGGCAAGGGCTATGAGGGAGGGAAAGCAGTTGGGTGGGAGAGTTCCCTATTAGAAGTTGTTTAACTTGACAGCCATGCAGCTGATGGGTGCACAGCTCCTGCCCTGGAGCCAGACCAGAGTAGGAAGGAACAGTTACTGTTTCATTTCTTGTGACACAACAAGAAGCAAGCCAAGTACTGGTTACTGAGCTACCAAAACTGCTTTAATCCTAATAGCAAAGGACCGTGAATAAAGACAGTGTAAGAGGAAGTAGTTACATTTTCTAGATCTTTATATGACAATATGAGAGGTTTTATGCTCAGTTGCTCAAAAGAGAGATTTTTGAAGAAGAAAAAATAAAAAAAAATGGGCATATGCACAGTTAATTTTTACCCATAGAGTTCAAACTGACTGCAGTGACCAAGACCTCAGTGACTCAGGTAACCTCAGAATTCAGTCATTAGGCTGTATCTAATTAACTTTTTTATTCTACCATCAATATGTTTAGTATAGTTCCTCTGAAGCCAGGTCTTGGAAAAAAAAATGTTTCTCTAGACATCGATTTTTTGATATGCATCTCTTTTGCTAGGAATCAACATGTTAATTATGTTGATTAAAAAATGTTAATTAATTTTTAAGCTCTTCACTTTATTTAAATACTTGCATTTTGCATTTGCAAAAGTTTCAACTCCAGGTAGGCTAACTCAAGAGTATTTTCCCAAAGAAGTGGCAGCTCCAGTGCAGTGGGTGGTCCTCTTTCACAACTCCAGCCCCAGAGAGCCGCTCAAAATTCCCTGAGAGCTGGCAGAGCCTATCATGGAATCACAGAATCATTTAGTTTTAAAAAGACCCTCCAGATCATTTGGTCCAACCATAAATGCTGGGTACATGTCATGGTTCTGGCAGTAACAAGAACACTGTACATGAATTGAGCTTCCTCTGGATGAAAGTAGCTGTCTGTCCCAGGGAGAAAGAAACTTTGCGTGGTGTCAGGAAAAGCAACTACAATTTAAAATGTGAATAAAAATGAAGTATATAACTGTTGATGGGTAAGAATCTTAAAAGGTCACATGTCAGAGCTGTATAGACAGAAGATGCACAAATGTAACTCCCTTAAAACTGGAAATAATCATAAATAACTGTCTCCACACATAATCTTTCTTCTGTATGACTTTCCAGTTAGCCAGAGTCACTCATGGCATGCAGCAGCAGCCAGTCACTCAATAATCACCTTGCCAGGTTATTTTGGTTTGTTTGTCTCATGTGTCTCACTTTCCCTGAAAATTCTCACCCTTGCTGCTGGGTGGCCCCATGGCATCTTCAGATTCCCGGATTTAACACCAAAATTTAGCAACCAACATTCACAAAATTGCTGTGACCCTTGTGCAGAAACTTAAAGAAACACAGGCTTCTGAAGGCAAGGAAATAAATGGCAGGGAAGGAGCTTGATCTGGAGGGCACCAATGAGGATTATTGTGTACAATTAACAAGGCAAATGTAACGAATGATGTAAGGAGGCACAGACTAACTTACTCTTGCATGATTGCCCCTCCTACTCCCTAAGGATGCATGGCCATGATTATCAGAGGCAGATGGAAGAATGCACAGACAAGCATTCATCTGCACAAAGAGAATCATGGTTCAACTCATAGTTCCCTAAATGTTCTCATTCACTGCCCACAACTTGAACTTCTTTTAACCTGCACTCTGGCAAACAGGCGGGTGCAGCTGACATGAACTTCTCCTTAGGGCACAGGGATCTACTTCATCCACATGTGACATGAAGTGCAAATCATCACGTCCCCTGGCATATATCACACAAGGAGACAAGGAGCTGCTGGCTCAGAGAAGACAGGCTGTGACATCAGTCACATTCCAGCAACAGAAAATATTGATTACATACCAGATTTGCAAGTAAACAAGACCAGTGTAACTCTTATTCTTCAGATGAGCTGCCATTATGCACAGACACATACTGAAGTACCCTTCTAAATGAGACAGACTCCAGCATGTGCTTATTCATAAGAGATATTTACAATTATTTCAATTATTTAAAATGCAGAATGATTACAGAAAAAATATTTTTAACATATTTTACCACCCAACATACATTTTTAGCTAGTTTTTACTGCATAATTCATAAAAAACCCATGTATGCCCTTGAAAGTTTTTTTTCAATGTACTAGTTCACGTAACTGGGCATAAAAACTTTGAGACAAAGCTGCTCCTTTTCAGCTTGCTCTGTTTCCTCAGTAGCACTGAACACTGACTTGGAAGGTAGATATGAGAAAGGGAAAAATAATTCCATGCTGAAACACTGCTTTCATTGCTCTAAAAACTTGGAAATTAAGCAGAGTGCCAGAAGGTAGGGATAGATTTGAAAGCTAAATGCTTTCCAGTACTTTCCAACATAAATATCTGTTAGATGAAAGCACAAGACAAGAAAGAGGAAAGACCATATGGTTTCAATGCTGTCTATGTGAAAACAATGCTACTCTTAAAAATAGTTAACTGATGATCTTTCTGAATTAGATCAGACATCTTCCTGCCATTGAAGGGAAGAAGGTTTGATAGTGCATGCCACACATGGTGTGTTACAGAAAAAATCCTTGGATGAAGCAACTTATATATGTAAATAAATAATTTTACTGGTTCTAACAGCTATTTTTACAGACATTTTTGTGTTTTATTGGTGGCTTGGGAAAAGGAAGCAATGAGATAAAAAAACTATAGAAAGAGAGAGTTAATGTCCCCAAAGTGGATTTCCTACAAGCTATGTAAACTTTTTATACTTAAAACAAATGGATTTTTTAAATTTTTAATATTAGTTTTTCAACAGAAAATTTACAAGATGTTTTTTCTGATTTTGGTTCTCATATCTAAAAAAAGAACTCTTCATGAATCTCTGCAGCCAATCTCTCAGTTTGACATGCTAAAAACATTGGTTGATCCCAGGTTCCTTGCCTAATACAAATATTCCCAAATGGAAATGTCAACTAGATTAGATAGAAAAGCAACGCACAAGGTTTCTGGGACAACCAAGGAAGATTGCACTAGATCAGGGTTTTTCAAATTTTAGAAATTGGTGCTAACCCCTTTTGGGGTCACCACTGGGACCCAAATGTGAAATCTCTGGATCAGCTAACCTCCTCTGTCAGGAGGGAAGAAAACCTGTGCCTGACTTTGAGTGTTTTCTCTTAATCCCCCACAACCTTGTAGTTGTTTGCACAAACTGCTCAGCCCACAGTGGTTATGGCCTTGGCTTGTCTGCGGGTACAGAAATCCCCTGAAACACTAGTTAGGGCCTGTTTTCACACTTCTGTGTTGGGAAAACTGGTCTGCTGCTAAATCGCTCTGGTCTAAAATACCGTGTGACCCTCTATGAAACCTTTTCTCATCACAATCCACAGTATGCAAACCTCTGATCTTTCCAAGCATATTGATACGACCTTCTTGAGTTCTACACTGCGTATAGGATTGCATCAGAGTTTGGAGCTTGATTTTCCAGCCACAGCAAATATACCTGTGGACTGGGTGAAATCACTAGTAGGTTTTTGCTTTGCACCTGAGAGCAGTGCAAGGGCCCAGGCACACAGTGCTGCATGACTGGGCAGTTTGGCAGAGGCCCCACTGGTGCTGTCAGCCCTCTCAGCCTGTGGGTTCTCCAATGCCATTCACATTCACTTTTTTCCTGTGATACCGAAGGGCAAATAAAACTTCACCTGCCAAACATATACACTGAGGTTTTGCTTTGCATAGGCCTCCACCTAAAGTTTTGACTGTCTTTGTAAGGGAAACATGGAATTATCACATGTGGCATTCAAAAAGATTCTACCACACTTTTGATAGGCAAGCAATCAGCCCAAGAACCAGTGAAATTAAAAAGCACTCTGGAAGCCCAGCAGCATCAGCATAGTGTCAGGGACAGATTTCTGGGTTCAGTTTTTCCTTGAGAAACTAGGGTTTCATTTTGTCTGCATTCATGCCATTTACAGTATCAACTAGTGACACACACCCATTATTACAGTACTGTGTGCTGTGATAGAGGGGATAGAGGTAAAGAGGCTGAAAATGCAACATAAATCCTAGATATTTATTGTGCTAGGGTAACATGGTAAGGCTGGGAAGTGGAGAGGAATATAAAAGTTTTTGTCTTTATTTCCATATGAAACTCACTGTTTGCCTTATGCAGATATAACTATTGTTATTTTTCATTTCTTATGGATTAGTCAATAATCTCCCAAGGGATGGGAGACCTCAGCAAAATGAACTTAGTGCTACAACTGCACTCCTAATAAGCTGAACATTTACTTTGGTGTTTTGTTATACAAGTTACTCTTTCATAACAGGAAGTACCATGTTAGACAAGAAAAATGTTAACTGGAAAAATATAAGCTACACTCTGTTTTGAGAAAAACCTTGAAGTCCTTGTAGACTAGCAAAAGGATGTGGCTTCAGTTTCTTCCCATATCTGAACATGGCAACTATAAATAGCAAGTAAACTGAAATACATAAATAAAAAAAAAAAAATAAAAAAGAAAGAAAGAAAAGGTATGCAAGAATAGCACATGATCAAAGAATGAAAAAGTCCTTTACATCTCGACACACTCAGTCCTGTCTAGGGAAACTACCTTGATCACTGAGCAAAGATCAGGACCAAGATAAACAGAAGGCTAAATTGCTCTCTTGATTGCCATAGCACATACTTCTTTTTCTCAGAGTTATATTTACTTACTCCCTGAACATAAATTCACTACCTTAACATTAATTTATGAAAAACTGATACAAGTTTTTCATCAGTAATTTGAGGGTTTCAGCTCATAGAGTCTCAGTGGACCCTTCATACTGGACTTAACAGGAAAAAGTCCTCTGATCAAAACATGGCTACAGCTAGAGTGATACAGGCCCAAACAACTCATGGGAGATGAAAACATAAACTGTATTTTCAGCCCCTAATTCTGTCTTAAACACTGCAGCCAGGTGAGCTCAATCTGTTCTCTTCATGATGTGAAAACTGAAATGTTGGATACTTCAAGGCAGTGGCCATTAACTCGGACTCTGAAAAAAATTTTCCAAGTTCTCTGTCTATGCAATGTGAAAGCAATACCTCTTGCATTTCTGGGAGTCTGTGTTTTGTTCTGAAATTAGTTTCTTTTGTTAACCTTATTTTGAAATGTTGTTGATTTCTTAATGTTAAATTCTTGCAGTTCTTCTTTTTTTTCTTCCTCTCTTATCCCTTAGGATACAAACCCAAAACATTATACTTCAGGCATCTAAACCCAAACCTTTAATAAACTTCATGAGGATTTAAATAATTCTTGCTTTTTGTTTTAATTTTCTCTTGTCCTCTAAACTACACCATACTGATTATCTCTGAATTCCTGAGAGGCCCATCACAAAGGAAGTTCTGAGTCAAAGGACAGCAGCCCTCTCCTTTTTATAGGCCACTACCTGAATGAGGACAGGAAAGGGATTGACATCCATGGTCTCAGATTGAAAAGATGGTGCAAATGCTGCCATTAATAATGTTAATCCTTCCAAGCAGCTGAATTTATATAGGGAAACAGCCCCTGTGGTAGCAGGATCTCTTACAGGGCTTAGTGTTCAGTGAGGAATGCTAACAGGGAATTTCATTCTGCACTTCATTAACTCTGCAGTGCAAGATCACAGTGCCTATTCCACTGTATTCAGAGTAAGCAGGATTTCCTCCTCTTTCTTCTGGAATATCTGTATGCTGAGGCGAAAAAAGACAGGTTCATTCTAGATAGCTCTTACTGCAAGAAGTCAGCATTTCTTGATGAGTTAAAGAGAAGCAAGAAAAATTCCAGTGTAAGGAAAAACCTCATTCATATAGTGCAAATTCAGTTTGATTTGAGTAAATACATTTATCTGACTCCTTTGAAAAGCTTGCCTAAAACTCATGGAGTGATCAGCAATGTAAGAATCTATAAAAGAAATTAAACAAAATAGAGAAGTAGCCAACAAACTGAAACTCTGAGAGTAAGAATGAGACTCTCCTTTGGAGGACAGTTGTTCTCTGTTGACTAGTAAGTCCCAGCCCATATGGTTGATTACTGTTTAACCAGAATTTCTTACTGATATAGACTTGACTTTTTTTTTTTTTTAATATTCATAGGCAACAGAACACCTGAATAGGGATTGTATTACATTAAGACACTGGATAAATGCTATAACATATTGGTCAATTATCAACCTTATTTTCACTCCAGTGGAGCAGTAGAAAATCTACACTATTATAATAACAGCTATTTGCTCAGCAGGTTTACTTAATGGAATGATAAGAATTAAGAGAGAAAGCCCTCCTGCCTCAGCACAGCAAGAAATAATTCTCATGGCTTGAAAAAGAATCTGAGAAGATAAGACTGCTAAATACGGCAATTTAATCAAGTAAAGTTCCTAGAAAATCCATATATTATCAGCTGAAAGCACTGAAGGCACAATTGCTAATTAAGATTATATATAGTCAGATGCTCATAAGATAACTTCCAGGAGAGCACTTGTAGAATGACACAAAAATAAAAACTATGATATTTCTTTCTCCAGTTCATACAGAGTTCTTTTTCATTTTGATGATGCCAACAACCAAATATATATATATATACTAGTAGTAGTAAGCAGCTGTGAATATGTTTATGCAAGTATAAACTTGTAGTACTTATAATTAAAGTCATAAGGAATGCAGAGCTGTCTGTATTTCTGATGTCATGTTGTTGAAGTGTATTAGATTTAGCATCATCCTTTGATTTTGCAATGGGACAACAATAGGAGGAACTTAATGAGATTTTTTTCCTGAGCTCCCCTGTTCCCTCAGTAACCCTGATCTGCAATGATAAACGTGGTACTTTGTCTGTAGATTTTGTGCAAAGTTTATGATTCTCTAGTGTAAAGGTTTTGTTATTAGTGTAACTGTCACCCTAAGGATATTTTTGGAGTGTGTTGTTCACAGCCTTCAACTCCCCACTGAAATGAGACTTCATTTCAGCAAACAGTATGTCCATGATTTCTGAGCGCTTCCGCTGAAAACTTACCATGCTGGACATTGGGCTGCATTCTGGTTTATGGCAGGAAGCACTGTGCCTCTGAAACAAACAAACAACACCCCCCCCCCCCAAAAAAAAAAAAAAAAAAAAAACCTGTAAAAAATATTCAAAATATTCAAATATTTGCATATTGTTGATGCAACACACAAGGACACGCTTAAGTGTCTAAGGCAAATGATGCTAATTTCGAAGCCAGTGCATTTGAGCTAGGGAAACCTGAAGGCCAAAGAAGATGCCAGCAGGGAAGTCCACAGCTCAAGCACAGACCCACAGGCACAGATCATCTAAATCACAAATCCATGAAATGTGGGAGCTGAGCCATTGATTTCCTTCATGGCACAATAGGGATTATCTGGCCATAATACCTTGGTGGCTTCTCCTGCAGACAGGCATGAGGACCAGAGCTGTCATCAGTCAAAGAACACTCATCTGAAACCGCAGAGAAGCTGAAATTTTACATTAAAAAATGGATGTCAGTGCCCAATTCTGTGAATGCAAGAATTCATTTCACTGTTTGCCTGCAGAAACCAAGACTTCCTTCTCTTTTCCCTGCAATCCTTACAGTGAACACAAATGCACCCAAGTGTAAGCAGAAAGCACTCTGCAGTGTATCAGTAGAGTATCCCACAGAAACAGCTTAGCAGCTGTTCTAGAAAACCAAACAAGCCTTTAAATTAAAAGCAGCTTCACTTTGAAGCTGATGAAAAAAACTCTTTTGGTGCCCTTGAGGTACCTTCCTCTAAACAGAGGTTCCCATTGTGACATTCCTGCACAGAGCAGTAACAACGTGGGTTTATTCTCTGTTTGATAAAGCTGCGTGCTTTAAGTCTGACAACATTCACGATACCTTGCTGCCTTACCAGCACTTCGAACAAAGCTCCTTTTTTCACAAGAAAACAGTGGTAATGCATTATTAATTTAAGAATAAAAATTGCAAGTTATCAAATGGCATTTTAGAAGTTGCTCCCAAACACTGAGTTTTACAACGCAAAATTGAGATTTCATAACAGATTCTAGTTAAGCAATAAACATCATTTGCACAGGGACACTCTTGTGCAGTCAGTCATGATGCAACCTAACTACTATCTAAATGAAAATTCTATTATTTCTGCTAGGTGTATCCCATTGTTATTCTTACTAATCTCCTCCAGTTTGAGGAATTCAGCAACTTTACACAGTGAACATTAGCTAACAACATAAAGTTTTCTACTCAAGTAAGTGAAAGAAAGGCTGACAGGGAATATAATAATGGAATCATTATCTGTTGAATAGTCCATTCAAATAATTTCTCAAATTATTAATAGACCTTAACTGAGTCTTATGGCAAATTTTCAGTGGTGTCAAAGCTGTTATCCTTAACTGATAAAAGATATCACATGTAAACCACTAACTTCAATGAGAGTTTGTAAAAAGAATGGGGAAAAAATGAGAAGATAGTTAGGAACCTTATTTTATGTATTGTGCTTTTTTAATCTTGGCTTCTTTGTGGCCTACATGAACATGAGAGTTGCTTGGATTTGGATTAGCTAATTTGCTGGAATAGCTGAATCACTCTGGACATGCCTCTCTCATCTATTAGTTGTACAGAGGGCCCAGAGAAATGCAAATCCTAATTTAAGCCCTTCTTGTTAAATCCAGATGTTGAGTGTGATTGATCTGTGCCTCTGTTCATGGTGGGGTTGTCCTTCTAGGGGAAGTCCAGCCAGATGAAAGGTCATTTTGATGTAACCATGCTGCTAGTTCTTGACAACAGGCAGCCTTTGCCGCCCCTCTCAACTTCACAGTGGTGATCCCTACAGCAAGGAAAACGAAACCTTGGCAAGGTCTTCACTGACCCCAGTGGGACCAGCAAGCAGGTTAATGGCAGCTTCCAACAAGATCCAGTTTTCCTTTCAGCAGCAAATATGACTTGTGTAATGCCTCAAAGACATAGAAAACTAAATGCAGATCCATGTAAATAAGTGACAGTACTGACTGTTTTCTTCTCCATCATTTCATCCACATCTACAGGCCTGTATTCTGCTACTTGAGGTGTCTCCAAACCACTATGAATTCCCTGGTGTAGATATAACTCCATTGTTCATACTCTCACCTTGAACCAGTTCTAGCACTTATCTCCACTGTTGCTCTGGCTCCAGTAAACAGCAGGGAGCTGGGCTCTGATGCACGTCCTGTTGTGGCAAACTCCCATATTTCCCTTAGTTTGAATTTTTAATTCCCCACTGAAGCACACTCCCAGGTTAACACATTTCAGTACATGCACATCCCTGAACAAAAGTTACAGTGGTTGGTCGCCCTTGTGAGAGCTCAGCACTGTCGTCTGCCTTTGAGTCACTTGGACTGAGTAACAGCTGCTCAATCCTCTGCAAATGTAGCCAATATACTTTCATATATGGCAGGTTTTGTTATGCACTTTTTTATAGAAAGTGCCAAAAACATAGAAACCAGGTCACTTGAAATTTCAGAGTGTCTTGCCTTCTCTTAAACCACTTACCTTGCAAATGGTCTACTGTGAGTGGTTAAATGAAGCCCTCATTATGTTACCTATCAGCTCTACAGTCTGCTGCAAATAAACACAAGACCCCATCCTTATCCTGAAAGTTGCTCTCTGTATTTTTCTTCTTGGCAAATTTGGACACTTCTATAATCTATTAAGCAAAGTTCCAGATGTGTTTGCTGACACTTAAAAATTCATAAGGAGAAAATATTTTACTCATAATAATGTTTGCTTGATTAGATACATTTTTAATTAAAAGTAGCAGCAGACATTCGATCATAGAAATTAAATAACCGCCTCATTGACTGATTTATTGGAAAGATCTGACAAGAATATTTTACTTCAATAATGGTGATAGCACCAGTTTCCTCTTTAATGTATGTTTTCAGAGTTATTTAACCCACAAATATTTCAGAACTATCTCAAGCGTAATATCAAGTTGTTATAGAGCAGCTGTACAGAAGTAACCAGAAATACCAGATCTGAATTACAAATACATCTTTTTCCCTTCTAAATTTATATATAGAAAGGTTTTTTTTTAAAAAAAGATTCATTTTATTAAATGTTAAACACAAATTGGAAAATGCAAGGATTGAACAAATGAAGTAATTTTGAAGCAATGGTGCTGTAAGTAAACATAGTAAACCAAATGACAGCTTTGAAAGATTATATATGATTTAAAGTTAGCTGCAACTCTCATGCTGCCATAACTTTTAAGGTAAAGATATATTTGAAATTAGAAGTTACTAAATTCTGAGAAGAAAGCTTTTCAGTAAATATTGAGAATAAATCACTGCTTCACAATTGATTTTCATATCAGCTCTCTGCATGTATTTTAATCAGGCAAATTATTTCAGCAAAATATAGTAAGCAAAATCAAGTTTCTGTTGTGATCCAAAGATCATTAATGCATTACTTAAGTAGATGAGTTTTATTTCTAATGGCTTTGCCTTTGTGAAATCATCCTTGCCAAATGAAGAAAAAGCTATCTTAAGCTCATGAAGGCTGAATTCTGGAGCAGTTACAAGCAGATTGTCCCCAGATGCCATGTATCCATCAGGTTTATCTCACTTTGCCTTGCTTAGTGTGCCCCACACATCATCTGATCCTTGGTATGAAAAAAAAAAAGGCAGAAATTGATGAAATATTTTTTGCTGATTTTGAATCACAAACATGTGAAACTGGCATAAAATTAAGATGTTTTGTCACATTTCTCAGCAGACCTTAAAAGCAATGATGATCTTAATACCAAATGGTTCTGTAACCAGCAGGAACATTGTAAAGTCAATGAACGAAATCACTTGGGCATTACTCATGCTTGTATTACCAGGGCTCTTCTCTCTTTGCGAGCGTTCATTACCACAGCGATTCAAAAATAAAACCAACTTCATGGTTTCCTTTTAATTTAAAGGAGATTAAATAACTATCTGTATGAGGAACATACCCGAGCTCCACAGCTATTTGTGCATACAAAACCAATTTAAAAGCAATAGAGCAAGCTGGTGGTGGTACAATATAATAGCTCTTCATTTTGTAATACTACCCAGAAGTCTCGCTCAAGCAGGATAAACATTCTTCAATGGTTGTCAGGTATCAGTTCCCCTGAACTATGAGAAATTTTGATTCAATATCTGTAGTAGAGACTGCAGACAAAGTGGAATAGTTTGTGGTGTATGACAGCTCTATCCTCAGCTGATTCTTTTTACATTTCTAGAGTTCCAGTGTGGACCTGACAAATTGATACCCCAGGCAGGTTGTAGCTTTGAAGTTAAATGTGCAATTATTCCAGTTGAATGTAAAATGTTTTCATAACATGGAGTGCCTGTGAGGCAGTAATTCATTTACAAAACTACAAGATAGAAGGTTTGACATCAGTCATGCAAATGGCATTTTAATCTTTTCCCATCCAGAACACAAATAATTGCAGGGCCTTCTGGAAATAAGTAATATGACCATCATCAAGTGCTTTCCATTTTTATAATTTTAATATCTGATTCTCCTACATGGTTGGGAATCTGCTAGTACCAATTTTCCCAGTGCTCATGAGGAGAAGAAATCTTTCTTCTAGAGAATATGTGGGATAAATAAAATCAATGTCAATTTTAGGAAGAGGACCTAATTCAAATGATGTGTGAAACCAATAGAGTTCAACTCCTGTGCACAGGACCCTGACTACTCTATTCCGCATGCAGTGTTAAACTTACATGGTTACAGTAAAGAACAGAGAAGACCAGCAAATACAGATATTTCTCAACAACCTCTCAAAAAATAGAGTAGGCCTCAGGAAAAAAGTTAATTATTGGGATTGAGATTGTGTAGCAGGAATTTTTGACACAAATGTGAGGCTAATCACCTGTTATTTTTATAACTCAATATCTGTATGTTTGTATACACAATGCATATAATTATATATCAATATAAGAAACCATGAACAGAGAGATAACCCTTCCACCATTACAGTTGTACACAGGGTAAACAGACCTAACCTAAGAAGTCTGTCGTTCTTTCTGGTGAAGAACAGTCCAAAACCTTTTCTTCAAAGGAAAGGGATGGAAACAGATTCTTCTAAGAGAGGTTGTTCTCTTCATTAGGAGTCATATTCTCAATAACTACTTTCATATCAGCATATCTAAATGGATGTTTCTAATTGTTTCATGTTTTCTAAATTTAGGCATTCAATAAAAATGAATTTCTTATACTATTCTGCATATACTGAGACTCTCTTGCTAAATAATCCATTACACTTGTATTTCCTTGTACAATATAGAGTTCATTGAAACCAGAGGGAAATTCCCAATAAATACAGAGTGTCACTACTAGAGCTAAGAGTGTGCAAGATATCTCAGTGAAGAACAGCCTCAGATGCAAGGAATAAATAAAAATGAAACAAAAGCTCTTCTGTTTCCTACTATCAGCAACAGTGTAGTTTTGCAAGTAAGTTTGGGAGTAAAACAATTGAATTCAAGTTCCCTGAGAACCTTGCATGTAAATTTTTACATGCATGTGCATGTGGCTTATGAATGCCACTATCACCTCCTTTATTTATTATCTAGCTGTTTTATTTATTACCTTGCTGTTCTAATTTTGAAGTCACAAGGAAAGGCAACCCATGAAATACGATTCTTGGTTCACAGACTGCGTGTGCATCACAACTCCATAGCCATGGGTTTGTTCTGCAGTCAAGCAATGTGTAGTACTGCCTTGAAAACTCACAGAATCACAGAATACGCCAAGTTGGAGGGGACCCACAAGGATCATTGAGTCCAGCTCCTGGCCCTGCACAGGAACATCCCCAAGAGTCACATCAGGTGCCTGAGACTATTGTGCAAATGCTTCTAGAACTCTGTCAGGCTTGGTGCTGAGATCACTGCCCTGGGGAGCCTGTTCCAGTGCCCAACCCTGCCGTGGGTGAAGAATCTTTTTCTAAAATCCAACCCAAAACTTCCCTGACACAACCTCAGGCCATTCCCTTGGGTCCTGTCACTGGTCACCACAGAGAAGAGAACAGTGCTTGCTCCTGCTCTTCCCGTCTTGAGGAAGTTGTAACTGCAATGAGGTCTCCCCTGAGTCTCCTCTTCTCCAGCTGAACAGACCAAGTGCCCTCAGCTGCTCCTCATACAGCTTCCCCTCAAGGTCCTTCACCATCTTCATTGGCCTCCCTTGGACATTCTCTAACTGTTCTATATGTTTCTTACGTTGTGGTGCCCCAAACTTCACACAATATTCAAGGTGAGGCCACCCCAGGGCACAGCTGAGCAGGACAATCCTCTCCCTTCCTGGCTGGCGATGCTGTGCCTGATGCCCCCAGGACATGGTGGTCCCTCCTGGCTGCCAGGGCGCTGCTGGCTCACATTCAGCATCTCATGCCCCAGTCTGTCTGTACATCCAGGGTTGCCCCATCCCAGGTGCAGAATCCGGCACTTCCTTCTGTTGTACTTCAGATGGTTGGTGGTTGTCCAGTCCTCCAATCTGTTGAGGTCTCTCTGCAGGGCCTCCCTGCCTTTGAGGGACTCAGCAGCTTCTCCCAGTTTTGTGACATCTGCAAACTTGC
>JAWWEV010000172.1:24064460-24096884 GCA_035583235.1 Hafferia zeledoni | reverse complement strand
AGTTTGGGTTGCAAACTGCGTTCTTATTTTGTGCATTTATTTTTAAGTTCATTCTAATTTGACGCTAACGTAAATCTGTTGTAGCAGGTGATGCCACTGTGCAATGCCATCTTTAATCCAACTCACTGGGAGAGATGAAAATGGATCCAGACTTCGTAGATTGCAGCATGAGATTGGAGTAAAGTTCCCAAAAGGTGGTTTTCTGAACTGAAAATGCAAAAATGTTATTAATCTGCTGATCTTTTTTTCCATGTTATACATGTTTCCATTTATGCAATCTAAATCTATAAAAATAGTCTCACCATAGCAAGAACTTTCTCTGTTATGGACAGATCATTGAAGTGCTAATAATACTGAAATTGGTGAGGATGGCAGATGTGAAAACTATGAATTGGACATAAACATGCAGGAAGTTTCATATACTTGATTGAAAAACAACCAGTAGGCTGGACATTGAGCAATTCTGCCCTGTCTTTCCCATGACAAGGAGCCATAGACAGGTGGGGGGAGACTGGAGAGTTGGACAACCCCTGGCTCCATGCCATAAACACATGAACTTCCTCCATTGTACACAAATTTTTGATGTTGGCATAACTTGAAGTAATTTCTCCAAAAAAGAAGAGATTGCAAACCCACTTAGAACAAACCTGTTTTTTAAAAAAAAAACATTAGAGCCAGAAAAAAAAAATAGGTCAACAACTTTCACCCAATTCCCTGAAAAACTAAACTCACAGGAAGAGAATAAAGAACTTGAATCATCTTTCAGGTTCAATGGGAGCTTAACTGTGTCTATTCTTCAGTCTATCTTCAGTCAAAGATTTGTTGGACATGCAATTACTGCCATCACGAGATTGTCATCTGCAGTAAAGTTTTCAGGGCAGGAAAGTTAGAAATTTAGAAGGTGGAAATAAAATCAGAACCTCATAGTGTGGGTGAACATTTAAGTGAAGCTTATAGGTATCATATTTGGGGAAAATATTCAACTGGTCTGTAATAAAATAGGGGAACCAGGGGAACTGATGGAAGAGGTGACCCAAAACTGGAGCCAAGGTCAACGTGTTAAAGAAAACAGGGAAAGCAAGGCTGTACCCACCAGAAGTGGAAAGGGGCAACTCAAGTGCACAATACTCTGTTTTAGGGTTCAGTATCTGTGGCATGAAACCTAAAGTAGCACAGGTTTGTCTTGAGAGTCAGACAAGGGGATAGAGATCAGCAGGCCATGAAGAGGGTGCAGGCTGCTGGGGAATATCCAGGCACAGCAGCTGCACTTCTGTTCAGAATGTGTGCCTGTTTTATCCCTATAGTGACAGAGTTGGGGATACCTTGTTTTGAGGGTGCTGGAAGTACAGCTCCTCCCTAAGCAAATCTCTGATACCACTGCAGTGGAATCATCAAAACGTTCCTGTTGGAAAAGTTTCTGTGTAAATACATGAGAACAGAAATAGCCTCAGTAATTTTGTTGTTTGTTTTTTTTTTTTTTTTTTACTTTTGAATTAGAAGAGTAAGCAGCATGTGTGGGAAGCATAATTGTCCATTGCTTGCAAATCAAACATCTGATCTTGCTCAACCATTGCTCAGTGCCTGCTTTTGTGAATTCTCAGGTGACTGACTGGTACACACAAATGAGCACAGCATCCAAAAGGCAGTGTGTGTAAATATTTGGAAGGGCAGTTCTAATTCCAGTGTCCTTTCTGTACTTGAACCATAATAACAATGATGATAGTTGTATAATCCAATTGAGCTTTTAAAAAACTCTGTCACAGACATTTTAGTGATGTGTTTATGAGAAACTGGCATTTACAAGTGCATTTTTGTAAACAAAAATAATACCAGCTTCCATGTCAATGAAAATACCTGATCCTGTATCTTGGGATTTGCCTGTGTCCTGGGAAGTGGGCCTAGAACTGTTCTGCTGTGAAACAATTTCAGGCCTGGATCTCAAGATGTGTTTGATGGTTGTGCTTCCCATTTGTGATAGAAACAGGCCACTTTTCTACCATACACATTTGTGAGTTCATGAACTATCAGAGGAAGTTTTCATATTGTGAACATCTGTTTTTTCCCCATTCAGCTGCACAGCTACATCTGGGAAAGACATGAACTGAGCTGTTAGTCATTTCTGAAATAAAAATAGATATAGTGTATGACTTAGACTGGCTGTGAGCCTGAGACCATCCTTTAAGGCTTTTTATTCCACTACACTGTTGCATTAACTTACCTACTTGCAAGATTCTTACTTAAGAAAGTGTTTGAAAATAGCAGAAAAAGGACAATCTTTCTTTGATTAACTAAAATGCTTTTTAATGGGCTATCTTCCAAAGGCATCTAGTTGTTGTAGATCTTCTCTTCAATTGTTGACGAGCCAACACATCACAGACAACATGCCCAGATCCCAACAATTGGAAAACAGAAACACTACATCTTTTCACTGAAGCACTGATTTCTGTAAGTCACTTCATATAATGGTGTAGCAGTTCAGCTGTGGCCTGTGCTCTCTCCTGCAGATTTAGTGCTATGCAGTATGATAATATATAAGAAAAATAATCTAAGAATTACTTATGAGCAATTTTATTTGAGACCTAATTGTGACATGGTAAATAGAAGAAGTTTACACATTCTTATGAGGAAATAGTGGTATTGGGCAAGTTTATCCACTGGAGACACACATGGAAAGTGTTTCCCAAGCCATTCACCTCTGTTGTATTAAGGCTTCCCTATCTGGGAGATGTGGGGATCTCCCAAGTGAAAAGAGTATGAGCCAGGAGTGGGAACAAGGAGTATGAAATTATTTTCCCTGTGAATATTTCACAGTTAATAGTTTTTCAGAGCTATATTCTATGCTCCATTTCACTTTCAATAATCCTTTAGCTAAATCTAGTCAATAAGCAAAGCAGTTTCAGGTGATTGCAGGTGACTTAGGTGTTGCTTTGTTCAGTATACTGCTCACTCAACACTAACTCTAGTGGCATGAGTATTTTTACAAAGTTTTATTATGATCATTGTGCTCCCCAGTCCAAATCAACATCTTCAAGCAGCCCCTAAGACAGCTTATGAGGTGCCCTGACAGCTAGCACCAGCAATATTCTTGTAAACACAATGTGAGTTTACAGGGACACAAAAGAGATACACTTATATGCCAATATTTACAGCCAGTCTCAGTGCTGGGACAAGAGCAGATAATGAAGGAAATAATGGCCTCTTGAAAATAAGCCTCAGAAAGGGAGGTGATGCTGAACTCTGAAGGAAATAATCAAAGATCTTTTTGCAGACATGGTGCAATCCTTTTAGAGGTACACTTGTATGATTTAGTGGTTAAATACATCATTGTAGAAGTCATCCAGGTAAGACATTCTGCTGCCTCTGACTGGTGGGGCAAATGTGTCCACGTCTCTCCACCTTCTCTTGCCCTCTGTAAAACTCAGGAAGAGGTTTAAGGTTGGCAGCAGAAATCCTTATCATAAGGTCAAAGTTCACCTATGCAGAAGACAGAGCTGTGCTGGAGCAATCCCAAATTAGAGAACAAATCTGCACCAAACAGAACTGGTACTACAGACATCCCTGCTCTGCGGCCTCTCTTCTCTCATACAGATGCTGTAGGACACATCTGTATTATTTAAAAGGGACCAAAAAACCCCCAAACCTCACATCTACTAACTTTTTACATTAGACAGAGAATTAAAAAAAAAAAAAAAAAAAAAAACCAGCATGTGGTAGATGTGTAACTTAGTACACTACTTACTGGGACTTTTCTATATGCTGTGGTGGAAGGCATTGGTGTTACATCTTGTATCATCTGTTTTGCAAATTCACCTCATAAAAGAAAATGCGCATCGGAATTTTTTCTTTTATGTTTTCCCATAAATGTGTTAAACACTGTTTCTATTTACAAAACATGTAAGACACAGAGTGTGTGAGAAATCATCTCAGGAGTGAAATGGGAACTTGGACCAAGAGGAGAGTGTGGCAATCATTTCTCTCTCCTACCAAGGGTCAGCTGTACTCTCTCCTCCTGCTCTTCCTCCTGCTCATCTTACCCCACTTTCTACTGTCCTTCTGTCATCTTGTTGTGAATTCTTCCATATGCTTCTTGTTTTTACAATTCCTTCCTCTCCTGGAGATTGGAGTTAACTTAGATCACCATCTTCAAATATCTTCTCTTGAAATACACTTTTTCTGAGATGCCGAATCTGAGGGCAGAATATGTCTGACAATAGTAAATGTCATGGGTTATCTGTTTCTGTAGATAAGAAGTGTCAATTGAGTCTTGCTCCAATAGGGAATTATATTTTACTGATTTTTTTAGTTGTCCCCTGTCTACCTACATGAAAATAATAATACACCTATGTTAGAGAAATCAATAGTCATTTATATGCACATGTCCAGACCAACACACATAACCATTTGGAGGTTTTTGGTATTGATACCTCTGTCCAGACCTGTGAAAGAAATGCCATTTGGAGGTTTTTGGTATTGATACCTCTGTCCAGAACTGTGAAAGAAATGCCATCTATGTAATTTCTATTTCATCCAGAACAAGTTGCTTCTGTCCTGCTTGCTCTGCAAGGGGAATTGCTGTTTCCTATTCATGAGAATAAAGAAAAATTCACTTTTTGAAAAATGTGGATTACTTAAACACTGCTACTTTACTGCACAGTGTTACCAGCTAATAGAAGGTAGAACCTGGGTAGTGTTGATGCACTACAGGAAACAGTGGTGAAAGAAAATGGCAAAGGACAGGAAATTGGTGTGATTAGTGAGAAGAAAATATGCAAAACCATGTATTGGTATTTCCTCTGATACATTTGCCTCTCTGGCTCCCAAGACTGGAGCATCTGCACAAACTCTCCTGCTTTTGCTATAAAGATTACAACAGCTGCTGTGAGAATTGCTTTATTTTCCTGCAGTATAAATAATTATCCAGATCAGAATTTCTACCAAGTATTACAGAAGGTTTGAATGCCCATACAGATTAAACAGACTGCATTTCTCTGCATATTTATCAGCAGAGTGCACAGTGGTATAATGAATGTGTTGAGCTCCTTTTTAAACAGCAACAAACATTTCCTGAGGTTTTGAAAAAGTCCAGCTGTCTTTTCGAAAGTTGAACTGCTCCTTTCCTTCAGCCTTTACCACACTCTTGATGAAGGCTAAGGCTCTGCACAGCAGAGGCACCACAAGCTGCTGTGGGTGAGCCCTTAGTACCCCAACTCTTCTGCACAGCATATCACATATCTGAACAAAGGGAATCACAGAGTTTGAATAAGAACCTGGCTTATCTTTCCCTGTTGATGTCATCCCTCTCATGTGCAAAGTGGGCCTGTTTTCTCTTTGGAATCAGTGGGCCAGGTCCTGAATTCCTGCTAAGGGGAATATAACCACAGCCTTTAGTTTATGTATTTGTTTTGACAAATGGATTTCTTGAAGGCAAATTGAACCATGTTTTCTTTTTCAAAGTGTTTAAATTTTTCAGAATCTGGGATTCACTAACAGAAATTTTAACTGGGAAGCTAAAGGAGCCCAGACAACCCCCTGCAGCTCAATGAGACAACAGCCCCAGCAACAGCTCCAGGGCCACCAACAGAACTGCTTCAGGAACCTGTGGAGAAACAAGATAATTCTATATACAAGAGAATACACATTTATGACCCTGAGGCTTCTCTGTGCTTGGAGAGGAATCTGCACCAGGGCCAATACCCTCTTTAAAAAAACCCCACATATTATTAAAAGACATCTCAAGGTCAAGAGCAGAAAACAAACGAATAAATGAAGCAGTGACTGAAAAATGGAATTAGTTTTGGACTTACTGCTCTCATTTTCTCAATGACCAGCTAAATAAAAAGGCGTTGGATATGACAGGCTCCCCTCAAGCTACAAAACAGTATATAAAGCAGGTAAAAGTTCCAGGAAATGTCTGGATGTGCTCTGATTCCTTCTAAAAGAGCACAGATTAGTGAGATGGTCACTTCTGTTTGTTGGAGAATTTTATCATGATTTGGTTTCTTTGTCTATTTAATTATTAGGTTTTATGGTGATTTCTTTATGCCTGTGGGTATCTTACTACATGAGGATGATTTTTAGGTTCTTGAAAAGAGCCCTGATGAAGTAAGAGATTGCTCCAGATTTCAGCACTGAAAAACTCCTATACTGTCTAGTTATAGAATGTTAATTCTTGTATTTGAGTTTGCTTTTATTTTGGATATTCAAAATTCAAATCCATCTTTTTATTCCATGTGCTGGCCACTGGGCTTCCACAGCTGCCTAATGGGAAACTGTGGTCACAACAATCGTTCATCTCCATTCGTTTAAATGTCACCTTTGTCCCAGTATCCTCTGCTAACTCATTCTCGTACATGGCTATAAAGAGGTGTCAAATTAAGATGATAGCATGTATCCTAAGAATGTCTGACCTCCATCCCATCTTTCTGGTTCCCATTGGACAAATTCCCAGAGCTGGATCTGACAGATTTTTATTTTTTTATCTCAAACATTGTGACACTGTCCATCAAAATATTAACCCCCTTTCCTAAAGGCAGAGTCCCGGGAATAGCTCAAATCTCTTACCAAATTAGAAATTCTGATACCCACCCAGAACCTCTTCTAGAAAGGAGAAAATGTCCTTTTCATTTCATAAACTGCAACTGCACATCTTTTCATGTTTACATTTTTTAATTATAATTTTTGCAGGTTTGTTCGAAGTATTTTGCCAATTTATATTAGATCTATAGATCAAGCACAGTGAATTAGGTGATTAATTACGGATTAATATAAAATTTGTCAAAAATTGATTTCTTTTAAAATCACTGTAGAAGATTGTAGCATTTGTGTTTATTTTTCATTATTCAAAATACAGTTTTATACAAATATTTGTAAGATCATTTAAACTAATAAACTTCCTGGCAAAATCCCAGAGGTTGATACTTTTCAAAGTACACATTTCATAAAATTTCATTTATGAGCTTTGTAATGGTTTCTTGAGTAATGTAGGAAAGATTTTAGTCCAGAAAGAAGCTGGCATGCTAAATTAAATGGAAATATTTGGGAGCAAAGGAATACATTTCATTTTTTAGAAAAGGTTTGCTCAAAGCATTTCACAAGGCAGAAATGTATAAACATCCCATCTAATATTTGACTGTGTTTTATCTGATATTCGGGATTGCTGTAGCATCAGAGGCTGAGGAATTATCTCAGGACATATGGAAATTAAAATGTCTTCAGACCCATATGGGAAACATCTCTGAGAGCAGAGAAGGGATTTACAGGCTGATGTTACTTCCTGTATGAAAAGAAAATTCTTTCTACAGGAACTGTTTTTGTCCTGTGTGCTTCCAAAATTTGTTTCCAAAGTTTTATATATAGTTGGGTAAGTTTTCCTGTGTCTACTGGTCATTAATTAGGCTTTCATAGCATTTCTATTGACTAACTATCTTTCTTCAGGGAATAAGTTGGGCTGGTTTGAATTTATTACAAAAATTGTCTTCAAAGCACGGCTGGACTTGAGCTTAGAGGTCTTTTCCAGCCTTAATGATTCTAAGAATTTTTTCTTCCTTCCCCTGCAGTGTCTTTGAAATGTTTAATCACATAGAACAAAACTGGTTATGTGGCTCAAATTAACAGCAAACTATGGAAATAACTGACCAAGGCTCCCTGTGCCTCTTGCTCAAGTTTATTCTAACCACGTCAGGGCTTATTTTTGTGAGTACATACAAATGTGTGTATGCAAACCTGCCAACACAGAAATTCAGAAGTGTCTGTTTCATGCCCTCACTGTGCCCAGACAGGTGATCTCAGAGGTCTTTTCCAACCCAATCGATTCTATGATTTACATGTTCAGGTGAACTTGGCACCAGGACCAGCAGGAGTGGTGAGCAAACCCTCTGTTATCTGAGATCCTAAGAAAAGAGAATCACATCTCTTGCCAGCAAATCAGATACCCACAGCAGAGCTGATAACATCTGAGGGAAGGATGGAAAGTCCATTAACCTCACAACCATGTCCTTTGCTCAGGAACAGGCACAGTGTTTACTTACACCAATACACACACATGAACTCTTCTTTTTAACCTTAATGTACAAAGGCCAACCAGATCAAGTGATTTATGATTCCAATAAAAATATCAAACCCTCTTAGAGGAAGTGCTTAGAATAACTAGCTACCTTCTGTTCTGAACCACTGTGCTTTAGCATCTTTACAGCAGTTGTTTAAAAATATGTGTTAAAATCAAATTTAGCTGAAAGCCAGACACTCAGGCAGCTCCCAGGAAAACAGAGCTTTAAAAAAAATCATTCAAACAAGTAACAAGATGCTATGTATAGAATGAAAGAAAGAAGAATAGACTTCAAAAAAACTTCTGAAATCCCTGAGCTATTTGATATGAAGTAATTTGCAACCATCAGTTCTCAACCAGTAATCACAACTTGGCATCTCAATTCCAATGAAGGTCTTACCATTTCTCTCCAGACTGACTGAATTATTGCTGAAGAATGAACTGTAAAATTAATGAAAAATGCACCTGAAGTAGCATTTATTGTAGTGAAAAGAAATCCTCCTGACATTGGCACAGTTGAGGCAATGTCATTCATTGTGTAGCAATTAATATGTCTGCATTTTTCTGTCTTTAAAACAAAATTAACAACAACAACACAAAGATCTAAAAAAATAATTTCCATATGACTAAGGCATGTCGATCTCATTAATGGAACTGCCTTGGTGTGTGTCTACCCAGCACTGCCTGCTTGCAGTGGCAGCAGGGAGCTGTGGGATGGCCTTTCTCAGGGAGACCTTCACTCTGAAGAAGCAACAGTCTGTAATTGCATCTCTGCATATTTCAGTCGAAAGTGTGACACCGGCTCACATGGGAGGGCAGTGCTGAGGTTACTGGAGAGGACAGGAGGAGGCACTGTGGCAGGGACTGCTTTGCCCTGTGCTCTGCCTTGGCACAGCTGCCTAACTAAGAACAAAAATGGGCAGCCTCACTTGCTGAGAAATTCAGCTTCGTACCTCAGTACCCCAATGGGGAAAGGAGAGTGGGGCAAATCATTTGGATACTGGTCATGCCGTTAGCTGCACTAACCAGCTTTAAAGCTGAAGAGGGAGTTGCTCCTTCCCCCCAAAATGCTGGCATGTTCAAGAAGAAACAAATATAGCAAATTCATCTGCTACAGATTGATTTATTTTACATTGCCAGCACTTGTAAAGTCAGTAACCAGTTTCAAATGCTGACAAAGGTTTATTTTGCCTGACGTTTTGTACTAAAGACAAGAATACTGCCATGTACCTATCTGGCAGTTCTCACCTCTGGCTCTCAGCTTTAAGCAATACTTGGTACCTGAGGGAAAAAAAGGTGCTTAGAGATGTTTTCATTTCAACAGACTCCTGTTGTTTTTCCTGCATGTCAGGAAGTGACACAGTGCTGAGACTACATCTTTACTGTTTTGAGCAGCATAGACAGGAGAGCAGCTGAATTGTGTCTGCCCCGTGCCTCTCTCTTCATCCCAGCAACCCTCAGGACACCTCCAACAGAGCCACAGGCGTGCCCAAAGGCGATGCTGCACCCAGCAAGGGCAGCAGCAACTTGTCTGCCAGGTGCTGGCTGTACAGTGCCCACTTTGCCTTACTGCAGTCACGGCTGTCTACAGAGGGGAGCTGAAAATCAGCGTGGACATGGCCTGTGTGCCTTGTGTGTCAGGTACACAAAGGAGAAACACTCCTCAGGTGCAGCCTTGGTGTACCACAGTGCTGTGTGGCACCCAGCTCAGCACGTGTGAGGGCCTGCTGGGCTGCACGAGTGTTGGGGCTGCATAAACACGGCACTCACCCAGCATGTCTTACAGCCTGCTGTGCTCATGTGCTCTCAGCTGCTCCATTCCCCCAGCAAGAATGTGGGCATGCATGAGGAAAAACTCAACCACCTGTGGATATTGCAAGTCCATTGAGGAGAGGAAGAATTAAATGCCTCTGCTTTTCTTTATTTCTTGTGGCATGTGCACCATGTTACATCTGGTTGTGTCAAAACACATTATGTCACGTGATGCTCTGTAACCTGGTGACACTGAAAGTGTGTGTCGGGCTGCAGAAGTAGCTTACTCAAGACAGACTTAAAATGAACAAAAGAGAAAATTTCAGCAACAGTTTCCAAGACAAGGACCCAGCAGAATTTGCTCTCTTGCCTATGAAAGTGTGCCAGCTGGGACTTCTCTGCTCACAGAAATGCACCCATAGCAAAACCACCAACTCTTTTGCCCCACTCATATCTAATCTCAGCAAAGTGATAGCTGAAGTTTATTAAGCAAGGGAGGGAAAAGAAAAACAATCAGAAATAATCCTTTGTTAATTCAAAAGACTTGGGGTGTTTGAGGCTTTCAACTGCAAATTGCTCAGTTGCATGAAAGTGTGTTTCTGCTGAGGGGGTCATTCTTTCCTACCTCACTTCTACTAAAATAATACTAAATAAATGCTCATTCAAATATACAGTGTTAAAATGCTAATTTTAATTTAATTTACTTTACATTCCTTGTGCTTTAAAACTTGAATTTAAACTGATGCTTGTTTTTCCATTTAGGAATTTGAAAAAGAAAGAGATGTGTGAATCTTAAAAATATCTAAAACATCCAGTTAACCACTGAAACTTTTATCTCACTGAAACAACTGGATATGGGAATTGCAGAACTGTTGCAAATGGCTGAATTAAATGACAGAAGAAAATAGTAATGTATTATGGCTGGGTTATATTTGTGACTGTAAATGGTAAAAACATACCCTTCTTTGAAAATAAAGACTGATATATCATCTATGTCATGTATATGTTAGAAATGGGAAGGAACTCATAAAATACACTATGTAGATTATTTTCTCCACTCACAGCTTCTTTTTTCTAAGCTCCAAGCAGCAGCTTCTGCTTGTGAAGAGCCTCCTGTGTAGTTACACTGCAAGCTTAGCAGTCTCCTGCATACAATTAGCTCAGCCAAAGCCCTTTGGGCTTCCCACTCTATGTAGGAATAAAGGACACCCTGGTGCCACAGAAATGACTTTATAACCCTGTAATAAAACTCCTGTAGTAGTAATGGTATCAGCCATGACAGTTGCTCATTCAGAAGAAGGAGGGATTTTTTGCAGGCACAGACAGTATCTTTTGTTAGACCGACCAAAATTAGAAAGTGAAAATGTACCTGTGTTCAAGCATAAAATAATGAGGTTAAACCAAACCAAAAAAGGGGTTACTGTGCATGAAATTTTGCCAATTTTTATGCAGTTTTACAATTCTTTCAGCTGTTCTAATAGGATGTTAAAATTTAAAAATTAAAATCAAGGTAAAATACATATTCCAGTGATTTGGAAAACAAAAAAATTGGTTAAGCTTCCTTTTCAACCAGGCTCCCTTTAGCTCTACCAGCAGGTACATGATAAAAAGGCTCTACTTTTTCAAAGTGTGGGTGAAACAGACCTTTTTAACTCTGTAGCAAAAGAAACTTTTACTGTTCTTGGCATGGAAATGAAAGAGAAGGTATTCCTTTCAGTCCAAAACAAATGTTCCCTTTCACTTGCAGCTAAACATCAAGAGTTTTACCCTGAAGGGTGTTTCTTTTCATCAGTCTCCATGCAAGTAAAAGTTGCATGCATAGTGTGCAACTAAATGTATTGTGTTGGACTGTTCGTTTCTAAAAAAATGCAGATCATAAAATATGCATTCTTATTGAATTCTGACCAGTATTGATTTAGTTTTAATAATGTGAAAATATAGAAACAAAGCTGCACAAACTCACAGATTTCTTTTAGTCTATTTCCATGTGTAGAAGGAAAATACATAAGGAAATATGGTTCTTCTCTTTTCCTGCCTTTAGCTCCAAATCGTTGCAATACAGTAATGATAGTTTTATATGTCCTTGTCACAAACAACTAGTGATAAACTGTGGTCAAGGAAGTGGTTTTCTGTTCTATATAACAGTAGGTACAAGTGGTGCTGCTTCAGTAAGGCACAGAATCTCTGTAATACTAAGAATGAGAAGTCAAATTAAGTTCAGAAGCAAGTAATGAGAGTTCCAACTTTTACTCTGCAAGGCGTTTACTTGGCTCTAGCCAAGTGAAGCACGGACACAAACATTTACTCGTAGTAATTGCCACCAAAAGCTGTTCTGTTCCCAGAGTTAACCATCCTTAGTTCTCTTGTGCCTTCCCCATCCTTGGAATTACCAAGTTCCCAACCTGTGCAAATACAGAACTTCACACTACCTGAAGAAATTCACAGCTCATTAGCCCCAGCTCATCAATATATATATGTGTTAGTTTTCAAGGCTCTCCAAGCCTTGAAAATATATATATGTGTTAGTCTTTCAAGCCTCTTCAAGGCTCTCCCAGTCTGGCTATTGTTATGCTTATTTGCACCTCTAACAGGCCACAATAAAACCATAATTTTCACCTTTCAAGGGAGAAAATTCAGAGGCAAAAAGAGAAAGGTGTTACTGTTCAAAAGCTGTCAAAACAGAAACTTAATCATGGAAATACATGTAAAAGGGAATATGGGACAGTATGTGATGACAGCCTCTTGTTACGATGCCCGTGCACAGCATGGGGCTTCTGGATCACACTTCTTCTGAGCAGCTGAGACACACACTGTGCTTTCCAGGTGTCTGAGCTAGGTAAAGCAACCTCTTCATCATCCCACTTCCTCTGTAATGTGATCGAATCCATCATTCCTTTGGTTATGTCCTTTTGTGTTTGCTTTCCCTCACAGTAATCTGCTAACTGCAAAGCAGGCAAGTGCTTTAAAAACATACAAGCCTGCTGCAAGCTAAGTCATACTTATCAGATGTGCTGGTAATGAATCATGCTGACAGATTGGCTCTGTTTACCTCAAACAAACTGTCAGAAATGTTCAGTACCCGAACCAAAGCATGGAAAAGGCTTTCAAATACACAAGCAGATCGGATCATAGCCCAGCAAGTCGTATTTTGCATATTTCATAAAGGTGTCACATGTCCGTTTGCATGTAACAATCTGAACATGCTGTTTACAAAGATATTTAGTATCTCTACAAGAGAAAGCAATTAAGACTCATGCAGTTAATGGGGCAGGAGTGGATTTTCTTTCCCTTGTCCTGTCCAGCAAGGCTGTTTGGGGGCTGCTGGAGCTGCTGAGCTGCAAACGCTGCTGTAGTTTTTTCAGTGCTCTGTCCCTCTGCTTCACACAAGGCTCCCAATGGTTTTGTGCTGTGCTGATACTCCAGATGGACTGTGGGACCACGTGGCAATGAGGAGTGCAGCAGTACAGACAGCACAGGCTGCTGCCGTGGCCAGAGCACTCCCTTGTCATAAGAAACAAGCAGCATTAAAATGTGTTTGCTTTACATTGCCTAGGAATTTCCCCTGGCAGAGCAGGCTGTATAGAACAATCTTGCTTTTATTTCTCTGTTTCAGCTTCACTATTTTGGTCCTAAGATTAACTTTCTTGGGAATTTTGGAAACATTTTTAAACTTCTTGAGGAGTCACAATCCCTTGAAATGGCCATGTTTCCAAAGCCTTAAACACACATGCATACAGCTATGTTTATGCACAGTTTGTGTTTTCTGTGTTTGCCCACCTGCTGCAGAGACCCATCAGCGCATAAATGTAGGCTGTGAAACCAAGGTGACATTCTTAAAAATACCCTTAGATTTTTGTGGTACTATTTCCAGTGCTCTTAAAATAAATGCTTTCTTTGTTGTAAAGATCTTTTAAAATAATCTACTTCACTGCACAGGACTCAGAATTAAGAATAAAATTACAGAAACCATGGTTGAAATTTATGATTGTAAAGTTCAATACCATAAAATCTGGGGAGCTAAACAGTTCATATTAAACAACTTACCCATAGCCTTGCTCAGTATTTAAATGGAAGCCAAGTGTGACAATCTGAGGCTAGAGCAGAGGAAGCATCAGAGGATTGTTTTGTTTTTAACTTCTTGGTTTATTTTTCTGTATTTTCTACATGCGAAAGTGTCAGAAAGTCTTCCCTGTGGCTGTGAGGCATCACAACTAACTTCCCTGAGCAAGGACCAAACCAGGATTCTCCAGATCTGAACTTACCCAAAGGGGCTCACAGTGTTTAAAATGCAAGAAAAGTTTCTCACTGGAAATAATGACAACTACACTTCAGGATTGGGAATGTTCTGCTGAGAGAGAGAGGACTGGTTACAGCTTGTTTATATGTATAGGAATCCATTTAGGATCGACCTGGAAACCCACCAACATTTTTGGGAAAAAAGGGCTTTCCAGATGTGTGCTTTGTTATAGAAACTGGCTTGGAGCTGCAGCGCCTGTCCAGTCACTAAGTCTGTGTGTTCCCCAGGACACTACAGCCTTTTTGCATCCTGTGCCACTGAACGTGGCAAATAAGGCACTCTGAAGGGTTCTGTGGCTGGACTCACAGTGGGTGGATGTGATACCAAAGCCTACGCTGTAATCATGATCCAGGGTAGGTTCACAAACTGGCATCTGGCCCCACTAGAAAGTAATTTAGTAAAAAGTAATACCCTGAATCTGTTTAACTGCTGGTGAAAAATGGATTTGTTTACATAGGGAAAATAGGGCATGTTATTCCTTTTCATGCTTGATTTTCATTGTGTCAGTTTTGCTTCGATCTGAGTTTTGTGATCTTTAGCCATCAATCACCCTAAGCCAACATTTGCAGAGTGAGAGAGGAAATGGTGAGTTGTTCCTGCCAAAGCACCTGCAGTACTCTGGCTGCTAGAAACTTCCTTTCCCTACATCTATGATTATCTGATTATTTGTTACTAGCCTTTGGAGAGGACAAGGAGAAGAAGGTCTACAGAAATTCTTGTGGGTCATTCAAATCCTTTTCCAACTGTGGCTTTAAAAGGATCCATCAGAAAGACAGAAATACAGGCAGACACAAAAGCTGCCTGAAAAATTACTTTACATGATGTTTCCTTCAGTTTCTTTTCAAGGCATTTAGCAATATCATTTGAGTTTTTTAAATATGGCAGACAGAATTTCTTCTATTTTTATTCAGCTTTTCACCTTCATAAATCTGGAAATGATGTGCCACTTGTCAACTCCAAATGAAAATGCAACCTTCTGTTCCCTCTTGAATAGTATTATCTGCATCTATAATACAGGCTACAGGAATGGGGCAAGCAAGTTAATTAAGACATTCTCCTCATTCTGTAATACTAAAGCAAACTACAGATACATTAAAAATATCCTCTTCACAGTATTTTAGATGTTATATAAAGTCCTGGAAATGAATTGTCCTCAGATGGCTGATATTTTTAAACAACAAACTAAAATGAAAAACTTTCCAGTGGAATTCAGATAGTTCTGTGAAGCAGACTCTGCTCAGGCTTCAGCTGTGGGCTCAGCATTTAAGTGACTGGATCTGTCAATCACCAAAGGGCCGTGGGCTCTTTCTTGTCTCCTTGGGTTTGTTGACAGCAGCTTCTCAAGTCCTCAGCGCCCTGATGCACCACCTACATAAACCAATGTACACAAAACATTTAAAGGAAAATACTTCAACTGTGCTTTGGAAACAAACACAGCTTCTTCTTATGAGATGAGAACAAAATTTTTGAGGAGTATTTTTAGTGTTGTTACAAGTATATTTCTTTAATGGTCCCTTCTTAGGTTTTGGGTTTTTTTTCTTACTGAAGCCGTTTTTATTCAGTTCACTGATGAACCTACTGAAAACCCAGCCTTTGGAACACCATAATGGGACACCTTTTACATCACCAGAGAAGACACAAGTGAAAGAAAAGGCTTCTCAACCAGAGGTTCTTATGTGAGATAGATATGCTAACATCTGCTCTCCTGGATCTATTTATAATATCTACTATCTGGCAGTTTCAGTGAAAACTTTCAAATCTTGATGAGGCTATGGGATGTCACAAGCTGCTTATAAAAAGGCAAGATCCCGCTAGTCAGCAGTCCCTTTTTCCAATAATAGACCTGGGTAAGGTCTGTCTGAGCGCTCGTTAACCAGGTTTTGTCATATAATACATAGGAAATGAAAAGATTCTGACTTTTTTAGATGTTACCCAGTTTACTGCAGCTGTTTATGTTTCAGACACAAACTTTTCTGCAAGTAGCTGTAGCTGTGTGTCACAAGGCAAATCTCTGCCCATTTACTCATCCTAGAACTGTCATTTTCTGTGTGTTCTGTAAACCACTAATTCTCCTTCCCTTTATCCCTTCCTCATTTCCCCACCACCACCTTTAAAAAGTAGCGTTCTGCTTTCCTATGTTGCTATGACAACATTTACACTTGCCTTTTGAAGGCAAAATATTTGGCTTCCTTCCATGTTTTTGTCAGCTCTTGTGTTAGAGGGACACACAGGGGAAGGGAGGCAATTGCAGATAAAGCTTTAAGCAGAAGCCTGCAACTTTATAACATCATAAAAGGGCATTTAAGTGGGTCTAGCATGGATTTACCTATTATCTAATTCCTGTTTTCCCATTTCCCTAAGGCTGATTTATTCAGTTTAGTCTTCTGAATCTTCTTCTGTGCAACAGAAAATTGAAGGAGAAACAGTGAAGGCTTCAGATCTGCCCCTCTCTCCTGTCCTCCTGTCATGTAGGCAGAAAGAGAAGTAGCAACACTCACAATGTTCTTCTAGGACTTGTCAACTAGTTACAGAGACAGAGAGCAGCTAAAAGAAACTGAGGGTTCAAAAAGGATGCAAGTTACTTTTTTAATCAGAAGGCAAACACAAAGAAAAAAAGCCCTTTCATTTGCTCTCCAGTTGCCCAATGCTGCAATGCTGCCCAATGCAAATGCTGCAAGTTGCACTGCGAAATATAGGCACTAATGCTTGCCCCTGATAAGAGAGGCGGTTGGTACCCGAGCGGAGAGGATGCTGCCCGCCCGCTCCCGACAATGCCCAGCGCCACTGCCTGGCCAAGGACTTCCCATACTGTGAGCAGACTGGCTGAACTCTGCCTCTTCACAGGCTGAGAATCTTACTGGCGGCTGATCTACAGCAGAAATAAAAAATTCTCCTCCAGAGGCAAAGGCTTTGAAACAATTGGGTGCTTATTAGAAATGCCAGGAGCTAAAAAATCCTCCCTTGCCCAAGGGACTGTCTGTCCTATTAAAGTCACAGGACCTTACTTAGTCAGAGAAGTCTTATGAGCTGCAACACTGTGTTTAGAACATAATAACAGATGGAGATATCACATTTCCTTCCAAGCAAGAGAGATAGGCTGGCTTAGCTGATGCTTATTTCAGATGTCTTTAAAATTGTATAGGAGAAGATATGCAGCAGATATATCTTTATATTTCTGGCACTGTTAGCAATCTGAACTGCCTCCCCTTATTAAGGCTGTGGCAGCACTGTTGGTTTTTTTTTAACAGAACCTATGTCTGAAACACACCAGCTAAAGAAAAACCTCATTCTTGCTGAGCATGGGAAAGTACCGAACTTTGACCACTTAGAACATGCTGGGCCTCTTTTGCTCCAGCACCAAACCCGGGACTGTCCGGTAAGTCCCTGTCATGACCACACCCAGAGATATCTCTCAACAAAATGCAACCTACACAGACCTTCAAAGGCAGATAAATGCACCGAAAATTATCAATGTAGAACAAACATGATTTGCTCAGGGGCTAAGTCAACTCTGCAAAATGCTGGTGATACTTCCACTTTCGGCAGAAAGGCTGGATACTCGTGATGTCTCCTCAGTACCCATCTCCAGCTGTGGAGGAGCAACTTAGCAAAACAAGAAACAGAAGGTGACTGCAGCTGTCCTGCAGAGAACCTGATGATCTCCACCCCAAAGGCTGAAGTCTAAATCCCATCTCGATTTCTCAGGTCCATTTTTCTTAGGCTGTGCTATTCTGTCAGTGACATCCACTATCCTCTGATTTTCTTTGTGGTGTCCAAATTGACCACTGTCAGGTTCTCAATGTTTGAGAGGTTTTTAATCTAAAAAATATGTGTTAGAACTGAATCATGCCATCATGAAGGACAATGATCTGAAGAACTCAGTTTTGCTAGAAATTTGCAGGACCTGGAAGCTACAAAGACATTACTGAAAGGCAAGTTTTGGCACACATCTTTAGCATGTACTACATAAGTGCTGGGAATAGTTGCTCCTGTGTAATGTGAGAACTCAAGGGAAAAGGCAGATGGAGTAGGAGCCTCTCAGTTTCCAGACCTTTATTCTGTGAGAAGGCCATTCCCTCACACGGTCACTTCTGCCCCCACTGGAGAGCGGAGGGCAGCTCTAGGTGGGATGTGTTGTGGCACAGTCCCACACACAGGGGCAGCAGGAGCACCCTGGTACCCACACAGCAGAGGCAATAAGGCGCAGCAGAATCTCACTGTGCCTCAGTCCTGCTCCCTCTTTTCCAGCATGCTTTTATGTCTCTGCACAGATTGACTGTGGCACATTTATATCCAGCAGAGCTCCTCTACAGCAGGGAATTCATGTTGTGGATTTATGGCTGGATTGTATCCCTCTTTAAGCTACCTCATAGGACAAAGCAGCTGTAACACATGGTCCTCACAGCACTCCTGCACTAGAAGCAGGCATGAGTAATGGGTAGTCTCACCCAGCCTCTGTCATGTTTTGTCACAACAAACTCCTCTAATGTGGTAAGAAAATTTAGACAACACCCTTTTCTCTAAGATAAACAGTTTTAAAGCTCGTATTTCAGCTGAGCGGTTTAAGAAAAATAGGAAATTATGTACCTTATCTTCTGAAAGCCCATTTTCAAAATTTGACCTGTATGCTTTATGTATTTTGATTCATGTTACATCATTCTGGTCTCAAATTGTGTTTTAAAAAAATCCACAACATTAGTATACAACAGACAATTTTGTTGTTGGTTTTCTTTTTTTTCCTGACTCCTCAGTGCCTCAGTGATATTACTGCATGTATGCAAATAAGGGTATATTTATTTGTCCACAGTGCACTCTCTCAGCTCATTGTTCTGTCCCGAGAGAGCAGTCTCAAAATTTTAAGTTTCCTAAATCAAGTAATAATAATAAAATAGTTTACTCTAGGGACAGCAAAGATTGCCAGTTCATGTTAAGTTCCCAAGTCAGAAATTCTGGCTGCTGCACTGCCATATAACATTGTGCATATTCCTAAAGGACTAAATGATCTTTACCTGTAGCTCCCACCAAGCACATAGAATGAGATACGGCTTTTGTTTTGGCTGGTATAAAATATCAGTCTGGAGACAGACACATGGATGCAGAAGTTACAGTCAGTGAATGCCTAACCCATTTTAGGGTGTGCTGGTAGTTGTTCTGCTTTTATTAAGAATGTGGTTGCTTTGTTTTGGTTTTAAAACAGAAACAATGAAACTTCACTCATCAACCATGGAAAACAGCTCATAGCCTGACATCTTCCATGACAAGGGCTCTCTTGATTTTCAGTCTTAATTTTAATTCCTTTAATTGCTACTTCCTAATTGGAGCAGACTATGACATGCTAACTATTTTCTTTCCATTGTCAGGCTGTAATCCCGCACATATTTATGCACATTATTAACTCTGTTATCACAAGGAATCTGAAATAAAGCAGGTAAAGCAATAAATGTGTATATGTGCATAATTTGTTGAGGATCTGAACCTCCTCAAATATCTCTTGACTCCAACAGCTTCAATCTCTTAAATACCACATTATCAACCTACACATCTTGCCTAGGCTAGTCTCCTTTTCAAAAGCAATCCATCCAGATCATTAACCATGTAGTAATTTTTCCCTGTTAAATATCCAGTCTCTTCACTTAGTTGAATATCCTAATATGAACACAATATTCCAGGCCTGATTTCCTTACATCTGTCCGTTATCATGTAAGACTCATTCACACGGTTGGTCACAACCACTGATGTACATTCATGTTTAGAAAGATACAGCTCTTAACTGGAAATGCTCCTGAGGGTGAACAGCATATGTTCCATTTTATGACACTGGAATGGATGTGCATTGGTAAAAAATTTTCCATACTTTTTGTTATAATGCATGAAATGCATTAAATAGGACAGAAAGAGTAAGAAGATTTGATAATGCAGAGCAATCAAGAGGAATCAGGCATGTCTAAAGGTGCAGCACTATTTACAATGTTCTAATCTGAAATTAGTAATTTAACGTAATTCAAAGCTTTTATCTTAAATAAGAGCATTAGAAGTTCCAGAATTTTGTGGTGTTTTCCACCAAAAACACTGAAGAAATAAATAAATAAAGTGCAAGAATATGAAGTAATAGCATGTTAATCACTTTGAACCTAGAAATAAATAAATCCTGATTTAACCCTCTTCTCACACACTTCTAATGTCTTTCTCAAAGAGAGATGATCTGGCACCAATGTCCAATAAAATCCAGACTGTGTGACAGTGACAACCATCCCTCGGACTCAGCAGATATTTTTATCAGACAAGCAAAAAAGAAAGTTGCATGAGCTGTTGTCACTACTGTGGCCCCTGAAGTGGTAGCAGGTGGAAAATCTTAGAGCAAATACACTGTGCTGTCTTTTTTAATAATGATTCTTACACACATTATAATATATTTAAGTGCTGTGCTTGCTCTTTAACACGGCCTCATCTTGATAATCAATGTAGCCAGTCTAGTGAAGTGCCACTTTCCTGCTGTGAGAAAACACAATTCTTCTTACTGTCACAGCCCCCTGCTGACATGTTTTACAACATTTAAGCAGGAAACTGTTAAACCTTACTTCTCTCTTTTCCCTCTGTGCAGACAGAAATCTTCTTTCCTGCTGGTTTCTCACTTGAATTAAGAGCCGTTAAGAAGTGCCCTGACTTTTACCCTGAGCATTGCCCTAATTTTAACCTCCTGCAACGGTTATCTTAATTTTACTCAGACTTCTAAAACTGACTCATTGAGTAAGACAAACTGAAAGTGTCTGGTAAATGAATAGATTTCCTATAAGCTCGGTAAAAAGTTCATCTTTGCATCGTTTTCTTCAGAGAGGGGGCCGGAGGCCGTCTCAGTGCACTGACATACAAACCCTATCGAGTCAGTTCAGGGCATTTTTCCTGCTCTAAAGGATGCAAAAAGCAAAGAGTCTGTGCTTGGAATTCTGCATCTGCAACGTCAGGCATGCGTTTTCATGCCACGAGCCCCACTTCTCACCAACAGCATTTTTAAAGAAGGGAGGAAAAAATGAAGTATAGGAGCCAATGGCTGCATCAAGCTGATTAAGCACCATTAATGGATGTTAAAGATTGTGACTGAGAAGCTGATACAGGTGCAAGTTTTATGAGTTTGAAACTTTACTTTGACATAATGAGTAAATTTCAAGCCGGAGGCTTTTATGCCATCATGAGAGGCTCTGTCCGTGAGCACTGTAACCTAATTAGTTTTGATGCAGCAAATCAGCAAAGCCACTATTGGTTATGACCTCTGCCAAGAGCATGAGAGAGCCAGACAAATGAAGCTTAAGATGTTATTAGTTGTTCTGTTGCGAAGTTCCAGATAAAATATGACAGGATGTTGTTGCTTGACTTCGGCATCGGTTCTCCAGATGGCACTCAGCACTGGCTTGTAGCGAGGCTCGCAGGGAGGCTGCCACATTGTCTCTGTCAAAACGAAAGTTTTCCAATTACAAAGAGATTATTCGAAGCACTGCAAACTTAATCTCCTGAACGAAAGGTTGCAAGCTGTGTAATAGCAGTTGAGAGGGGAGATTTCGCATAGTTCACATGCTGTAAACACTGCTGTTCAGGAAAGCTTTATTATCTGCCCAGTGAAACAAAGAAATCAGATGCTCTTGACTCTGTGTTAGGGCAGCTGTGGCTGGACAGGGCCTCTCTGGTGGAATTCGTGGGTCTGATCCAGCTGCTGGGCTGTTGGTGCAGATCAGGAAAGATGCACCTGAGATAAAATGGTATAAGATGGCTCTTAAAAGAAAATTAAGGACCTTTGAACTAGCTGAGAGCTGTACTTCCATTTCATGGTAGACCAGGTAACTTCTGCCAGTCTGGTTGAGGGAAATAAGGTGTATTTTTTCTCAATTTTCTATGAAATCTTCAGAGGAAAAAAGAAACAAAATGTCATGCAAGTGATGAGCTTATGGGATTTGACACTGATGTTATAAAATATCTTCATATTTATAGCACTATACCAGACATGTTGAAGCTATTTAGCAGCAACTGAGGCAGAATGAGGAGGTAATGGCCTGATAAGCAGAAACAGCATCTCACTCAAAGATCATTTTGAGCTGCTGGGAAACATCAGGAATTGTATAAAGGACAGAAGATACAGTCAAGAAAATATCTTCCACTTGACCTATGTATATAAAGAACTGTTGGATGCATGTACCACATCCAACTTTACAAGATCTCAGCAGGATAGCTTTATGTCACACTCAGTATCAGTAAGTGTATCATGGCTGTGCTTTTCAGGGTGTATGTCCTCTTCCATTTGACACTCTTCTGATGTTTGAAAGCAACATGTTTCAGGAACATTATTTGAAGCAATGCAATGCATGAAATTCCCTTTAAACACAGGAGAAAATCTTACCTAGTGAGGATGGTCAAACATGGGCACAGGTTATCCAGAGAAGTTGCGGAATGCCCCTCCCTGGAGATACTTGAAGCCCAAATGGGTGGGCAGTAAACAGCTGGCTCCAGCTGACTCACATTGAGCCAGTGGTGGGATTGGACCAGCTCTGAAGGCCCCTTCCAGCCCCAGCTTTCTGAGTATCTATGAATCTATTCAAATTATCATCTACTAAAAATTATTACCTAAAACTAACCAATCTAAAAAGAAAGTCATGCTCTCTGTCTTATTATAAGGCTGTACATTTTACACATAGGAGAATATGTAAATGCAGACAAGTAATCATGAAACAGCAGAATTACTTTTGATTCTCTGATTTCTGACTAAAAACAAAACTGCCCAAGCAGCCCCACCAGCACACAAAGTGGGGGGGTTGCTGCCAGAATGTGGGGAGCACCAGAGGAGCCTTGTGTGACTTCGGCTGTGTGCAGCCTCCCAGAGGGATGCTGAGGGCTTTGCAGGTATCCAGAGAGATTTTCTTGCAAATGGGCAGCCTGGTTTTGGCACTTCCATCTTGCCCCTAGCCTGGTACTCTGCAGTGGTGCCCACTGCCCAAGGTGTGGGGGCAGCACTGCCCACCAGGTTTCAGTAGCCATGGTTGAGAGAGTGCTGGGGCAGTTTTCAGCCTGGGACTCACCAAAGCACTGTCTGGGAAGGGGAGGGTGAAGATAAGAGGGGCATTTTCCCTCTTTCTGGTTTTAGAAAGGCCTAGTGATAGTGAAGGTGTGTGAGGCAGGGGCCAGAAGGAGACCCTACACATGATTAAGCAGAGTTAGAATTTTCCTTTTGGGAGATGAGTTGTAAAACTAAGGATGACAAGGGAAAAGTGCTTGGAGGACTACAGAGGAATCTGGACTGTGTTGCCCAGAGGCAAATCACCAGACAAATCTTCAGGAGGGGCATTTCTATGCTTATTTTTCAGCCTGCTCCAAACAGCAAATGCAGAGACAGCAATTTCTGACTTTAAGATGGTTTTTTTCCCAAAGTCTGTGTATGTGTACTTGTTAAGTTGGCACACAGTTTCTCTTGATGGTACACTAATGGCTGTCATAATTGCCAGTGTGCCTCAGCCCCAAATATTTAGTAGTTAAGAAATATCTCTGCTTAGCAAAATGAAGATGAATGGGGATGTATATGTATATACACAGAGCCAAGAATGGCTTGGTTTTCAAAGAGGTTACTGTCAATAGATTGTCTTTGCATGCTGCATCCTTTTCCTCTAGAGTAGGACAGGGCTTTTGCATGGGTGCAAACAGCTGTGACAGCCACAGGGCTGCCATCATGGAATGAGAGAGGTCAAGGAAGAGGGTCACTGAATGGCACAACCTGCAAAGGGTTGTTCCAGTGGGATCAGGATGCTTTGAGATTTGCCATCAATGGCATAGCCAGAGATAAGGAAAACTTGAATCTGAAGAGAGATGGGAGAATGTTTTCACATCTTCATAGTCACATTTGTTCAGATCATCCAAGACAGCAAAGATGACAAAGGAGGTTGTCTTTCAGCTAGAGGTTTTGTCTCCTCCGAGGCCCAGAATGTGACTATCACAGATTTCATTCATAGATATGGCTTTAAAAAAATTCACCCTTCCCAAATAGCTGTACCCAAAAGCTGAAATAGCTTATATTGAAAATGGGAGCTGCACCATGAAAAGGGGATCCAACAAAAGAGCACAAAGTAGGTAGATAAGAGACTTCTATTCACTGCCTTGTAGGCAGCAGCAAGTTGGTAAACGCTCAGTGGAAGATTGAGGTGTGGTGCTGGATCTCCTCAGGGAGCTTCATGCACAGGGAGAGTTCAGCAGATGGCCTGGAGCTGTTTACTGGGGCTGTTCTCTGCCCAGTAGGGAACAGCAGATCAGAGTCTGTGACTGAGAGGTCACTGCAGCCCAAGCCATCATCTGATGAGTGAGGACGTGGGTTGGACATAAACAGACAATAAAGGGAAGAAAACTTTTGCATGTTTGATTTGGTAGAAATGAGGAGGGTCTTTTTTCCTCAGCAAAGTTTATTGTTCCCTCAAATGCATAGCAGACCAGGACCTGCCACTGCTTGCTGTTTGAAATTATATTCTCCCTTTTGGCTAAAAAGAACTATGAAAAGCATCCTATGAAAAGTGTACCTGTAAATTCAGCATTAATAGTGCAACAGAGTAAGAGGAGGACACTTTTTTCCTTACTGAAAGAGCAGGATGTGTAAATCTCCAATGCAATTGAAGCAGGACTGAAAGAAGGACTCTATAAATGAAATTAAAGAAGTAGATAAATGCAAAATGCAAAGAAAGGAAATCAGACATTCATGCACAGAAAAATGAAAATGTCTAAAGCAGAACAGCTGGGAGGAAGTGATTCTGGTTTCACACAGGTGTGGATGACAACAAAACAGTGGTGAAAGGAAACGCCCTACAAGGTGACATACATATTTACTGAAAAATGTAGCAGGGCTGTGGGGTTCATGGGTCTAATTCTGTGTTGTTCACAAAATTTTCAAAACTTTTTGCCTCTAACCATCTCTGCACAATGAACTGAGCCCTGCCTTTTCTTTCTGAAGAAAACTAGATTCTTGTTTCCTTACTGAGGAAATAGAGGTTTGATGTAACCAAAAGTTTTGCAAGAGCACATGATATTAATCAATATTATCTTTCATGGAAATTATTGAAAATCCCCTCTGCACTTTGGGTCAGGTGAAGCCACTTTTTTCTGGCTGCTCATTTGGATGCTGATGGGGGGGTTCTGGAAGGCACATATGCAAATGGCAACATCAAAACAAAACACTGTCATCTTCTCTCAACCCAGTGCCTGACTAAATTCCCTTTGGTATTCCCAAAGTTTGTGGGTTTTTTCTATACCATGACTCTCAGAATATCAACTCCTTATTCTGTTTTGGGAGGAAAGGAAATACTGAAATTAAGCCTAATATTTGTTCATGTGTGTGCAGCAGATTAATCAAGGTTTAAAATTTTCTTTGGTTGGACATTGTTTATGGAAATTATTTTAATAATAAGATTCTGTAGCATGTTTGAAAACATTCTTTCACAGCTGGTGAGGTGTTAACCCAACATGGGGAAGAGAAAACTGCAAAGACATTTCAGCCATAGGGTTTATATTTATATATAAAATTAGAATACCATTAAAGCTGACAGCATGTTTGCATCTGGATCCTGTATGATAGCAGCGGATACATTTAATCTGGCATGTGGCATAAAACAGGATTAGATAAGGTTTTCTGCTTAGCCATGATTCTCTTGTGCAGAAGAATATTTATAACAAGGTTCTCAACAAATCACATTGTAGTGCTGAATACCGTGTTGAAATGCACGGTGCATCAGCAGTATTTTCCAAAAGTTATGTCCCTGTGATTTGTGCTAATTAGCAATGAATTGACTCTGGAGTAGAAGACATGCTCAGGAGGATTATTAGAGGTTTGATTTCAAAAGCCCAAGCCAACCAGACCATTCCCCAAATCAGCTGGTTTGAATGCATCTGAAAAAATAAGATCTGCTTGATTATGCAAACCTGGTTAAAATACATGTTCATGTGAACTTTAGGAAAGCCTAGACTCAAAATTCTAGGCAAGGGCCCAGGTGCTACTTTATTATTTGACATTTCTTATCTAAATAACATAGTCTTCAGGTCCTCCAGAATGGGAAACCGCACTGACATCTATTTGCATGGTCCTTATTGGCTGCTGATTTCTGTTTGCTCCTCATCTCCTCAGCTCCTACAGCACTGTCTTTCCCAAACTGAACACACAGGTCCTGAGTGTGAATTTTTTTGTGAAAAGCCTAACTAAAGTGTAATCGTATGTTCAGAGGAAAGGTTCTCCCTCCTATCCTGGTGCTGAGCACCTCTGTGTACATCCCCACAGTAGCTGGCAGTGTGCACTGCAGGCTGGAGGGCCTGGCACTGTGGGTCCCAGACAGAAAGATAAAAACACAGTGAACATCTGAACCAAAGGTAGCTGTAGCATGTACTGCTGATCACCGTCCACTGGCACTCACTACCCAACAGCTAGAAGTGCTGAGTGAGGGGAATGGACACTGAGTACACTTTCCACCTGCCAGTCAACAAGAGTGATGCCTGTACATGTACAGCAGGTACAAGTTCAACTCCACCTTTAAGTAACAGTGACATAAATGAAGTTAAAATACATAGGGAGACCATGCTGCTGGTCATTGTCTAGGCTAGAGGTATAATGGGGTATTTCATGATGCTGTCAAAAAATATGCAATTCACAGCCTAGAGAAAAAAAGGTAGCTGTGTTTTCATATGTCTGCTACAGACCAGAAAGAAAAATGCACATGATTTCTGTTCTGTAGCCAGTAGTAAGCACTGCTGGCATCACTCTATGTCTGAATAAGAACACTAAACATTATGAATATAGAAATAATGAAATACAACAGAATTTGTATTTGGAGAGAAAGACAACTTGTTTCACAATGTGTATTGAGTGCATTTATATAGTCTAAATGAAGAGAAGGTTTAAGCACTATAGACAGGTAATAAATAAAGCCCTAGAAATGCCTGCTCTGGTCTGTGCATCTCTTATCATGGAATGGAAGCATTCAGTAGAGAGGAAAGTTGACCAGACACTGACAGGATATAATGGACTTACCTGCTAAAGGAGTGGAGAGAATGTAATATTTAATATGACATTCCTGATAACTGGTCAGGTAAATCTATCTGTGCCAGATTTCCAAAGTTATTTGTAATTGAATGCAACTGAATACCACTACAAAGCAGTGTAAAAGGAAAGGAAGTCCTGCAATTCCTTGTCAGGTGTAGAGCACCTTCAAGTATGAAGAGAGAGTTTCCATCCTGAAGAGCTTACAGGTCACAATTCAGGACTGATTTAGATTTAGGTAAGTAGCTAAGCAGTTTGTAGTGAGAGGGCAGCTCATTTTCCTGTCAGTGAGAAGGACAGACATCTCATCCTCTCTGGCCCTGAATCTCTGCCCCTGCCCACAGCTGTGCAGTCTCACCCATGGCTGTGCATGAGCTCTAGCACCCATCTGACCCCAGAATGAGCTGATTTAGTGTAAAGCAGCTGCATAAAACTAGATCTTTCCCCCATATTCCTTGTTTGTTGGTTTAAAGAGCTGGGTTGGCCTGTAGTTCATTTCTGAGCTGTTAGAGGGCTGGAAATTGCAGGTCATGGTGGGTGCAGTCCTCAGTGTACAGGAGTAGCCACCGGATGTATGGGGCAGGGCAGGGCTGGCAGGGCTTCTTATAGTGATTTAACAGTGATTCCTGATGTGTTGAATGACTGTTGTCTTCATTAGTTTAGGCTCAGAACTCCCACATCTGCACCAGTGCAGGAGCTGTTGGTTCTGGTGCAGCTGGTGTAAGGCCAACAGAAAAATTAGGATGGTGAAGTTTGAATCTTTCATGGAAGACATCTGGGGTATTCACTTTACATATGTGTGAAATAAAAAACTTTTCTTTTTCTGTTCTTGCCACCTTTTTTCTCCATAATTCCAGCAAAGATGGAGTTCCTCCAAAAAAAAAAGAGCATTCATTTCTTAATGTTGAAGGCATTTAGAAGAGATGTATAGGACAAGCAAATTCCCAGTAAATGGCATGTAAACATTTAGGGATACAGAAATAAACAGTGGTACTGATTTTTATATATTTTATTTTTCCAAATATGTCTTGGTTTCTGTGACTGAATGAAAGTATATTTTGGGCACCATTAGAGAGTAGCTCTGCAAAAGTGGCATTTTGTCTGCAACAAGTAGAGTTGTGTGGTGCTTCTCTTTTTCATTTACAGGTACTTTCTGTGGTTGTTCAGTCTTGGATTTCCAGTCTTCCCATAATTTACTAATTTATTAAATTAATTAAATTTATTATTTAATTAATGGCCTTACAGTTCCAGAACCAGTTTTATCCCTAAACCTAGTCCTTCTCTGGGGCTCGGACTGAGCCTGGGACACCTGAGCAGGAACCAGTGTATAAGCTCATCCAGGGACCAATCTTTAGGCAGGACAACATCTCTCTTGGTAACCTCTATCCTGCAGTACTCCAGCCCCGGCCCAGGCTTTGTCTGTCTCCTAAGCCCATTCCTAACTCTTAACGGGATAAGAGCAGTGAAGGCTCAGTGGGATCACAGCCGTCTCAGAAGGCAGCAGGCACGGCAGCCAGGATGGGAAATCTGCACCTTCCTGTCCATGTCTTTTGTCTCACAGTTGAATTACCATCCCTCTCCCTAGGAAGAGGATGAGTAGAGCTGTCCATCTGTTCATTTGCCACCAGTCAGGCCTAGCTCCAACATGTCAGTTTTATTTTCTTTGCTCCCACAGTCTCCGTCCTCTTGTTTACCAGAGAAGTCCTTTAGACTGGTCCAAGCTTTTGGGTTTTATTCGGTGAGGCTTTATTTCTGCCCTTTGCATTGTGCTGGATTTTTGCAGTCACAGTGGAGGCTGAGCTGGCCCTCAGTTACCAGCTCTCTGAGGAGCAGAGACCCCCACAATGAGCATAGCTGGCTTCTTGCCACCTGCTCCTGTGATAGAGGATGGGTGTCAGAACAAAGCTGGCGGCATGAATTGGCATGATGAGGTGAGAAAGTAGGGTGCACGGTGCTCCAGCTGATGCTTGCCAATGTAATTGCCCTTCAGGCAATAATTCTTGCCAGTGTGATGGCCTCCAGGGACCTTCTGCAAGCCAGCGTAAGCCAAAGCCACTTCTGCTTCCCCATCACTCAGCTGCCATGAGTGTTAACCTTATATTAATTCAAGACTGAACTCCTAGCTTCACATTAGTCAGTTTTTCATAATAACAAGTTGAAGGGAATTATCTCTTCTTTCAAAATACTTAAACTGGAAGGAAAAGAAAGCGTTAGCAAGGCTTGGAAGGATGGTCTTGGGAGAAAAATCTCTTGTCACGGTGCACAGTATAAAAGCCACAGGGAAGGTGTACTCATCTGGTGCTTGCAGCCTGCTTGGCACTTGCTACAGTAAATTGGTTATTCTTAAACCATCAGAAGCAGCTCCCAAAGCCTCTCTCCCAATGTGTTTCAAGAAATGGCAGGGCATGTCAGAGTCAGTTTATGGTAACAAAAGCAGGAAAACAAGAACTACTGTAAACTTAAGGCAGAAAATAACACAGAGACAAGACCTGGAAAGAGCTAAGTCAGCTACCTCAGTTGTCTGCAATGGTAAAAAATATTTAATTTTAGATTCCAAGATCCAGTCAGATCCTCACAGTAACAGTCAGCTCTAGCAGGTCAGAGCCAGTAGGATCCCTGAGGAATTTTGAACCTTTCCATCTCCAGAGCTTCATGTTTCACGAACACTTGAGTCCAAGGACATTGCAAAGACCTCATCCACTCTCTTCTGAAGAGCTGGTAGTTGAATACCAAGGAATAACTACCTTGTCATTACACTTTTAAATTGGTTTCAAATAATATTCTCAGTTGATTCTTGTTTTGTGAACATTTTTATACTACTTTGCAGCAAATGTTCCTTAGCTCTGGGTAACTGCTGTTATACAAATAGGTTGAGTTGGGTCATGAAATGTACCTCCTCTCTTTGTAGTTCCACCCCTAAATGGAAATTTGGAGGCCCTTAAAGTCCAGCCACACTCAGCAGCAGGTAGGAGGTTCACCACCTCTAGGGAATGAGCAAGAAGATCCTTCGTGTAGTAGCAACTGCCTATAGGGACTATCACTGTGATGGATGGGGCAGATGGGCCATGAAGTGCCTGGGGTGGGGGCACAGTGCCATGGGACCTCCCCATAATGCTGCTCTGTGCCAAACTTCCAACCTGAATCCTGGCCTGATTGGAAAAACCCTGGCTATTTAATACAAGTTTTCCAAGCACTGCTGCTGACTGTAAATTGGTGAATGTTTAAAAAGTCCACAGCCAGGTAGTACTGGTTCCTCCCAGTGCAGCCAGTGGGATGTGGCAGTACTTCTGTAGGATTTCCGGCACCTACAACAGATGTGCAGACCTACAGCACATTCATAGCATACATCTCAACAATTTGCATCAACAATTCCCCTTTGCAGTTTATGGCTCTAAATGTCTTCATTAAAAACCCTACCACAGGAAACGTCTTAAGACAACTGCTATTTGAGAGCTTCACTACAAGTTCTTACTGTAAGTTAATAGGGCAAACACAATACCTGACATTTGCAATGATAATTGCCCAGGTCTCACTGTGAGTGATGGCTAAATCTGGTTGTGCGTAACTTCCACCATGGAGTGTCTGAATTACAGTGTAGGCTGAGGCCTGAAAAATCAATGGCTGCTATAATCACTCAATTAAAGCCTTTGAAAATCATTAGCAATTTGGTAAATTTAAAATACTTAACCATACGTCATTTTTAAACAGAAAGTGCCAGACCAGCACAACTCCATTTGTTACACCGGGGAGCCGCTGCCGGAGGGGTAAACAGGAACAGCATTTAGTGCACTATGGCTGAGTAGGCAAGTGTATCACCGGAGCTGAAAAGCTGAGAAAGACACAAGTCGCCACTGTGAGCTTTACCTGATTGACAAAGCTGAGCTCACCCTTCAGGTGGCCAAATGCAAGTAAAAAGCCAGTAAAAACCTTGATAGTTTACAGAGCAGTATTCGCCCCCAGCTGCCACAGGTTTGGACGGACTCCGAGACCTGAGCAGCAGAATGGACCACGCAAAGAAGGAAAGGAAGCAGTGCCATTAGAGTCCTTTTTTACTGAGAAAAAAACAGTGGACTGCAAGGCCAGTCCTCTGAGTGGGACTTATGAATGAATATGGTCTATAAGAAGAGGAAAAAGAACTTACTGGTGGCAGGAGCCTAATATTTAATCTCATAAAGAAACCAGAAACTGAACATGATATTTTACTCCATCTGGACTAAATCTACCCATCTGCAAAGATTTAACTTTGAAAGATAGTTGAAAATATCTTTTCTTAACTTGCATATTTGTTTCCTTTAACAGCCTGTTCTTTGGAATCAGTTGCATCCAAGAGCAGCACTACTATTCTAAATATACGGTCTCTCTTCCTGAAAAAAAGGAGACACTCAGAGAGGATGAGCAAGTTGAGAGGCATCGGCTGCTGCACCAACGCCTCATGTTCCTTTAGAGCTGTTGGACTTATGTAAGTGCTGTTTTAACTTTATGGAGCTTAATGAACTCGGGAGAGATGGAGTGTGGGGCTGGGAGCAGTTATTTCAGTGATCCGCTGCAGCTTCTTATTTTTAACAATTCTGGGGTAAAAACACGTTTGAAAGCGAGTTGCCTGTCCTTAGAGTGCAGCGCAGCGGCTGTCGAGCAGAACAGGCAGCAAGCCCTCCCGCTGGCACCCACCCATCCCCACGGGATGTGCGATGGTCCCGCCGTCCCGTAGCGCGGGTAACGCTACGGCCCCGATGCCTCCCCCGCCGTTCTGCCCAGGGAGGGCACGGCGGGCTGTGCCTGTGCCTGAAGGCTGCCGGGTCCCTGTGACCCCTGCCCGGGTCCCTGTGTCCCATACCCGGGTCCTTGTGCCCCCTGCCCGTGTTCCTGTGTCCCCTGCCCGTGTCCCCATGCCCGGGTCCCTGTGCCCCCTGCCCGAATCCCCGTGTCCCCTGCCGCTGTCCCCTCCCGGTATCCCCGTGTTCCCTGCCCGTGTCCCTGCCCCGGTCTCGGCGCCCCCCCCGCCCAGCGCGGCCCCGGCGCGGCCGTTCCCGGTGCGGCAGCGCCACCTGGCGGCGCCGAGGCCGCCCCTGCAGCCGGGTGTGGAAAAGCCCTCCCGGGGGGAAATTACTCCCAGGGTTTACCGGGCTCTGTCCGCGGTTTGCGCTTTTGATTCCTCCTAACTTTAGCTTTTCCTTATAGAAAAGTTCAAACTCTAAGGTTTTTAAGAAAGGTGATGATGATGATGATGATGGCCCAGTCTTCGCGAACGAAGATTTGGGAAGGGCTCTCCCCACGTGGGTGTGCCCT
>JAWWEV010000172.1:24002966-24060543 GCA_035583235.1 Hafferia zeledoni | reverse complement strand
CTCTGAAGCTCAGGGTGCCCAGAGATGGAGGGGGGAAGGCAAGGAGCAGAGCCAGAAAAGAGCTCTCACCAGCTTAGCAAGCAGTGGCTTTTTTTCTGCAGCTGCCCAAACCCGAAAAAGTCAAGCCAGCACACAGGGAAAAACTTCTCCCACTCCCAGGTGCTGGGGCTCTGTTTTTCACCTCCACCCCACCACTCAGTTGGAATCTGAAGTCACCAGCCATCTTTTGTCCTCAGTCCTGGCACTCCAATGTCCAAACTTTTGTGTTGGTAGGGTGAGAAAAATTCAATGAGGGACTCCTCCCAACACCACCTTCCTTTGTTTGAACCTTTAACAGAGGCTAATATGCATTTGCCTTTCCATTGTATGAAATATATTTAGTACTCTTGTAATATTTATCTAGCCCGTGTCATTTGATAGGACAAAGACAAAGTATTTGCTCTGAATGTAGCCGTCACTTCAGCTGAAAATTGTTTGCCCCTCTCTGTTCCTCAACAGTGTCACAGCTCAAAGGCTGGGACAGCCAGGTCCCACATGAAATCTCCTTATGCCAGATCATCACAGAAACCAGTCTGGGCAGCCTCCCAACCAGCTGCACGTGTTCCCCACTCAAATCCCAAAGACAACAGAAGGAGAAAACCCCATCCAAAATGGAGAGGAAGAGGGTGTGCAGTATCTTCAGCTGGTGCTTTCACAAAAATGTCATTCCAGTTCACTTTTTCCCAAACACAGACCCCAGTAATCGGTGACAAGAAGATAGAACATAAAATTAGAACTGTAAAAGAGGATCAGTGCTGTGCTTTGGTAGTGCCCAGTATTCACTCCAGCACAGCCAGCAAGAAAAAGGTTTGAAACACCAGATGCTCTTTGCAACTGCTATTTTGGATATATTTCCAGCAGGGATTTCTTCCCTCCCCATGAAAACAGACACACATTCTCATTTAACAACTAATTGATTTATTTAACAATACAAATTTCTTTCTACTGCATGGTTTAGCAGAGAGAACTTGAGAAACAAAATTAGCTTCTTTTCTTTTTTTTTTTAAAGTTTAAATGTTTACACAAAAACAACCTTTACTTCAGTAAATATAAAATTTACACACAAAAAACTACATTAAAAAAGAACAGAATCATGACAAACCAACAAAAAAAAAAAAAAAAACAAACCAAAGCAAACAAACAAAAATTAAAAAAAAAAAAAGGATGGGAATTCAGTGTAAAGGATCCAATCGCAAGGAAGGCAAGATGGGGCAACACTAACAAGGCATCGCATTTGTACACCTAGGTATCTGAGGTTGTAGGTACAATACAAAACCAAAATACATTAAAATTAGAATTAAAACCTGTATTTTTATACCATAATATATTATGATATAAATATCTGTAAATTCTGTAGGCAATACAGATAATGTGTGAAATACATCGTTTGCTCTTCACTGGAAGGTCACTGGAGTGCTACAGGAGCACCGTGTCACCCACGAGTGCACTAATGCTCAGCAGTGAGCAGACTTTAGATGGCCAGCCCAGATGTGATAGCCCCTTGTTTCTTTGCCAATCTGTGCTATTTCTCATACATCCAATGACATGATGAGAAACTCTGGTCACCTTCAGCAGTGATTTCCAGCACTTCATCTCCTGGCATTAGTCTGTTACCTGACTTAGGCATATTCACCTGCCAGATCCCATTTCTCATTCCCTTTTGCACTTTACAACCTGAACTCTAAAGCTATTTTGTAGCTACCAAGAGAAACTGGCTTCTAGACTGAGATATTTGGGATACACAGTTCTTCAAGCCACCTTCAGGAATCTGTAGAAATATTTAAAGTAGGGTGGACAATTCATGGTCAAAGGTTATGTCATACAAAAAACGGACCTGTATAGTGATGGTTAACTTTAGATCTAAATCTTTAGCAATTTCTGTATTGCTTAAATATTTAAACTTAATATTAAGTTTTCATATATTAAATGAGCAGAACATCTTACTGATGGAAGTGCTACATTATCTCCAAAAACACCAGGTAGTAAGAGAGACTGTAAAGTTCAAAATTAAGTGTAATTTTAAAAATCATTTAAAGGAATGAAGTCTCTTTTTTATTATCAATATTGTGACTGGCAACTTATAAAAGCTTAAATTATAAAACTATTAGTGACTCTACTTTTTAAACTGTATGTACTATAAAGCTGTATTTCTGTTACTTACAGATGTTACAAAATTTTCAAGCCAGAAAGTGAAGGGAGAAAAAGGTAGTCTAAAATAGTTTTACAGATTTCATATTTACTAACAAAGGTTCATTTCCCCCAAAACTGTTTTTATGTCATAAAAATCTGCTTAAATTTATTCTCCTCCTCTCTTTTCTGGGCAGATGATACAGTGTTCAATCATGCTTTGGAAGACCTTTTTCCAATGGATAACTGTAGTTCTCTAGATCAGCAAGTCCAACTTGCTTTACTCAGAAACAAAAGCACCATCTCTAACTTGGCCCTCCTTTGTAGCAAGACCAAGGCAGTCTGTTCTGAGAGCAGGACTGGCCCTGAAGCAACCAGCTACATTAACTTCTGGAATAAGAATATCCAATGCTCTCATTTCAACTTGAGAAAGAGCTGAAGAGTACTAAATTTAAGAAAAAAGTAGAAATTTCACTTGTTCTGTTAAAAACAAAACAGGGAAAACTTAAACAATCCACAGGTGTGCATTAAACATTTAATAGCAAACCCTTGCTTATGTATATTAATTTAAAGAATATCCACAGGGATCTGTGATACATTGGCCCTGCCTTGTTACTATAATTAAATTTATTAAAATATTAATTTAAAATAGGAAAACAAAGAAACTACTCCATGGGGAACATGTTTATTGTGTTTGAGATGATACACTGGGTGCTCTCTGAGCTACAAAGGGAAAAAGGAAATCCTTTCATTACAAATTGACAAAGGTAAAAGTTAAAACAGTTTCCACAACAGCATGTACCACATATTGGAAATAGATCTGGGTTTAATACAAATGACATAATTCCTAGTAATCTACAGCTACCTTTAATAACTTCATACAGATAATGAATTAGGCTAAAATGCACTATAATATTTGGTTGACTTCAGGAACAGTATCCTTAGTACATCACAAAATACATTTTGATATCCCAAAGAAGCAAGACTTGCAAGTAGGCATTTTAAACATAACTAATCTACAGCTACAAACTTCTACTCTTGATAGCATTTACCTTTTGGGGGGGGCAGTATCCCAGTCTTCAAAAGGATAAAAGCAGAGTAGAATCAGTATAACATATACACAGAAGTCCGTATTGTAAAGGCTATAAAGATTTGTTGCACACTGCAAAGTTGCCTTCTGCACCTTCACACTGTACAAGTAGTTTGTCATTTATGTTGCATATCTCTTGGTCCACTGTCTGGCTATCCTGTCATGTTCTGCTCTGTTGGTCAGGTACTGAGTGGCTATGCTTCCAACCAGAGGGTCAGCTGTGAAAGGCAGGAGAAAATGCATCAGAAACCATTCCACAACTAAATTAAAAAACTGACACAAAACAAACACATGATTTTAAATACTGCATTCATTCCAAAATACAGTGTTTGTTAGACCAGCAGATGCTGTGAGATATAGTGGAGCTCTTAGCACCACACCAAGGGGAGACAGTTTGCTTCAAAAGTCATCAGACCTTTGTGCTAAAGAGGCTCCTCCATTTCTCCCAGACTATGACCACTGTCTGTAAATGAATTGTCACCTTAGCACTATTTCTCAGTTCCTGTCTTGACTGCAGGCAATTAGCATTCATTGCCTAATAACACTGGTGGCAGTTGTTGTTGAGAAACTGTACTGCTCCTGGTGGAGTTCCTTCCCTCCCAACAGGAACAAGGATCTCTCTTCAAAAAGGGGAGAAATCTCTCTGAACATCACCTCCATCACATTTGCAAGATTAAAGCTTTTAATTGCTGTCTTAAGAGGAGAGACTTCCTGTGGCCCCTTCTGATATGCAGGATTTATGAATTTATAACTCAAGAGGAATGTTGTTGCTTTCCTGGATTGACCACTCACTTGCTGGAGCTCCTGCAGTACAGACCTTCAATGACATCAGCTTATTTTCTCCATCACACCTTGAGAATAAAAAGACTTAATGCTATTTACATTCTGTTGGGCTATGGGAGTGAAAGTACCATTAAATGTGGGACACCACATCCAATCAGGAGAGTTTCATCCTCAATTTAAAAAACACTAAATTTTATTTAATCTGCATGCAATCAAATATACAAATTACATTCCACAGCAACTAAGTCAAATGACTTAGAGCAGATGCTTCAGTGAACTCTCAGCTTCTTACCTGGGTTGCAGTCTGTCAGAAGAGAACAAATAGACAGAAGAACCTTTGAAATAGTCAAAGCAGGGCTCCAGTTGTCTTTCAGGATATCCAGACAGATGACTCCCTGACTGTTGATGTTGCAGTGATAAATTCTGGTACGGAAAGTAACCTGGAATCACAGCATTAAGAGACAGAGTCACTCAGTGCTGCCCTGGGACTGTGTCCCTCGGCTCTGAGCAGCCGTAGCACCCGCAGCGCTCCCAGTTCTGCAGAGCTTCTGTGGAGGCAGCTCCACCCGGCTCATCTTTGAAACCACAACTGGTTACAAGAGTTTTTGAGAGTATTTACTGTAGCCATGGCTGCCTTTAAGAAACCTACCATGAAGAGATTAGCTGCACAAACCACTTTCACACAGGTCCCCTGTCTGGTACCCACAGCAAAAATGAGGACTTGCTTTATAGTACTGTAGCTATTTAACGAACACACTGCATGTCAGGAACATTCTGATCTTTACTGTAGTTTCTGAAGGTGAAGAAGTTGACAGAACTTGTCTGCATGTGCAGTATTAGTTGATCTTTTTCTTTCTTTCAAAATCCTAAATACAGACCATGAAAATATTTAAATAACAACATTTGAAATTTGAGTATTGTATTATTTTTGTTAAATTAGCAATGAAATATTTGTCTTACCCTTCATTAGGCAGGATATAATATACAGCCAAAATGATGTTATTACATTAACTAAATTAATCCTTGTTTTTAAACTATTTCAGACTAATATCAATAGAGCATGTGAGCATTATTCTGCACAAAAAGTCAGAACTATTTAAAAGCTTTAGTTACATAAAGCACAAGAAGATAAGGAAACACTTGTATTTTTTAATGATGCATTGGAGGAAATCCACCATGTTTCCTGAAAATTCAAAAATCATATTCTTAAAAAAACCCAAACCAACAAACCTACAAGATTTAAATGAGGAATTTGTCTAGAACTCTGCATCCCTTCATTACAACAGTCTTAAATCAGAACATATTAAATGGTGTGGGGTTTAGAGAAATGTGAAATACACAGAGTGTATATAATACTTTACGCTGCAATCACTCTGGGAATTAAAAAAGATATTTGGTTTATAACAACATTAGAGCCCCAAAAGCCATTAAGTTGTAGAATGTTGTGTTGTAGAATGTATTTGGTTTTCTGAGTGTCAGCAGTGTCATTTCTGGTGACTTGGTCAAGACTTGTAATTTGGCAGTAAGGGAGAGGAGAAGGGAAGAACCTTTAACTTCTTTGTTATCTGTTAGTAAATTACAATTTATTAAGTGTCAATACTATTTCTGATTACAGATTGACATTTTAGTTTAAGTTAAGACTTGTTTAATCTAATAAAAAGAGCTTTTGCTTAAAAACATCAGCAAACAAGGTTGCTACTTTTAGCAGTAGAAAACAGACATTTTATAATAATGGAAATCATCACAGTAGTTTGAAGTCACAATATAACATTCTGGTTGCCTATGTAAACTCATTTTAGCTTTCTCTTATTTTGTTAAATATTACATGGTAATATTTAATAAAGAATCTCCCTCACAACAGAAAAGATTTTATTATACATACATTTCAGTAGCTGGAATAAGAAAAAGGAAGCATAAGGTCTTGAGTTGTCTTCTACTAGAAACAAAATTTCTTGAATCTTACCTCCTGATCAGAATTATCATTCATTTATCACTTGGTGAAGCTTGGAAATGGACTGTGGTAATGAGGAAATAAATTAGACAGGATTTCTCTGAGACTGCAAGTCAAGATTTTGGACCTTGTAGTTTTCAAGAGACCATAAACAAATCTGATATTTAGAAAGCAATGTGCACTCACTTGGCTGCAAGTTACATTCTTCTCATCTGTGAAAAAAATAGTAAACACAGTAAAAATCTTACCCTTACCTTTGGTGGCTTGAAGGGATAGTCAGATGAAAATGTGATATCCAGGAAAAAAACGCCTCCTTCATATACAGAACCTGGAGGCCCAAGTATAGTAGATCTCCATTCATAAATGTTATCTCCTTTAGGACCGGCACTGCATAAAGGAAAAACAGGAGAAAAAAGAAAGAGTCAAATGCACCTTTGAGAGAGGCATTTTATGGACTTCCTTCTGCAGTCATTTTGATTAATAAAAACCATTTCCCTATCTTTAACATCTGCCTAATTTCCAACTGCTTTCAGTGGGCTCAGTGTTTTAAACTGGCACAAAAGCTGGGTACTCTGCAGTCCCCTTGGAGATACAGCAATGAAACAGACTGATCATGAACTACTGGACTTTTACTGTCAGAAACAGATCCCCAGATCTGCTTTCTTGAGTACGTGGTTGCTCTGAGGTTCTACACCACAGCCTTCCAATGACATCATATTCATACACAAAAGAAGTTGTATATCTTGACCACATCCATCTTCTTAAAGCATTCAACAGATCACACCTTCATAAAAAATGGGACTTTCAAGTATATTGACACACATTTATTGCCACTTGTTTCACAGGCCAGAGTGAAATGTTACATCCTTGGGCAGCAAAACTAGGGAAGGGAGAGAGAATCAAGTAACATGGAACTGAGCTTCTTACAGCACTGTCATTCCTAATAGCTATTTTCTTCAGGGTATATTTGTGTTATGCCTCTGGGCAATGGGCAATGAGATGAAGAGCCAAAAATAGTTTATTTTAAGTACAATACTGAATGCATTTCTCACTAGGGGAAGGGTTATTGCATAATTAATTATTGAAGTAAAGCTTCGAAAGAAGTTATAATGAACTTGCATTTCTTGATGTCTGAGCTACCATTAATGCTATTATCACACAGTAACCATCTCACCTCTTCACAATAAAAAACAAACAAACAAACAAATATGCAAGCAAGTCTGGGTAAAAACGAATCTAACCTTCCACAAAAGGTCCTACATATGACATCCTGAGATCCAAAGTGACTACTGTAGAAAACAACACTGCAACACTGCAGAGCTCAGGCAGACGTGGTAGATTCAACACATCTATGCAGGTAAGTCAGTAACACAGCATTGTAAAAGATCCTTTCAAGTCTCCCCTCCTCAGCAGCTTCCCAGGCACCATCTACATCTCACAGACACATGGTTAAGTGCCCCCATCCTTCTCCTTCTGTGGTCCCAAGGAACAGGCACAGAGGACTGTCATATGTGATTGCACACGAAGCAAGTGACAGGGCATGACATCCCACTGTAGGCTGGGAGTTTGTGGATTCTGGAACTGCTCAACACTGAGAGAAGCCTCCCTGCAAGCCCTCCAAGTGTTAAGGCTCTTTCTATGTCACGTCACCTCACATGGTTGTCATACATATGTTTGCAGTCTGTAACACAGCATGTTGGACATTCATCCTTACTATGTAGTCAAATATGGAGACAATCATCAGAGACAAGGAATACGAGCAGTCTGCATTACGTATCTGCAATCGCCACACCAAGAACTGAGCTATTTTTACTTTAAAATCATACTTGAGAAGAAAAACCAAAAGATGATTTTGATTATCAGTTCCCTTTCAATTCATAATTTTCCACGATGTTTTTATCTTGTAGACATTTCATGTACCAAATGTTGCAGGTCTTTCATAAACAGGACAAAATAATAATGGAATTTGGCTGACATCCTATTTAATTAAAAACAAAAAATTATTTGATGAAGCTGTAGCCATTTTCCTGTTGCCAGAATGAAAGTAGGTAACAATGGAGTGCTGGTCTCCAGAGCACAGCTAGGAAAGAAAAACTACAAGTGCTGTCAAAATAAAGTTTGGGTCTAAAATCACTCATCTTAGCTTTCTATTTGCAATGCATGCATAAAAGTGGGAGGAATATTGTAGACAATTTTTATGAAAAAAAGGGAAATCCAGAAGCAAAGAGGTCCATTTTTGGTGATATAATGAACCATTTATACCATCTGTTGCTCCAGAAGACAATTTTATTCATGCTCCCTAAAAAGCAATTAGTGTAAGAACTGAAAATATTGGGGCAATAATGACAATATTTAAACCCCACACAGGCCACTGAAATGTTTCAATTAATTCTTGACAATCATCAAGCATATAGCTAATTAGTATTGTGCTTAAAACCCAAATTTCCATGGAGCAATTCAATTTCAGCATTATACATCCTAATGACCGCTTTATAGCTCAATGCAGAGGTTAGTGCTTCTGCCTCTGTGTCATGTACCTTTCTTTCCTACACCTCCAACAACTGGGTGCAATTCAATCAGATTAATGAAATAATGAATTAAACCATTGATATATTTCAGCCCAGCGAATCACTCACAATTACGTGTGGGACTAGCCTGTTGCCAAACTCTCTGGTGATCCCTTCCCGAGTCAGAGCATGGCAGCCACCAGCTGGAAGCCACAAGCCAAGTGCAGTGGTTCTCTGCCCGTTGCTGTGAGCTGCCACTACCCCACCAACACATAAAAGGATCGGGTGGTAACACGGCAAAGGCTACAAGGTCCCAACCTTGCACGACGAAGAAAACACTGTGCTTAAACTACATCCTAACTGCTGAGGAAACATTTCTGCAATGTCAACAGAAACACAAAGCTGTAACAGTAACTGCACTCAGATAAGGAGAAAATTTTAAAATGTTAAATCATTACATCTGAATGAGGTTCGTGAAATTTCTATTTAACAGTTGGTGTCTCACTTCCAGTGGTGTAAAAGATACCCCCGCTTCACTAGCAGCCTGAAAATCCCTGCAGTTGCTATATTATTGGTGTGAGGAGACACAGGACACCACACTTGGCCTCTCCAACCTGTGTATTTCCACTAGGGATCGTTCTCAGGCAGGCATCCACTCTGCCTTCTGTATACATACCGAAGTAATCTCTTTTGGAAGTAAACAAACCCACAGACTGACTCAGCAGTAGACACCAGAGCTATTCATGGCAGTCTCAGCCTCTGCAGTGATTTCCACAAGGGCAGGACAGTGGGGTTACACCCACTTGGATCACTGGAGGCCGAGCATAGTCAGTCCTGTCTCAGGCCACGCCTCGGTTGAGTACCGAGCCGCAAGAGAATGACACTGCCTTTGACTCGCCGTCGCCACAGAGCATTGCCCCAGTGCTGCAGAGAGACACCAGGAGGGAACTGCCTCTCCCTGGGGCAAACCTAACTTCTCCATTCCCACAGAAAACAGCAAAAACCTCAGGCTGGAAACTGGGAATAAGAAAGCTTTACTCTGTCCACAATTTTCTGTTTCTTTGATACACCCACTAGAAATACTGTCCTGTTGGGCACTAAAGAGGCTGGCACAGGAGGCACTTCTAGGGGCTACACTTGAGCTCTTTATTCCCAGAAGCTCTCCTGGTGTTTCAAGACCCTCACTGTTCTATTGCAAGCATAGGCTTCAAGCATCTCACCTTAAATACTGAGACCTGTGATGAGTGACAGCCCAGGACTCTTCCTCACTGTCTGCCACACTGGACAGAACACCCAGGTAGAGCACTACAGTGGGGAAATTCCATGGGTTTCTTCCCCTTCTCTTTTCATCACTGAAAGACCCAGCTCTTCATGACCTCCCCCATGGAATCTATATGGACCAAAATTCTCTCCTGTCCCTTAAAACACAAAATCCTGATGAAGCAATGGGTCTAATGACAACTTCAGTGTTTCAGCCACACAGCATACCTGTGCAGCACATGGCTAACAGCCTGCTGCCCTCCTAAATTAGCTTACAGGATATCACAAATTCAGTAAATGCACCAGCAGTATATTCTCAATAAAACCCCCACTTGATTAATTTTTTACAATATGGGCTAAAAACATCTCAGACAAAATAACAGCACAATTTAATTGAAATGAGAAAATGTTATTTGCAAAATTAGGGGGGTTTACTTCATACACTAAGGCTGCATTGACTTTTTACAATAGATAAAGTTCACTGGCTACATCTTAGTAAATATTCATTATGCTGCCTCACCGAGGGATCTATACCTGATCCAGCTAAGACAAAGGATTTATAACCATGCTCTAGCCAAGCTAGTCCAGTGAACAGATTACAAGTGTGACTTTAGATGGTGAATTTGAAAAGATGTGAGGTTAAACTTGAGAGGTCCATGGGTTCACACCAGGCCCTTCAAACCTAACTCCAGTGAACCCTGGCTCTCAAGTTTCATGAAGATGAAGAACAGCTTTTCCAGTACAGTGCAATGAGCATTCACATGGATGCAACAGTGTTCACATCAGCAAGAAGCCTGTTAAGACTCCTGACACAGTGGTTACAGAAATCCAAATTCAGCTTTTGTTACAATTCATTAAATCAAAATGCATTGAAGCTGCCCATCTGGAACTCACTGCAGGATGAGAAACTAGGACAAGAAATTTCCAATGTACATGATATGCTTGCAGCATGTTGCTTTCTGCACTTGCTAAATGTGCTTGTCAACAGCACTCCTCTGAAACACTGGGCTCTAAATTTGGTGACAGAATGCAACTTCATAGTACTGAGACATGGTAATTAAGAAGAAAAAGGATGATGGAAAATGTAATTTAGCTAGATTTGATGTTAACTCCGTGCTGTGCTTTATTATGATAAAGAATATGGGTCTGTAATAGGATACAACTAGGGGTGTGCAGGTGTGTTTGTTTTTTAGGAAGCTTCTAACAGTGAAGCCTGTTAGACTATAAAACAGTCTTGTCATTGGTATGGTAACACCAAAGGTACTGGTCTACATCTCGACTAAACTGCTGGGGGGTGCCCACATAGCACAGATTTAAGTGGTGGAATATTTTCCCACATTCTCCTCTCAAAGGGTCTGCCCTTAGGTGTGATACCCAGGCAGGCAGAATAATAAAACTATTAAAGGCTGGAAAAGACCTCCAAGATCATCACAAAGGCAGCACCTAACAAACCAAATGGGGCACCTGGAGTGAGAGTTAGGTAAGGAAAGAGTTACCTCCATACTTCCCAAATGTTTATCTCAATATGAGATTCAGGAAAAGTAAAACTCCTGAAGCTCTTCACAGAGTGCTCAATCACAAATCACAATAGTATAATTATGATTTTTACAGCAACCTAAGTGAACTTTAAGACTTTTAAGTGAAGTGCTTTAAGAGAAGAATATATCTTTTATGATTTTCCTTATTTCAACTGAAGGTACTAAGGAAAGGAAGAAGGAATGCCCTCAAGTATGGTCCACAATTTTGCGCTTGAAAAATCCACTTGATAATGATACATAGTGAAGTTCTGCAAAATCAACAACACAGCTTCAGAAACTGACTTTTATAAATCCTGCTGCAAAGAAGGCACTCGGCATGTTACCAGCACAAAAAGCTTTGTTTTGGATAGCAATATCTCAGCTTCAGCTGTTGGATGTTGTTCTAGTTCAGTACCATGCCACTAGAGGCTAATGATCCCACCATCACATACAATTCAGGCAAATACACAGATCTCGCCTGTAGTGAGTCTGTCTGCCTCACCATCTCAGCTTCTGAGCTTGATAAACTCATTTCCAGTGGAAGGAGAATGCCCCAAGCTCAGGTAACTTCAGCTTATCACAGAGGTGGAGATTCATATCTACCATGCAGTTATCTTGTGTGGATGCTGATGTTTGCACCTCAGACTTCCCAGACAATCATGGTAGAGAGATAATGACTGCAGCATAAGGAGCATCTAAATACTCCCTACAACCAAGGTTCTCCCTTCTCCCTCTGGTGACACCCACTATTCACCGACTGCGAAGCTTAGTACCTAAGAAAATCCCTCTCACCCTCCATGCAGTGAGAAAGGGTTGTCGAGCTCTGTTTTCACACACTATCTGTGAGTACAGTAGCTTTTTATCTTGCTACAGATACACACTGTCGTGCTATTGGTAATTAAGGAACAAAAATAATCTCACCAAAGGATCTCTGTCTGGTGCAACTTGTCTGAGAGTTACTCAGTGAAGCCTGGAGAGAGCACAAATCACTTACCAGTAGTTGTACTTTAATATTAAACATGGGAATGGAAAGATGTTCAGATAATTTTCTTGCTTTGATATTTTCAACATTTTGAAAAAAATTTGTTCACTAGCCCTTCTTTCTTATCTTCTTCTCCGAAGTGTGGAGGCACTCTTGTATTTTTGGTTACAGAGTACAAGAAAGGAAATGAAAATTAATTAAAAGGCATAAATTTCTGGGTGGCGCTCAGTTCTGTGGCCTGTGACAAGCATGGACAGCAATTTCCATTTTCTTTATCTTTCAATGCCTCGTTTACTGGGCTCTCTGGAGTACTTATTCTCAGCATTTATATTATCAGCACCAGTGCCTAAGCACCTCTGCTTACAGAATCTGGGTAGTACATCCTCTAGACACGGAAAGCATACTGGTTTCACTGGAAGGACCCACAAATACAGCACTAGTTTTAGGATTACAGCATTTTTCTAAGGTTGGACACATGTGGGCTGTCTACAGCAATGTATCAAAACCATGTTGAAAACACTTTTTGATAAGGTGCTCACTATTATTAAGGTTTACAGGTTACCTGTCAGTGTTTACAAAGAAAAAGTTCGGTCTATTGTGTTCTTTATATAGCTACAACTGCTCTTATTTTACCTGCCACTGAACTACCTGTTACATCTGCTTGCTGAAAAAGGTTATTTACTGCTTCTGGCAGATACCCAGAGGCTCTGTGGAAATGAGGATACACAGGGTGTAGATCACTGTACAAACCTTTTCTTCTGTCACTTCCCTAAGGTCTATCATGCCCTTAATATTGAAATCTAGAAACTACCCTTTAAAAAAAATAAACCTACTTTTAACTCATGGGTCCCCTGATAATTCAGCTCGTTGCAAAGCTGTGCAGGGCTTGTGCCTGAGGACACGGTTCAATGCAAAGCAAATCCAACTTGAGAGCTTCTCCTACCAGATCAAAAGCAGTGTGGCTACTCTCAAAGCAAAGTGTTGATCCAACCCATACTAACTTGGCCAAATTGTACACATTCAAAAAACATCAATGGATTAGCTTTGTGCTTAATCAGGTATCATTACCCTTCCGTAGTCAGTGCAGGGCATAAACGTTAGTCTGCTGCTCTGGCCGAGAGTTAATGTGGCTGTCTCTGGTTCACACCCAACTGTACCATCAGGGGAACCTGACCGAGTGCAGCTCTGCTACTGCTCACCCTAAAGAGACAGATGGGGGTTTGACTAACAGAACCTCCAATGCTAAACTTGCCATTAGTAGAAGAATACCAAAGGAAGCTGAGCAACAAATCATTTGCTACTTCCATCAAAGCTGCAATACATAGATAACCCAAGTATTCTATTTTGGAAAGCTGACAGTTTTTCCACTGGCAAAAGCCCTATTAAATTAGTTAATTGCTACAACAGCTCAACATTACTTTCCTCCTTGTATTCCTGCAAGTTCCTAGGACCTTTCTTGCTTCTGTTAGAAATCTGCTCAGGTTCTTTCCATCTTTCAGAACAACCCTAGCCAATTATGGAGGCAGAATTCCTGTAATTTTTCTTTTGAACATATTTTGCTAAATTACAACAGAAATACTGAATTTAAACCATGTAACAAAAAATTTGAAATTGCTTCTGTCTGCTCTTGACGAAGGAGTTGTACCCAGGCAATACACCAAAAAGTTTACTAAACAGGAGTTGTTTTTGAAAACAGAAATCTCAGGACTCACAGGTATGAAGAAAGTTCCTGCTGAACATTTGGTTTAAGTAACGTGAAATCTGCATAGAAGTCCCTCCTTCTCACGTCTATACAGAAGAAATTATCTACACTACCTATTAAAACACAGAGCAGGACAGCTTCTGAAGGGAAACATTTCCTGATACTCTGCCATGTGTTTATAATAACAAAGCTGTAATTTAGGATAAAAGATCAGCTCCCTGCTATCAGTGTTGAAACACCAGTAGTACTAGTGTCAAAACACTATTTTCTCGGTGTTAGTACAAAGCTCAAATTGTACTATGGCCAAATCACTTTGTTGAAGAAATTTGTCTGGCAGGTACACAGTTCACATTTTCCTTCCACTCAAAATTACTGATGAAAGTGGACTTATCAAACATGGAAAACTCTGCTTTTCTTCCCCGAAAGAGGATCCTTCTCAACTCCCTAATATAAAAAAACCTCATTTGGGATACACATATATCACATTATTCTTCAGTATGTTTAGCCTCCATACCAATTCTGGCAATTCATACTGAAAGAATCACATGGGACCTGAGAAATTGTCCACAAACACAAAATGGAGGCACTCAGACACAAGGTCATCTGCCTAATGCCATCCAGAAAATGTGTGCTGTGGAGCTGGACTGCAATGGAAATCTTCCAAATCCCAGACCACCCCTTACCCACCAGACTAAGATTACATGGTTAGCAGGTCATTCAAGGTCTCTGTGGCATCCACATGTTTTACACACCAGTCACCTCCATCATTCACTGCAAAATCTTCAGGTCAAAAAGCTAAGTGACACTGAGAAATACAGTTTAGGCTTTCCTACCAATATTTTCAACATGACTTCCTAAGTTTTCTAAGGAAGGTGCCTTCATCCAGAAATTGAAAGGAACACCTCTGAACTCCTCTGTGCTTTTGAAGACAGAAAGCACATGAGTGAATTAGAGAATCACCACCATCTGACAATTCAAATCGAAAGGCAGAATCTGTGATTAAACTTGTGAATGGCATTAATGTTGTGGAAAAACTTTCTTCTAATGTTGTAAGATGATAAAGTGCAATTTACAGAACATAATTTATTCAGGTACTTCATGAAGGACCAAGAAAGACAGAATTGCTGAGAAGTCTCCTTCACTGAAATGTGGGTGTATCCACCTGTCAAGAACATGAACACACAATGTGTCTGGTGCTCCCACAGGGAAATTCCTCCTCTGCCTCCAGGATGTCCAGGACTGGGCTTCTCCACCACTTCACAGCAATACAATTAGAGTTGCCTTTTCCCCACTCCTCTAAAAAATCAGCTTTCAAATTCAGCCAAAAAGTTCCAGCTTGCCTACACAGAAGTAGATGACAGACAAAACCAGCCAGTCAGACAGGCTGTCTGCAATACTACCATTAACACTTTGAATAAGAAACACCTAGGCAGGGATTTAATGACCATTCACACGTGCCTATTAGTTTTGCACTTTTAGTTGTTTCATACTAACTTCCTGAATGATAACATGTAGCAAGCACTGAATATTTTCTTTCATAGTCTGTATTTTCATCATCTAAGTCAGCTCTTGGTTCAGTCTTCCCTTCTAGTACAGACTTTCTCCCAAATGCAATTCTGTCATTACTTTTAAATACTTCCTCCCTCTTGCCTTTATCCATTTCCACATCAGGCTGTACAGCCTAACAAACCAGAAAAACCTGTGTCAGATGCCTAACTTGACACCATAAAACCCTAATGGAAATCTTTGTAACGAGTAAAAGGCTATTTGTGCTATATTTCTAAGAAAAAAAAAAAATTGTCCTTTCCCAGTTTATATACCAAGGCCTTCCCCATATCACATGCAATACAGATACCTCCTCAAGTCTGGCTCCTTTCCAAATATGTGGACTATCCAGAATTGAAAGCAGTTACTCATTTCGAAGTGGCATGAACCTGATTAGCCAAAACCCAATGACCCTGTTCAACACAACAGTCCAATGTTCAGGAGGCCTGTCCTTAGTCTGGTCTCCACACTGGTTAACAAAATTTCCTGCACTGAGGGTTGATGATTTTCATTTTTATTTTCCCCCCACAAGATTCATGCTTGGAAATGAACATCAGAACTCTGGCTATGAGCTTTAAATTCTGCTTAAAGCAAAATAATGACAAGTTTCACATTCAATGCAGGACAGGAGTTTATAATTGTTCACAATTTTTATATATCTAACCTATGATTTGATATTAGAATTTTTTTTACCTTTGTGTTTTCATCAAAACAATTCTGCAAACAGGCTTTTGTCAATCTGAACGTATAAAGCAAATCTCTAGGGTACAGCACATTCCAGTAGACCTGAGTGCAAGGTGACTGGTGCTGTCCCACACCCAATGAATCCAGCAAAACCAGCCCCAGCCTCTTACTCCTTCCCCTCCCTTGACACCTGTAGTGGTGCCTGTGGAATCTCATTCCAAATTGAGAAGCTGTTGAGAAGTAACCAGTGATGGCTGCCAGGACTCCTGGAAGCAGCAGCTGGCTGCAGACTGGCAGGGATGCCATCACCACAAGAACTGCTGCAGCAGAGTAGGACAGAAGTGGAGGGCTGCAGCAGCTCAGCCTGAACTGGCCTAAAACATGCTGGAATTATACTCGAGAGCAATCCTGAATCTGCAGTGCTCTATTTATAAAGGTGAGGCTCAGGATCATCTCTCTGATTCTTCACCATTCTACTCTGTTCATTTAGTAGGTAAGTTGTAGAGTGACCCAACACCATGCACAGTAACAGGGTAGGCTTGATTTGGGTGCTAAAACATCAGCCCAGCAATGCACACTTCACTAGTAGAATATGAGTATTTGGAGTTTCAAAATAAAAGCAGCTGGGGATAAGAAACTGTTTTGTATACTGCAGAACTGGAGACAGCTGAAGCAACACTTGGTACAGAGAATATATAAATGTAATTTCTGGATAAAAAGCATTAAAACCCCCTGTGAATACCAGCTTTAGTTCCAGAAGCACAGCAATTCAAAGGAATAGAGAAAGCATCATGCATACAAACACACAGAAATCAATGTCTGATATAATTCATTTTACTCCACAAAGGTGTACTACACTGAAGAAAAATGTGAAAATAATAATCATTTTAGGGGGGGAAAAAGTCAATAAACATCTAAGTGAAACAAGTCTCAATCAGTAAAATCTGTTTATTGAAAAGTCAGATCCAGCCTAACTGCTGCTCTCTATAACAATATTAATTTAATGACTAACTCTTCAAAGCAAATATTCTCCGTGGAGGCATCTGCAGTGTATGGAGCAGAAGCTGTTTGGGTTAGCCTTGGGAGCAGAGCTTTGTACCCTGCCTGTGAGGGAGCTGCCACTGCTCAGGAGGAGGTCAGGAATTTGTGACTTGTACAGGACTCTGCTGCAGACCTTGGGCTACTGGAACTATTGGACTAAGATATGCTGCAACTTCCTTCCAAGAAAAGTAATTTTCTCCCACAGCCCATATTCAAGGCAATTTGGAGAGTGGCTGTTCACTGCCTGCAGTAGATACAGCAACTCAGACCTCGGGCAAATCAAAAGCACCTGGACAGCACTGACCCTGGGCCCTAAATCCTTCTTTCCAATAGCTCAGGGTGCAGCACCAGCTGCACTGCATTCAGGAATCAGATACCGCTACAACACAGACATGGAATGGCTGTGATCTTAAGAAGAAAAGGCTCAGACTGCATATGGTTTTCATTTGAGGCTATATGGCATGATTTATCAGTAGAAAGAATACACTTAATGCCTAAGATTGCAAAGTTCATCAGTTATATACGAATTAAGTATAATCTCTTCCAACATGTCCTAATATTATATACTGATACATAACTCCACTTCATTCATATTCCCAGTCAGCATAATTTAATGAACACCATTAACCACACATTGGCTTACACTTGCAGTCTAGGAAAAATAATGTCCTTCTGATAACTAATCTCAACAAAGCCGTTTCTTTGCTGCAAATGCCTAATTTTAATGTACAACATTACTAGAAAAATTAACTTAAGACAGGTGGCCTGCTCATAGTACTTAACAGATTCAAGGCTGAAAGGATAAACATTTTTACTAGTATTTAGCCTGGTGGGATTGATTACTGATATTTAGATGATTAAATATTTGTAACAAACAAACAAAGAACTAGTAGTAAACATATAATTTTATCTTAACCATTTTTACTGCAGATATTTAAGATGATCAATATTCTGTTTTACAGAGGGAATAATAAACATGACAGGACAATAACTTGATAAAAGTGACTGCACAGTAAGGGTCAGAACAGGGTACAGAAGTAGACTCCCAAGTCTCTGACAAGTAATGCCTGAACTTCAGAAACCCCACAAACACACCCTGTCCTATAACCAGGGTGTAGATAGGTGCTTCCAAGAGACAACTTACAAAACTAATTCAAGTTTTCTCTCTTGCTTAAATCTTCCTTAACAAAAGTGCTGGAAAATAACAGTAGTAGCAACAGGAGCAGTAGCAATAACAACAATAACGATAATAATAATGAAAAGACCAAACTCTGGCCTGGCTCTGGGTGCCTTGCACCCGAGCGTGCTCCCTCACTTCCCTGGAGAAGGTTCCTCACCAGGTGCCTGGCTCTAACAGCAGTGCCAAGCACCCCTGGCATTTTGGGCTGGGCAGGGGGAGGTAACCAGCCAGTCTCACTGCAGCAATTCTCAGCTGTGGTGCAGTCCCTGGAGGTCACAGCAAGCTGGTGCAGGGCAGCCAAAGAGATTGGCTCAGGCAGGGAAAGCCATAAAGAACTCTTTGATAGTTTGCTCCTCCTCCCCACTGCACCAAGAAAATACCAGCAGAGAAGACAATCCTGCAAAGGGAGAAATGCTGGAGGTAGTTTTCCTAAGGGGTACTCTGAGACTCTTCAATAGCCCACTGATGATTTGTGAACACAAAGATTTAGCTTTTCAGGGTTATGCTTCATTCCCCCCCTGTTCCCCTCCAGCACAAGCAGCGGCAGCTTTCGCAGGGCAGGACTCCACAGGGGCTGGGAACTAATTACCAGATGTCCTGTAAATCTTTCCAGTCTGCACAACTTCATCCAGTTTGCAATGCTTAGCATCAGCTCTTTTGGAACCTTTTCATCCTTATTTTTTGTGTAACAAATTTTCAACAAGGTGGGATTTCTTTGTTCTTTCCTAATAAAACAACCTAAAATGTTAACACTTCAGCATGAAACTAATGAACTAAATGCACTTTTCTGGAGATGTGAGCAAAAGTACAGGCACATACAGATTTATGTGAAAATTTATTAATTCTAGAAGTCCTTTAGGCAGTGTTTTTAAAATAACTCCAGAACTACAAAAATTAATACAAACAACAGTTGTAAGTTATCTGTGTGTTTTGCCAAACATATGGCCACTCAAATGCTGTGCTTATTGAGGATAACTTAAAGGAAAATCTTACAGGGGGCTGAAAAGAGAAGTGGATCAATTCACATGCAACAGTTCTGCCCACAACATTTTACTCCAAATAAGTGTTGGTGACAGTGTAGAAATACTCTGCAGAGCACTGAGTATTCAAGTCTACAATTTACAAAAATTGAAATGATTTTCAAATGCCTCCTCTTGGGGAATACGGTGAAAAAGATGAAGAGTGAAGAGTTGGTTGAGTATTTCTGCTCCTGCAGTGCTGCTGACACAGGAGACTCAGTTTGATATTACCTATTTCAGTGTGATGAATACCAAGAAACCACATGGATTTGGTTTGAAGCAGGAGCATAGACCCCAGTCACATGAATCCTCCAGCTGGTAGAGCTGAGAGGGGTTTGAACCAACACAGAAGAAGGTTGGTAATTGTAGGTGCAGCTCATTGCGAAGTAAATGCCTGACCATGCTCTCACTGTGCTACCAAAGGAAAGATGACTCCGAAATACCTAGGAAAAGTGTCCTATGCCCAGGGCCAAGAGCTCTTTTTTAGTAGTTGTACAGTGGGAACATCCTGTTTAACATCAGAGGTGCTTTATTTAAACCTTTTTGGACAAAGGAAACAAAGCAAGAACTTTCACCTTGGGCAAAACACTCTGACTGCTGGATGCCACCTGCTCTGGAAAGACTCTGTCATGATTAAAACTGGAAGCAGTACCATCGCTTTTATTTTCTACAAATTCTACCCTGTGGATGTTGTAGATTACATGGGATAAAAATAAATAACCTTTTTCAGCACACAGTTTTAAAAGTATTTAGATGCATGCATTTTAGGTAATTAGCCTAAAATACATTGTACTTCTTGGTAGCTGAAGATCATCTGCTACAAGTAGCATCTTTCCATGCTCCAAAATACCAACTTAAGTACCTAAAACATTGTTCTCAGCAGATGATAATCAAAAGCATTTAGGAACATTAAGTCTGATTACAGAAGAAACAGCTATGCCCCACACCAAGTGACACTTAAATCACAATGTTCCTTTGAGCTGCTGTTGCAAGCAAAGACTAGTATTAAGTACAAAACCTCTGTAGCTAAAAAGAGAAGTGGCAAACATAGATACAGAGGCTGTGTTCACATGTGGATGACTATCCAGGACTGTGGTTAGATGAAGCCGCATTTTGGCAGGAGCAGAATGATCTGATCCCTCCATTGCCAGTGTGGCCATAGTTCCCAAGCAGCGAAACTCAGAAATGACTGGCCCCTTCTACTACACGTTACATCACCTGTGCCTTCGGAAGAAAGGAAGCAAGAGGCCTCATTCATGTGTAAGAATTCAGGACAGCAGGGTAGAACAGCTGCCCCCATGTGCAGGAGTGTGGCTGCAGCACCTGAACAACAGTGCTGCTCCTGAACTCCATAACTGTGAAGAACTCAAGGCCCACACAGGTTTGCCACACTGGAGCCAGTGCCAGGGCAGCAGCAATGTTGGGGTTTTTTCCTGATGCGGCAGCAAAAAACTGTTTCAAATATATTCTATGAAGAGAAGTACTGCAAAATCTGGTACTATTCTCCTGATGACAGTCAATGCTGAAGAGATGAACCAGTAATTTCTGACTTTTTCCATATGCTTTCTTTGCATTCAATGAGAACAGTCACTCTCGTCAGCTCCAAGGAGCCCAACCTACGTTTTTGTGTATTAAAGATAAAGAAAATATTTACACTGTTTTCCTCCATGGCTCTTGGCTCCCCATGGTATCCCGAATGCCCTAACCACTTATGAGTTCTTTCCTGTAAATGTTAAAAAATTTCAATCATTATTAAAGCAATTTTACCAGTGTGGTTTTGTGAAAAGATAGATTTCCTAATATGCTCTGAAACAGTCAATCTACAACACTTCCAATATGCCTCTCCAACACTTCAGAGCAGGCACCTCCCTTTAAAGATCTGACCTGGAGAAACCTCCTGCACCCGGCATGACCTCATTAACCACTGACTCATTTGAGCTATGGAAGATGCAGCAGCCCACCTTTGATAAAAGGCACTAAACCACTGAAGGTATGGAGACAGTGATTAGCACTATGAAGTGGAACATAGCATGATGCTCTATTTTTGATGATGCTTCTTTCTTTCTTCCATTTTGAAAGCTTTATATATACTCTGCAGATTGCCATTTCTGTGCTTCTCAGATCAACTAAGTGACTATGCCAAGCCTTCCTGTGAATAAGAATTACATTAGTCACTTAAAAATCAACTGCCTACACAGTCATACACTACTTGTGTAAGTAGATACTTAGCTCAACTACCCTGGAGTTACAAATTCTGATCAGGTCTGCAATGTGATGGGAGAACTTTGTGGAGCACAGAAAAGGATGAACTTGACAGGCCCTGGGGAGAGGGTGCCATTGGGACACACCTTGGAAGATCTCCCAGGCAGCCAATATAGAGCAGAGAGGAGCCATCTGCAAATATCCCAGCCTTGAAGTTCTCTAATGCTCTGAAGGTCAAGCTCCACCCTCAAACCCATATAAAAGCCAAGAGGCTATTTTGCTGGCACTTCCAATAAAGTGCAGCCTAACAAACTGGCACAGGCTGGATTTTAGCTTTGGAGTGGTCTCCAGGCACAGCTCCAAGCAGTGGATCACAGAGACAAGGAGTAAGGTGAAGCAGGTATTGATAAGGGTCGCGGCCAAACAACATGGTACACTCCATATGCCAAGCACAAATAAACTAAACATAGCTGTCTATTTGTCATCAGAAAGTAGATAACAGAAAAAGAAATTACAACTTTCAAACACTAACTTCCTCCCACATTTATCTCCTTGTTATTTGATGAATTTTGACAAGTTTGGTCCACAAAACTAATGCACCATTTCTGCAGACTGTACATTTCCAGCCTCCTCATAGTTCAAATTTTCAAGCTTTAATATAGAAATATTTCAATAGTGAAGACTAGAAAAGGACAAGAAAAATTACAAGAAAATATCAGAGATGATTAAATATTAATAAACTAGGTAATGCTAAATTCAAAGTTACACAACAACTTTAATTCTAAACCCTTCTACAATTTCCTGATGTTCCCTTTAACTACCTGACTATATACTCCACCTTAAATAAATTTTCACGACTTTAGATAGACACCACCTCAGTAAGACAAATGTTTTGTATCTGTAACTTACAGTGCTAACTCTCTGTACCCGGCTTCCTGCCAGTCAAAATACCAAAATACTCAAGAACATCTATGGTTTGTATGCTGAGCCAAGTGCACCACTAACATCCCTTGAAAGAATCATGAAGAAGATAGTTCCTTGTTAAAAGGAATTACATGTTACACAATTATTAACCTTCATAAGACAAAAATTCTTGGAGAATAGTGGGGCTTTTCTTCTAGAAAAGACATCAAACTAATGCCAATGTCATAACGTAAGAATGGGGCAAATATATAAGAAATAAAATACTACAGGATGTATTAAGTGCACATCAAAACAGGTAAAACCAGCATTCTCAGTTTGAGAAACAAATAGAAATTTAAAGAGACTGTACAGTACAGGACAGTTGTATGTACAGTTTTAGAGATATTGCAAGAAGTCTGCTTAACATAAAAATACTTATGCATATTCAGATTTTCAATTGCTTTACACTTGGACATTTGTAAAGTTATCCAAGCAGCAGCAGCTCCTTCCGAGCTTAGCACTCTGAACCCTCATTTTCTCTAAGAAAGCTTAAAACTGGTAAGGCATAAAAAAAAAAAAAATCCTGACTTCTTCACAGTAATTCTCAGCCAAACACCCTGAGATGTTGCTTTCTTACTCTCAGCCCCTTGACTTCTACCTTTTACACACTTGTCTTGCACAAGAGGCTGTTTCCCTGCCCCTGCATTTCTTTCAGCTACATGACACTAATGTTACTTTTCTTCAACTGGCAGCTAAATCAAGAGCTTGAGACAATGCATGGTAATACTCAAATAATCACAAAAAAAGACAAAGGACTGAATAATTTATTCTGCAGACTCCCACCAGTGATAATGGCTTTCATCTGTAAAGGTATAATCTCATCTTCCCTCTATCTCAAAAAATAACATTGTAAACGTAAACAGTTTTTAACGAACACACAAACAACAGAAACTTGCTTACTTTGGATTCAGTTTTCTCAAACACTGTATTTTTACTTTAGCTGAGGACTTACATTCAAAATATAGTTGTATTACTGAATAAGACACAAAATGATCCCAGCAGTGGCACGTCTGACCTAAACCAGCTCTCCTTGATTGACAAAGGAAGTTCTTCACCAGCCTGAGGCTGGATATCCCTGTCTTGCAGCACAGCCACACTCACAGAAGACACACTGGCAAATCACACAAAACACAGTTAAAACCTACAAAAATACTCTCATGGATTTCTGAACAGCTACTGAATCAGGACTGAATTCTTCAAAAATGATCAGTAACTAGTAAGGAAGCAAGAGCAGCAGAAAAACTACACCAACATGTGGTGCACATAAATAAAACATAAAAATATTACAGTTGCTTTTCCCAAAACTCACCTCAATGCCACACACTGTTCTGCTCTGGGAATATATGACACATCAGTGGCTGAGGGAGGCACGAGCAGGCCTTGTCCATGGTGACTCCATGAATGAAGTCTGGAAACAAGCCAGCTTGCATTTGAATGCACCATCAATCCATTTTCCTGCCTGGCATAAGACAGGTAATGCTGAGAAGTTAAAGCTATCTATACGGTGTTTATTGATCCAGGCCTCTGGGCTGTGCCCTACTCTGTAACTGAGAGGAGTTTTCAAGGTCAAACACCACCTCCAGACTTCAACAGGTCCCATGGGTGTTGTAACAACAAAAACTAAACAACAGCAAAAACCCAGAAAGACCCAATGCCCATAAACTACATCCTCCCTCAAACTCTATGTGGTAGCTTTCTATTCACACTTTCCACAGAAACACCAAAAATAAACTCTGCTGATGTGGTGAGTAATTTGGTTATTTGGCAAAGCAAACCCGACTGTATCAGCTGACTCGGTGCTTTCCAAGGAACAGTCATCAAATGAAGATACTCACATGGGATTTTAAAGAAAGAAAAGTCTGTCTGGAAAGGGGTCAGTACTGTTCCCTCAGCTTTCTGCCCCCATATGTCGTGCACCAGAAGGATGGACAAGATGCCTATACTAGACCCGTTACTGACCTTAGATGGGCATACCTGTTGAAGGAGAGGTTACAGATGTCACTGTCCTGGCAGAAGTACCACACACACAGCAACAAGTGACACCAAGTCTGAAATCTGACTCCACGATAACATTAAACTTCTCTTCTGCATGCTGACACAGTGTTAACTTTTAAACCTAATTATGATCATTGAAATTTCAATAAACTCACTCCACTGTTGAACAACAAACCAAAACATGTTATCAGGCAGGGATTTGTTCAGAGCTGCCAAGGATACACTTGGCATGTCCTACTCCTCTGTTCATTTCAATGGGGCTGTTCCAGGACAAACATGCTTTCAAAAAATTCAAATAGTCTGGAGCAGCTGGATGCAATCTTGATTCTTACTTCGCAGAGCAGTGTACAAAAGCATGTCCAAAACCGAAACAAAGGCAGTGTGCTCAGGCCCAGACTGGGATGGAGAATTCACATGGCTGCTGAGGAGCCTGGGTCCGTGGGAACTGGTGGAGAGGAGCAGGGCAGAGAGGACCATTCTCTCAGTGGTTACAGAAAGTCAGACAGTGGCTCAGTTTTATTATCTGGGAAATGTTACAAATGTCAGCAGCAAGAGGTCAACTAAACAGAGCCTTAAAATCATAAATGAGATCACCATAATACACAGTATTACCTTCTGTTCCTAAAGAGAGAGAGTTTATGTTGGCTGGAACAATTTTAGAAACATTCTATTCACAACACACTACAGGAGGATATCCTATTCTCCCCTTTCCTGAAGATTTATAAGAGACCTTGACTAGATCTCAGGGAACAGCAGGGATGCAAGGGAGAAGAGGTGATTTCTCAGCTTCAGGCTGGACTAGTCACTGCCTATGTCAGTCTGATGAGCAGGTTTAGCTCTTGAGCTGTTAATGGCTTTTAGTTGCAAATCCAGGACACGCAGGAGGGAAGGAGAGAGGAAGGCAATAAAGGCCAATGAAGATCCAAAACTCAGGACATTTTTCTGTTTAAATGCTTTCTGGTTAGATGCTCCCCTCAAATTAAATGGAGGAGGTTGAAAAGATTTCAGTAAAGCTATTTTAATCTGTAGCTTTTCACAGGATGTATGCAGGGTATGTAATGGTTGGTATATTTAGTTGGTATTGGAAATATTTTGCTGGCTATGCAATTAAAATGAACAAGCATACTCAGCCTTCCTTTGACCAAATTCTGTTCTCAGTCTTGTCTGAATCTTGACTAAAGCCACTAAAGTTAGCAGAGTTGCTTTGAAACAATACATTGTGTTACACATCAAAAACTTAAACACAAGATATACCAGTAAGAATTAATGTCCTTAATTCAAAATTCATAAAAAGACAGCAATTTGTGCTTTTATTTAAAAATGCACACATATGAAGTATACCTTAATGTATAGCTAATGAAATAACATTAATAATTAACATTTACCAATTAACAATAATTAACATTAATAATGTATAACTAATGAATTAGTATAGCTAATGAATTAATAAATAGTGTAAAAAGAGGCAATAAAATTGAAAATGAAACAGACCACCAGTGCTTCAGATAAAAATTAGTTTACAATTTTTTCAGAGTCAGTATTTGTTTTACAGAAAAAGCCATCTCCCAGAACGTCTACAATCTCTCCAAGTAAGATACAAAGTCTCTCAGAATAAGATACAATCTCTTAGGATAAGAAACAAAATCTCTTCAGGTTAATTCATTGTTGCTTGGAGCAAAGGAAAAACCCACAATCTTATTATTTGCTTTCTTGGTAAACAGATTAGATCCACTATTCAGCTACTGTGTTACACATGCATGTGACAACTGCTGGCATATTGCTCCAGCAGTGCTCAAGAACACATTTCTCTACCAGTTAAACAATCTTTCCCGAAATAAACACATCTTTTCTGTTATCACAAGCTATAAAGCAGTTCAAGAGCCTTGAAATGATCTTTTCATTAGTTTGAGATGCTTAAGCATCTCAGTACTGAAACATCCCATATAAGCCTTATGAGATAGGAAGCATATAAATCCTGCCCTCCCATTCCCTTAATGAGAATGCCTAATAAAAATGTAAACTAATTCTCTTGGCTGCCACTAGCCTGTCTGCTGAATGAAATCTTCCTTTTCCTCATCATATATTTCTATAACTTAAAAGCTACAAGATATTTATGGCTGTTTGAGATTACTCAGCCAATACCACAAGCTGGCACTAGTTTCTTAACTTCCCTTATTTATTTATTTATTTATTTTGCTTTGCCAGGCCAGACAGGATTACCCACCCTGTTAGCAAATCCATCAAGTCAATACTGTAATAACCTCACCAAAGTCCACCCTCCATCTACAAAGCAATCACAAAGCCCTTAGGCTTGCAACATCTCCTTGTTGAAGGTATACTTCAGTAAACTTGAATTATCTATTTGATTATAAACATTTATGGGCTTTTAAGCTCGCATGAATATTAAATATGGTTTAACTGTGCTTTCCTTCCTCTATAAATGTCTCCTTGTCCTTATTCAAACAAAACCAGACAGTGCTTCTCCCCACAACATTTGTCACTGTTAGCTGCTAGGTGGTCACTTCTGTCCCCTGTTCTGCTTACACAGAGGTCCCTGCGCAGCCCTTTTCCTCTGTCTCCGTGGTCTCCACAGGGAAGTAGGAGCTGAGGCAGGCAACAATCTGAGTGCCCAGCAACAAAGAAGACAGTGGATATTTCAGCTCATTTTCATGCCAGACTGGAAGCCAACCGACAATGTCAGCAGGACCTCAGGAGCATTTGAGAAGCTGTGAAAGAAAAAATAATCCTGAAGCCTCCAACTAAAAACCAGGGGTGGGTTATCAGAGAGACCCCAGAAACCCCAGGATGATGCAGAAAAGCAAGTTGTTTGGAGAATGGGTCAGAAAAAAGCTGAAGCATGGGCTCTTCTCAGATGTGGCCAGCAATTGCAGCTAACCACAGAGAAAAGCCATGCCACCCACAGCAGCCTGCTTTTACTCTCTGGTCAAAAGGAGGATCACAAGACATGTTTCAAGGCAAAGAGGTGGAAGCTGCCAGAAAGAACACACAAAAGATGAGGCTGTTGGAGAGCTGGGCGGCCTTTCACCACACAATGCTGAAGCGAAAGCAAGTTTGTTTGGTCCTGATTGGCCAATGAAATTGCTGTCAAGCCATCTGTAAGGAAGGGTTTCTCCAAGCTCACTCCTGAAAACACACATCTTGCCAGGGGTTGAACACAGAGAAGGCTGCCAATCTACTCCTCCCTTCTGCAGCAGACTGCTGCTCCCACAGCAGGGTCAGCATGTGAAAAGGAGTGCTTGGGCCCCAGCTACCCAGGGGACACAGCCAGACAAACTGATCTGTTAGGTGTGCTTCTCCACAGTCCTGCTGGGTGCCCTTCCTCCTACTGCCTCACACTTGCCAAATCACAGGTTCAGAAGGGACTGGCAGGCACCCAACCTTGTCCCTGGTTCACCCAGGTAAACACTCACTGCCAAGGAGACCTACTTTCCCTGGAAACAGCAATTCTCCCCCTCCTTGTCTCACATCTAACAGGCTGAGAGAGTGACTACCTGGCCAAAGAGCAGGATTCCAGGCCGAGAACAAGCTTAGGAGTGGAGCACCTGTGAACATCAAGGAAAAGCAGGAACTGTACACCACTACTCCTTTGTGAGTTTGTACAATAGGAATTAGACTACTTAGGGGACAGTCTCTGGCTCATTTGTTTAATGTAAGAGGCCTAATGCATAATTAGGTATTCCCTTACAGTATTCCTCTCTGTGAAACTGCCTTTTGGCAACCCCTATCAGGCCTGGGAGCCCACCTGCGCTTCACACTCCAAGCCATCCTCCCAGCAGCACGGCAAGGGGAGCTCACTGCCACCACTGCCTCAGTCCTGCTCGGTGTTCCCTAATGCTGGCAGCCACACACTCCAGTTCACAGGGAGAACAGCTCCCAGAGGAGATAAGAAATTGAGACAGAACCCCTGGTAGAAGCCCATTGTCTGCAAGCCTGGTCTGTACTTTTAAAATATGTTCATGACTCCACATAAGAGCTTGCTGAGGCCACAGTGTTGAGGGATTTCTTACAGAAAATGGCCATGTGAATGATCCAGACTGTATGGACTCCGTGAGATTGAAGCAGCTACCAGCAAAGAATAAACAAAGGCACAGCTGCTGCTGAGTGGTAGAGAAGAAATCACTCCCCAGGAGTTCACATGGCAACTCCTCAGACTTTCATCACACAAGAACTCTTGAAAGTTTCTGACGGCACTCTTGAGATGCACCTGGGAATTGTTAGGATGTTTTATCAAAACACTGGACTTGTGAGATATGGAATACAACCAATAAGAAATGTTGCTTTATGGTGTGAAAATTACTATAGCCAATTAGCATGTAACTTTGACCCTATATAAATCACTTGCAGTGCATCAATAAATGGCATTCTACCTAAAACCATAATGGTTTGTCGTGCAATGTCCTTTGATCCTCCGCATTTATTGCTTTACCACAGTGCCCCTCACCACAGCCTTTCTCAGCTTCCAACTTCTGAAACTTAACATGACTTTCTCTCATGTTCACAGAACAGACCCAACAAATGTCATCCAAGTTGTTTTGATCTGAAAAAAACACAAGTGGGATGGAATCACCTGCAATCTCATAAAGGTGTGCTTCAGGTGCTGAGGGCAAGCCAAAGTGTTGTTTTTTTTTTACTGAAACTAATTCAAAGCAAACAGAGAAATTCACATGCCTGGCACTGAGGTAAGACATCAGATCTACTTTAGATGATCTGCAATGCTGACATTACACGGGGAAGCTCAGCTCTGTGCAGAGGAAGACAGCTCCTGCAGTGAAGGCAGCCTCTTCAACACAGATTCTCAAGTTTGCTTCTCACAACCACTAAAAACTACATTTCCTTCCATTTAGCATTTTTCCCACCCTATGGAAATGCCATGGTTAAACAGTTGGGTTTTTTTCCCAAGAAGTTATGATATAAAATAAACACACACAGTTTCTTCAAGAAATGAGAACTTAATTCCAATTTCAGTGATCACACAACTGCTGGAGGAACAGCACCCAGGCCAAGGCTGATACACACAGAGAACACTGGCAGCTGGGCAGCCACCTCCAGACATCACCCATTTCTGCCTGGTGCCTGAAAGGGACGGATGATCTAAGGTGAAGCACCCTAAGGCTCATCTCCTCCCATCACCACGGATATGCAGACATTGCCTATTCAAACACAAGAGCTGCCAAGGAAGGGAGTGAATGAGGAGGGTCTGCAGGAGCAGTTGCTGGGGGTTACAACCTCCTCCTGCTACAGAAGAGGACAGTTCAAAAAGACACTCTGACTCCTGATCTGACTTCTTCCACCACCACCGCTCCAGTTTACAGCCCAAAGCATTCACAGAGTACTGTGAATTTGACCCTGCTTTGGGTCATTGCCCATTTATGTGCTCTGCTAACGAATTCAACAGCTGCAAATGAGGCAGGGGAAAAGGGGGCTGAGAACTATGACTGCTTCATCTGGCTTACACCAGCATTTCTGGCATAGGTGCAAAGTGCATCCAGACAATACGCTCTTCACTTTAGATAGGAACCACAGGAATTGCCCACATCATGTGGAAAATGTATTTAACTGACTTCAACCACGGGCAAAGATCCTCTCTAAGACACTGAAAGGGGTAAGTGCTACCTCTCTATGCAGAGTAACGGCTTGAGCTGCTTCCTAATTATGCCTCGCCTGGAGGTCATCAAGACAAGCTATCCAGACCTCTTTTTCAACCAAGCAGGAGAACCATTAGTTATTGCAGATAACTTCTTTGGAGCAAAAACTGTTCCTTCTGAACATGTCTTTGTTAGGATTAGCACAACAGGGTCCTCTGACAAGCATCCCAAGGAAAAAAACAGAAGGTATTTGCAGTGTTGAGGAGGCCTGTACAAGCAGACAGTGCAAATGAACAAGAGCCCATGTTGCCTGTCAACCCCATCGCTTACTGGGTAGTGCTGTGGTCTGCCCACCCTTCTCCCACATGGGAGCCCAGAGAGACTCCTTCCCTGAGCATTACATGCTTCAGCATTTACTGATGACAAAAGAAGGTGCAGTTTACACTTACTTTTACAGCTCCATTAAAAGGTGACCTGCAAATAAAAAAAAAATCAAGCACATTTAGTATTATGTGCTGAATGCCCCCAAATAAACAGGATTAGATGAGCATTCAGCCCTCATGTAAAATTTAGGTGAAAAAACCAGCACCGAATGTGTACTTTGATTTTATGCTCATGAAACAGGAATGTAGTGAGCGGTTCCTCACAACTTCTGGCTCCACACTTCCACCTCTTGCTGCCTGCAGACAGCACACTGGGATGGAAGTGTGGCAGAAACATTATTCCATTATTTCTGAAACTGCTACAAGAAGGCTGGCAAAGGTGAGAGGACAACAGGCAGGTCCCACTTCCCCTGCTTCCTCTCCCCTCACTCTGCTCAGGCACCAAAGGCTGTTCTTTCCAAATGCACTGTCCTGACAGAGGGCTAAACCCTTGTGGAGTCACTGGTGGAGCACACATATTTGAAGATGAGGGTTTGAGATCTGGTACAAATATTAGCAGTGCATTGCACAGCTACAGGCAGAGCCTTCCCCTGTAAAATCATGAACACAGTAGCTATTTCTAACTCATGGTCACCATGCTGGTTTTCCCCTCTTCTCTCTGCTTTTGGCCCCACTTAACTAACTCCCCTCCCTAGGACCCAGCTCAGCAAAATGTTTCTGCATGTGCTTAAAACCCACTAACCTCAATAAGAGACAAGCAAGTGCTTCAGTGCTTTACTGGCTGGGGTGTTCAAATGAATGTAGGCCTTTCCCACCAGTGCTCTTTTGTACCAAATTTTGTACCTTTATTATCAATTACCTTGAACAAAGTGATGGAAAATCAGCCCATAAAGTGATTTGATTACTTTACAGCTACTTCAATTATTATGATCTAAAAACATATGGACATGTAAAAGAAGATTGAGGGTATTCCTGTCCTGGTATTCCTATACAGCCCCCTGGCACACGTGAGGAGGCTGTTAATCATCGTGCTGCAGCTCTCAAACAACCTTGCTCTCTCCCCTAAATCTCATTTGCCATTTCTCTGAAGTGAGGCTTCACAAAGAACTACATTAACCTACAGAAACACACTGCAAAGGTTTCCAGAAAGTAGCTCAAATCAGGTCTAGCATCTAATTTCAAATCTCTTAAGTAAACAGAAGCTTTAGTGACCAACTGTTATCAAAATACAGTTTGGTACATGCTTATTGTTAGTTTTGGTTTTTTTATTTGGCTTTTTCATTTTTCATTGTTTTGTGAAATGTGATACTGCTTTATAGGTGTCCAAGCTGTTAATGTAAATCCTCAACATCATCCTACAACTAATACTCTACTATAAAGTCTTTGAAGATACTGTTTCATCAATATAACTGCTAAAACAACTATAGATGTGCCCGCTCTACATCTAAATGTAGAATTACAGTCAAACTGATTGATAACAACTAGAAACTTTATTTAAACTAAGAAACCAAAAAATGAGTTACACCAATTCCTGCCAACAACAATTATTGAGTTTTAAGTAGACTGATAAAGACATCTGTAATTGGTTAAGAAAGAATTTAAAAATAACTGTAATTTCAAGTAGGAGATTTTTTAAATTAAAAGTGCTCATGAACTAAGAAACAGGAGTAGGCTATGCCAAATTCTCACATTTTAGAAGAGGTAGACGATGGAGTTGAACTGAAAGCCCTAAACAAAAGCTGCTTGGTTCATCATTTCTCCTCACCGTCCTCTCCAAATAAACCCACCTACCTGATGTCTTTCTGCTTTCAGCTAAATGCACTGCTGACATGAAAGGCAGGTTTCCTCTTGCCTTGCCTGGGAAAAAGCATGCCAGAGGTCAGTGTGCAGGCAAGGTCGTGCTGCACGTGCAGGCACAGTGGTGTCATGCCAGTGCTGCAGCCGAAGCATGACTGACCACGGACAAAACAGAGGAAACCAGCCAGAAAAAAAAAAGTGCATGGTGTCTGCACCACAAAATAAACAACAGAATAAAACACCAAACAGCATTTTTTTAAAATTCATGTTGCCTGTAATAACAGTGGATGTCATACTTAAAAAAAAAAAAAAAAAAACATCCCAGGAGCTTTCTGTAAAGTAACACTGGCATGGCTTTTTGTTGTCTGTCTCTTGGCAGCCTCCAAGCAGTCCTCCCATTAATATTTCAGCATACAATTAAAAGAGGCTAATTGTGTACAGAACCATACATGAAACAGTGGCACAGGGTCTGGCTGAGCCTTGGTCTTTCAGCATGTGACTTCAGGAAGTTTTCAAGCAAGAGTGAAGAACCACAGCAGCAACTGCTACAGCAGACTACTTGCTCAAAGCTGCAACAGGCAGAACTAAGACTTAAATGAGACACCCTCTCTTGAGCAATTAGAAGCATGGCTGATAAGGAAAAAAATACCTAAGACACACACTGAAAGATTTAAGTATTTTTAATTACTCTATTAATTTACATTAATTTCATCTAATTTCAAACAAACTCTCAGCTATTAGACTACTAGACAACGCCATCTAGCGATGCTAGTTGAAAAAAAATCACGCTCCATTCTTTGTTGCAAAGGTTCACTCTTGAAAAATTCTTGTTAGTGGAACTACAGTATCAAGACTTGCAAATTTTTCAGTACTTATGAGCATTTTCAAACCTGTAGAATTAACTCAGCATAAAATTCTGAACCACTTTAGTTACCCTCAAGTAATTTACAGAACTAACAACACAAAAACAGAGCTGGGCTAATCACATCAGAATTTAAACATGCCCACCATGTAGTGTCGAAATCATAGAGGAATACAGGTCAAAGCCCAATAAATGACCTTCCAGATTTCAAAAGAGCTACCAATAGTATTTGTATGATAAAATAATGTACCTAATTTTTGAAGATTTCTGTTGGTGTATGTAAAATAGCTGTTTGAAAAAATGTGATCCCAGCCTTACAATTTCAAGGCAAAAGAAACCCAGTGCAGGTTTAAACTTTCTTCTTTGAGAGGTGGAACCAGTCAGTCATCTGTTGCAGATAGCTGTGAGCTGTAATTAGCTCCTGGTGGAAATTGCCAGCAGATGCAACTAGAAGTTTAAATCAATTGGCTCTGCTTCCTCCTTACAAGAAAATTGGCATTTCAGGACTGCATTCTAATGTGATGGATCTAAGAAACCAAAGCCAATTTGACAAGAAAGGGAAGTGTCCCTTTTCCTGGCCTCCTTTAACCCAGAATACACTGCATGTTCCTGCAGAGGATGTATAGTTTTTCCTTTTTTTTATTCCCCAGAGAAGGTAACTATTATTATAAAAGAAATATTCCACTGAAAAATAGCCAGTGTTCAGTCCCATTTACACTTCAGAGCTGTGGAGATGGGAGAGGGAGAAGATACAAAAAGTCAGAAATGGTGAACAAAGGCAGCATGTGAAACAGGACTTGCAAGAGGAAGCAGAGCCTGGTGCATGAAAAGCCAAGCAAACCCCAGAAGCACCAGTTCTGCAGCTGGCCCATACTCACCCCAAACACCATTGGCTCATGGCAGTTCTGCATTTTGGCTGCACTCTATTGCACCTTTCAATAGTTCCACAGCAAATGCAGCACAGGCACTTGCTCTCACCCTGCTCTGCTGCACACCCTGCTTTCTACCAGTTTTCTGCATTTGATCAACACTTCATTATTTCAATATTCAGGGCTTGATAAGCGTGTAGTGGCATACAGGCTGTGCATTCTTGTGACCTGTCCTGATCGCATCCTCCTTCACGTCCTTTGTCAAGCCGATATTGAATGTTCAGTCATGACAAGGAAGTGGCATCATTTGCCAGCTGGGCTTTGTACAAGCCTTGCTGGGATTTAACTTTCTTGTATCTAACTCAAAGAGATACCTGAAGATTTCAAATAGTAAAGAAACTTCACTTCACCAAGGCCACCACTAATTTGCAATGACCACATCTGACACACAAGCAAGTGTTTTTCAGTGAGATGGTATCTCTTAACTGGGTGTTGCAACTTCTCATCAGAAATAACGACTTCTTAACAAATCATGAAAACATGTACATCAGGGGATGCCTAAAGCCTCCGTGTCAATGCACTCATACACACCTGCCTTATCAAACCAGGCAGCACATAAAGAGTGAGGATTTCTGTCAGGCTGCCTTTCAGCATCCACTTTATCTGTATACTAAAAATGTAGCTGATGATGTCTTCAGACTCACCAGAAAGTAATGTGATTTGAGATATATAATAAGTTCACATGCAAAACATACTAAATACAGCACTTACACAAAAGCTTAATGGAACAGTGAGGAGCTTAGTCAAGCAGAAACTCAAGCATGGCAAAGTGGCCTTTTTTTGACAGTAGATAAACCAGTCACATTGTAAACTACAAGAATTATGCAGATCCTGCTACAGCAAAGTGATACTAGCAACTGTTGTGATGCATTTCCTGAAAAGACATGCAGTGACAGCACAGCAGAACTGCCACGACTACTCTCACTCCAGCTGCCCTATATATGTACAACCCTCTCCTAAACATCTTTTAATACTCACTTTGTAACCCTACTTAAACAGGTCAGCTTCTCAAAAATGTGTGTGTGGGGTTATTTGCCAGAATTTTTCTAGCAGTTTAACCAGAAAAAACATACATGCACACACTTGAGTATGCTATTCTCACACAATATTAGACTTTTCACAAAGTAGGTTTAAGAGCATTTTTAAGGATTTTATTTCCTTTTAAAAAAGCCATTTTAATATCAAACCTCTTTCAGCAGACAAGATGGCTTTAGCTAGATGGGACCTTTTCCTCTCCAATTAAGAAGAAAAAAATCCTGTAGATCTAATCCTGCCCACAGGGAATCTTGTTCTTTCTTTTTTTTTTTTTAAAGCTAACCCTTACTACTTAATTATAAATTTAGTGTTTTACACAAAAATAGGATCTTTCTTAAGCTGTCTTCTGTTCTGTCCTCCTCTGAACTGCAAAGCTGTTTCCCAAGACTTTCATCATGTCTCTCTTGTTAAACAGTTATTCTTCCTATTAAACAAGCAATAGAACAAATCCTGATTTCCTCTTTAAGCAGTGGAAAAGCAAAGTTTCATCCAAAAAATCTACATAGCCAAGAATGTTAGCTAATGTACCTTCATTGCTTTCAGGGCTAAAGCAGTTTGCACCACATAGGAGTCTCATCCAGGAGCTGAAACACTCCAAGACATACGCTCTTCAGAGAGAAAAGGAGCAAGAGATTAGTACCTGTATAAAGAGGAGCAGGGAAAACTGGACTCACACTTAGCCCAAGGATTCCTCTCACACTTAAGTGCTGTGGAGGGCTCTGGAAACCCTCTGGTTTCACAGGCTCCCTGTTCCAGGTGGTGTGGGGTGGTAGGACACTGGCCAGCAGTCCAGCTGTGCCTGAAGTCCTTCCTGCTGGAAAGGTGGCTTCCAAACCAAACGTGTTGTGTACAGCGCCTGCATCATTCTCTGTCCCTCCAAGACACCATTCACTCAAAACCCAACATCGTCTTCACCCAAAGTATCTATTTGGGCAGAAATACCGCTCACAGGCTTTGCTACTCCCATTGAGATCTCAGCCAGTTTCTGTATATTTGCTCTTTTCTAAAGGGCAGAACAAAGAGAGTATTTGGCTTTAAAAATGCCTTGGAAACTACAAATGAAAAATTGCATGAGAACTTACAGCTTTAATTACAGCTCTCAGGGGGACAAGATAGTATTTTTGCATCCCCATCCTGTCTTCTCTCTGCCCTGGAAATTCCTAAGATGATTGGAGGTACAAATGTTTGTATTTGTAGGGGGGAAAAATGACCTACATTAGGTCCTCAGTAGATCATGTAAATAACAAGATGTAAAGTCTCACAGAATTAGTTTACATTTGAAACATTTTCAAAATATTGTTTTAGCTGGGTATAATAGACCACCATAAGATGTGACACACAGCAAACACAGGGCTGCAATTAAACAGCTGGCAAACAGCCAGGAAGAGATAAAGGCCCAGGCTGTCACTTGCTAGACAATATATATGGCTATTTTGGCAGCCAAAAACGAATGTGATAATTGAGCCATGACACATTAAAAAGGCACACAATTTCCAAGGAAGGAGTTCCTGAGCACTAAACAGGGAGCATCTATAGTGTGCTTACAGCAAACCAAGATTTATGAGTAATAATGAGCTTGAACTGATGACAATTCAGTGGTGCAAAGCAAACCCTGTTTCATGCACTGCACCACTGTGTACAGCTATATACAACCAGTCTCAAAAATACGACTGAAGCCCAAAGTGGCCACCAGAAACAACAGGAACCTGAGGAGTGTGTGGCACTGTCTTGAATTGTTTCTCTGCATATTTTTTATATTAACAAGGACTTTATACAGCAGTATTTTTACCTCCAGAAATTACAGTGCACTCTATTTTACTTCCAACATCGGGAAAAGCCATGATCTATATAATTCCATTTTAAAATAAAAACATATAGTAATACATGAAGCGTAAACAACTCTTCAGAATAATACTTTCACTGTAAAGAAAAATGACTGCTTCTTTTAAGACATGAAGAACATTAACACTGACAGCAATAGCAGCTTGGAAGACAAAGTCCAGGAGCTCTTCTAGTGTTTCCCTGAATGTTTTATTAAATAACCTAAGGACACAACAAATGACGAACAAATGTAGCAAATGAAGACACGGTTTTAAGTTAACACCCAACAGCTATATAAAGCCTCCTATAAATGCACTCTGTCAAAGTAACATGATGACATCAATTGCATTTTCTTCTTGAGTAAAGAATTTGAAAGTCTACACACTGTCAGCCCCCAGTTCACTCGTTCACTAACCTCCCACGAAATGCAGGTACTGTATGATCTAAAATTGCACGCATATAAAAGGAGGCTAAATTTAGGCTCTGTAATAGGAAAATCCCAATGAAGAGTTTACTTCCTAATCTTATTCCAAACTTAAACACATTAAAGATGTAATCAAATAAGGAAATTGCATGTGTAGGTAAGTTGCATGCATCAATAGAGCTCAAAAAAATTCTACAAACCCACTTGCAGGTCCACTAGCACTAGGGATATCTTGAAGATGATTTCACAGTTCTCCATAATGTCAATACCAATGAAACAGAACTGACTCCAGTGATACTGGCAAAATTTTTGGAAATGATCCCTTGCACTAAGCAAATTGGGCGGGAAATGAAAGAGATTAAGTCAGGGTCCCTTCAGTGTAACTAAATTTCTTATCTCAAACAAAAGTATCGAAGTGCTCTAAACCATGCAGATTTCCCCAGAACGAATTCCCTACCCACCTCAGACACCCAACATTGACTTCATATCCAACAACCACAGCAAACTGGCATTGCCATACTGGACCAAAATGAAGATTCAACATCAATAACTGACTTCATACTAAAACAGCACAACTGCAATAATTACACCATCTACTTCTATAAAATTATCTTTAATGGCTGTGATAGTAAGTTCATTCAGTGTCAGTAAAAGAAATGAAGAAACTTAAAGATGAGGTCAGAACATGCACTTTTGGCTTCTTCCTCAGGAGCTGCATCAAATAATGCTGTTCCTGTCCAAAGAACAGCAGAACCTTGAGGGTAGCTGTTATGCAGCCTCCAATAGAAAAATGAAATCATGACATGCATTTTTCTGACTCACAAATTACAAGAAGCATAAGGGGACAACTGCAAGAACAGATGAGTTGACCCTCATCTGAAAATGCCATACTACTGCATGAATAAATGGCATTTTATATTAGTGAAATATATGAAATGAGTATAGTCTTTTTTTTTTTTTTTTTTTTTTTTTTTTTTTTTTTTTTTTTGCCAATACTGCAGCAGAACTACAGGGATATTATTCCATAGGCTCTGCCAAGTGATGTTTAGTGGCAGCTGAAATGGGGCCAATCCACACTGCCTCCAGAAAAGCATTTAAACACACACACACGTTTCCTGGAACACATGAGAAAGGTGTGCTTTTTCTGACTCAGGGCCACAAAGCAGAAAGGCAGTAATTAAAAAGGTAGAAACAAAAGAGGAATGAACAGAAGTCCCAGTTAATTCATATATAGCTCATGCACTTGCCCTTGCCTGAATATCCTATGAAATATCAGTAAAACCAGAATTTTTTTCACAGATCTTGTATCCAGCCTGATTGTGAACAGACAGTTATGAAAAGAGTTTCATGGAATTAAATTGCAATCAAAAAGCAAATTTTCATATAGATAGTAAGAAAGTATGATGGAAAACTGTTCTAGGAAAACAAACAAACATAAATAGCTTTGAAAGAAGTATGAAAACATTCAAGGACTGTGAATAAAACTGTGTCAGGCAGAGAAGGAAAAACTAACATGCAGGAAGAGAAACACTTTATTTACACCTACTGGGAAAACAGGGAGTGTTTCTCACAATGACTGTGTTAACTCCAATCAACCTTTGGCCACTAGTAATCAGCTGTAATTGCAAAAGAAACTTTGGAAATACAAGGAACTACTGGAAAAGTTTTTAATCTTCTGCTACATAGAGTAGTAGCTGTAAAAAGGTGTGTCCCAGTATAAAGCAGAGCACTAATTCTCCTCATAAAGCAAAATACCCTGGAGTAGATAATGACATTCTCTGCAAAGTAAATCCTCTCTTTATTTATACTCTGGCACTCTGGCACAGTTTCCTGGTGTTTACATTTATTCAATAAGCCAAAAAATTACTCAGACTTATTTTTTTCTTTATATTTCACGTTTAGAACAGCAAAGCTCTGAGCACCTGGACCATAATTAAATCTATAACTCATCCAGCAGCATGAAGACTAATACACAAATTAACTCCACCTGCCAGAAGAATTAATAATACCAGGAACAACTTATTGCAGATTCCAAAAATGAGAACAGAAAGGTTTTATGGTAAAGCTTCCATCTTTCAAACTTCCCTTAGGAAAAGCTTTTTCTCCAAATTTCTATTCCAGCGGTGATCCAGACTCCAACAGTAAAATGTTAGAGGATAGGGAAAAAATACTGAGCATGTTGACAGATTGAGGGGCACAGTACCTGTTAGCACAGTTCCTTCGAGTGACGCTACAAGCAGAGCATGGCTACACCACTGGCACATTGGGCCACTGCTGTCCCTTGCCAGGAGAAAGAGGTGCCACAGTCAGTGCTGTGCTGTTGGCTCTGGAACAGAGCCAGGACACCCCAGAAACATCTTCACTCCTAATGGAGGTCTCAGCCTCTTGGGACCACATGCAGCTGGTGCAGTTTCAAACAGCACCCAAAATACTGCAGTTCATCTACCCACCCTAGGACAGAACAGCACAAAGGTGTGTTTTTCTGTCCTATTCTCACTGTTGGACTGTCCTGCTCTGCATAGAGACCAGATAAAAGGCAGGCTTGCCCCAGCTTAGTAGTTACACACTCCAGAAGTGCCAGGATGACTCACAGTGCTTTGCACTCTGCCAGATGACTTTGAACTGAAGAGAGATGTTGCATACGGAAAGCACAGGCAGATGCAGCACAGCATCTCACAGACACTGCTCATCCAGCATTCATTGCTTATGGCATCTACTGCAAAACCACCCAAACCCACCCCTCAGTTTTGTGATCAGCAAGCAACTTCAGAAAAAATTCAACAGAATTACTTTCAGAAATAACATTCAGTGCACTGCATAGACAACTCACTGCAGAATTCAGCATTGCCTTTCTTTTTCTTCAGGCTTCAAAAGCCTATGGCTCTTTCAAAGTTAACAAACATGGAATGCTTCTGGGCACAAATGGATTTGGACTAAGACCTGGGGCAATATGGTCTTCTCATAATTACCTGTTCTTGCACTTTCAAGAAGCAGAAAACTAAAGTGATATTTCTATTAGTGCAGCAGTATTTTTTCAAACAGTACTTACCATCCCACCTTCTGAAACCAGCTGCTGTCACACTGGTGGGCATGTGCCATCTTAATTGGAAAGCTGCCCAGCCTGGATAGATGATTTCCTACACCAGCTTATGTCAGGTGTAGGAAGAGGTGTGCTCACTGTCATTCCTGTCTCCTTACTCCCAGGTTTGAAAACACAAAGAGAGTGCAAGCACAGCTGAGTCTGACAATCCAGATAAGAGATTTTATTGGCATTTATTCCAAAGTAAGAATCTAAATACAGGAGTAAAGAAAAATTAAGCACACTAACTTGCATTTGTCAGAGAACAAAGAAGAGTTACCAAAACCTCTATTACAGTGCTGCCTGAATGAAAAGTAGGCAATAGTCATCTACAACACAAAGATCAAGCACAGCCTGCAGAGAAATTCAGAGGGAATGCAAACAGCCTAAACAGCATCCAGTAGGATGAGAAGTCACATTTATCCACTGAATGACACAATCCTGTACTTAAGCAGCCTGCAGAAGGTACAGGTACCCATTAGTTAGAGGGGAATGACCAGCCAGCACACAGTCCTCTCACCCTCCTGGGACTTTGGCTGTATCAGTTGGCAGCACCATATCAGGGATCTCAACAATGTGATGTGCCCACAGCCACGTGAATCAAGTAGCCAAGAAACCCAGAAAACTCAGTTACAAATTCAAAGATTTATTCTTCCAGTGTTAGGTACAGCCTAGATATTTGCAAGGACAAATTAATTGTTGCTTACAATTTCTAGGCTAGCAAAGTTTTGTCTGTCTCAGATTACAGAACTCTCCACAAGGCTTCAATGGGGTAACAACGCAGGGAATTTAAGATTTCCAAATAAAATCTCAGTCTGAGGGTTAAAATGCCACCATATAACTGTTTAATTAGTGATCAGCTAACAGAAGTAGTCAGGAAACACATTTGATCCATTCTACAACCCCTCTGCCTAACTCGATTCACATCCTTCAATTACAAGTATGCAAGGTGCAAAATTAACTTCACTCCATGAAAAGCAGAAGGTGATACCACACAGAATTAAAAGAAGAGGAAAAAAAACCATAAAATTTTGCATCTGCTTCTCCAGCACTTGAATTAATCTGGAGTGCAGTGACAGACCTGGCTGCAGACTGGGACGTGGCTGGTGTAGGGCACAGCACTGACGTGCTCCAGGGGCCCTCTCTGTATCCACCACCTGGAACAGACCCCTGAGCCAGAAAACCTCCACAAGCCAAACAAGACACAGGTTATTGTAACCATTTTCCCACAGAAAAGGGGTAGAGAGAAACTTTGAGGAGAATCTGAAAACACACAATAACTGTATTAACAAGCCAACACTAATGTACTTTCTCACTGTTTGTGTCTGAAGGGGTAGAAGGATAAAGGTGAGGAAAATCAGCTAAAATAAGAGAACCTTTTCCATCTCTCCAGCCGACAATTGCTTAATGAAAAGTGCCTAAAATAGCAACCCTTCTAACTGTTAAAAAGAAAAAAAAGAAACAATATTCTAAGACCTATAAAAAAATATACTACTGAAAACACCTATAATGTACTTCATAACTACAACTTCAGTGTTATAAACTCGTGGTTCCACAGACAAAATGTTTCACAGGTGCTACTTTTATAACTGGGCATCAATTTGCAGAACCGGCTCCTCCTTTTCACTTCCATTAGCACACTGCAGAGAACAGTAAGGATCACCATTGCACAATGCCAGGTCAAATGTGGTTTATTAGACCTTCACCCAATAATTACTTCTAGCTTTACTCAGACATGGTATGTAAAATGCAAAAAAATCACACAAAGGACAAAAAAGTGCAGTTAACAGGAAGTAACAGTTCCCAGTTTCTTCTCCCCATATCAGACCTATTGAAGTCTCATTCTATACGGAGAGAAAACAAAGTGATAACAGCACTGAGTACTATATCTGAGTACTATAGCTCACATCTCTATTTCCTCCATCCCTGACCCCACCTTCACTAATTTCTAGTAACTGGTCATTGCATGGGAACTTTGCCCAGAATGCCCTTTATATCTGTGAGAAGCACACAGTGCACAACCTACAATAACCGTTTTAGTGCTGACAACTGCTACTGTTAGCTTACCTTCGAACTGATAAGAAATTATTTTCCTTCTTCTATTTCAGAAACAAAAAAAAACCAAGCAGGCTTAACAAAACCCAAAGACTTTAAATAATGCTAGTCTGCCGTATTACCATGAAAAATAAATAAGCCACCCAAAACACCTGAAAGTAAGATGCTTTCACTGTATTTGTTTTCAGAGAAACTTGAAGGTAACTGATTTCTCCACATACTGATCTATTTCAGGTTTAGTACTCTATTATGAAACAAATCACTGCTCTGTTTTGGTGACGTCCCTTTCACTTCAGTAACTTGTTTGTTTGGGGTTTTTTTTTTAAACCCACTAAGCTGTTGTGTGTTTGCTCTGGTATAAGTAAGGACACCACCTGGAACTGTGGCTTTCAGCTTTATAGAAATTAAGACAAAACTCTTTTTTTTTCCTCCTCTGAGTTTTTTAAGTACAAAATTCTAAACAGAAAACTGGCTATTTGCATAAGGGTGCAGGTTCACTGGGCCCTCAAGGTGCCTATAGAGGGAAATGTTGCTAAATCTGTAGTGACCCACTAACAGCTTCTGCCATTGATATTAATGAAGTAGATACAGATATGCCTTAAGTATCTATGAAAAGTTAGGATGAGCACCGATATACAATGACAACACAGAGCTCTATGTCAACTAACCATCCCTGCACCACTTCACTTGTCCCTCAGATCCTCCAGCCTGGATGAAGTCTCTGATGTTAAGATACCAGGAGAAAGGACAAACACCAGCTAGAGCATGAGCAAACCCCAGGCATCAACTGCACAGTAGACAAGTCCTTTGTTTGTCAGGAAAGGTGTATAAGGGAGAAATCTGCCCATTGTCTGCTACAATAGCTGCAGCTTCACAGCAAGAATCTCCTTCAGGTGAATATATCTCCTATTGCACAGCTACTGATCTATTGTAACACTTCCCCCACCCTCCAAAACTCCTTCTGCTCAAAGCATTTACTCAAATTGCAAACGATAACAGCTTTCTGCTGCTAACCTTCCCTTACAGAAAGGAAAACACCCATGTTTCTCATTGCTGTTTGTTTTCCATTTGTCCAGGGAAATCTGACCAGCTGATGCTCTATCGATTTACTCTAGCTTCAACATTTTGGTGACTTCCATGTCTATGCTTTAGAGTGAAGTGATAACCTGAGTTCAACCCTTAACCACTTCAGCCAAGCTTACCTGGCTGTGACCTGGCATAACTGAGAATCCCTGCCTTTCTGCAGCACCCTGCACTGCTACTCCATGGGGTGGCTTCAGTGCTGAGCAGCCTTTGCTCCAGCTGTTACTCCAGCTTCCCAAAGGCAGGCTGGCTTTGCACTCAATGCACACCTTGATTTGCCGACCGATTTCCAGCCCTGCCACTGAAGCTACATGAAGGGTTTCTGGCAAGGGAGGAGCTCACCTCCAAGACAATTGTGTTGTGAATCCCTTAGACTGGCCTTTAGCTGTGCCATCTGTTCTTTTGACTTTGCTGGCCACCCTCCCAGTGCCTGCACCCTTCTGCATGCCTCAGAGAGGAACTACTGAAGTTTATAGCAGCATTAACTCATCAGCTGGAAACCCGCCAGGCTGCTTACATTTTCACTGCAATCGTCTGAGCCCTGATTACAGAGGGTGCTTCAAGACAGGATCCATGGGCAGAGGCAGTATAGCATACAAGTTTTTCTGATGTGCTTGGATCCATTTGGGGTGCTGTGCAGACACTTTAGGGCTTGCATATGTACTGCAAATTGTCTCTATGAAGGAAAAAAGTGTTCCTTGGGGTTTTTTTTAGCTTAGTATTTGAGATACTTATGTGTCTAAGTAACAAAAGCACAGAATCCAAGCACAGACCTCATGAATTATAAAAAATCAAGACCTACTGCACGACCAGTGCTGTTCATTTCTCACAAAGGTGATACACCTCTGGAGAACCAATGACACATTGGTTCTAGTTAGCAGAATATGACAACTTCGTGCACTTCAAGTAGGACTGGACCCAAAACTAACACAAAGTCAAAACTGGGGGGAGGAGGGAGAGAATAATATATCAGCAGAAAAATCAAAACACATTTGCTTTTTTTAACTGACAATGGTACAAAATCTGTGCTTCCAGTGACTTTTTTAATAATTGCTGTTGCTGCTTGGAATCAAAGAACCCATATGTTTTCCAGGATGATTATACTACAAAATCCTGTTTAAAATACAGCTTTTTAATTGAGAGGAAAAATCACTTTCTGATGAGCTTTCCTTTAACATTATCATCTAAATCTTGTATAGTGATAGTTTGGTCAAATTGGTCTTTAAGAGGTTACTTAGTCCATTTCCTGCTTAAAGGTAGAACCTACCTATCTAAACTGCTCCTGTCAGTCATTTGCCTAAACTCTGTTCTTAAAAACCTCTGGTGATGTAGATCCACCACCTCCTTTTGCATGCTGTTCTTATAGCTAGGTACTCCTCACATCTGAATTAGGTCTCTGTTATGGCAGTTTAACCTGCTCTCTATAACCAGCCAACCAACTCTGGACTAGCAACAACTGCCTTATTGCCTTTTGCAGCAACTTTCTTCTATATTCAAAGATCTTTTTCTTTCTTCCTTTCTTCAAAGCACATGATCCTCAGACTGGCTACACCTTTTCTGAAGAACTGCTCCTCATCCAGTCTTTTTTTCCCCATGGACCTGTGCAGCTGATTATGCCTACTAAAGTGCAGTGCCTTGCAGTTCTCATTATTAAATTACCTAGTATTTTTAAGGTCACCTCCTATATTTGCCCACATCACTCTGTGCTCTAGTCCTGTCCTCCAGTGTGCCTGCAACCCCTTTCTCCCCATTGTCTACTGCTAATGTAGTATTTCTCTGCTCTAGTCCAGTATCCTCATCAATAATGAAAACATCAACTGCTAAGGATTGCAGGATGGTCCTCTACAGACCCTCTCTACACATTTTCCAACCTGAAAGTGTCTCACTGGTAACTACAGGTCACCGTGGTGTTTTGTCAATGAAATTTCTCCCATTTGTTTCTGAAAGTGATGCTTACAATGGTACTTACAATGCTGTCAACTAAATCTGTGGGTGAGTTTCTAAAAGATCTGTCCAATCTGTTTTTGCAGTAAGTGCTACAAAATTAACAACTGCTTCAGCCACAGTTCTGAACCAGGCAACGGTAAAGTGCACTCTGCACAAGGAAAATTAACCCAAATGAATGCAAGCAGGCTAGGACTTGTTTATCATTAGCAGTTACTGGCTCAAAGTAAGGCATTTTAAAGTAACATGATCATTCCTGGCTAGCTTAATGGTATAGATGCTCCTGTCTGAGATGGCAGGTGGATATCCTTGCTCCTGTCTACCCAGCCCTGAACCAAAGAAAATATGCACAAGGTATTTTTCATGATGTCTGTATTGTCTGTCTCAAAATGTTCCACATCTATGCAAACCTGAGATACACTAGCTCCAGGAAATCTCCATACATCAGTTCTATAGGAAGTAGTCAGGCAATTTTAAATAAAAGTTTTAATGCAGTTTAGCTGATTCTCTTCTATTTGTACTTTGTTAATTTGAATTAAAACCAGGTGTCCCAAGCCTGCAACAGAGTAAAGAAACCGATACACACAGACAAGTCAGTCTGAGAGAGAAGAATTCAGTGCTAGAACCCTGTCACACATGCTGTTTATCACAAACTAAATATGACAGGCTGGCAGTGATAAGCAATGCGCAGTTTGAGTTTAAAAAGATATATATATATATGTATGTATGTATGTATATACACACATACACATGGCGTATTTCAGTCAGTTTTATCATAGAGCCTGAGGAGCCTTTGTACAAACAGATATTCAAAAAGCAGATTTGTCCTTAACTCTAAGGACATATGAAATGGCTTTTTTTTACAATTTTTTGCACAACAATGCTTAAAGAATAGTTTAAAAACCTGGTCTGTCAGGCTTTGTCATTGTTTCCAGATATAACTTAGACATATTGAGCATCAGTTCTTTAACATCAAAGCTGAATGAAAAGTGTTTAACTATTTTCCCATCTCTGGAGTAGACAGACAGCAGAGAATTTTATGTTTTTTTCATTTTGACAGAGATGTTAATGAAAACTAGTGAAATATTTATATGACCTTTTGACTAGCACACAGACATTTAGGAGCATGTAGGACTGCACTGTGGACACTGCTCACGCAAGTGTCAAACCTGCAAATCTGCAGGCATGAAAACTTACTCCCAGGAGTAGATACGTTGATTTGTGTTGCATAACCCTGAGTTAATTATGCCACTGAGAATACCAGCACGAGAAATTCACTGTGTGGGGGCTGGTAAAAAACCCTGGTTTACAGCTTGCAAGAGGTCAATACTAGCACAGGGGAAAAAAAACCCCCAAACATGAGGCATTTTGAGTTAGTGGATCTGTCATCTCTCCTCAACTGAAAAGAAAGTAATTTAAATATTCCCATAATTTAAAATGTTCAGGAGTTACACAATCTTCCACTATTCCATTTTTTTAATAAAATCATGTTAAATAACAGTTCACACTAGCTCTACTTAACACTTAAATGTTTTACTGAAATGCCTTTCTAAATTTGCATCAACCCTGCTCCTTAAGCAGTTTCACTGACTGCTGACAAACAAGGTAAAACCCACTCTGCACACTTAAAGAAGGTTGTTGCTACAACTGGACAGAAATACAAACCCACCAGATTTCTGATCATTGTGCTAAATTATACCACTCTTTCCCACTCTGACTTGGACTATAACCTTCTGGTAAGCAAAAGAGGGCCGGAAGAATGAGAATGGAAGAAGAAAATGCTTAGGAGAAATAATTCTAGATAAATCAGGGCTATTACCTGATACACATATCTCTAAATCACTGTGAGTCACTGACTTACATTCAGTAACTAACAATGAAAGAATTGATTTAGAAGGAACCATGGGACTAGGTTCAGAGATGGACAATACTAAAAAAGTAGGATTTCATATTAATTTGAGAGTTACTTCAAGCATGTTCTTATGGGACCTTTGAACCCTCTTCACTGTATTTTTTTAACTGCCAACTTCTATATAGGCAAGGAAGTGTTAGAAAAATTGGTGTGGGTTTGTGTTCTCAGAACCATCTGCAAACTTCAGCTTTCTTTTCTTGCAGTGTGCATTTATTGCATTCAGTAGTGAGAAAGTGCTGGGCATGGAGAGACAATAAAAAGAATAATGTGAGAGAAAATACATTATTAGGTAGAGTTTGAGTGATGTTTTTAAAATTTTGCTCATTCAGCTTCAGCACAGGCATTTTTGCACATACTCCTACCATAACTCTTTCTTACATGTGTTAATAAACTTATATAGGGAACCATATAGTTTTCACAGAGGGGGTTTTCACTGCAAAGGTGAAACCAAGAAAAACTGACTTTTTTATTTTTCAATAAAACTCAAGATTTAGCAATGTGAATATATTTGTCCAACAATAAATTAACAGAATAAACACAAAACCAGGGGACTGACATTCACCTGAAAAGTCAACAGCTTGAGTGGAAAAAAAAAATAGGACATGTGAAGATTTGGGCACACACTTGTGCTACTGTATAAGGGCCTGCTATTTGATGGCATGTAGAATATTCTTTCTCCTGATTTCAAAAAAGCAACAGAATGCCAGGCTTTTACAAAGGGAGATGGAAACTTACCGCATTTGAGAGACAAAGGAATGGATTGACTTATTCATATCCTGGTGTGTGTGGCAAAATGCTTTGTGTGAACAATGCCTACTCTGAGGGGTTAGAGGAAAAACCCAGCAGAGTTCATTTGAATCACCTATTTAAACCATTTAAGCAAACTTGGATGATTTTTTTTTCTTTTTCCTCTCCCTGGGGAGCCTTACAGAGTAATCACATGAATCTGCTTCACTTTCTGACTGGAGTAGTCACCTCTGTGGCAGAACTGGAGCAAACCACAGCTGTGCAGTAACATCTTCAACAGGCACAAGTGTTTGCAGAGTAAACATTTGCCTATAACCTTACTGTAGACAGAGTATGTTAACAAAAGGAAGGCTTCTACCAGCTTAGCTGTGGCACCTTTCTTGCAAATACAAGGCTGCATTCGCTCAAATCCAGCACTGCCTCTGCATGTGAAGAGCCTGCACCACCAGCACAATTGTTCATTGCTCCTTGTCGTTTCAGACAGCTCAGCTGAAAGAGCTTACATTGCTGCTCTGCAGAATACCTTCACAATACTGCTTTAAATACATACTGCAGTGCTTCCACAATGATGGAATAACAACCACAGTAAGGCAGTTACAAACATCTGGACTCATGGGTCCATTACTAAACCAATAATAGCATTCATCTGCCAGGGGTTTGCAGGCATTCTTCTTTTTGTCAAACTCCAGACCATGAGGTTGGCAACACTCTGCAGTGCAGAATTAGCCCAAGATGTGGCAGCAATAAAAGGGACAAATGCAGTCCTTAGGAAGCAGAAGAATCCCGTATTAAAACAAAACCCCTACATGTCTTGCTCCCAATTGTGCTTAGTCCACATACTTTGGAGTGTTACTTTAAAATAAGTAATTTTAAAATTAACTACTTATAAATCATCAGCCTACTTGCACGTCTAGAGAGAGGCTACAAACAGCAAAATCATAAACAATTACCTTTTGTAGTATTGCTCAAGAAATCACATAAGTATATATTAGCATACAAGGCCTGAAATATATAGTACTCAATACAGTAATCCCTATTAAGGAAAATCTTTCCAACAGACCTATCAGGGCAGGCACTCACTGGCTGGAGGATGATATGGGGAAGGGAGCCTTTGGGGTGATCCATGCAGCTCTCCCTCAGTAAAAAAATCTCATTTCCCAGCAGCTATCTGGGAAGTTATCTCTCCAACCAGTGCTCCAAGGCATATGTTTTGTTTGGCCTTTCCTCTTTACTTTTTTCTTTTTAACCACTTGTTTTCAAATACCTGATTTTTAATTGAAGGAGAAGAGATTAAAGCCAACTGACAGAAGAGGATACAAAATACTTAAATTCTCCCACTTGCCTGGGAAATGCACTATTTCAACTCACCTCTTTTTAAACCACATGAATTAAGCTCTGAGTGGATACACTGAATTTGGTGTTTGTATTCACTTCTGACAAAGTTTATACTAAAGTGGATTTGTTGTAAAACGGGCTGTAAACTATAAACTAAGCTGACATGACTGTTACTAAATTCAGCTTCAAAAACTTTTCCACGAAGATGAACAATGACTAATTTTGGAATGGAAATGAGGAAGTGTGAGCAAAGAAGACTGGGAGTACACATTTTTGCTATTGCGAATCAGCAGGACAGCCACAAACAGCTAAAGGAAGCTGTTATCAATCACAGTACCCCTGGGAATGGCCCCACTTGTGCCAGACCTAAAATCTGGGAAGCACAATGAGTGTTGGAGCCAGCAGTGCCCTGTTCCACCGGAGCTGCAGCCTCCAAATTGGGCAGGTCAGAATAGCAGCCTCAGATATAACCTTAACTACAGAGCAGTGACCTCTGATCTAAACAGTTTTATGCTACAAGCTGAAAATAGTTATTCCAGATATGTCAAACCTATTTAAGAGCATCTCTGCAGCCCAGATTTACCACGCACTGTGTGCAAGATCTTTGCAGCATTTTCCTGAGAATGTGTAACGGTGGGGTCTGGCACACTTCCACACCTTGAAGTATGTATAAGTGCTTGGCCATGGTTTGAAACTGAGCTGCCTAGGAGCAATAGGGCCAAGATCTTTTTAGCTTTGCTTTATGCTATTAAAAGCACAAAAGAAATTAAATTCAGCACACTGCACCAAGTAGCACAGCTTCGAGTTAAGCCAGTAAAAGCAAGAAAAAGATGGAATCAGATACCTGTGTCCTCAGTTTAACTATGCATTCTAGTGCTATGGTGTATGTTGGACAGTAACTGACTTGTTTCAGGCTCTTCTGTTGGACAGGAGAAAATATGAGTAAAAAGCAGCACTTATTTTTCATCCAACACGTTTAGTGCCCTAAGACCAAACTTAATTTTATTGGTTTGGATGCTTTATCTTTCTTGAAAATAACACCAAAATCACAGGAGTTCAGTATTACTGCATGTTAAAGAGTAAAGCTATCAGCACAAAGATATTAAGTTTAATATTGGGTACCCCTGAGATGCAGTTCGTATTCACTACTCACAAACATGACAGCATGATGCATGACAACATGACTTTTTCAACAGTTCATTGTCCAATTAACAGAATCAGAAATCAACCTTTACTGTTGAGACAGGCAAGCAAAAAAATACTATTTAGTCCTTTTTACTGTGCCTGTCATTCTGCTATTCCTGTACCTAAAATGGAAGTTAATGTGTAGCCCAGACCTGCTCAGCAGTCCCAGGACTTGGGGATCTGGCATTTTTATAAAACAGATGTTATAGCAATAGCTGTGACTGTGGGGAAAATAACTGCTGGGGAAACCTACACCTCTTCTGCATGAGAATCACAGTGCAACCAGTCAGTGTCATTTTAAAGTAGCTAAATCAGCCTCAGGCCACTCTGATGGGGCGACTCCATGGGCAGTTGCATTGGCAGGTGAGAAGTGGCAGCAGATATCAGTGTTTAACACGCCATGTGAGAATTCAACATAATCTCCAGTATTCCTACTGTATCCTGTTAAAGTAACATTTTACTTTTAACTTTTTTTACATTATTTTTTACATTATTGTATTTTTAAAACTGCTATTTTTCTATTACTTATGTAACTAAGTAACCAGAAGGACTATCAGCACCCAAGAGTATCAGTTGGCAGTTGTATTCTTGTGAAGCTTGCAACATGTGGACAGCAAATGATAAGGGTGTGCTCTAGAACTCTATGAGAAACAACTGTGCATGAAAAACTGTCTTTGGGAGAAGTTATGGCACCAGGTTTTTATTTTTAAAGCACATGTGAATATGCCTGTTATACAGGCTTTTAAATGGGTCCTTTTTTACAAATCCTTTTTCTTTTACAAGAAATGTAAAAAGTAGCATTCTGCTGCTTGTTGCATGATGAGCAATGAAGGCGTCATATGCCTGCTGTGTCTGTCTGTAGCCAAATCTGTGCTACTATGCCCTATAAGAAAGCCTGTCACAAGGATCAACTGTTCTGCACATAACACACAGATGCATCTACCTCTTGATACCAGAAAGACTCATTGTAACAAGCCAATTTCAATGTTAATGGTAATCCTTTGGGCACTGAAATTCTGTTCAAACTGTTCATTGAGAAAACCCACATCTTCTGTTAAGAAGCCTACCTCTCTTGTAAATACTTTTTATTTTGCAGAAGGTAAAAATGCACTCATCATAAAGTTGCTATTGAGTAAATCCACTAAATTCCTCTTTAAAAATATCTACAGGAATAGAAGCATTGACTTCCTCACTAGCAAAAAAAAATATTAACCCCTACACTCTGTAGGAGAGAAACTTGAATAATTTTAGACACACTGGGGGGTTTTCATCATTCTCAACAGCATTCCTGGGCATCTGGCTGTACCAGCTCACAAGCAAAACACTCTGCAATATTCTTGTGCTAATATGAGAGGAACAAGCTTTTCCAAGGAGCTAAGTATCAGATGGTACTGGAGAATGTGAAGGTGGAAGCTTCTCTTTCTAAAAGCTGTAACTTGCTGTACCAGACACTGCTACAATTATCTTTTTGGCAACTCTAAGGAAAGTGACAGTGCTCTATTTCATTTAAATACTTTCTCTCCTACCATGCAGGTCCAAGTATAAAATGCATGACTAACACAAAACTAGTTCCCAGTAATTTATTAGAAGTTACTTAAAGCAGTTATTTAAAACCAAACCAAACCAAAAACACCTCACAAAAAAACCTCACAAAAACAAACTTAGCGCACCCCCCCGAAAAAAACCCAAAAACAAACAGTAAACCCAAAGGCAACAGACACTCTCTCTCTCCAAAAAATCTTGCCTTTATTGAATGAGAGCCACAGACCCCGCATTCAAATACAACAGACTGCCACAGGCAGCCTACAGCACAATCCTCAGGGTAAGACACTTCTACCACACATTCAATCAACACCACTCTGGTTAGTCCCTGTGCTCATGGATTAATGTGACAGAAGAACAGCTCACATTTTATCAAATTCACAAAATGTGCACCAAACCTTTCTGACTATTCAAAAGCCAAACAATTCCAACATAAAATCAGAAAGCATTTGCAACATTTTTTTAAAACATGTACAAGGCTCACTGTTACACATCGACTAATGAATTATTTTTTAGTAAGAAATCTTATTGAGATACATCAAATGAAAGCAACATTATTCAAATGTAGCATTATTACACACTGGAACAGTGGATACTTGCAGGTAACAAGAATTTTTATGCATCCTTTAAACAAAAGTAAAGCATGCAAAAGATTTAAAGAAATCAGCTAAACTATGCTATTATTTAACTTTCCTACAGATCAAGTGCCCTGCTTCCCAACTGTCACTTTATCTGAGACTAAATCACACCGTCTTCCACACTTAAAATTTCTTTATCTAAAGCCTAATACAAGTGTCTCCCAAGTCGGGAACTTCCTTAAAAATATTCTCTATCAAGAGACTACTACTTTGACCAACAGACACATAAATTTAAAAGCAATACTTCAGCTGATCTGTTACGCAACATACTAAAAGAAATCATATAAAAATCATATACAGTTCTTTACTTTTCAATGAAATGAAAACTCTATAAACTCAGCACTCAAAAAGCCAGTTCAGATTGCATGCAGATATTAGACTGAAAGCTTCAAAATATTTTGAAGTTCATCTAATTGTTCCACAAAGGCAGTGACCAGCTATGAACAACAAACTGAATACACTTTACTATGTACATCAGTCACTAACGACTACACCTCCAACACGCAGACAAAATAGCAAACTTCATTCAAATGTTTCCTATGCTTTTTCACTCTGCTGTACACAATTTTTGTCTAACAGTCACCAGTCATAAACACTAAGTTTCCAATTTGTTAACCTGAACACATTAATCTCCTACCACTGTTCACAATTTCAGAAGCCGTTACATACCTGCAGTTAGGAGGAGGATCAAGGGTTATTTCAGCTAGCTCCTTCTGGATTCTGTTGGTGAAATGAGAACAGACACAAAGCATTTGAGATAGTCTATAGAATAAATCAGGGAATTACACTGCCCTCTACCACCATGCAGTTAAATGCAAGATTGGCTTTGCCTTCAGTAATGCTAACATGGCTGCTTCCTCTTTGTTCTCAGAGGCATAACCCAAATCCCACAGCTGAGAAACTTTGCAGCTTTTTTCCTGCTCCACGCTGTATGTAAACAGAACACTTACAACTGTGTCAGGTAGAAACGTCCCACAAGTATTCAGAAAAGTAACTCTTTTTCACACCCGAGCACTTTTTACCAGAGAGATTTTCCTTTCAAGCTAATATGCAAATGAGGCGGGGGGGGAGCCTGCACGGGCAAATTTGACAATGACTTTAACCCAGCGCTACGGACCTGTGCCTGAGGCTCGAGTGAACCGCGCTGGCAGCACACACGCGCTTTTCACATTTTACCTACTACATTGCAGCGTGTTTAAAAACTGGATTTGCAGATCTGCAAGGTTGTCTCTGTTACTGGAATAATCACTCTGCATCAACTTTGCTTGTTTCCACTCCTTCTGCTGCCTTTCCTCTCCCAACCTTATACAGTAGCTGTATTTACATGATAAAAAGCGATATAATAACTTGAAATAATCTTTGGTTAGCTTTACTCTATTACAACCATTTCCAAGGAGTTAAGATCTGGAAAATTAATATCAAAAACTTCTTGTCAATTTAACAGGTTAGTCAGGTACATAAGAGGTGCAATTTCAAAAGACACATATTAAACTCCTCTTAAAAATATCAAGTAAGACTTCTCTTCCCAAAAGGACCCATATGAGCAACGTTGTGAATTTTAACAAATTTAGCAGGTGAATTTTAGCAAATAGCAGATGTTAAAATATGAGCTAAGAGAAACTGCTCTGGATGTCCTTGCACTAGTACCAATAAGTTCGGTAAACCTACTGAACTATTTGAGATGAATGGAATTAGACTTGCAACAATTAAAGTGAAATAAAGGCAAGACAACAGGAAAAGGTGCCAAAAGCCTGTAACTCGGCTTTTCAAATAAAGGTAAGTAACAACAAATTGCAAAGCCTACAAAGTAGTTCCAGAACTTTTCTTTCTTTAGCCAGTCCTATTTCAAAAGGTTTCTTTAACAAGCTCAAAAGTCATTAAGGCCACTCAGCCATTCTCTGCAAGAATTTTGGCATATTTCAAGGAGTATTTACTAAATTTAAACCCAATACAAAATTACTAAAGTGTTCCTAAAAGTCTGAACTACAGCATTCATGCTGAATAAGCAAAATTTGAAGTTACTACAGCTATTTTACAACTTTTCTTGTTTCAGAATACTTAGTGATGTTTGTAAAGAAAAGCAGCTCCAGGGGAAAGACTGAAAAGTTGTTTCATCTCCAAAGATCACTGGAATCAAGGGATTTAATGTTTGCATATTTCACACACTTGATCTTACAAAAATTACCAGAGTACACATCTTGAGAGCCAGACTGCCAGTAACCTTACAAGCAAATAAAAGTGCAACTAGATTCTCATATTTAAAGGTAGAGGCTACCTGTAGGACCTCACGGTTTAAATCCTCAGATCCTAGGGGAGAAAACTCCCCTAAGTCTCTCCTGAAAGGACTGAAGAATGAACCCATTCTTTCAAGGTGTGTAAGGCTCTCCTGCACATCAACATGAAAAGCCAGCCATGAGGCCCACAGAAACCACTGGTGTTTTGTGACTTTTTTAATTACAGAGCATTGCCTGTCATCAGTCTACAGACCATAATAAAATACACCAAGAGGACTCCACCCTATACCAATCTTGAAACTTAACTGAGAAAAAGAGCCAAAGCTGATGCTCTCTCTCATTTTTTTGCAAATACAAAACATCTTCATGTGCTCCCCTCCCAGCCACGCTGTAAGTTACAAGTTCTGTAACAACTCTTCAAAAGACATATGACAAGTCTGTGCAAATGTTACCCCAACAAAACTTGGATTAATGAAAACACTGCTTGGCCGGCTTAGGAACTACCAAAGTTGGTACTTTGCTCCCTTCCGTGTAGCTCTGAAAGAAGAGCCCCTCTGCTCTGAAAAGTTCAATGCAAGTACCACAACTCCAAATACTGTGAAAAAATACTACAGAATGTTTCATTCTCCCCTTTACCTTTTTGCACTAGTAGATAGCTTAGCAGTAGTTTTGCTGGATAGTTTGGTGTTCTTCTTCTGCTGGGTGGCAGAGGGTTTTCGTTCTTCTTGCTCTTCAGGTTCAGGTGCAGGTGGATCTCTCTGATCAGCATCTGAACTACCACTGCTGGTACTTGGACTTTCATCATCTGACCTCTGCCTATCACTGGACATCGTGGGGAACTTTTTTGGGGAAACAAAACAAAAAAGGCAAAGTTAACACAACAGGCAGGACTCTCTCCTGTCACTCCTCAAGTTCCACTGATCTCTGCCTATCACCAGACATCATGGGAAACTTTTGAGGAAGAAAAGAGACAGAGTTCATACAACAGGCAGGACTCTCTCTTGCCATTCCCCAAGTTCCAGGGAACAATTTGAATAGGTGTCAACTCGGTTTCAATGAGAAATTAATCAAAATATACTCGTTTGTCTCAACCCCAAGGGCTGCAGTTTGACAGCCACAAAGCAATATTTACACTTCTGAAAATACAGATATTTCCAATTTTTAAACCCACTCGCATTTTTTTCATGCTTTAAACAATATGCCAATTGTCGACTTTGTTCTAAGGCATGAGACAGATTTAGCAGGGTACTTAGGCAATGAACATTAATAACTTATGACACATTGTAAATAACAGACCTCACTGAAAATGTTTTTTAAAAAGTCACTAATACCCTGTAAATATTTACACTGGAGCAAAGCATTTTATTGGGTCCAAACGCCAGATCCCCCCTCTCCCCCTCTCTCCGAGAAAATACATTGCCAGTAACACTTGGGTTGATTTCAGACGGAAATGTACACTTGCTCTGTGCATTTAAAGGGCTGGCGAGGGTGCTGGAGCGGGGGGGAACAGGGTTTGTTTTTTTGTTGGTGGTGGGGTTTTTTTTAGGAAGGGGACAAACCCCGCGATGCATTTAAAGCCACTGGGGCAGCAGCAGCCCCGGTTATTTACATGGCCAGCAGCGAGAACTGCATTTGGCCACCACAGAGCTGCCGGAGGGGGAAGAAGCATAATTCAAACTGCACCTTCTGCACAGCTCTCGCCGCCGCCGCTCCCCGCGCAGCTCCGCCAGGCAGACCGACAGTTTTCCGCCGATCGGGAAGGGCGGGGGGGAGGAGGGGGCTGCCCCGGCGGCCGGGGGGGCCGAGGAGGAGCGGCGGGAGCTGCGGCAGGGCTGGATGCAGGCGGCCGCCCGGCCGCGCTTTGTGGGGAGCGCCAGCCCAGCTCGGCTCAGCCCGGCTCGGCTCGGCGGGCGGCGGCGGCTCGCCCGGCCCCGCTCCGCACCCTGCGTGTGCACCAAGTGAGGCGTGAACTCGGGCCGGCCCCGCGCCCCCGGCCGCCGCCAGGCAGCGAGCGCCGAAAACAAGAACAAAGCTCCTCTACCAGCCCCCCCGCCTCCTCCCCGCCTCCCCCCACCGCGCTCGCCCAGCCGCCGCGGCCGCCTCGCCCGCCGCTCCCTTACCTTCGCCGGCGTCCTGTCCCGCTGCTGGGTCGGAGGGGCGGGATGGCGGGGGGCCGGGCCGGGCCCGCGGCGCCCGAGAAGGGGACGGAGGCGGCCGGGGGGCTCTACGGCGGCGGCGGCGGCTCTGTGGCCGGGCAGTGTGGAACATTGAGAGCCGGAGCAGGGGGGGACGGGGGGAGGCGCGGTGCGGCCCCGCGGCCGGCGGGTGGCGCTGGCGGGCCCCGCTCTGCGGCGCGGGCTCCCGCGGCGGGCCGGGGGG
>JAWWEV010000172.1:23952463-24002914 GCA_035583235.1 Hafferia zeledoni | reverse complement strand
AGGGAGCTCCGGCCGCCCCGGGCCACCCCCGGCCCCGCCCGGCCCCGCGCCCGCCCGCGGCGCTCCCGGGCAGAGGGGGAGGGGAGACACAGAGGGCGCTCGCTCCCGCCTGGCGGCCGCCGGGGTGCGCGCAAGCGCGCTCCCGCTGCGGCCGGGGGCGCGCGTGCTCCGGGCCGGGCAAGGACAAAGCGGCGGCCGCGAGGGGGTTGCCCTTCGACGGCTGCTCTGCCCGGCCCGGATCGGCGCCTACCGCAGCGCCCCGCAGGGCTCCCCCGGGCTCCAGCCTCAGGCCCGCCGCGCCCTCCCGCAGGAATCGCCGCGGGCTTCGCCAGGCCAGTGCCCAGCGACCGCAAAGCCCAGGGATTTCCACAAGCCTTGGCCTTGTCAGCCGCCCCACCTCACACCTCCATCCCTCACCTCGTGCCTTGCGCCCAGTGTCGGCGCAGGCCCACACAGCGATGGGAGCCTTGGTGGTTTCTCGCCCCGCCACCAAAACCCCCAGCCCTGTGCACATTGGAGAAACAATGGGAGCTGGAGAAATACCGGCCTCGCTGCAGTCTCACCGCTCCGAGGAGGAGCATTCAGTGTCAAAACCAGAGTTAGTTGTTCCATGAGCAGCCAGCATGCCAAATCAAATGTTTCAAGGAGGAAAGGGGATAAGGGTATAAGGGGATAATCGATAGCAGTGCAGTAGGTGTCACAGGAAGGTGGTAGAGGCAGATGAGGCTTATTTTCTGTCCCATCACAAGTGTGCAGTGCTGGTGTGCCCTGGAACAGCTTCTCATGCCCTGTGCGTGCCCAAAGCAACCCACCAACAGAGAGAACACAAATATTTCAAACTTAGAGCCTGAGCGCACTGGCAATAAATCCAGTTTTGTAAAAGAAGAGTTAGTATATCTATGAAAGGTAGAAGAGGTATTGGATAACTAGCATACACCAAGAAAGGGTTAACAATTACTGTAAATGTTTGTGCAATTTACATGGAACCTCAAGGCTAACATTGCTGTCCAGCACAAGGGCTTTCGTCTAGTTGGCTTTTACCTCAAGGGCTTTCATTAACAACAACCTAATGACTTAAAAGTACTATGTTTTCTTAGCTTGTGCAGGATGAAGGGGTCAGAGAGCATATATGTGCTCTAGAGGGAGTAAACAAGTGGTGTGTCAGGGAATACCCTTCTCTGGGTAGCTGAAATGAGCTCAGTTGAACACTGCCGAAGATTTGGCAAGAGAGTTGAATGATGTGATGTGGAGGAATACTGGAGGTTTGTTTGTTAAAGTAGGCTATAGAGAATTCCCAGATCACCACTACAGGCAATTCGCCCCTGAGGTATGCTGTAGAAAATTCCAAGCATAAACAGTATCTGGCATGATGAGCAATCTGGGCATAATTAGTAAAAGGGAAGCATGGCAATATTTCCACCCCCCCATTCTGTTGATGATGCTCAAGATGAGACTTGCTGGAGCTTTGAAAGTCAGGATGAAGTGTTTAAAATTTTATTTTATTTCTGGTGAAAATTTACAGAAATCTGAAAAAAAGTACTAGAAGAGTTTGCATCTGTGGAATGAAAGTAAGTAGATTGGTCAAGAGTTGCACACCACATCAGCTACTACATGTTGTGTGGCTTCTGTGGCTTTCAGGATACAAAGTGAAAATTAAGAAAGCCCATTTAACAAAGACTACTGGAAAAGCTCACCTAGATTTTCTTTTTTTCCCAGCCTTTTGTACTATATTAAAACAGATTTACTACAGCAACATGTGGCTGTAACAGATATTTATTTGATTGAATATTTGTTCATTTGACATTGGGTCTATAGGATGACACTTTGTTCTTACAAGGTTGTATTTTCCTTGGCTATGTTTGTTATGTTGTCATCCACAGAAAGAGTGCTGCACTGAGAACTATGGTACAGTTTGAAGGAGAGGGAGAAATGCCAATTGTAATAGCCATTGTTACAAATCTACTCATAATATTCTCTCTAGCTTTTCATATACCTCATGATTTGACTTCAGTGTAATTTTGACTGATGCCCCCATCATGAATGCTTTCCTCTGTCAGTTTATTGGGTGCTCAAGTTGTGGAAGTGCTGTTGGCATTGTGAAGTGCAGAGCCTTCCTAAGGAAGTCCTATGTGAGGCCTACATTTTTTTCCTGGATCACTTGTCACTTGCCTGTGTTGTTTGTGTTTTGTTGCTGTTGTGTTGTTTGGTTTTGGTTTTTGGTTTGGTTTGGTTTGGTTTTTTTTTTAACAAGCCCTGCTTGCAAAGGTAGTAGGTGTTTTTTTTCAGAAGCTTAATGTCTTTTTTTGTCTGTCTCCATCCCTGTTCTGCCAGAGCCCAGGTAAGAAGTTTCTGGTAGCACACAGAGGTTTAACAGCTGCCTTGGACTGCATGGAGACCTGAAAATACTTTTCTAGGTTTAGGTATTCACAGTTCAGTCTCCTCCACCTGGCATGAAGTTCTTAGATAGCAAACTCTGCAATGCCTGGGACCAGAACTGGGGTGAAAGGCATTTTCTGCTTCTCAAAAGAAAACCATGAGGGATGAAAGTCATTGCTTGATCTTCTTGCCCCAACCATTTTAAGGGTGTACAGATGGTAAAATAAGGCCAGCATGCATTTTTCATGATTAAGGGCAGCTTAACTGAAAATTCTTCTTAATATTTAGAGTTGTATACTTCATCTTCTGTACAAAATCATTTTTTCCTGACAGTAGAGACATCTCCACCTATCAATGTATCTCTCTGTTCTATGTGTGTTCCCATTCCAGCTTATGTTAAAGCCCCTGTTGGAGTCCTGCTGCAGTGCCACAGATAGATGGCACAGGCTGCAGAACCAGGAAATTAATGAATTTTAATTTTATTTTTAAGTAGGTGAGGTAAAATTTAGATTGTGTTTTTATTAGTAATTAATGTCATACTAGCAAGTCATAAGAGCAACTTGCAACTAGTGCTCCTTGTAAGGTAGATCTTGTACCAATATCTGGCGTGTCTTTTCCCAAGATAAGTAACAATTTTAACAGAGTGCTAAGAAAGTAGATTAGGCAAAAATCTTGGGCAAGAAGGAGAGGTAGTGACTTACAGAAGTGAGTACAGGAAGTCTGGTATAGGGTCAGCAGCTGCAGCTCTTCCTGTCATACCTTAAATTTAAAATCTTCACCATAAATGGGATTATTCTTACATTGTGATGTGGTGGACTAATTGGAGTTTATGAAGGAAAAATAAGCCCCTAAAGAACAATACCCCTACTACATTTCAATTAATTTGTGTCCTCGGGAATTTACAAGAACAGTGGGGTTAAGCTTTCTATCCTCAAACTGAGAGATAAAGTCAGTGTGGCAGTGGACAGGAACCAACCATTAGGAAACCACCTCCTGGTCCCTTTGTCAGCTGGTGTTTTGGCCATCTGTTGGGTTTGTGTTGCCACCTTATGAATCCTGGCATGGGAATATGGTGGAGGAAGGATGGGGAGGGGGCTGAGGGGAAAAGATGAAGGCAAGAGCCAGAAAACTGCTGTGCTTCAGTTGTTTGAAGAACGACTTTTTGGTGGCTGATATAACTCAGCAATAGTCCTGAGACTGCTCTAATGCAGCCTGTCACAATGCCTGGAACTTGGGATGCTCAGAGGAGTTTTGAGGATATCTTTACTTTCTCTGAATCCTTATGTGCTTGAATAAAGCCAGGAGGAGAATTTTATCAACTGTTTTTTAGCACAGGAGTTAGCTGTTTAGCCAGGGTTCTTCATAATGTTGGATAACTGCAGGATCTAAATCCATAGGAAAATAGTGGGCACTAAAGCACTACAGATATTAATTAATCTTTATCATAATCCTATGAAGTAGACACTAAGTCCTACTGTTTGGTATATATTGTATTTGACAATTGTATTTTACACACTAAAAGACTAAATGGTCAGTTGGGTACTGACTTTTAATGGGCAGATTAGCATTAAGCACTTAAAAACATAACAGGTAAATGCATGTTTTTGAGGCACAAAGTCATGTGTGTAATGTTTGTATTTCTGTCTTCCCATAAAGTTCTTGTTTTCTATTGTGTGAATTCTTTCCTCGTGTGTGGATTATTGATGCAAGAAAAAAAGCATAGTGGCCCCTTTGGAGTTCCTGTAGTCATTCATATGAATCAAGTGTCTGCATGTCAAATGAGCATCAGTGCTTTAAAAAATCCTTTTTTTTTTTTTTTTTTTTTTTTTTTTTTTTGTTGAAGGCAGCTTGTATTCACAAGCTTTTAACCTCTATAATTTTCATTTTAATTGGAAAGCCATAGGAAAAGTGAGAAAAATTAAATAAAGAAAATTCAGGTGGGATTGGTCTGACTACTGGACAATAGTAATTTATATTTCATAAGGATATTTCCCTCAATAAATGAGCATTATTTCACCTGCAAGCAATGTCAAAAAGAGAATTTTTTCCCTTGAAATTTTAGTTGATATATTATCCTTGATGTATAGATGTGTGTAGTTTCAGCTTGCTTTAACATATTTAATTTTTATTACAGTATCATGTATGTATGATTATAATAGAGTGAAATGTAAATACTGGCAGACTTTTACCTCTGCCAAACAATAGATCTATAAGGAACTTCACAAATACAATAAAATTATTTTGTGGTATATATTCAAAAGTACAGTGTGTAAATCGTAAGTTAGGGAGAATTTGGCTCTATAGATACAGTCCTGGCAGACCAGCATTTTTAGAAAACTTTCAGTATTAAATCTGCCCCTTTTCTCACATGGGGTGTAGAAAAATAGCATTGTCATTCTTGGCGTGTGTGATAATCTGCTATGAAAGCTGTTGCAGTGAAAAATGTTGAAGGCCTAGTAAAACTCTCATTTCATATCTCTGTTACAACCAGAGATATTCCACCCCTAAACCATCTCAGATTGAATTATCTGTAAGTATATACACAAGCATATGTCTTACTGCTATGTACAGACTTCTTAGATTGGAAACCTTTGGCTCTGTAAATGCTTTGGCTCCAAAAGACCAAAGCTTGAGTGAAAGCAGAAAGTTAATGGGCTGGTAGTAACTGAGCCAATATCCTCATTCATGCCAGCCAAAGGAAGGCAAGATAATTATAAAGTCAAACTCACTTGACTGAGCTGAGGTCAGAAAGAAACGAACACATGAGGCAGACGTGATTCATAAGCTGATGGATGTTTTTATAAAAAAGTAATAATTAAAATTTACATGACTAAATTGGCCCATCCTGAGTGTGTTATTAAGAAAAAGATCCTGGACAGCTTCTTACTGCTTCAGTCTGACTAACCTATTTATTTCCCTGGGGTTAGATGGGTAAAAGATTTCCTTCATCGCCTTTAGGGCTTGTGACAATTGGCACAAATAGCTTTATCTGGCTTATCAGCAGTTTGACACTTCAGTCCCCATCAGGCTCTTCAAATTTTGACATCCCAGGGAAGAAGAAGGAACCGATCAGCATTTAAAGAAAATCTTACAAATTCCCTGAGAGCAGTCACACCTTTTAGTGATGAGTCACGGTGCTTTACATTTGCCTGCCTGGAAAGCCAGTGACACTTCTGAATGCAGCCTAATTATAGGCAAAGGCCCATACATATTTCCCATTACCATGTCTGCACTGGATAAAAGGCCAGCCTGGCTGATACCTGTTCTACCGTAAAGAAGCAATACCTTTTTTAGCTATAAAGACCAGGATTACCCAACACTCCTGTGGAGTAGCTTTGTGGTATCTTGCTTTTTGACTAGGAACATTATTGCCTGCATTCGTCCACTCCCTTCCTGCTTCAGGAGCCCTAACCTCCCACAAAGGGACAGGAAAGACAAGTCAGTGCCCTATCATGATAAATCACCTCTGCAAATAACTGGGCAGGGCTGATCTTCCACAGCCCGGACTCCTAAGTTTCTGCAATAGAAGTAGGTGTTGCAACTCCTAGGAGTCTCTTTTGAGTCCTGGTCAGTGGGAGTTTTGCCCCTAGCTGTTGCAGCAGGAGCAAATGTATCAGGAATGGATCTCCACCCACCATGGTGGTGAGGCCTGGGATAGAAGACAGCCCTAGCGAAAGACCTTCCACCACTCTGATCTGTTACCTCTTGTGCTGGAGCAGTTACATCCAAGCGGAGAGCCTGGGTGGCAATGCCTTAAATAATTGCAGCCGAAGCCATCTGAGATGGAAAGTTGGGCCTTGGAGATACACTGGCAAAACTCAAGGGCAAGAAAGCCTTGGATCCTCAGGGCAGGCAGAGAGTTTCTGTTTGTCATTCAGCTTGTTGAAATGTTTCTCTGAAGTATTTTGAGTGGTGAAGTGGTGCAGACTTAGAAATGAGCTGCTTTAAGTGTTACAGTCATTTTTATTACCCCATCTGTGTGATGTCAAGATGTAACTATCTTCAAGTAGCTCTTACAGTATCATCAGCCAGAAATCTTTGCCCAGGAAAGAAATTATGATTAGCAGGTGTGAGACCAGTCTGATTTTACTATTGTTCCATGGTTTCAACAACAAACTCTTCTTTCAGCTTTTGTTCCTTTTTATAATGAGAATTTCCATTTTACACTTTGGAGCCACATCCTCTTTCTGAGAACTGAACCAGCCTCTCTCTGGAGTCCCTAATTACTTCTAGGCTGGCTGGGGAGCAGCTGATGGATGAGTGTCCTTCCTGGCCAGCCAGGTGTTCTGTCTCTACTGCACTCCCAGCAGACAGTGAGAGATCAAGGATGTTCCCCAGGCCCCTGCAGAGCACAGTTATACTGCCAAATGAAGTTATTTCTCAAAATTTTTTGTCTTAAAAACCCATTGTGTCACTTCCCTACCTTTTTGCACATGTATGTCAACAGACTGGCTGTTGTGTGTTTTCCAGTGCAGTAATCCCAGCTGCTACTGGAGCCCTTTCTCACAGTGCAGTGTGGCACTGCAGTGGGTGCTTTTACTTACAATATGTGATAAATATGTAAATTAACCTACTCCATCTTTTCAGGTAGGAGGGTTGTATGACTGCACTTGTATATCACTGACTATGCTGTTCATGAGGATGGCACAGTGGGTCAGGAGGTGGAAGTTTGAAGCATAATTAGCACAATGAAAATGTCAGTTAAAACTTAAGTTGGAATTTCCAACCAGAGTTAGGCCAAAATGATGCTCTTGTGTTCTGTGCAATACTGGTAAGAAAGTCTAGGAAGTGCAAGCTTAATGCATGCCAGCTCTGCTTGGATCAGACTAACTACAGTATTGCCTATTCATACTTGAATTTCCAACAGTTATCATTACTACCATTTTACTATGTTCTCAATAATATTTAATATGCATATTAACATACTGCAGTTTTAAGAGTGCTTTTTGGCTAAAAAAAATAGAGGGGACTGTATTAAGACAGAATAAATAAGAACATGGTGCTAACTTCAAAACAGCAGAAAAAATATGCCAATGAAGCTGCCTCCACTCATCTAACATCAAAAGATGACTTTACTTTGTACTGTATCCATGATCTTGAAAGCCATGAAAAAATTTCTCAGGGGTATTCTTATTCCTAAGTTACCTTACGTTGTTTTAATTAATTAGCTAAATGGAGATCATTATTCCTGAGGTCTGCTTATTTTTGTCCCTCTTTCAGCTATGTGTGAGAATGAACTTCTGGCCTTTGCTGTCAGGCTGATCATGATTTTAAATAGTAATTTTCTTCCTAGTAGACTGTATTAATCCTAGGAGTGGAAATTTTAAAATAGGGAGCATCTTGGTCAATGGAATCAAATTCATCTGAACTGGAACACAGGTATTTAAAGTAAAGTGCTTAAATGCCAGCATATAAACAGATGGCCAGGTTATTTTGAAAAAAACTGGTAACTCACATCAATGTTTTATATATGATATCTCCTAATATCCAGTGTAGATACCTGATGTATTGGGATGGTTCTTTCCTGTCTCAGCATCAGATCAAGGATAAAGGAGATGTAGAACCAAAATGGTTCTATTAATTAGAATTATCAGCATATCCATTTAATAATGGACATTTTGCAATGTGCATTTTAAGTCTCCAGAAAAAAATAGATTTTTTTCTGTTTAGTTATCTTTCTCAGACTTAACATTGAAGTAGTATGGTGCTAATATAACTGGCTAAAACACTTGTTTGATACCTCTTTCAGTGAAGAAATACAATGACATTAAGATGGATTTTATCAAATGAATAGCTATTAAACTTTGGTGACATGGATAGTGACTCAAAATGTGTGAAATACAGAAGCAAACAAAACTCTTTTTAATTATACATGGTTTTTCATTGTTATCTTGCACTAAAGAAGCAGTCAAGGCAGTCTTTACATTCACAAATTTATTTTAGACATGTACATGGAAAAAGTGCAAATCAAATTATTTTCTTTTCATTGTGCCTTAGAAGTTGCTATGCTATTGATGGGATCATTCTATCAAAAAAGCACAGTTCATGCAGGTAATGTCCAGCAGAATAGAAAGAGCCTTTGTGCTGAGGCTCAGGGCAAACAGGCCTAATCGGTGGTTCTGCCCCCGCTAAAAAATAGAAAAATGAGAAACAAGTGGGAGAAAGCATCTGTTGACCATCCCACAGTATTCAGGTATCTAGAGCTCTGTTACCATTGTCCTTTGCTACACAGTAAGGAAAAAACCCTACAGAGCTCCATAGGTGAACTAATATGTCTGTTTGGTTTTGTGTTTCATTAACAGAAAACTCATGCTGCTGAGTGCAAGGTACAGAACTCTTGACTTTCCACCTCAGAGCTGATTTACAGCGCCACTGTGACCTTCATTAACAAAACCAGATGAGATGGTGCCAGTCAGTGCACTGGGGTGTCCAAAACAGCAAGGAGAGAAGGTGAGCTATACTGTTCAGCTGGAAGGGCTAAAATGGAAGTAGTATAATTTAAATATGTCTACCTTCAAGCTCAGATCTCACCACAAGAGAGGGTTCCCAATTCTGGTGTTTGTAGGTTTTACATGCTGGTGTAGCTCATTTCCTAAGGCACTTTGATATTCACAAAGACTGTACTCTGACATTCCCAAACTGTCTGTCCAGTCAGTCACATGATTGTCATTCAGGTAACCACTTTGGCATATGTTGGTCACATCACAAACTCAATTACAAATACAGGCCTGTACTGTAAGGAGACCTGAACATATTTACAGAATAGGTCAACCTTCTTTGGTGGACAGTAATCATGCAGCTGTCACAGGAGTTAATATCCTTCAAAGTTCACAGGTTTCTGGGAAAAGGCGCTCCCTAGAAATGTACAGTATGCCTATTTGTGATTTGGAGTGATGCCTGTCCACCTTTGCTTCAGGATTCTTCAGTAGCTGACAACAAAGGAGCTGCAAGATTGTCCAGATCATATCAGAAGAAGCAAATTTGTATTTTGTTCAGAACTGTGCTTAAGTTAGACTGATTTCCACATGCAACAGAACTTAAAACTAACAAATAAATAGTCTTTTTCCCACCAAGCATTAGAAAGGGGGGATTTCTATTCTGTCTTCAGGTGTACCTGTTCACTAATAGTTACCCTCCTGCCTGGAATCTCGGGGGTTTGTTTCCCTCTATAGGCTGGCCCTCCACAGAATTTGGATCAGTTTCAGAAGACCATTATTCAACTTAAAAGCTTTGGGTTTTAGCCACTACCTAGAACAACTTATTTTCAGTCTCTCTCTCCTGCCATCTACTTTACATTATGAACAGTGTTTCTCCTAACCTCAAGGGTAAGTCTCATGATGGTAGAAGACATAGAAGACTTTTGAACCCCTTGCTGAAGCAGATAAGAATAATCACAACACTCACAGTCTTCGGGGTAAAATACAATGTTATTTTAGTTCTGCTATGCCCACAATGTACACAGCTTAAAGCATGAATGAAGAAAAGAGGAAAGCAGAAAAGGTCAGAATGGAGAGTGAAAAGAGGTTAGATAAACCCTGCTGAGGAAAGGAAAGAGTGAATTTAGACTTGTGGCCTGTTGTAATATTGGTTATTAATTTGTGAGAGAAGATCATACACTGTGGGAAAGGGCAGCTGAGATTGACAGATGAGATAGATAGCATTGCTACACTCTGACCCCAGCAGTCACAGAACTGGTCTGAGTTCCTTCATCTGTAAAATGAGAATTGTTACTATGTACATTTCAGGGTCCTTGGAAACTTCAATCAGTGTGTGTTGTTAGAGCTTATTGAGATCACTAGTGGGAAATACAGAATAACCTGTGTCTTCTGGGCTGTCTTTTCCATCTATACATATCCTTGCCAAATTAATTTAGAAAACAGATACTGTCAGTTCAAAGTTTCTTGAAAAATAATAAGCTTTAAAAAATAGAAGAAGGAAGGGTTGTTTTGAAGCACATCTAATTTTAAGGCAGAGGAGCGCTGCTAATACACGCTCCTGTTTGCTGTGGTGCTTGTCCCTCCGTCCCCATTTCCATCAAACACAGTCAAGCCTCACAGACTGCTTGGGATCCTTGAGAGACTACTCTCTGGAAATAAAATTGACATTTTCTTTTGAAGGAAAAAGTTCATTTCTTTACAAGAGCTGAAAATAAGATGCCAACCTTGCCTCTTCCCTCCATACCATATACTTGCCACCAAAAGAAAGGACTGTTCAGCAGTTGCTGTGATAGAAAAGGTCAAACTACGGCATTTCTTCTGGACAAGGTGCCATAGAGAAATGGAGGGGTAGGTAATGCAAACAGAATGGTAACTTGTGCTCCTCTCTTGATGTCTGCCTTTCCACAGTTGTGCAGGATGTGATTTCCATCAGTGATGTGTGAAGGGCATGGTGGGCATAGGCAGTTACATCGTTCAGCACTGCCTACCACAATGTTCATAAGAGCAAGGGGACTACAAGAGCTGATGAGATGGTCTGACCCTCATTAAGCCAATATCAAGAAAGGATTAAAATCAGTTGTATTTTTGTGTTTTAATTGAACTTTAAACTCACAATAAATTACTAAATAAAACCAAAGATATTTTTATCCCCAGATCAAGTTAATTCTAATCTTTACAATTATTCCCATTTTTGTAACATTTCCGAAATAGTTACATTATCAGTGGCTACCTATGTTACTGATTATTAGTTACTCATTAGCTGTCACAGAGCTCCATAACTTCTCTCACCATGACCTATTTCCCAAGGCAATCCTGGAGCATGAGCCTTCTTTTTTTGAAGTTTGTTTTCCAAGATCATTCAAATATCTGTGCTGAGCAGCTTCTCATTCTTGCAATTGTAGTATGCAACATTCTTTTTTTTTTAACCTCTCTGCTGCATCTTGGAGAGTATCAATGACATCCAGAGTCTCTGATCACATCCATTTCTTATGTCACCCGAAATATATAGATTTCCTTTTGTAGGTTCCATTGCTTGCATCACTCCTCTGTGCTACCACAATTGACATTTTCCACAGGAGAGTTCTTTGAACTGTTTATGTTATAGCCCCCAAAAAGTTTCCAGTGGATCACAGGAGCTGTGAACTTTCGGACTCTTGAAAGAAAAATGAACTACTTGGACTTCCTGGCAGTCTACATCTGCAGCTGTTATATAAAGATAGCTTTCACTTCCTTGCCTTGGAAGCGCTGAGCAGATGCTGTTTCCTCAGAGAAGTGGAAGGGCTGAGTGGATAACACCTCCTCTGAGATACTGTCCTCTTTTTCCTCTCCTAATTTGCATAAATTTGTTCTTGCAAATAATTTGAGAAAATATTCTCCAGAGGGACTACTTGTTAAGTAGTGTCAATCTTTACTCCCCCAAAAGCCAGCTTTTAATCTCTATATTCTCATCCATTCTCCTCTATTTATTCCTCTTTGATTTTTTTTTCTTATCTTTCTTTCTCTGCATTTGTCTGCTTTCATCCCCTTACGTTCTCATTTGCCAGGTTGGCCTCCCAACTCACTGCCTCACTTCACCTTGTATTTCAGATCTGTTCTTTGCATTTACTTGCCTGCTTGTCCAGCCTTGTCACCTCTCACCATAATAAACCAACTGCTCCTTGTTAGCACTTCCTTCAGCTGGTTTTAGGCCTGGTTTCTTGAGGAAACAAAATATCTGTGATTATACTGTATGAATGCATTGTAAGCCTTTGGCAAAACTTGGAAGAGGAGTAGAGGGATTTAAAGTGTCTTTAAGTGTTATCAAAGAAGATGGCCAAACAGAAGAAAAGGAGAATGCAGATGAACCTCATTTTTACTGGACAGTAGAAAATCCACTCAGAGGACAGTGGGACACTCATTGTATTAATTATTCCAGTATTGGATATTATATTGTAAGTCTGGGTTTATCTCCTCTGTGAACTGTCCAGATGCAAACTCTGATTTTAGGTTTTCCCGTAGGTGCACCTTTGAAATTATTTTTCTCCTGTGTGTATTCTTTACTGTCCAATGACAGTTGAACTCACAGTATATTGTTAATATTGAGTAACAGAACCAGTCAGTCATAATGCACAACTCCAGTACCAAGAAGACTTTACGAACTCTGATATTCACAGAATTACTACTTTCTGGTGCTTGTTTCCTAGTCTATTGTATTGTCCAGATCATAAATATTCGGGAAAAGGGATCATCATGGTTTTTTGACCACTATATTGTATTGGAATAGTAAGCAATGGTTATAGTTAGAAAAATGGTTCCCATAGTACTTAAACATTTCTCTATGTTACATATGTTTTAGGAAGATTAAAGAGAATATATGCTTTCAGTTGCACTGCCTTTTGACAGTATTAAGTTGAAGATTCTTTAACACATGCTTGGAATATTTCAGTTTTAACTTGGTACTATGAAATTCTTAATACAGGCGGTTCTCAAGAGTATAGAACTTACAAGTGTGAAACATGCTGTAAGAAACAATGAGCAAAGATAAGTAATACCTCAGTTGAAATCAAGGCAGAAAATACCTAAATCATTTGAAAAGACATGATTTCCAGTAAAGTAGCTGTTGTATAATAATGAGAAATAATGAGAAATGACTGTGGTCGACAGTAGAATGGACTCATCTGGCAGGGAGTGAACCCAGGACCTACAAAAATGGCAGGGAATCACTCCTGACTATAAATTCATACTTGGACAGCACCAGAAAACATGTTAAAAAGGATAAATCTGTTTCTCATGAAGAGAATTTTTCCCAGTTATTCCTGGAGGACTCTTGATGCACCTGTGTAACTCACCCTATTTTGTCTGATAGGAGTAGTGAGTACATGTGAGATATTTTCACACCCACACACCCCCACACACACACACCATAAAAGCAAGGATATGAAAAAAAACCCTGAAAATTTTACTTAGGTGGATTTAGTGACAGTTAAAAAGTAATCTGAGTAAAAAGGGGAACATTTTTTGCATCCTGTGTAGTCTGCTGTACATTCTGTGTCCTGTGTGTAATTACTCATTTACACCTGTGTGGAATGTCACAATTCTTATTTGGTTAACATTTTGCAGTGGGTTAAGTTATACTGTAGCTGCAGGGGTTTAGAAAATAAATTACTATTCTCATTTACTTATTATCTTTTTCCTAACATAACTATGTTACACATGTTTCAGACATGACCTGGTTCCAAATATGAATAGGTTTTCAGTAGCAACATCATATATCTTCATTGAAGGCGTGAAGAAAAAGAAGAAAAAAAATGTTTTAACTCCAGTGCACTGTTTCTGTGCTTCAGCATACTTATGTTCCCTAGGTGTCATGTGAGTGACAAAATTAACACTTTTGACAGCAAACTTATTTCTATATAACCTTCTTTACAATAAGGGACTAGTTATCAAATGTAATTGCTAACTAATTTTCTGACTTTTCAAAAATTCTTGAACACCACAGAATTTGCAGGGGAAAAGCCTGGCTGGATCCTAAGAGGGAGAAAACAGTGTATTCTGAATCATTGGTAACTAAGTGGTTCATACAAATGTTTTCAAATATTACCAGTTTGTTTTTACTTACCTGCCCCCTTGTCAGCCCACATCTTTAGTCATTAGTTTGCTTTGCCTTTGAGGAGTCCTTTTCTATGCAAAGAGCTGTGTAAAATGATCCATGTGGAAAATTTACCCACAGCATATTGCTGTTTTATGGAGCTCCTGGTAGACTGTGGTGAGAGTTGAATCTCTAGGACTTTTCATTTTAGCCAGGAAACAAAAGTAATGATGGTACAGTCACCAGTTGATGATCTGAGGGCTGGAGCACCTCATCTATAAAGACATGCTAAGAGAGTAGGACTTGTTCACCCTGGAGAAGTGAAGGCTCCAGAAACCTTACAGCACCTTCCAGTGGCCTACAAGAAAGCTGGAGAAGGACTTTTAACAAAGGCATGGAGTGACAGGACAAGGCATAATGGCTCCAAATTGAAAGAGGATAGATTTAGATAATATGTAAGGAAGAAATTTTTCACTATGAGAGAGGTGAGACACTGGAACAGGTTGCCCAGAGAAACTGTGGATACCATGTTCCTGGAAGTGTTCAAGGCCAGATTGGAGGGTACTCTGAGAAACCTGGTCTTGTGGACCCACCAATGCAAGTTGGAACTAGATGATCCTTAAGGTCCCTTCCAATACAAACAATTCTATTAATTCAGCACCTCCATTAGCAGCGCAGAAGACATATTAAGAATCCTAAAGTGGCTATTACTACCTTTCATCTTTCCAATGCTATTGCTTGCACTTAGACTAGATATTGTTATCATGGGGGCAAAAAACGAGACTTGTTTGAAACTGGTGTAAAACCTGAAAGATGTAATTCAGATACAGTTTACACAGTTTAATTGTTTGATTTCCACGGAGTTGCAGGGACACTGCAGCAAGTCTGGACCTGGATATGCATTCCGTGCCAGTAGCTGTTGAACTACTGAGGTGCTTTCTGTGTCAGCGCGTGTCACAGTTGTCTCCCATTTTGTCAGCTTTTGGTGTCACTAAATCACCAAATTGTCTCCACGCAGAAATGTAGCTCTGCTTCTGGGATATACTAACTTCTTTATTTTCCTTAACTCTATTCACAGTGTTGCTGCTGTTACCATTCCTTTGGACTGCTGATACACTGGCTGAATTTAGACCTTCAGCAACAGCAACTCAGTACCCTTATTAGAAATGTGATTGTGATCACTGCATTCTACATTCAGCAAACATTGTTGTCTTTGATCACATCCTGTCTATCCCAGCCAAACCTATGCCGCTCTTTTCTTTGAGGACTGATGTGCAAATTGAACTCACCATTTCTGATGTAAAAACTTACCTTAGCTTAAGTCCCCTTCTATCCCCTAAGTTTGAAATATTTTCTGGTCCACAGATGAGCAGCACTGGTCTGTATATTCTTCTCTGCATTTCTTATCCACTGTTTATAATGTCTAATCAATATCAAGACGAATATAGCAAGTACAAGTTGTACAAAAAGCATTTAACCAATTAAATGTGGTCATCTCTTCTTGGAGAAAAAAAGTCAGATGTTTTGGTAAACTACTCAGCAGTTAAAAGCGCATCAGTTGGTGTCTTTCCCATATGTATTTCTTCTCTGATTATGCCAGAAACAGGTGTGTTTAGAAACCCTTAACCTTAGAAAATATAAAATTAACTTACCTAAAATAGGAACTCATCCTTTTATGTCAACTAGTGCTATGAAAGCAGTGTCTTTTCTAGGTGTATTCTACAGGAATCAAGGAACTTACCCTGTGTAAATTTTTCAGATGTTTGGAAAACTTCTGGTCTTTATTGTCTGTTAATATGTATCTGCTACTTAAAATGGACTATTTCTGTAGGCTATTCAGCACATATGGAAAAAAGCATAAATAAAACTTGCAATTTTTCCTTCAAGATCTGATTTATATCATAAGCAAACAGAACACATTCCATGAAAATATCATTCATGAGATTGTATATTTGTATTGTACTGTATACAATATTGTATATTGTATCCTGTGTAAAACTGGAAAAAATAGTAGTAGCAAGTTAGATTTCATTAAAATCTGGATTATTCCCCCCAGGTGAATGTTTCTTTTCAACTAAATGATCTCTAGTGAAAATATAAACCACTTTTCCTGTAGGAATAGTTCATTGAGGAGTGATGATGCAGCTTCACAAGTCACCACATCATCATTCACACATCATCTCCTGCTGAACATAATACTTTATCTTCAAGAGATTAATTCAGCATCATTGCATGAAGAGAGATTTATGTTTGACATCAGAAAAAACTTCCTAGACCTAAGATTACCACACCTTCCTAAGTGCAGTGCAACAATAAGGCAGGTCTTGTGAGATTGTAGAATCATGGAGGACTTCTGAGAAGGTGCTAGTGGAAAATATCTATCAGAAATAGCTTGCTTCTGTTCTGGAGTAGGGAGATATATTCCTGGGATTCCAGTCATGATTGTCTCCTCATGATCAGAACAGCATGATTCAGCACTGGCTCAAAAAATTGAAAAAATTAAAGCATTTGACTTCTGTAAGACAATTTGATTTTCTATTTTAACCAGATATGAAAACATGTCAGCCATGAGAATGTCCAATTTGTTTCACAGTCTTCAGGAAACACTTGCAAAAAAGAAAACTAATGGGCTTCCTAGAGTGCTCCACCTTGCCTATGGGTCCTTTCTTGGAGGAATAAAGGGAGTGTCCACACAGGTCTGGCTTCCTCCAAGAACAGCCCTGGTTTTGAATGGCTGGCAAACAAAGTGGAACTGCTTTACCTGGTAGCCAAGAAATACTACTGAGGGATTCACTGGCCCTGCATGTATGTCTGTAGAGTGAAAACTTGTTATTTTGAGGGGAAACAACCTGTTGAAGGGTAAACTTCCCAATGACAGGCTTATGGGCTTTCTTCTCATCTCTGCTTCATTTCTACCAGAGTAAATTGGATCCTATGTTAGCATAAGGATTTGTACACACAAGTAGAGAAATTGTTTCCCAAAATAACCTTGACTGGTGCTTACATAGTGTTTTGCATTGCTGTGTATGCTGCTTACTTTAGTCATTTTATGGTGCACTGCTTAGTATGTTAATCTCTCCGTTCAGGGCAGCATTACAGGTGTTGAGGATATCACATATTTTAATTTACTGGCTTATTTTTTTTGTATAAACTTACAGCCTTACTCATCATATCTTTTGCCTTTCATTTCCTTTTTATTGAATACCCTCCCATCCTCTGAACATACATCTTAATGCAAAGTGCAATATTTGTACACACAGGCTCGTCAAGCATGACATTCCCCTCCAAAAAACTTTTCTAAAGTGTTTGCTATTAACAACAGACTTGAAATATTTAAGATAAACCAGTGAGCATTTTAAACAATTTTCAAAAGCTTTAAAAGTTAGAAGCACCTGGGTAGAAAGGCTTAGAAAATGTCTTTTCAACCATAACTCTTGGGTTGCTATAGCAATGTTATAATAGTGTCTTATTAATAGCAAACCACCTAAATATGCCTTACAAAAATCTGTGCAAATTTGTACAACATTTTTTTTATTGTCAGTGCTGGTAACAAGCAAAAAGAATTCAAAGGCATTAGCCCCTTTGTTTTGGGCTGCTTTAAGCCAGGAAGGAGCATCCTGATTTTTTCTGTTTTGCTTTATCTAAGCCAAATGGTTATCTAAATTTTGCAGATAATAGAAAACCCTGGTTCTATCATCAGTTTGTATTTACATACACCAACTACACGTACATACACAGTTCCTCTTCTATGCACAGTTCCCTAAACAGTTGCTTGTCTTGCTTTAAATGATGTCTGGCTGTGTCATCTGCCTGTTAAAATGTCAGCTGCAAAATGATCTTCAATGCTGTGTGCTCTTTTTTCTTCTTTTGATTCTTATACCGACTGTGCTAGTGGCTTTATAGCCCCCTGGAGCTGAATTGCATGAAACCATCAAACACAACAGTATTCCACTAACTTTGGGTGAAGGATCCATTGTGGGTTTGGGGGGTGTAATTGTAGCGTTTCCTATTCCTGTTACTGAATATAATAATGAATAACAACAGGTAAGATGTCACACTGCATAAGAAGTTAATACATTTTTCATGCTCTTCACAAAAACCTTTTGATTGTCTACCATTGCTTTGAGGTCATGTCGTTCAGGAAGGAAACAAGGCCACTGTGCCCAGAAAAAGAGTTTATCCTGAAAGAGTGAACTCCATCATCTACAAGTCTTTTATTCATAGGAACTATTGCAATCTTGATTTTTATTGATGTGGACGTCAGAATATACTATTTTGTGAGCCAGGCTACTTTTTCAAGATTTTTATTGCTTCCACTGTTGTATACTCAGTGTTTCACTTGTAAGAGAGTAAGCAGTCAAGAAAAAGTAGGAAAAAATGACAAAGAACTGTGATATCATGACTCACTGATTTACCAAAGTTCATGAAGCTCTTTGGTAAAGGGAAATAAATTTTTCTCTTTCTGTACTGAAAATAGGACATCTGATTATAGTGTTGATGATAGAATCATTGAGTCTACCTATTATTTTGAAAGTTAATAAGTACTGAATAAGATAAATGTCTTTAATTTTGTCTTGCAAGATTTTACACATTACCCAGAAGACATTTAAATCTCTTCTTTAGAATAGCACACCTTTTCAGAAATGTCCTCTGACTCATTAGACTTCTTGAACATTGCCATATTTTTAATTTTATAGTAGAATCACTCTGCTACTTTTCTCAAGTCTTTTTTTAACAAATTGTCATTTAGCTTTATTTCTTCCCATTCTGGCCAGAACATTTTCACAGGGTTTCTGAAGATGGTGATCACACATTACAAAAAAAGCAGTGCTGGTATGTAGAATAATTGTTTTCATTTTCATGGCTTTTAAGTTAAAATTAAAAATAATCATTATAAGTGGTGATTAAAGTTGATTGATGAGTAAAAACATTAAGGTGATGTATCTTTGTGATGAAGGAAGGATTTCTGGTGGGTTTTGACACAATCTTTAGATTTGCCTCAAAAACTTTCTACAAATTTAGCATTCCTGAATTATTGGTAGATTCTGGTTCAGATAAAATTTCTTGTTCTCAGGGCATTGCATTTATGTTTTCTTAGACCATTGTTCAATTGTTTTTATGCAACCTCTTTCTCTTACCTCTGCAGCTTCTCTCTAGTCGTCTGTCCTTTCCCATGAAAGATGCTGGTTATATCTTCATTTGCATGAAGCACATCAATTAGGCTACAGAGCCTAAATTATTTTAGTTTGCAGTTGTCTTGGGTTGAGCTGCCAAAATGCCAACTGCCCAACACACAGTCAGTTTCTTTTCCCCTCCCACTGCGAAAAGGGAGAAAGGAAAAAACCTAGAAACTATAAGTTAATTTTCTCTTAAATTCCCGAAATTTTTCAGTTATATTCTGCTGCTTTGTGCATTTACATTTTTTTTCATGAAGCTTTTTTATTATGCTGCTTTCTCCAAGGAATTAAGTAATATTTCAGGTTTGGTTTTGTTTTTTTAAATCCAAAGACTACTCTTTATATTCAATGCTATTTTTTCCTTGCTTTTTGGAAAATTTTAATATTTCTACATGATTTTTTCTGATAAATTTGTAAGATTATAGCTTAAAACCAGCCCTTAGTTATTGACTTAAGCAATGAACACTACAATGTATTTACTTCCACTTTTTTTGTCTAGTCTTTGTGTATTCAGTTTCTGAGTATTTACTAAAATTTCAGAAGATACAAGTATTCATCTGCACATACATATCACAAGTGTATTTTTCTTTGTTATTTTATCTCTATTTTATTCGGACATTCTAAGACATCCTTGAAGAATGGAAATGTTGGCCTGTGAGCTAAATGATCAATGATATGCTATGAATAGTCAATATGAGTGATTTTCAAACAGTGCAGAAGATTGTGGCATGCTTATCTAGAAGCCGTTTGCTGTATGCCTAAAAATACAAGAAATATGTTCACAAATTATTCCTGAACACTAAACTCATAGTAAATCTTATTTGCAATGTGTTATTTGACCTGATATACGTGAAATCGAATTTCAGTTGATGTTGCTTAGCCTGTTTGCTAAGTTTAACTTTACAGCTTCCTGTAATGACAGCAAAATGGATTTCAGTTTAGAGCTTAACCTTCAGAAACTGTTTCCATTTTAACTGGATGACTGTTGTATCCATCTACATCCTACCTGTACTTCACTTACAGTGTATTAATTCCTATCCTTGTAATTGACTCATTCAGAGTTATTTCAGAATCCTCTACATTTTCATTTCCAGTCATCACACATCTGTGTCCTCCGGCTGATTATACACAAGGACCTAACACAGCCACAACTGTGTGCTTGGACTGTGCCAAGGACAGTGGAATGGTGTGAAGCCTGTGTAAGAAGGCTCTGTATCTGTTTGCTGTTGGTGTCCCAACTGCACTTACTCTCCACTGTGGTGCCAAAGTGTTCTGATGCCACATGGCCACCTGGACTCACAGAGGACCCTCTCTCAAGGGAGAGTAATTTTCTGCATCTGCTTCTCTCTCCCTATTAAAAGCTGATTATGTGGACAGCCTGAGACAAGTAGGATGCAAAGAGGTTTTTCCACCAACCTGTGAAATCTTAATTTGTGATTGCATTTCCAGGCCAAATTTGCTAAGAAAAACTGAATCAAGTAGCTGGCCACTTTCACAAGTCAGTTTTCAGCTGTCTTTTTAGCTAGTTTGACTTGTGGCTCTCTAAAAACACATTCAAGAGTATTTCTGTAATTGGGAGACAAAACTGCAGGGAGCTATCTGGAAGGAAATGGAATTTTGTAATGACCAGTAAGACACCTTTATGTGCTGTAAAATGATGGCATTTATTATGCCAAAATTAATAGGAAATTACATATTTATTAGCATTACTGTAGTAATATGAATATTACTATTTAAGTGTCATAGAAGCTATTATCTATCCTAGTAATTTTCTGCATTAAACAAAACCTACGGTTGATAGCAGTTTTCTATAGAAAAACCAAATGTTTTTGAAACAAAAGAACTTGGCATCTAGAAAACTGCTGATTAGAATGATATTTCTCTGTGTAGGATAATGCTACCAATCTGACTTGTGTGCCAATAGTGGCATTTTCAGAACTTTTTTATTATCATACTTTACAAAACGTGTTTGCAATGGCATTTTATGACTTCTGGATCTTTAAACTTGACTCTTGGAATTGTTTTGTGGTGCATATATATCTGTGTATACGATCTGTTTAAAGGTATGTTGATTGAATAATATGTTTATTCCATGGGGTTATTTTTTTAAAAATGAAACAGGCAAACCAAGAAACTGCTGTACCCTTTGAAGAAAGTGCATCTCGCCCAAGGGAAAGTACATACTTGCTGCCTCTTACATTGACTTGTTCTGTGGGTGCCAGAAGGCAAAAAGGAGGGAAGAGAAGGCGAGAAGTGATCCCTTAAAAAATGATATTAAAAGTTAAAGGATTTTTTCTGGTAATGGCTCCATAGGGTCTGGTGCTTAAAAGGGGTATGGTGTGGCAATGAGATGTGAAAAATTGTTTGTACTTCTCTTCTTCCTCCTCGGTACCTCCCACTGAACATCCTTAACAGACGAATGAAAACAGTTTAGTTAGCTGTCTTTCTGCATCTGAAGGAAACTTGCTATTGTGTACAGATGCATACATATATGCCTAAAAAGAAGAGCCATAATGCATCATTACCTACCAATGGAGATGGAATAAAACACAACCCTGATACATAATTATTATGCAGATGTTAAGTATCTGTTTGAAACCAATGCCTATGTTCACTGTCTCAGCATCTGTTCACAATATTCATATCAAAATCTAGAGGATAATAAGTTAAAAATAATCAATAGTCATTTATCATTTAATTTATTACTACTTTTGCAAATTCTAGAAGAGTGCTTGATATAATCAGCTGAAGATACATGAGGATAATTTAATACATTAATAGTTAGAGCTTCAATTGAATCTCTAGTTCCTTTTTGGTCTTGATTATACATCTCTGAAATATTTCTTTCCACCTACATTAATTGGTAATTTGGCAGGAAAAATACAGCAAATTAACCTATAATAATAATAATAATAGTTTTTTAAAAATACATTTCTATTTTCTTGAGTATAGAAAGACAGAACATTTAAATGCATTACCTCTAATCCACAGACGGTACCTCTGAGACTGGGCCATTGAAACCCCTGGACTCCAGCCTTGGGACCAAGTGCTGTGTCCCATGGTGCTCGCTCAGGTGGGAGTCTCCTATACTGCATCTAACTGGGCTGGCCCTGAATCCTGCCTTACACTTAGTTTTTTTGGCTCCTTCTGAACTCATCCTTATCCATCTCAAAAAACTGGCTGCTAAGTCAGATGATGAGGCCACCGAATGAGACACCTTTAGGAGTCAGGCACTGGCTGCAAGCACCTTTTGGTCAGTAGGTGGAGTTGGATAGGTCTGAGTTTGAGACTGGCTAGGTCTGAGTCCAAGCGTTGGATTGAGTTCTCTTGGGCACTTATGTAAGAAGACAGCTCTGACTGATTAACCTGAAAAAATGGTTAGCAATTAAAAAGTTAATTACTATTATCTTTTTGTGGTAGGTTACCAGAGCAACACTCAATTTGCTATGGGATTGGACTGGATTTTCAAAAAGAAGTTTAGGACTACAGTTCTCTATTTAAGATGTGACAAACAAATACTATTTCTTCCTTCCCCTCCCTTCTTATTTTATCACATATGAAAAACACCATCACCACCCCCCTCCCCCCACCCACTCCCCCCAAATGGTCTGGGAAATGGTAAACTTAAGACCTGGAGGCTCCCTCCAATAATTGGAAGTGATTAAGGAAGAAAAGACAATCAATAATCATTCTACCATTATTTGACAATATACTCTGCCTTCTGAAATAGTATGCTAGTACTGCTGGTAAGACCATCCATCAGGCCCATAGACAGAACTAATAAACATTAAAAATGTGAATGACTATTTCTGGAAAAACATTTACACTATTTGTATTAGTCCTAGGAATGAAAACTTATGGCAGCAATACTACTCCAATTCATACTGAAGTGATTCACACTGAAGAAATGTTTCCATGCAAAAGATGAACAGAATAGCCAGAAAGAAATTTCTAACAGCTACAAAGACTGTAACAAAAGCAGACATTGTGGCAGTAGAAAACAAATTGCCAGCTATTGTAAATCCTATTATTTTCTCAGTGTGCCTAAATAGCATACTACCAGGACTCCCACTGACATCGCTAGCATGGAAATAGAATATTATTGTGAATGCATTTTCAAAATATTATAGAAGCCAATAGGGTCCACGTTACTGTCTATAGAATATGCAATATAAGCTATCAAGCTCTCTCTCTCCTTTCATGTCAAGAAAACCTGTTTCTTACACAGAGTGAGCCTGCTTTTTGGCAAGGCCTCTGTTTTACCACAATAAATATAAGTAAATACAACTAGTGCATTCATAGGCTTAAAAGATGTTTTTACCACCTGATTTCCATTTGTCTCATGCAGTCTGCTACACTTTTGACATGTTTCGATTTCATCACAACTTTTCTCTGCATGAGGCATGTTGTGAGGAAATGCAACATGTCACGGCTGAACATCATATGCATCTCTTCATGCTCACACATGCACTGTTAGAGATGTTTCGGATCAGTTGTCTTGGATACAAAACAGATGACACTGAGTGCTGCAATGATGTCGAGCAAAGTTTTCCCAAAGGATCTGTTTTGCCCAAACCTGTCCTATCTATCAAAATTCTTTCCTCCCTCCATGCTAAATTATTGGTTTATACATAGCTTTCAAAAGAACCGAGAGGGGTTTTTAAAACTCCTTTTCTGTGTTCTGCTCTATAGTTAACATTGTAAAAAGCTCAGTCATGCTTCAAAAGACAAACAGTTCATTTTGTTGATGACACATTGAGGGAGAGAAGTTCACACACAAGCACGTGTGCACGCACACACACAGTCCACGCTCTCTACTCTAGAATAAGCTCACATCAGAATATTTTGAAAAGTTCCCACAGGATTTACAGCCTTTAATGATCAAACCAGTTCAAATATTTAGATTCTAAAGCAATCAGAAAAATAACAATTTTTACAATAAAAGCTGAAGAATTAAATCACTGGCAAGTACAAAGGAAGAGTTGGTTCACCAATACAGTTCTTACAGCTCAATTGTTTTCACTGTCATATGACATTAATTTAGATGTTCCCGTTGCCTGTGGGAATTTCACAGTGTGTTAACAGATACGATTAAAAATAGTTTGCTTCAGATGTGTAACTTTTAAAAAATAAAACCATCAAAGTGCTACTTAAAAAATGTACATTATTTTCAATTCTGGTTATTCATATACTCTGATATCAGTTTTTTACATGATCCTAGAAATTTAGATTTTTTTCAAAATTTAGATTTTTTCAAAATTATTATTCTGGTTATTCATATACTCTGATACCAGTTTCTTACATGATCCTAGAAATTTAGATTTTTTTCAAAATTATCATTTTGAATAGACAGATAACTTGCTTGAGATCCATGCCTTTTAACTCAATGACTTTAGTATTTCTCCATCACTTACAGTGTAGAAGCTTTTCTGTCACTGTAAAACAATTTTTAAAGTTTTCTGTAGTGGTGAGTAATTTATTTAAAATAAACCTTAAAGTATTTCATCTGTGTTTGTAATAAGGAACTGGGACAGCATAAATTAGCATGTATATTAAAACTTGTGAGGATTGGCAGCACCGGGTTTGACATTATAATAGTACAAATTTCCAGAATAATCTCAATTTATAAAAGTTTCATTATGATTGCCAAACCCATTTAAAGCTCATCACAGAAATGTAACTACAATATATTCTGTGAAACAACATTTCTTTATGGAATCCCATAAAGAATCATATGAAGATTTGTGGAAAAAGTCTTGCTACAACTGTAGGCAGAGTTTTGGTAAATTCTGTAGTGTCTTCAAGATCTTTTGCCCGTGTGTGCCTTGTGTGTCTGTGTACTGAGCACTTGTTTTGCTACAGTGCTACCTTTCTTTGCTTTGGTAAAATCTGAACTCCTGGTTACAACGACAGTCTTGTAGAACGCACATGTGAGCATCTTGTGGGAGAGATAAGTGGTGCCTTCACAAAAGACAGTGCAAATTTTTCATTGTATAGCTAGGATTTCTCAGCCTGCATGTACAATTTGAGGCATTTAATACAGTCCCTCCAGCACACCCGAGGGAAGTACAAATGTTCACGTGAACAGCAGCCTGCATGCGGTACCAGCTTCACAATAGACCAAGAACCGATTTTCAGTATGTGAGGTGGAATAGATTTTAACATGCCATATAAAAATTTCTTAGCTTTTTCAAGAAAGGACACAAATAAGGTAGCCTAAGTTTCATGTTGCAGGCAAAATTAATTGCAAAGCACACATCATTAAACTTTTACAGCAGATCTCGTCCTTGCTGGAACATCACGAGCTGTGTTAGGCACATTCCACACCATGTTACATTTTCACAAAATATACATTTTATTGTACCTTCAAAGATTTCAGGAGTGTTAAATCTCATAATGCAAAGTTCAGGAGTTCAGTATGAATTTCACTGAGCAGTATTAGCTGCATATTGCAGTATAGACTGGACACACTACAGCTGAGTAAAACCTTCAATGTATGGGTGGATTCAAAATAAATTACATGAAACTATGTCACACTAGTATTTCTACGAACTTCAAACAAGTACCAGCAGTTTTCACATATACCAGCTGCAAAAGTTACAGACCTTACCTTCTAGCACATCCCATACCTGCAAGAGCAGGCACACATCTGTCCACCTGCAGTTATTGGGTGGGTTGTTTTTTATTTAATACAAACAGAGAGGAAAAAAAATCACACAAATGCAGAGTCATTATGAGAAATGTAAACAGTTCAGATGAGAGACAAGTAGTGTTTGGATTAGGAAGTGGAGAGCCACTATGCTACACTTAAATACAGTGGTTAGACAGTTAATGTATCAAACAAATTCCAGCAGCTTGGAAATGCAGGGAAAAAACAATGCAAATTGAACAACTGTGATGAATAATTGAAATCATACCCTCAGTGCAAGCTTTTCTGCACAATTTTCTGTCTTGACACAGATTCAAATTTTATACTGTTTGTACAACACAAGCTTCACAGAACACAACTAAAATTATCCCACATGGAGAATTACTGCACAATGTGGCTGAATGTGGAAACTGTTTTGCAGTTTTCACGCGTAACAGCCCCCGCAGTGGGCTTTAAACTTTGACTTTAGCTCTCTATTGATGTAATCTAGTAAATAGCATGAAGAAGTACCTGCTGGAGGCAGATGTCACCTGTTCACTTCTTGTTGTTTCACATGCATTCTGTGAATTTGTTTGTTCCACCTGCAGCTTGAACAGTCTTGGTAGAAGACATGAAGTATGTGTTGTAAAACATATTTGCAATTTTTGTTGCACAAATTTCTTCATGTTCCGATGCTAATTCACCATCAAAACAGGCACAGTAAATAACTAATAGAATAAAAGAGAGAGAAGTGCTGTATTTATTATTGGTATCTAAGTTTGGAGGGACAAATATATCTTATCAGTATAATAATCTTGCCACCTGATGTGATAGCTGTTGGTTGTTTCTCAATCCTGATAATTCTGAGGGAGCAACAAGACATACTAGAGTACATTTCCTCCTGTCAGCCAGCCAAAGGATTAGAGCTAGAGCTGCTATTCACTACCCAACCTTAGCATCAAAACAAGTTGTTGTGGTTTTTTTTTTTTTTAAACTACAGTTTGAATTTGCTAATGACAAAGGGAACTCCCAGTGGGTGTGACAATCATGAGATAATCAGCTTTAGAGGATTAGAGGACCCCAGGGGGGTGATTAGCTCAGGTTGGCCAAGCCCTCTGTCATGAATTAATTCAGAAATGAATATTTGCATTCCAACACTGCATCTTAGTGAAACTGATTTCCAGCCTATGAATTTTTGTTGTTTTTTTTTTCTTTTATGAAAAGCAATTCACATTGCACAAGACAATTGGCAGCTGCAGCTAATGAAATGTGAGATGATTAAGCAATAAGAATCTGAATTTTGTGTGATTTACTTCTGCCAATGATCTTTCAACACAAAGAACATGTTCATTGTTATTTTTAGTCTGTCTTTTTTTCCTACACTTTCATTAAATGCTTGATGGAATATTTTCAATTCATTTGATTCCATGGTTGACAATCAGATAACTTTTCCTTCCATAATTAGCAATTATCAACTGTACAAAAATACTGAATGCCATTGGGTTTGCATAATAAACAAAAAGCAGAAGCGATGATAGCAAGTTTGCTGAACTGAAAATACATCTTTTGTGCACTTGACAGCTATTTGGGAATTTGAAATGGTGTTACATACTTATGGATGCACTGGTGAAATGGCCTATATGTCTGACAGTTACATTAAATCCAACCAGGCAAAATTGTTGCCTGACACAGATTTAGCCAATGCATTTGATAAAATAGGCTGGAGAAACATAATCTGCCAATGCAACAGTAATTTAAATCTGTTTTATCAAATAAAGGAAAAGAATTATGTGCAATAAGAAAGAGATAGAAATTTGTATGGCTAACTTTTTGCTCTAAGAGATATCATTATATGTATGGAGGATAATAGACAAATAGAAACCATGTGGGCTGCTTAGTATGGCTACATGTGCACTCTCTCTTCTTTATATCCATTTGCTTGCTGATTCCACAATCTGTTCTTCAGTGTTGGCAATTTCTTGGATATGTATTTTTTCTAATCTTTGTGTTCTGATCATGTATCTCAATTTCCATGTCTATAAAATGAAGATGATAGTGATGAAATTTAGTTGCTAGAAGCATTAAATACCATCACTAAAGACAATTAATTTTCCGATTTTCTTGCCCAAACTTACCTTTTTTCTTCTCTTTGGGGAAAAGAAAGAATAATTCTATTCCAGTACTGTCTATGTTCCATTCTGAAATTGCGTTATAACTGAATAGAGGCATCTTATAATAGTCATTTCTGACTTTCAGCTTTATCAGTCCATTTTTCTGTCATATCCACCAAATATTATATAATCTCTTTATCAAATGTTGCCCTTGAATTGTGTTAGATTTTTTCTGCTATATTCCCTGGAAGAAACTAATGTGTTTAGTTTTGTTTTGTTTTGGTTTGGTTTTTCTTTGTTCAATTGTCTTCATTGTCTGCCTAAATACTTCAAAACACTCTGCAAAAGCTGAACTGTTATTTCTTTACCAGTAGTAGCAATAGTCATAGCTGTAGGCCTGGTGACAGAAAAGAAGGAAAATTCTGTAAAAGCCAAAAATTAAGCCTCTTAGCCTGAGTATAAAATTGTCTTTTCATACATGAACCTGGAGAAGGGAAAAATATAGAGACTGGAGTTGATGGACTTATGTGAACTTTCTCGAATCATAGCACATGTTAATCCAAAACCTGAAAGTTAGCTACTACTTTATTCTTAATTTTTGCATCTGCCTTGTTCCCTTAGAAAACTTCTGTACTTAATATCCATTATTTATATTTTAAAAGGAAATTTTAAGGGAGTTTCTATGGTTCTGTATCCCTGCTGAGATTCTTCACCCTTAAATCCTTTGGCAACCTGTTTTTCTTTCTTCTCCTATTAATCTGTCCTTGACTACACTCCCACCCACTGACAAACATATCCATGGATTGTATGGTTTGAATATTGTGCCTTGAAAGCTGAAAGGCTAAGTGGAATGGTGCAAATCTTATCTTATTGTTATAAAGTGCCATAAAGCACTAAATGTAAAAGAAGTAGACTTGTTGTAAGCACTGGAGTCAGTAACAATCTGACTGCAAAAAAGTTTTAGACATAATTCCAGTTTGATTTTAGTGGGCCTCCATAATTCTGGCCCCCAGAGACAGATGAAGAAACAGCCTTTAACTGTGAATGGTCTTATGCAATAGAAGGCAGTCAGTGTGAGGGCAACTTCATTGATAACATTGCAGTTCATCCATATTCAATAGAGCACATTGCCAATAAAATGGTAATCTGTATTCTGCCTAATACCTGCTGCTAAGCCTGTGTCCATTTACAGCGACAGTACCTGCCTAAGGTGCATGTTGTCAGTCTCTGTAGGGGAGAGTGGAGGAAGAACTGGGCTCCTCCAAGTATAGCTGCAGCCCAAACTGCCTCTGTTTGGGAATTTTTTCCTCGTAGTCACAGTCAACAAAGCATGCAGAGCTGCTGTGTCAGAGGACAGGCTGCTGCTGCACACCCTGAGCAAATAAAGCTGCCACACTGGAGTGCTCTGCAGGGCTGGCCCTCGGCTCTCTCAGAGCAGCCCAGGGCTGAGCTGCTCACACCAGGTAGAGCACGGACTCAAAGCAAAAGGCTGGAGTAAGAGGGTGTGAGAAACTGCACTGTTTTCTATATGGGCTGTTTCTGTGCAGGTGTGTTATGTCAGAAACAAAGGAGTAGGGGAACCAAAACTTAAAGGTGCAGACAGATGTGTCTGTCCAGCATGACATTCACACTGACAGAAATGTGGGTTGAAAGCATGTATGGGGACTTTTGAAATTCCACAAGGCGCCTTTCTGCATCTGCCGGTGCTGCTGTGTTTCAAAACTGTGGACCTTAATGTTTCCATTTCAGGAGTTAAAGTACTTTGCGAGTTCCATTATTTCACAATTCTAATTCTAAAGCATGGATTCCCTTGATGTATGGTGAACAGATGTATTTTTTCTTTTTTGCAATGCATCTTGAATGATTCACACTATAACATTTTAGAATGATAAACAACTGTGGTACAATATATCTTTTGTATTTTTCTTAAAAGGATAAAGAAATCTTAAAACTGTTTAAAGCTGAGTTTTATCTAAATAAAAAAGCATTGGCTGCATCTAGTCAAACAGCATGGATAATAGGTCACTGAATTGAATAGATTTTTCTTAGGCCCTAAATGCTATCACAAGCACAAATGTGAAAATTCTGCTGCACATGTTACAGATAATGGATTTTCATCAGTCAGGGAAATATCCCTTCAGGGCTGTATTATATTTACAGCAACAAAAAAGTTTTAATCTTTTATTAGAATAGAACTTACAGCATTTTTTAAATTACGTCTATTCTGTAACCAACTTTCTAAGATTAACTGGAAGGGCAGATAGGTAGTAGTAATGCAACAAATGCTGTGGGGATGGATTTCTGGGGTTCGTAATGTTGTTTTAACCATTCTGCTGTTTGACAGCGAGGACCATAGAAAGGGTCGTATTCAACACTCACTAAAAATACACAGAATCTGGCTTCAAGTTAGATTATAAAAATATCTATTCTGGAGTTTGTATGTGGTGCTCTAAGTTTCTATTTTTGAGAAGTCACGGGCAGAGGAGTTTTCACCAAGGAGTTGCTTCAAGGCATTGAGGTGTTGTAGTAGTGGAAGGGACCAGTGCCTGAAAGGCTCTGAGTCCAAGCTGATGTCTGGCCTGGAAACACCTCGGCAGTGTTCAGCACTGCTGGGTAATTCTGAGGCATTTCAGAAAGTAGTTGCGATAGCTGTTTTCCAGACAAAAGTATCCCATCCCTCTCACAGTAGCAAAAGTAATTCTGCTTCTTTTCAGTAATAAGTGCTTGCTAACCAGTATTGTCCCCACCCCAGCCCTCCCCAAAATAGACGGTTTGGGTTAAGAACACAAAAAGAATGATTTTGCTTGGCATGGATGGAATAGTTTGTTCTAGAAAAAGCTTTATGTTGGTTTTTTGTATTGGTGAAAAGGACGTTCAAATGGTTGCTTCAGTGATAAATCCAAAAAAAATCTATCATGAGAGGTGCATGGTGGGGCACACACATCCTGAAAAATCTTACAAGTAAACTTAAATTTTTGCATTGTACAGTAATTTCAAAAGGCCTCTTTTCCTTTCCCAGTGTAAATCTTATTTTTAAAAATGGAAGACTTTGAAGATGTATGAGATAAGGCATTGCTATCAGCCAACTCCCACTTGAGAAAAACAGGCCAATTCACCAACTGACAGCAAGGTTAAAAATGAGATTTGATAAAAAATTTTCTCCAGAATTAATTAACTGAAGGATAAAAAAAAAGCTGATTTTTCAAGGCTAGACTTTCTCAGATTGTTCTACATTTATTTTCCATGTTTTAATTTTGTAATGACAGCTCTATGTCTGTCCATGAGCAATGTCCAAGTCCCTTTTGATTACTTTTAGAAGGAGCAGAGCAGCTGCTTCGCTGCAGGGAAAAAGCAGAGGCACAGAGTTTCCTGCTCTCTGCTTTGCCTTGTTTGGATTAGGACATGGGCACCTATGGATCTCATAGCTGCATTTTGGATCATCCAGAGTGGAATCTTTCAATAATATCCCCCTAGAGGATAAAAAAAAGTTATTTAAATTGTTTTCTTACTTAGCATTAAGGTGTTGGTTTTTTGGTTCTTTTCTAAAAAAAAATCACACATCGTTTTCCTAATATCCATAAAGAAGATGAAGGTTCATTTCCTAATATCCATAAAGAAGAAGAAGATGAAAACTTTGCAGCTTAGACTTGTCTCTAATATGTGCCTATTAAAAGAAAAATCCTTTGCAAGTACATTTAATAACTGAGATTAAAAGTTTAAAGGTAAAAGTAAAGCACAAAAGACTTTGTGCTTTCAATTCATAGCAATTCATAGAAATGTATCTGAAAGGGAGAAAGTGGGGATTTCTTGACAGAAAGCAAAAAACTGAGATGAGACAAATTATGTTTAGGCACTGCATTATAATTAAAATTTCTAATTACCACATCTCTATCCAAAAGCATACTTCTAAGTAAAATTATTGTTTAAAGATAGGAGGCCATGTGGTTAGGGCTCAAAATAAAAACTCCTTGATGAGTTTTTGATTTTTAACTATGTCTCTACTAGTATTGGATCATGTAATAAATTTATGCAATAACATCACAACTTAATGATTATTCTCTTACTGATTTATACTATTTTCTTGAAAATAAGCAGTGCTCTAAATTCTCTGAATGAAATTCAAACTTATTAATATTAATGAATTATACAAAAGATAATTTTACATCTTGCAGTTATTCAGAAGTTGAAGTAAAAAGATATCTTCAGACCAAAATTTTTATCACTCTACATCAGCAAATAAAATCCAGGGAACTGAGTGAAATATCTGCCGTCCTATTGAGGGAGTCTGGGCACAACTTTGCATATCAGGTTTCTTTTGCATCAATTTATCAGTCTTACTGACAATCTTATTATTGGAATGAAGTGTGTGACTGTATATGGTTACATTTCATACTGGCCTTAATCCCCCTAGTTAACAAGAGCAACAGAAATGACCCTGATTAAACAAATAAACCAGCCATGTTAATAACATACAGTAAAAATCATATGAATTTGAATATCATTGAGTGATTGTAGACAACTCTGACATCTCAATTTAACCTCCATTTTTTTAAGTTAATTGCACATACAGCTTTGATTTTAAATGCTAAACCCCATTTTTTCTTCTTTTGCTCTTCATTCATAAAATACTGGATTTTATCTTCTATTTCCACAGGAAACATGGACTGTGCTAGCATAAAAGTCTGATGGCACACCACAGGTAGAATTGGTCATGGTGTGGTGTAATCTCTTGTTAGCTGCCAGGGCTAACTGTTGGTGTTCTGGCAAACTGGACCAAGCAGAGCTCATAACATGCCCAGAAATGTTACATCATGTTCGCTGCACAGATGGAAAGTATAGTGTGACACTGATTTCTGACTGCTGAGTTGGGGAGTCAGAAGCTTCCTGGGAAAGGCAAAATACCGCAAAGATCTTGTAAATGTGGAAGGATTTACTGCTGTCACCCCTAAAGGAAGGTCATAATGTCCCATCCCACCATCTAGACGTCTTCACCAGCTATCCAGTTTGCCTAGTGTTAGTATTTGCCCTGAAACATGAGATTGCCATGGAAACTAGTTAGTGTGTGTAGCAGGGAGGTAACATGCTGTTATTACAGCTTTCCAGTCCGTGCTGTTACGTGTGAACAGGTTTCTGGAGCTGCCCAATACTTCAGTTTCTCTCATTTAGCACAGTCATGTTTGATCAGCAAAGGATGTTTGGTACTGGTATCATGTGATACAGAAGTGTTCAGTCAAGTGTGAGATGTGTTATATTGGATCTCAGATAAGAAAATGAGGTAATAATCAAACCTGAAGCATCTTCAGGTTTGGTCTTGATCCTAAGATGCTTAAGCAGGGCAAAATGGTACAAACATGAATGAATATAGAACAGAAATTAGGGGGAAATGTTCCTAGTTCTCATATTAGTGAAACTCTAGAAGAGATTTCGACTAATAAAGGGACTGGTTTGAATACAGAAATGTTTCTGTAGGGCATTTATTGACAGTAGTGTTGGAAGTGTTGGAAGACTGACCTTGATTAACTAAAAGTTTCCATCCTGTGTTTCTAAGGCTGCTAACATGCTAGTATTGTTTGTATTTTCACTCACCTGAACTATAAATCTGGCAATAAATCTGTGGGAATGTTCATAGTACCATTGTTACCATGTATAAAAGCTGGAAGGATTTGGCTTTTTGTAATTTAGCAAAAGGATCTTATGACTCTGAACTACTAAGTACTAAAAAAAATGCAAACAGTTTGTAAAGTCTGCTGTGGTACATGCAGAGAAGTCTGTGGCCCCACAACACAAATCGGAAATTTTGAGGAAAGCCCTCAGAGTGTTTTGGGCTTTTCTTGTTTGCTTCATCCCCCGGAAGATTGAGAGAACTTTTGATCTACAAAGTTGTGTGACATTTCATTTTTCTTGACTTCTGCATTTCACTTGCACACTTGCCATGTGACTACTAGTATCAAGGAACAGAGAGCATATTTATTGTCTTCAGTCAAACTCAGATTTCACAAAAATGATTTAAAAGTACATCTTCCGCTGTAATTACGCATTACTTCATATTAATACAGGTTTTAAGTCTGAGTAGATTTTATAGTGTAAAAAAGCACCTTCTTTATCTCTATATGAGTCAAGTGAATAATTTACTATGAATAATTTATAAGATGAATTGAGTTCCTCTTTCATGTACCACCTACGTGAAACAATTTCATTTATTTTACTTTTTTGTTTCTGTTTTTGTTTAAATTCTGAATTAATATGCACATCTGAAAGCTGAGCTTCCTTACCTAATGATGCCTGGTCAAATGAGATCCATGTTTCTATATCTTGAATGGATAAGCAGAATATGAATATGTTGCACAAGCAAATGTTTTAATTACAGATTTTAAATCTGCTTTTGAGAAACTGCTTAATGTGAAACCTGCTCTCAGAAGTTATTACCAGGAGTAACATGAAAAGGATAAGATGCTTACATAAATCAAATACAACAGAGTAATCAGAATCGTCTCTCAGTTCATGTGCAGGTTTTTTATGGTTAATTCTCTTTTGGAATAGATGTAGAGGAGGCACATTGCTTACTTTAAGGGACCCAACGTACCCCTGAGGAACAGAGCACTAAGCACAGGCAGAGAGCAGGTTTTCCTGCTCTGCGGTGCCTTTTAGGAGGGTCTCCAGAGAGCAGCATTATCCGACAGAAAGCATAGCTGAGGCAATCACATTATTCTCTTGGTACATCAAAGACTGTCTCTGGTGTACAGGTTAGGGCAGTCTCAGTCCCTTTTTTATACAACAGCTACACTGATTCCAAGGTGCCCAAAAGAGAAGTAGAAGCTGCTCCCTCCTATGTTTGTATTCTGCACCATCTCTGAATGAATCAGGCCCATGACACCTACTTTACAGAGAGTTTTAGGCTCTTAATCCTATTTAAATTTTAATGTGAAGGCTTGTTATAGTTTCCATAATTTGAGGCATTAAAAGCAGATGAAGCATCTTTAATCATAAAAGCTTTGTTGCTCTAATTTATGATACCTGCGTTTTAAGCCCCACCATAAAGTGGATTGTGTTTGGGGGATGATAGTTCACAGTAAGGAAATGTGATCCATCAGGAAACCCCTTTACATTAAAACATTTTGACAGCACGAGTAATTAAACCTGTTTCCCAGGTGCAGAGCAATATTTTAAATGCCCCTCTGGCTACAACACCTTCAGGTCTGTCTGTCTTTCTTCCTTATCATCCACTGTAATAACAAGATAATGAGAAGATGGCACAATATAAGGAGGGCTGGACTAGCAATTAATAATCTAAGTATATAATCAGAATGTTAAAATCTCATTTTAACTGATTTGTGCATTAGTTTTATATGACACTGACAAATTCTTTTGTGCATTTCTATGTGCTTGAGAAACAGCAAATGGGAAATCACGGCACTGGTGCTTGCTGCTGTGACAAGTTATAGCCTAACATCATCATTTCTGACTTTGAAGTGTCAGTTGGCTCTAGAGCACAGCTATGCAAACCTTTTTATGCAGACAGCATGTGATTTTTTTCTGTGAACCTTTGAATAACAGTGCATGAAGACTGGCAAACCCTAAAAACCTGATGAACTCATGAAAGCACAATTTGGACAAGTACAAACTTGTGCCATGAAGCCAGGGATAAGATCTATTTGATTTACACACATTGTAATCAGATGCTGCTCCCTGTCAGAGTGACAAAATTCTTTTAACACCCCATGCCTATGCTAACTTGCTTCCTATCAGCCTCCATCTTAAACGCCCCAAACTGACAGGTGAATGGGTACTTAACCCTCCATTATAGCCATTTTTTGGGGAGTCACCAGTTAGTTCTGCTCTTCTCTTCGTGGAACAGAACAGCAGGCTACAGTGCTGCATTTCCCCGCAAAGGATCTTTGGGGGAAACCTTTGAAAGCAGAGTCCCGGGCATGAGACTGCTTTTGCTGCTTTAGCCAACATATAATTTTATTATTCTGAAGACTAGGCCCTGGCACACGTAGCTGTGTAATTCTTTCCTGGTTTTCACTGCATTGTCAAGGCCACTATATCTGAAGTGTACAGCTAAACCTGGGAAATTTGATTATGTTGGAAGAATGTGGTGGCTTCTGGCAGTGGGCTGAATAGCAGTCCACCTGTGAGAAGTTTTGAGATGGAACCAGGCAGTCACAGGAGGTCTGAAAAAGAAAGGTTTTAGCACCTCCCTATTGCACAGCCAAATACAATATTTTCTGCAGCTGATGAATGGAGAATTTTCAATTTTTTAAATGCTTGAGAGTATATACATCATATGCTTAACTGAAGTATTTATCATTTGAGAACACCTTTAAAAATATCAGAAAGCTGTAATTTTTGAAATCCTAAATGTCATAATTTTATGCCTATAAGGCTTACATGCAAATGCATGCCTCTTCTCGAGCTTGAATTTTTCCCCTTTCATGTATTTTTTTTCCTATTTTGTGTAATAAGACATTCCACAAAACTGGCATGTCACTTGTACAATCTGTAGTCATTATAATACAATCTTAAATGCTGAATCAGAAACTCTGGGAATGTCTTCATATTCAGTGCTAATTCCAATAGTTTCTATGGTTGCTCACCAGCTCTGCAATGTGGTCAGGAAGCCATGTAGAAATATTAAGATCATGGGTCTATGCCTGGTGCAAATGAGAACCACAATAGACTCAAAGGGATTTTTGAGTGTTTATTACTTTTTGTAAATACACGAAAATATACAAATATTTGTTAGAAGCAGAAGCAACTGCTCATCATCCATTTTATTGATAATGGAAGTAATCAGATTTAGCATTAAAAAATCATGTTTTTTATCCATATAGTAGAGATGTTTGTTTAAAAACCACAACAAAGTAGATCACTTGAGACATTGCTCTTAAAAGAGAAAATATGATCATTGTTCATATAGCTATTGTCAGAGGGCATAAGTGGGCTCTATGTGTCCTAATGCCTTTACATGCTGCTCAGCTGAAGCACAGCACACTCATTTGTATCTGGGTTTCTAGGGTAAGAGGCTGCCTGGATCACCAGAGGGCCAGCAAAGACTGTCTCCTAAGCAGCGTAAGAAATATCTGTCAGGAGTTGTTGCAAAACCTGTGCTACAGGAAAGTTCATAGTTTGCAACAATGGCTTCTGTTTGTCTTACAAAATGTCAGTTCTGCCACGCTGTGTGCTGATGCTGGATCTGTTTAATGTTTAGATACCAACAATCAAAGTACTTCTGTAACCACAGGATTGGGTCATGTCCTGCCTTGTTCATTGGGGAATTAATTGTACCTGTTTTAGAGTTAGCTGTTAAGGAGATTAGGAAGGTAAAGCATAGCAGGGTAGCTGTGGTTGCATGGCAACTGGAAAGAACAGTAACATCTGGTACTCTTAATTTTCTTAGAACCTATAGATCTCAGTGCCATCATATGGGTAGTATTAATTCTACCACCATGCCTCATTTTTTCTATTTGTTAGCCAATAGGTAATGTCCTTGATGTTACCAGTTGACCCAAGGGCAAAATTAAATACAATATTGGATGCTGTGATGTTCAAGTCAGCTTCCTAATTGCCAGGCACTGCTAGCCTGAGAGGATACTCTCCAGAAGCAGCATAGAGGGAAAGGTCTATCCTCATATGCAAGACTGGCTTCAAGGTTCGTCAGGCAGTCCTGTTAGATACTTGAGTGTATGGTATGTCTCCTGTCTGCTTAAACAATAGATCTATTTGAAATTTTGTTTATTGTCCTCCTCCAGGACCATTTCTTTCCTTTCAGAAGACCAGGCCATCTGTCACAAAAACAGCATCTATAAGGAAAACTGCATTAAGTGCACTCTAACCCATCTTCCTTGATAATTTTCCCACTTTCCAACTGCTTTATGAGATTTTTTTCTGACAACCAAAAGAGTCCTAATAAAGATGTGGTTTACTTCATTCATTTTTGAAATAAAAACTCAGTAAGTGATGTGGTGTCAAGCATAGACCAGATTGGCTTTGTTCAGCTGCCTTTGGCATTTGACACCCTTCACCCACCCCATGGCTTTCTTCAGTGTTTACTTTAAAATAGAAGAAACAAAAGGGTTCTCCACAGACCTTCCCACTGGGGAGTTGCACACACTGGGCAGACTCAGCAAGCACCAAGGCACTGGGCTGGCGTGGAGCCTTGGAAAACCTCCCTGGCCTTGCCACATCAGAGTCAAGCTCTATTTTAAGCTCTCCTTGCCTCTGCCTAGGCACCCAAACCAGCCCATTTCTAGGGCAAAATTGCTGATTTCATCAAACCCGAATGGCATTTGGGCTCTGGAGAGCAGAAGCTGCAAAGGAGGGTGGATTTGCTTCCCATACTGCTCAGCACCTCTCTCCTGTGGACCCACTGCTCTGCTCAATGCCAGACAGAAAATAAATGCCAATAACATGCCAAAGCCCCTTTTTCAGCCTGAACACGTTGCTGGAAAGATCAAGCAGGGACCTGGAGTTTTGTGAACATCAACAAGGAACTGCTTTCCTCAGTCAATGAACTTCAGTGAACCCAGTTTGTGTGTTTGCTTGGCTGCTACAATTCTCATTGTCCCCCAAGAAGCTGATGAGAGCATTTTGAAATACCTAACAATTGTATAAACATAGAAAATTAATTTCTTATATTTTAAAATACTGACTAGACTAGCAGATTCTATAATTGATGCATAAAAATTTCCTTTTGCATATTCTGCCTTTAAGATATACATCTTTGTACATCCTCTTTTGCTACTTCCTATTCATCCTTTGTTCAAATCTTTTTGAGAATCAGCCCAGATTAGAATTCATCATGTCTAAAAAATGAGATGCTAAAGGTATTCTTTCTTCAGTGTTCATCTCCAGCCTTTCTTGACAGACTGTCAAGAAATATGTCTCTAAAAAGCCAGGTTAGCTCCTCAGAGACAACCAGTGATGCAGTTCTTAGTAATGTGCTAAAACTCAGTCAGAGTGCACCTTATTGTTGCTGTGTGCAGTGATGTGACATCTGAGTTATTTGTTTTCTCTGCCATAAGATAGCATCAGGGGATATAATGTGAACAGATCACTCATTTGTGGAAGTATTTATGGTGCTGCTTTCGAGGGATCATTCAATTCCAAAGCAGATGGCAAAGCATGGATATTCATGGACTACTTTAAAAGCTATCTTAAGTAAAATGTTTTCACACAGAGCAGCTAAAGCATGTAACAATCTGATGTTTTACCACACTTATTACTTAATGTTTACCTATATTTACAATAAATCTTCATAAATGCTACTCAAGCAAGAATTTGCTAGTTCAGGTTTTATTATAGTATATCCCATGGGATCTTTATCGCTCAGGCCCCTGACCCTGCAAATATCTATGCATGAGTTAACACTCAGCTGAGGGAGCCTGCTGTGCTCAGTGAGACTGAGGGTTTGTAGCATGGCAAACTCCAGGAACATGTGGCTTGTGCCAAGATTTTCAATTATCTGGGGATATAGAATATCCATCTCATGACAGCTATAAGTAGTATAGCTTTAGGAATGATGAGCTTGTCTGTTCAGAACTGTAGGATTCTTCTAAGGTGTTACTTCAGGCATCCAGAAAACAAATATTTTCTAAAGGTGATGTCCAAAGGCTTTCCTATTCTGCAAACACAAACTCAGCTACACATGAGGTACCTATTTGGATAATTTCATGTAATTCTTCTCCAAATGCTTGAAGCCCAGCTTTCTCTGGTTCAGTGATTAGAAAAGGTGGCAAATAAAAGTCTGCTAATTGTGTTGGGTTGGAGGACTGGTGTTTTTCATGGAATAGGTGATTCAGCATGTTTTCAAATGCCACAAACTCCTCAGCTTCCTGATTGCATTTGCTATCCCTCACATGGCACCCCCCAGACTGCCTCTTCCTCACTGCCTTCTGTCCTTCAACATCCACCATGCCTGTTCCACACAGTTGCTTTAGAGACCTGTATATATTCTGTGCCAATATCCTATATGTCCTGTTATCAAAACCCACACATTGAAGTTTGACACAAAAGGAAAAAAAAATAAGACAGTATTTTGAAACTATTCCCTCAGTAAAACTTATGACACAGGTTTTTGATCTGCCTGGTCTGTGTTCACCTGCAGTTCTTTTGTTCAGCTGCCTGACATTTAAGATACATCCCTGTTACATTGTGGTGCTTCAGGTGTGGGTTCTGTGCCTGCCTTTGGGGAGTCCTGGCCCTGTGTCGCAGCTGGAGCTCGTTGGGTTGTTAACACTGCCAAGCTGTCTGCTATGAGGGCTGTGCTGAAGCCTGCTAGGTTGGGGGTGGGCTCAGTGAGGGCTTTTCCATGTGCCTGGGGGCTTGGTTGTAGTGGGGAAGCTTCTGGGAGTACTGGGCTATCCTCACCTTTGTGTAGGTCCATTTCTACAGGATTGACAGGTAAGTTTTTGATGTTTTATGTCATTAAGGCTGCCAGGCTCTGTGTGATGAGTAACTTTGATAGGGGAAGGAGGGACAGAAGTGCATTAAGATACCACAGCTCTTTCCTAAGCAAATGTCTTTTGAAGTGACTGGGTTTAAATTTGTTGGGTTTGTTTCTTATGGCTGTATAAGTGTAGAAATATTGAGCTTAGTGTAGGTCAAACTTTTCTGGCTGTGGTCTGTCCTGTCTCTGAAAGATTACTGGTACTGAGGTTTGACTGGCTTGAAGTTTGCTGAGTTGAATGCACTGGTCTCTGCACTGCTGGAGTATCTTTAGATGTTAGGGAGAGGTTTTTATCCTTTTTACTGTTTCTGTTGGGTTTAGTCTTGTTATAGCTCTCATGGTAATAAAAATAATTATTAGAGTATCCTGCTGCTTCTTTCTCCCTCATCCAACCCAGCCTGAGTGTAGCTATTTCATGTCAGAATTGAAATAAGTCCTGTGACTGAATGTGACCTCCTCACCCACTGTGGGCTGTGCTTGTTCTCTGGCAGTGCCTTTGGGAAGGGGCCATCCTGCAGACCTCTATCTAACTCGCTGCTTTATTTTCCAACTTTGTTTTCCTGCAGCTTTGCAGTGCTGGTCTCTTTCCTCTTTCTAGTCCTGTAAATTAGACTGTCTCTCAGCTGGCAGTAAATGTGTTTGGTGGCATGGCAGGAACAGTGTATGCTCTGGGAAATACCTTGCCATAAGCAATTCAAAGCCTGACGCAGAACATGTACTTATATGCATATGTATATGGTGTTTATTAAAATGTACTTGAATATGTATTAATAATAGATACAGTGCTAATGTTTGCTATGGGTTTTCAACCCACTGGGGAAAGCAGAGTATAAATTCCAACTTGAAATAAATCCCCGTTGAGAAATAGGTAGATTATGACTACTGCAGTGTACTGACTTTCTAGGAAGGCTATTAGTTAAAACTTATTAATGACATAAATTGTCTAAAGGAGATAATACGTATCTGAAAAATGCTTTTCAGTAGGTGAGTGCTTGTGTCCAGCCATCATAACACCACAGCAAGGACTGAAGCTTTTCGTTCTGACTTAAATACAGTAGCTTTATTATCTGTGCTTGTAGAGAAAGATCTGGGTGGAACAGACCTGGGATTTTCTGTCTTTGTTTTGACTCAAAGTGCTACTGATTTTTGTAGAAAAAAGTTGAAAATTCAGGTGGTTTTTTTTTTACTTGAAGCCTAGTGCTGGTGGCAAAGATGGTGTGCAGAGTTTGTGTGTGCTATTTGGCTTAAATTATTTAAGCCAGGTTTTCACCAAGTTAGTGTCATTCATACTTTGAAAACCTGTGAAGTATTGCAACAGGATTCTTTCAAATTCCTCATCTTGCTTGGCAAAAAGAATACTAAGGGGTAAAAGCAAAAAAAATAAATGAGTCTCAGCAAAACTTACTGACTCTGCACAATGTTGAAGCATGCAGTCTGTGGTTGACTTTAAATGAAACAAGAACACAGGGGACTATATTTAATTTAAACACCACTCATCCTAAAATAACTTAACCTGCGGAATGATTGCTGTGCAAACACAGTAATAATGTAGCAGAGCTGTCACTTCAGTCAGTATTTAATAGTCTCTGGCCAATTTCATTATTAACACTTAAAGCACTTCATGAAAAGTGATGAAAATACCAATGCATAGCTCTTACTGAAATCTCTGAGATCCCACAGAATATTTTGTAGCTACTGCCTGACACCTCTCAAGGGAGGCTGCAACTGGTTGTGAGCTTGGGCTGTTAGCAGCAGATTCCAAAACTGCTCTTGTTTCAAGATTGCAAACAAAGTAGATGAAATGGGCTGCTCACAGCTTTTACCTCCATGTGGTCTGTGTGTGTAAGCCTGGTAAGGGAGGTGCAATGTTTCCTCCTGCTGTTGCAAATGATTGGAAAATATTTTTTCCTTAATTTAAATTTATATCCTGGTATATTGCAATGGTGGAAAGATGTATCAAAGGAATAACCTAAGAGGAAATACCAAAAAAAGACTGTAGATGCAGAAAAAGTACCTTCAGTCATGCTGTTAATTTTTGGCTTTTACTACCCTGTATTCTGAAAGTTCCTTACCATAGCGCAGGTCCTGATTGTGGAAGAAAGCAGACTAGCCAAAATGTTTGTATTATTTTATATTTGTGTATGTAAGTGGACACTACAATTAAGGTGCATGTATAAGAGATTCAACAGTGTTCCTGTGGTGTATTTTTTGTTGGTTTTTTTTTGTTTGTTTGGGGTTTTTTTGGCTCCACAAATACACTTCCCTAATACTGGGAGAGAATGCCTGGGCTACTGCTTGTGTTACCACCGGGTTTTGGTAGAGAAAGTTCATGTAGCAGTGGCTGGACTGATGGTTGCAGTTAGTAATAGCTGGCACAGGGATTAGTCAGGGCTTGATCACTTGTTTGAAGGAGCTGAAATGGTATCCCTAGAGTGTCTGGATATTCCTTGGTCTCTGGCATAAGGTCAAGCAGTAAGTCCCAACCTTTGCATGTCAAATCACTGCAGCTGGGAAGTTTGCATGCCTGTTTTGTGTTTCAGTTAGTGATGGATTAAGTAGCCTTATTTTGAACTTGGAGGTCTAACTTTAGGTCCAGCTGTGGTGGCACCTGGCCTGGAATAAGCATAATCAGGGAACTTCTGGCCTTTCAGGCAAGAGCAGTGGGTAGGAGAGATGAGGCCTATGATGCAGGGGTCTCCATGGCTAAGGTGGAGAAAAGCCCTTGGGTAGAAAATTCCTTTTCTGCCTCCTTCAACTCTTAAAAGTATATAGGAATACCTTATGGCATTTGACTGGTATTGAGTGGTTGTTTGAGTTGCTGTGTTCTTGTCTGAAGCTTAGTTCATGAAATTGAGGAAATCTTGATTGAAATGATAGGGAATTACTTGTAATTGAATTTTAATCATGAATTCCCAGCTGAGGTATCTCCACTGGCTGCATTGTTTGTTTCTCTTTCTGGACCAGTGCATTTCAGATGACAAAAAAGATAAGAGGGTGGTTACATTCTCCTTTCCTCAAATATAATGTGCAACATCTCCCCACTGTCCTCCTCTTTGGTGTTGCTTGAATGTGACACAAACTGTGGAATTTATGAAGTGCTGAATCTGTATAAGGTAATAGTGCTGAATTTGTGCACTCTAGGTTGGCTTGGTTGGAATTTCATCTGATGTTCTAGAAGGACTTGGACATAAGCCATGCTTGATTTAAAAGAAAATTAATGCTTAGATTTTTTTCAAGCTTCAAAGGGTGTTGTTTTAGATGAAAAAAAAAAATCCAAATGAGCTTGAGGCATAGATTAAAATAGATGATGTTTCTTAAACTTGCCATTATGTTTGAAATGTGGTGACAGACATAGAATAGTTTGAATTTAAAGGGACCTCTAAAGATCAGCTTGTCCAACCCCTGTGCAAGAGGTAGGGACATCTTCAATTAAGTTGCTCAGAGCCCCATCCAGCCTGACCTTGGATGATTCCAGGACTGGGAGATCTACCAGCTCTCTGGGAAACCTGTTCTAGTATTTTGATACTGTCATGAAAAATGTCTAAATCTATCCTTGTTGAGTTTAAAAACATTACCCCTTCTCTTATTGCAACATGCCTTAAAATGCTTTTCCCCATCTTTCTTAAAAGCCTCCTCTAAATATTGAAAGGTCCTAAAGACCCTAATGAGTCCCCCTGAAGCCTTCTCTTCTCCAGGCTAAACAACCCCAGCTCTCTCAGCCTGTCCTCATAGGAGGGGTGCTCCAGCCCTCTGATGATCTTGGTGGCCTCCTCTGGACCTTTTCCACCTGGTGCATGCATTTGCTTGACTGAGGACCCAGAGCTGAGGGCAGTACCCCAGCAGGGGTCTTGCCTCTCTTGACCTGCTGGCCACGCTTCTTTTGATGCAGCCCAGGATACAGTTGGCTTTTTGGGTTATGAGGGCACATTGCCAGCTTGTGCCAGTCTTTTCATTTATCAACACCCCTAAGCCCTTCTCTACAAGGCTGCTCTCAAACCTGTCATAGCCCAACCCGTATTGATACTGGGTGTTGCCACACACCATGTAGAGGACTCTGCGCTTGGTCTGGCTGAACCTCAGAGGTTCATGCAGAATTACTTTCCAGATTTGTCCAGGTTCCTCTGGATGCTGTCCCTTTCCTTGAGTATAAGAGCAACAGCTTGGTGTCATTTGGAAACTTGCTGAGGGTGCACTTGAACCCACTCTCTGTCACTGATGAAGATATTAAACTGGACTCAGCATGGACCCCTGAGAGACACCACTTGTCACTGATCTCCATCTGGACCTTGAGAACTAATTAAATCCATAACAAGTTGAACTAACCTGGTCTTAAAATTACCCTCTGAAACAGAACCTGGAGTAGAATGTGCAGGTGACATGTGTTATGATGACAGGTTAGACAAACTCAGTGCAATTACCATAAACTTTCCAATGCCTCCATGTCCTCTGCCTCCCTCCTGATGTAATTGTGCTGCCTGGTTGCTCTGTGTGCAACTGCTATCACTTTTCTTGATCTATCTTCTCTGTGCGTGTGTATACTCCCTAAAGGTTCTGTGGGGGTTAGCATGCTGCAGTCTTGCAAGTTAGGACAACATGTAGATTTATTTTGGAGTTGAGGACAAGGGATTTATTTAGTAAAGAGGGTTATCTTTGAAAGATCAACCGTGTAAATTTGTTGCCTATTCACAGAAGCAGCTGGACAGCAAGAGCCCAACTTATTCCGTGCTTGCTTGAATGCTTCTCAGTTCTGTCGTTTTGGGCTGTCTGGCTCCTGTTACAAATGAAAGATTGTCAGGGTTGGTCACACTAATAAAGGGTTATGGGATCATCCCTGTAGTGCACTGACACAGAGGTGTATGCAGCCTGGCTCTTGGGGCTGATGCTGGCTATAGCAGAGAGAATTCTTGGTGCTCAACAGCAGGAGAGACAGACTGGGTGCTGCTTGTAGTGGGTAGGCAGGTAAAGGGTCTGGCTGAGGACCTGAGATGTGGGGCAGGAGGAGCTGATGGCTGTTCTGGCCTGTACTGGGGTGAGGCTGATGGCGACTGGGAGAGGGCAATGTGAGGCCACTGCTTAATCTTGTTCAGCTCTTAGGGATGCATCAGCTAAACTGGGCTTGTTCATTTAGTAAACTATTAAAGAAGTTGTCTTCAGGGTATTTATTTCAGGCAGTTCTAGTGAAGTAATCCTTTAATTCCACAGAGTAAATGCTGATGAGGATTTGCTGTGGACTAAGTGGTGTGGAGGTCACTGTGTGAGTGGTTACAGAGGTATTTCAGCACAGTGTGGCTGCTGTCCCCTGGGACTGGGTAGTGAAGCTGCAGGGTGTCCCCCCCAGCTCCTCTGTGTGGGTGTTGATGTCTGTGGGTGGGTGCCGTGCTTGAGAATGCTTCTGTTTCTAAGCCTGGAGGAAGAGACTGGTTCTGCTTCAACTTTGGCTGAACCCACTCCTCCTCTAAATGTTGATGTTTATTCCTCTTGTACATGCTGCTCAGCCCTCTCTTCTCTGCCTTGATCTTTCTTTTTCTGGGTCCTTTTTCTGGTGAGAGAAGCCCCAGATGACACCATGCCCTGATGCATATACTTCAACTTCAGTGTCTTTTCCTCTGCATATATTATTTTACCCACAAAAGCATAATGATTTGTCACTGTTTAGACTGAATGATTTCTTCACTTTGTACAGAGTGTTCTGCTGCTTAGGAGGCCAGGAGAAGGATTGTGTCTTCCACTTACTAAAGATGGATGCTCAGAGCTTCAATTAGTTAGCTTTATAAGTTAGGAATTATTTATCCTCATTTTGGTACTGTGGGAGCAAGCCAAAAGAAACCTAAGGGGGGTTGCAGCCTGCGTTGGGCAAAGGAACTTGGACTTCAGTATTTTGTCAAACTCTCCATCCCAAGGGAGCTGGTTCCCTGGGAACAAAAGGGCAGAGGTGTTGAGGCTGTGTGACAGGGAAGCCATGGGAGTAAATTTTATGCCAGTATTTCACATGGTAACCTGAATGGTCACAGAATGTCATGTGATATTCAGGCTGATGAGCTGTGTTATGAAAAGGAAATGACAGCCTGCAATGGGAAAGAAATGTAGATGCAGTAAGTAGTTTATTTGCTCTGGAAATTCCTTTGCTCATGGAAAATTTCTTAGTGGCCAGAGCACGGCTGTGGTCTGAGCAGGTGCTCCTGGTCTCTGCCTGGTGCTGTGCTGCTCTGGCTCCCTTTTGTAAGATGTTCATCCTAATGGTTGCAGCATTGTTCTGCAAAAATCTGATATTAAAGCTTATTCTTGAATAATAATCAAAACATGAAAGTATTGGAAAAGCAGAGTCAGAGAGAAACCTGAGGCTTGTAGCAACTTTTCTGCTGTGGACGAAAAATTATGAACTACTTCTACCAACTCCAGGTTATTAGATAAAAGTTTTAAATATCTTTTTCTAATAACATAGATCCTTTCAACTTTTCCCATTTCTCAGTATCTCAGCTCAGACATGGAGTGGGTTTACATGGGTAAGGTTTTGTATTAGAAGTTCCAATAAGTTTGCTTTCTCTATTCAGACAAAGTATGATAGCAGAATTGTTCTTCAAATTAAGTGTAGTAGAAGGCACTTGAAACCTCAAATAGACTAATAAAGCACTGTGATTTTAAAATGTACTGTGCTTTATATATAGCTAATACATAAAGTTTTTGCATTATTTCTCTTTAGGTACTGAGTAATTTAAGTCCCTGACAGGCCACATAGTCAAAAGATGCTGTTTTAATTTAATACTGGAAGCTCAAAGATATTGAAAGCAGCTGCTTTTCAGTTTAGAAATAGTTTGATACTTTGATCTGGAAAGTAACAATGAGCCTCATTAAGGGGAGGTGGGGAGGAAATACTTTGATATAAAAAATAAGGTTAGAAGTTTCAAGAGTACTAAATAGCACCAGTTGCCCTTAAAATTTTTATAAAGAATATTTCAGGTGTGCCTTAATCTGACATGTCACTGTGTTTATAAAGCTTATGATATAACTTAGTACAATGATGTGTTTTATTTAATGTTATTGCTGATCTATGTCATGAAAAACCATCAATAATAAAAGTAAAATCAGTTTTTATTTTAAGGTTTTCTTCAACATGAAGTAAAATCACCACTGGCAATCGCTCTGAAAGAACAGTGCCAGTTGATGCAGTTTGAATGACACAGGACACTGAACATGTGCCTGTTCCTGCAGCCTGTAAATATCAGCATGGGGCTGGAAATAAGTCAAGGCTGTTTACACTTCACAGCCTTAGCAAAGGGTGCAGCTTAGCCTTGTGGGAATATTGGCACGCTTCTTCCTGAGTCAGTGAGGCCAGGATTTTGGCTGCAGCTCTGAGAGCCTTGTGCAAGAGGATACACGGGAGTGCCCAGGTCTGTGGGACCTTGGGTGGTGCTGTACTGTGGGCAGCCATGGGCAAAGCCTGGGGGCTGCCAGGGCCAGAGAGGAGTGTGCTGCAGAGCAGCACACCCTGTGTGACTGCCCCCTCTTCTCATAGCAGCTGTTGTCTTAATAAACAGTCTCTGCATGTAACACTGGCAGGCATGGCAACTTCAACTTGGTAAGCCTGTAACTGCAATCCTGATTATATTGTGTAACTGAAATGTCATCTTTGAGTATTTGAGGACTAAATGTAGATCTTTGAAAGGGAGGACAAGTTAATGTCATGGCCCTCAAGTAGCAGCCTCACTTTCCATTTACCCTGTTCAAATCAAAGCGTTGGGATACTAGACCTTAGTCAGGGCTTGATTATTGGGAAGTCTTTATTTAAGCACTTTCAAGTTTTACACTACAGCCTGTTAAACTGATTTTCCTTTTTCTGCTGATTAATCAGTAGCAGATTATTATCTTGGAGGGAGGAAAGAAGGGAAAACACCAAGGGCAGTGAAATGACAACTAAAATTGTCATAGAATACTTTGTATTGGAAGGGACCTTTAAAGGTCATGTAGTTCATGCCCCTTGCAATGAGCACAGACATCTTCAACTAGATCAGGTTGCTCAGAGCCTCGTCTAATGTCACCTTGGATGTTTCCAGGGATGGGGCATCTATTACCTCTCCAGCCAGCCTGCTCGTGTCTCACCAACCTTGTAAAAAGTTTCTTCTCTATATCTATTCCAAATCTACCCTCTTACAGTTCAAAACCATTACTCCTTGTCCTACTGCAACAGGCCCTGAGACAGGTGCATTAGCAAGCAGTCTTCTTTGTCATGTACTTGTTCAGTCTGGTACTTGACAGTCTTCAAGAGTTAGTGAGTTCCACAGAGATCTTATGTAGTTACCTCGATTTTTACACAGGAGAAAGTCAGACAAATAAAGTGACATGCCCAATGTCTCATAGGAAAAACAGAGAAAAACAAACATATTTGTGCCCTCCTGTGATGCTTTTTCCTTCTGGCAACTCTGCCTTGTTTTAGGGAAAAACCACAGCTTGTCTTTCTCATATCTGTTGCTGAGACAGATGTTTTTCAGCATATCTCATGGGAGCAAACTGGATAAAGACCATCACTACATGTAAAGTTATTTTGCCAATGGCCTTAACTGCTGCCATTTATGACAAGGCTTTTTGCGAGGTTTGATTGTCATGAATGATTTTTTCCTCCATGGCTGCTAGTTGTTTGCCTAACAAGCAGAAGGAAATGAGCATGATTATCACTGTTAGGTAGAGAAACAAATATGATAGTTGCAGATTTTATATCCCTTAAGATATTTATTAAGGTGGACAACATTACTAATGTAAGCAGTGCTACAGCTGCTATTTATGGTCATTAGTGTTGTGTGATACACACCTGAGCTTTGGTCTAGTCTCTCCACTATGCTCATGTCCAAATCAGTCCTGATGACAAATCAGAACAGCTGTAGTGCTAATATGGTTTGTTTTCCAGGGTCTCTGTCTCCCACTGCATTAAGTATTTGCAGGGCTGGTGTTCACTTACAAATACAGTTCTGTGAGGAAATTCTTGCCTGTGACCACAACTGCTGCTCCAAAGTCTTTCCACACCTTCTTTCCCAAGGTTCAGCCTTGCCTCACTATTGCAGGTCTACTTGTTTACTCAGGACAGATGAAGGTCAAGTATGATAACCTATTTTGGTGAACAAACAGTTCATGCATGCAGTGGCACCTGAGTGTTCAGCAGCCTTCACCTATTGTATCTCCCATACTTACATGTCGATGAATTTCCATAGTATTAGTATATTATCTGTCTGCTTATTAGCCTTGTTCTCAGGTTCTGACCATGTTGTCCTGTTATAATAGTTGGGCTTGGTTCTCAAAAGGCTTGAGTAACATTATATTAGAGTAATTATTTTTTTCTGATTATAAATAAAAGGAGCATGAGTAAGACTTTCCCATGTTACAGAGCAGTTATGAGGATTACTGTCTATAAAATGCACTTGTACTTTTAACTGATAAAGCTATAACAGGACACCACACTGAGTAACTTGATGAGTCAGACCTGGTAAAATAATAGGGAAAAATACAGACCCCACACAGAGACAAAAAACCATATAATAGGAAGGTGTTCAGTGGGGATAGCCCTGCCTTTGTGCCAAACTATAGAATTTCCTTTGTCACTGAGAAGATGGGTGGACAATCTGCTACTGCCTAACTATCAGGAGAAAAGGGGAATCGTAGATCAAATTGTGGGCCTGCAGTGAAGGTGACACAGTGAAGTGCGAGGTAAAAGCAGCTGTTGACATAGACCAGTGCTGTTGGAATCTGTCTGAGGAATCAGGGGTGGAAAAGTCAGGCCAAATAAAAAGTGAAAGCTCTATGCTGGTTCTTCTGTATCTGAAATGCCTTTAAATCTGAGTTGGATTTTTGGTTTCAGCCACTGCAGTGGTTCCTGGTGCTGTGTGGCAGAATGACAGGTCTGTCCCTGGCTGCCTTGTACGTGGTACTGCAGAAAGGTCAGTGCAGGGGGAAGTGGGAGGGACAGTGAAGCATCTCTTATTGACAAAGTTGCCTGCTGGAGGAAGTGGGGAAAAGCCATGGAAACAAAGTGGGATGTGGAAAGATGGAAACTGAGAAAGGAAACCACAAAATAGAACGGCTGCTTCTATCTTTGTCTAGAAATATTATTAGTGTTTAACTGCGTGCCATGGAGTAGGATATCATATTAAAAAAACAGGGCAAAAGTATTATGGAAGTTCTTGCTAATCAAATATGACACCAAGAGCAATACCCCCCGCC
>JAWWEV010000172.1:23905000-23931447 GCA_035583235.1 Hafferia zeledoni | reverse complement strand
GTTCACTCGCTTGTTTGTCTGCTTATCTGCTTGTTCATTCGTTGTTTTTTTGTCAGTTTTTTGTTTGCTTTTGTTGTTGTTTTTTTTTGTGGATTTTTTTTTTTTTTTCTCTCCTGGTTCACATAAAAAAATGCATCTCCTCTTGCTGATGTGTTATTGGTAGAATACATTGTGCTGATGATGCAAAGTTTGCTGCCCCATGTGGTTTAGCAATTAAGACCTAGACTTGAGAGATAAAGTACTCTCCCCTAGGACTTAGTTACTACCATTAAGCAGTGCATTGGATTCAGATGTCATTGAGAGTTGTGCCATGAAATACATGCTCTTCTTTTTGTGCTGTGCTCACAGTAACTGAAACTTTTGCCACTTTTAAAAGTACTCTTTGTTGCTGTATTTGGGTGGCTCTTCCTCCATGTCTGATGCAGTCATTGGTTGTGTGTCTCTTCTGCTGGGTTGTTTGTTTGGGTTTTTTGTTTTGTTGTGTTTTTTTTTTTTTGGAGTGGGATGCAAGTGGGTTGTTCTTGCATTATGAGTAAGCATGGAGAATAATCTTATTTTTATAGGAAATTTGGAATTAGATAAGCCTTCCCAGGTATTCTAAAAGATCTTTTTTGTTCCTCTTCAATCTCAGGAACATTTGCTTTCACAAAAGCGTCCCATTCTCTCTTATGTAAATCAATTTATAAACCCTATTGGGAGTAAAACACTGTTACAGAGTAGTAAAGGAGCTGCTTCTGTCATTTCACTTTTAAACAGACCCTTCATTTCACGCCTAGGTACTATACTACATAAAATGTATGAATATGGGAGTACATTGAGTAGAAAAAGAATAGAATAGACAAGACACACAGTCCATGTGTAAGTGTATTTGTCTGCAAAGTGTCTGCAGTCAAGCACGTGTGTTCTAAGAGTGTGTTATGAGGAGACTGAATGGAGCATGGAAAGACCTGCCCAGAAATTCCACTTGAGCCACTGTATCTGGTCAGACACAAAAGCCTCTGAAAACATGACTGGAAGAATCTTCTCTCACTTAGAGCGAGTACAGCCTAGGCTTCATGGGATTTTGTTCCAGTTAACCTCTAATTTGGGAATGCCATATGGCATGTTGCTCTAAAAGCTGATGATTCCTGTTATATGCAGCAGATTTTGGAAAATGATTTTCACTAAGTGAGCAAGAGATGGAGTACTTTATATTCCTGTTACATCCAGCACTTTTAAAGAAACATATTGGGGCAGACAATAAACATTGCTCAAACACTGTTTTAGTGCTTCTTGCAATACCTTAATACCAGTCTGGTGAACTGGAACCACATTACAGCTTATTTGTGCATTCTTTTATATAATTTAATGGGCTTGTCTGACAAGGTGCTATGCTTTGGTCAGGGAGCTGAACCTCCTAGAACAGGACTGTGGTTTGATTGCTGAAATGCTACACACTTGTCTTGCTTTGTTCCCTGAGGCTGGGTGGGTGCAGTACAGAGCACTGGGAATGCTCACAGGTAGGATGCCTAGTTCAGACCATTTCAGCTCCAGCTGTGTTCCAAAAAAAACCCATATTGCTAAATGACTTGCAATAGGTTTGGCTTATGCAGGTTTTTTGGGTCTGACTGATTACTCTTAGGCAGTCATTTTGGGAGGCTTATCTGATCTCAACTTCTAGACCTCCTGAATTTCATGTCTTGAATCTGAGCTGCTGTTCTTGAGCCTTGTATTTTTAAGGGCATGCTAAATATCCCATGTTGATTGATGTCATCATAATGTCAACTTCGGCAATGAACATTCATTCTAATTACTTCATGTGGTGATAAAAACCCCAACCCTTTTCAAGTGTTTCTTCATCAGTTACTGATGAATAGGGTTCTTAAACTGTGAAACAGCTCTCCCAGACTGTCTTTCTGGTTCTGTTCCAGCTTAAACATATTTTTGGTTTGAAATAAAATACGATTATCCAAAATCTTTAAAAAGAAATTGGACCTGACCTGGGCCTGGCATTAGTTACTGTTGCTCCTGTCTCTTTGAATTGCATCCAATTTGAAACGAAGCAACTACAGAGGCCGTTGGCAAATACAGAAAAATATATCCAAACAATTAAATGTTATGCTCAACTTTTACTAATTATAATATTTTAAAATACCATAATATAAAGTCTCAGACTAATGATTAATTGTTCATAATTAGTAAACAACCCAGAGGAAAAAAAGAGTTTCTTTTACACTGGCAGAATAAAAAGAAGGAAAACAACTATCTTGATTCTTATCCTGTGGGGAAGAATGTCATTATTATGAATCAATTTAGATAACTTATTATTAAGAAATAAAAGTTCAAGAGCAAGGGCAAATGTTGATAGCTCCAGCCTGCATGTTCACACTTTATAGTAGTGTTATTTCTTTGATAATAATTCCTCCTGGGAACTGGAGTGACAGTGTCTTTTTAGCAAGAAATCCTTTGCAGCTAAAAAGGCAATGTATCCTCTTGTGCTGTGACCTGAGGTAAAAGATAAAATTAGTCTTAAAAAACTACTCTTTAGAAGGTATTTATTCCCTTGTATACCACGAGAGAAAAGAAAAAAAAGTGCAATAGAGCAAAGGAAGGTAAGGTGTTTTTTTTTTTTTTCCTGTTGACTGAATCATCTCTTTTCTGCACTTATAAAATATGTGATGATTTAAAATTAAAATTAAATTAATTTTTCTGTTAGGCATTGTGAAGCACATTACTAGTGTACTGAAATAGCATTTGAATTTGTCTAGCAAGACTTGTTATGCCTTCTTGTTCACAATTCAATCAAAATTAATGTTAGATAAATAATCCCATTTATGGAACAGTTGGATATTAGGGACATCTTATTCCATGGAGATGGGCTTTCTAATTTGTTTTTCTAGTAATTCCAGGAGCTCTGTAGGACAGGACAACTCTAAATTAGGTTTAAGCAATGGTCCAGTGGTAATATATAATAGTGTGGATCCCTGTCTTAGATATTACTACCCTTTTAAACATCCTCTTTCTTTGATATTTTTCAAATTAATTTTCTTTGAAGCTTACTTCTTTATTTTTCTAATTGATTAAACAGGAGTTGTAATCATCATGCTAACCACAGGGGGGTTTGTTGTATTTTACTCATAAACCTTTTCATGTTTTACTCATTAAGTAATCTATTCTCTTCCAAGTGTGTATGTTGTCAGTAATAGTAAACTACAATGCCCTTGGTGTTCATCTCCCCCCCACACACACTTTTTAAGTGGGGATTGCTAAGCTGCCTGTTTTGTTGCAGTACAAGGTGCTTTACAAAATAATGCTCATTAGCTGCCCCAGTTCACCAAACTAGAGTGGTAAGCACTGTATCTTGCTTTATACTTTGCAATTTCTTCTCCCTTGCAAAAGTAAAGCATCTATTGCTCCTTTCCTCCCCATGCAGAGACCTTCTCCAGATCATGTGGAACAAATGCTACTTCCCCCTACGTTTTCCCTTTCCCTTGTTTTTATGTACTTGAGGCAGACACTGCACGGTCATTGTGTTCGTGTCCCTGCTCTGGCTTATCCAAACCTGCCACTGGCATCTGCTCTTGTGCAGTGGGAACAAGGATAATGGGGTAGAACCTGATCTTGCAGTAAGTGTAAGTTTTACTCCTGCCTCCTGTGGGAAAAAGGCTTAAGATAAATTCTTTTCACTGCCCCTGTGTATCTTATTTCACATGGTTGTTAATATTGCCCTCCAATATTTATCAAGTAATTAAGCAGTGACAGAGGGATTTATTTGGTGAATGCTTTTGTGGTGAATTGATACCCTTATATGTAAAACACAGTTTTACAAACAGAATTAGACAACTAAGTGAACCAATGTGTAGAAAATCACAGCTGCTAAAACAAAGATTTCTCCCTCCTTTTAAATAATAAAAAGTTATGTGGCACTTAAAAGAACTAAACAGATAAGTGTGGAAGATATCCACCAGGATAAAGTATTTTATCCACGAGGATTAAAAGTATTAATTTTAAGGCACTTCGTGTTTATGTTGGAATACTCAAAACCTGAAAGAGTATTGCTTGTTATATTAACCAGGACTTCAAGTCTGAGAGAATTATATGCAGTGATATCAGGTAGATATATTCACTCTAATACATGAAGTTGTGCATTCAATACATTTGACTGTTGCTTATATAGTGTTAATGATAAATTTCAGGTTTCTTCTGTATTATGAAATGGCATATCCTGTTTTTAAAAAGTAAAAAGGATATTCTAAACAGCAGTGTTACACATTTATTTTTTAAAAGTCTTGAGAAAGCTTGTTGCAAATAAGTCAATAGAACAATTGTGCCTTTAATTGCTAATCTAGTTTGTTTTATTAAATGCTGAGTGCTATTTTCCTAATTCACTTACATACTAATTGGTAATCAAGTAATGATCAGTGGCTTATAACTTCAAAATAGCTTCAGTGTATGGAATCTTGAAAGATAAACAAAGCCTGTCATCTGAATGAACAATTATGAACTTGTATAACTTTTTTTCTCCCCAAGAAATACTAATTGTTTTGTTGGCAACTGGTGTTTGACTGAACATAGCAGATGATTTCTTTCCAGTCTGCTGTTATCAGCACTAATGAAAACTGACTTTTGGACTGAAAACTCTTGTGCTTGAAGGAATTTTTTTTTTTCTTTCTTTGTAGTATTCCCATGGGTGTAAATCTGAATACTGGAATCTAGCCCACTTGACTCTTAAAATAGTTTGTGGGAAAGACACTCAGGAGGACTTTCATTGTTTGGAAAAGTAAATGGATATTTGACCATGGATCTGTTGGGCATGGCCAAGACCTAGACATTGTTCACAACAGGGGTATGAAATGCCATCTGGTAAAAGTCTGAAGAACCATAATTTTCATCTCAAAAACTGTGAGAGGGGAGGAAGCCAGTGCATGGCAGAATATGTTCAATGAAGCAACTGGAGTGAAAGACTATAGTGTTGCACACGTGCTAAAGCCTTTAAGGAATAATGACATTTTCCAAGCATTGGAAAGCATTTTTACTGGAGACATGAACCTCCTGTATGGTTACAGGTTAGGTGACCCAGATGTGTGTGCCTGTGGTGGCCTGATGGTCTGCCTTGTGCACACTTGCATGCCTGTCCTTGGGTGGTCGTGTTGGTGTAACTGAATATCTAACCATAAAAGGAACAACATGCTCTGAAACAGCCCAGGCAGCTGCTTAGATTACAAAGGCACTTGAGATAAAACACAAGTTTTAAGTGTAAAATTTTCCATCATTGGCAAATTCCTGTTCAAACTCCTCACAATAAGGCTTTAAATCCACAGCCTACAATCTATTTGTTCAGAAAAAGTTGAATTGGGAGTGTACTTCTGAAAACTGACAGTCAACTGAGGTGTTATTTTGCAGCTTACTAATTCCTTGATAGCTGTTTACATGAGCCAGTAAAGGAAACAACACACTGTGTGTAAGTCAAAGCACAAATTTCCTTTCTGGCCAGTCTTGTAGTTTTGTTTTCCCATTTATTCAGTGAAGCACTTGCATTAAAGGCTTCACCCTACATGCAAAAACTTCAGCATGCTTTGAGCAAAAGAATATAATTATTTAACAGCAGCACTGCAATACTTCACCACACACAAAGCCCCCAGGGACAGCTAAAAACAGTACAGGTGTGGACTGACAATCTGAGGAAGCTTGCAAAAGCATATGATGAAAAGTTAGACACTGGGTGTTTGATTTCACAGTTGAATTGGTCATCAATGTATATAAACAAGGAAAAAGAAGAAACTACATGGTAAAATTGTTTTTCTTCCAGCCATGTTGCATAACCAGGGGCAGTAGCCAGAAGTGCAAGGAGAGCTATGGCTGTGCTGCAGGCAGCTGTGTCTCCACGTGGGTTGTGGCTTGTAGAAGCGATCCAGTGCATCTTAGTGTCTCAGTGGCATTTCCAAGTGACAAAGTTCTTGTCTTAAGGAAGGTTAAAAGGGCACTGCTTCTATTAGCTTAGCCTATGGCACTAGGTGTTGTATGACCAATTAAGTTTCTGGAAATTAAAGAGAATGAGAGGACTGTATAGTTGAAGTCCTTGGCTTCAGCTTGAAACCCATTGAAGGTACTTAAGTCTTTTGTCTAGCATCACCTGACTGATTGTAAGGTATTTAGAGACCCTTTAAATTCTCATTGAAGGGCTTCAGATAATATTTGGGGAGTACAGATTTGTGAATAGGATAGCGGCAGGTATTTCTAGAGGTTGTATTACTTTTGAAACTATTACCTTTAATTATTAGGTTCTTCTGCCTTCACCTCCATTCACTGGGAGGGAACAGACTTATTTACCTTTAAAGTTCATCCTCTAGCTAAAACTCCAGTGTTCTTATTCTGATAATTCAAGTGTATACAGAAGAAGCCAGAAAATCACTGATTATGACAAGAATAAGCTGGAGATGTTTCTAATTTCCTTAAGTATTTCTGTCTCCATCCTGTAAATATGAGGATTATAGCACTGAGATATTAAAATGTATTTCAGGAAAAAGAAAAAAAAACAAACACACAAATGCAAGAGAAATTAGTACTGTTTAAAACATGAAAATCTTAAGGAGACCGCTCAAGGGAGGGGCAAGGGAAGAATCAAAATATGCCAGTGCCATTAACAAAGTCTCAGAGTAATCTATCTTCCTTCCACAGTTCAGGACCCTACTAGAGAAGATGACAAAACACATTTAACATGAATTGAATTGCGAACTGTAAAAGTCAGAGTACTTATTAATCTGTGACCAAGTAACTCTGTTTCTCCCATCTAGAGTATTAAATAATCATCTTTTACTTCACAATCAAGTAATCACTCTCAAGAAGTGGCAGGTGCAATGGAATATAAAAGAATACAAATGGGGGTTATATAAACAAGCATCTGTTGAGTTTAGGTATGCAATATCTGAAAACAAGTATAACACATTATGTGGTGATGAATTTAGCTAGTTTTGGCATTGAATTCAGGGCAACCCCTAGAATGTAGCTTTGGTATAAATGTTTGTTGAAGACATACTGAAAATTGGGAAGATGTACTCTAAAATGAGCCAGGGGTTTTTTAGGTCAGTTGTGAGCAATGGCATTGGACAATATCTTTGATGTACAAAGCAATAGGATTAACCTACTGGCACTCAGAGCTTTGCCTTTCTGTCAGTTGGTGTTGGGCCCCAATACACTCTTCAGTAAAATGCGCTGGCCTTGTGTGCAGCAAACAAGGCTGACCTTCCTTCTCAGAAGTCTATTCTGCTGCTGATCCTCTGGTCCTGCAATGTGGTGCCCTTCTGGGGTATTTTTGACTCTAATCTCTTGGCTTCAAAATAGTCCCAGGTAGGTGGCACACCTTTGCCCTGTGGATTGAAGCAGGAGGCTTGGAAGAATCTGCAAAGCATTTATTAAAGGAATGAATCATAAACCTCCTTATGTGCATCTCTTAACTGTTCTGACTGTGACTGTCTCGCCAGGTGCAGGAGCACCATGAGGGTGTAGGGCAGCTCTGTGGGGCATTTGCAGTTTGTGTGGTATTGAAGCTGCCTGGGCACGGGCAAATACTCAGGCATGAGGAGAGAAAATAGTTTTGAATATGACAAGTTACAAATAGTGCTTTTACAGGACAGTTCCAGATAAACTATCACTGAACTCACAGCATGACTTATACTGGAATTTTAGTTTTCCCTGGAAGCTTGGTCTTTTATTAGTGCTCTAGCTAACAATGGAGAATGAGCTCTGAAGTAAACGGAGATGATTCCATAATCAAGTTATTGATCTGGGGAGGGGAGGAAGATGATTGAAAATGTTTAAATACTATCATGTCTTAGTGCTTGTACACACTCACTATTCTGAAGATTTAATTCCCCATGGCTTTTTTGCTCCTTTATAACTAAAATATAGAGTACTTACATTGCTATATTATCACACAAGTACATAACGTTCAGTCCCAAATGTATGGCAGACAAATTCTATTATTGCTTGCACTGTGGCTGGGTGTTAGGTGAAGCTTAAAGAGTGAACATGGCAAACAAGTTTTGCTGTAAGCAAAACAGCACAGTGTTGTAGTTCTTGACACCTGCAAACTGACCTATCTCTTTCTTTAAAAGATTTTGAACTGTTTGTTTTAATGGTGGTGACTGTGCTTCTTTGTCTTGCAAGCCATGTGAGCTGAGGGGAAAAATAAATGAAAGGTTCTGTATCTGAACTGTCACCATGGCTTATGGTTTTGTTTTGTTTTGTTTTAACCTACACCTTCAAAGGAAGGAAATACCCGAAGCCTTGCAATATAATATGCATAGTTGACCTTTTGAGTTCCGGATTGCATCAGGAAGGAGCAAAGTACTTTGAGGTACAAAAGCATAAGGTTAAAACAAGGTTTAATAATTCCAGCACTCTGAGTCACTGGAAACAATAAATACAGCAGAGATAATTGTGTAGTGCTGCAAGCAAAGATGGAAGAAAAATGCATATATATCTTGAGCCATTACGATGTTAGAGCAATGTTTTCAGCATCACTGTAACTTTTTCAATAGTATTGAACTGTGAAGTTGAGTATCACAGATGCAAATGCCAAGTGTGACAAAATACATAAAATGAGAGAGAGAAATGAATGCCAAATGGTATAATCCAGAGCTATTAAACAAGAATCACACATAGCTACAGCATTCACACAACAATTCACTGTGTCTAAATCACTGGTATGCACTAATTCTGATAAGCAATTTAGCAGCATTTCCTCTATCCTGGATAGCACAAAGGGTAATATATGAAGTAATTGCCTCTGGGTTTTTAAGTTGCATGTGAAAAGCAGGAATTTCTCTGTCCACTTTTTTCTTCCTTTTTTTTTTTTGTTTGTTTTCTTTTGAAACAGTAGAATTTTTTTTTTAATCTATGTTTGTGGCAAAATTCCTAGTGATGATGTTTTCACTATTATGTTAAAATAATAATGACTCTTGATCCAGCAAGTGTGAGGCTTGTTGTGCTGCCACTACAGTAATATGAAATAAAGACACCGCTGCTGTCCCCAGAGAACTTGCCATCTAAACAGAGTACGAAATAGATGGTTCATTTAAGTAATTTCATTTAACTGGTATCTCCATAGTGAGGAATTCTGAGACTCCAGAATCTCAGAAAGTAGAGGGAGAGATAGAGCAAAATACTCTAAAGCTTCACTGAGAAACTTTGAAGTAAAGACAACAAGAGCAGATTGGGAATTAAGGTCATCTGGTTGAGTCAGTTCTGAGCTGCACCTGCATCCCTCTCTCCCTACAGCCACATGGAGAAACAAATGGGAATGCTGGGTGTGGGGTCCAGAGGCTTGCTTGGTGAAGCACCAAGTTTTCTGGGGCACATCCGGTGACTCAGTTGTAAATTTAATTTTAATTGTGCATGTACCATTTGCTGAGATGGGTATCAGAGCTGATTTTCTTGGAAGAAACGCTCTCCGTGCTGCTACATTGTCTTGTGGTGTCCGTGGTGACAGATGCTTGGGGTGAAAAGGGAGCACTGTGCTCCCAGCAGCAGGGTCATGCAGGAGCATTGCTGGAGTTATCTATTACCTGGGCTTTGGCCCCATAGCTGAAGGAGGACTCTCTCATGCCCCAGTTTTCCCCAGCTCTTCCTTTTGAGTAGGTATCACATTTAGAAGCACTCCTGCAATGCCTTGGAGGGCTGTGTGCACCACTGAAGTATTAGAAACGACCTGTCACTGTTGCATGGGTTTGGCCAGGTTTCCGTGCGTTTTCTGCTTGCCTTGCAGCTGGAGCACAGAGAATCAAGGCTCAAGTGTTTCCTCTGCGTGTAGTAAAACGATGTATCTTGTGCCTTCTGATTGCTAAGCAGAGGAGAAAAGTGATGAACACCATAAATGAAATTGGAAACTTTCTCTGATCTCTTGCCAGAAGGGGACAGGAGACAAACAGAGGTGACCTGTTTAGTTTCCTCCCACTTTCACATTCAGTGTTGGAAAGCAGACTGCAGGGCCACCCACTAAGAGCTTTCACCTCAAACCTGAAACAGGTTAGATGCTTGATCACTGAAATTGCAAAAAGGTAGATACTTTTATCCAGTATTTTTTAAAATCAGATTGAAACTTTCTGCTTAAACTGGCATCTGTTTTCCATTCATTTATCTGCCCTATGCAAGTGCTTTATTTCAAAATTATGTTTACTGCTTTGTGTTGGTCTTTAATGCAAGAAGTTAGATGTTTGTCTTGGGCACAAAGTTTCTTTTCATGTCACTTTACAACTTTAAATTCCAGTGGCCTGTTGCACCCAAACCATTGCTGGTTTGTGGCACAGAAGACATTGCTCCTTTTGCACAAGTGACAAACCATGCCCTCTCAGTAAGTCTTTACTTTTTGCTGCATTTGTGCTGTAGTTTCAATTTTATCTAAAAGCAAACTTTGAAAATATGTGGTTAGTAGTTGCAAAAGGCTGTTATATGGTATTAAGATGCGAGTTGCTAAGCTGGTATTTTTAAACAGCATTTTGTTTTACTTGTATATTATGTTTGTGTTTTTTTGGGTTTTTTTGGTTTTTTTTATGCTCTGCAGCCCTTGAGGTTTTTCAGGCACTCCCAAACACTGTTGTGAACAGCATTCAAGTAATGAAATAATGATTTCCATGCTTCCTGATGTTCACAGGTGCATTAATACTGCACTGAAATGAGAGCTTGTGGAATGTTGGTAACACATAGACCAGCAAGCCATGAAACTGTCCCTGAGTATCCCAGTAAGAGTCTGTCAGAAATCTTTCCTTTCTGAAAAACTAAAATTTTAGAATTTGAGCTACATTTTCTTTACAGTAGCTTTATGTAGCTTAGTAATTAAACTATCTGGAAAATTACTCCAAGCTTTGTTACCATCACTAAGATACTCCTTCTTATGCAGTTCCCTTTCTCCACTTTTCTGCAACTCAGATAGCAGCTTCCAAGCGCCCTTACCACAGCAAAGGTGCTGAGTCTTTGGACTCAAAGGCACACTGTGACGTTGGCTGCAGCGTTAGAAGTCAGCCTTGGACAGTGTCAGCCTCTCTCTCACTGGCATGGTGGAAGCACATGTGGCTGTGCCATGGGAAGCCCCCACCTGTGCAAATCTGAGGATGATGTATAAAATACTTGTAGAGCCAAAACAAACTTTCTCCAGGTGCTCAATCCAGAACTTTAGCTCCTGTCTTGTTTTTTGATAGGGCAACATATGTATCTTTATGTTTATCATAATGGTTCCTAATTGATTTGTACCTCCAGATGGATGGGCTCAGTTGCCTGTGTGTATTCTGTGTTTGCAGTGTGAGCTGTGGTAGGTAGTTAAGTGCTTAGAGGTAATATTTTTATTTGACTGATGGTATGAATGACAATAACTGCATAGTTAATGCTGAAATTTGTTTTTACTGGCAATTAGCTGCTGACTGCAGCATGAAATTCAGTGTTAAATACTTTGGGGGAGGGTTAGCTCTCTTGCAGTTGTGTTGAATAATGGAAAGTGTTTTTAAAAGCTGGACCGCTTCTCTCAATTTCTTATGTTTTTTGGTCACTTTCAGACAAATGAAAGTGTGTCTCAGAAGTGCCAAACACTCAAATTATTTGAGGGGAACAATGGCAGATAGTATAATAAAAATGTCATTACTTTGGTAAATTTAAGCATTTTAGACGAGATCTCAAAGCCTGCTTAAAAGAGAAGGGATTTTTTTTTTTTTTTGAACATTTAAAAATCCCACAATCCTCCAATGAAAAATATTCATGATCTTTGGCTTGTTACATGTGAAAGAATTGTACTTGATACTTTAGGATCTTGTTTGCTTGCTATTTTTCATGTTGGGTCTGCCTGCTAAATCTTAATCCTTAGGTGAAAAGGATATCTCAGTGATTAAACCAGCACATATACTGTTGAAAAAATTAGTTCAAACTTTTTCCTCATCCCTCCTCCCTCCCCCCCACCCCCTTGTGCTGGTCTTATGTTTAATATGAAAAGAAGCAGAGGAGTCAGACAAGCAGTCATATTACTGTCACTGTTTGACCATGATAGGTGAACTAGAATCCTGAAAGACAGGTGTCTTAAGATCCAGAACATCTCTCTGGACTAGGGCAGCTGAATTTAGTTTAACAGTTACTGCTGTCTTTTTCTGATTAAAAAAATTAAAAAGTGAAATTCAGATTTTAAAACCAGCTAATGATTATTTTGGCTGAAACATTTGGTGCAATTTTCAAGACCCTAATAACATGCTAAAAGGGAAAAGAATGAACAAACCCACTAACTGCACAGCAAATACAGTTGTGGAGTTGCTGTGCCAATATACTTGGCCCCTCCAGGGTTTGCTTCCGGAGCTATGAGGTTGTTCTCATCCTGCATGAAGTGGCAAGCAGAGTTTCTAGCAGAGGTATGACTATGGCTGGAGGGTGAATTTCCTTGAGTTGTAAAATTAAGCACAAGCTTGTATTCACATAAGCTCGGATTATCTGAACTTGATGTTGCAGAGGATATCTTGCACCACAAGGCTGGGTGTTCCAGTCACTGAAATGAAATATGGTTTTCCTGTTCTTTCAAAGAAGTGTATTACTTAAAGTGCTTGGCAATACTTGTATATTTAGTAACAAGATGGTCTCATTACTAAATGCATGAGACTCTTCCATTACCAGAGGAGCTCAGAATCTTACTTTGTCCATTTTATGATGCTGCTCCCCACCTTTACTGAAGGTTATTCCTGTCTCAGTAAGGTTAGCAGACAGTAATACAGCCTTCACTGTAGTCTGTCCATTACCAAATGCATCATGTGAACAGAAAGTTGTGTCCTCCAGCAATCAAAGCACAGGGGCAAGACTGAGGCTCAGGCAGTAATTTTGAAACCACTGTAGGTAGTTGCTGGGACTTTAACTGCTTTGGCAGGACACACAAATAACTTCTCTCCACTAGACATCCCCTGGGGTGTAGAAGGACTGACTTAAAGGGTCAGTTATGACCTAGGATGTTTAGCTGGAAATTATTCCATTCATGTCTCCTAGATTTAACTTGAAAATGGAGATAGGGTGGGGGACCAGGGAAGAAAACTGATTATTCATGTAATCTCTAGTATGGAATACATAAACAGAATTTCCTGGTTTAATATGTTGTCTTTTTGACAGTTTGCTTGCTCTCCTTTTCTGGCTTTGACTTTCAAATTAAAAAGTTAAATTTTGAAACATTCTGCTTTCAGTGTTCTATTTTCTGAGATTAGGTTTTCCCCATTTGCTATGGGAGATTATGACCAAGAATTCTTGTAAATGGCTGTGATGTAATGTGGGAACAAGGAGACAGCAGGCCAAAGTGTTCATGTTTCTTTTGACCATTCTTGCCCAGTGATGCCTTTCTGCTGTTGTTTTCAGAAGAAGAAAACATTGATTCTTTAGAGTGAACTTGTGGAAGGGGAAGCACATGTGAGGCCAGGCAGGGCTAAGGGAAGGTCTGTTTTATCCAAAGCTGAGCACGACATTACTGGTGTTCTGAATTTGTAATGATTGCTTTATTTGTCAAGCTCTGTGCTTAGGAGCATGCAAGCTATACAAGTGTTGGTAGTAGAAATGTAGTGTTAAAGAGATTATTTTTGTCACCAAATACTGCTTCCTACAAAATGTATTAGTTCTTTTCACCACATCAATATAATTAGTTCAGTCTGTTAACCAGCTTATATTGCTGACAATAGTTACAAAAAAATTACAAACCAACTGAAAACAATGCAAATACATTTCTGTTTGCTATTTCTTCTACAATGGCAGTTTGCCAGAGATGACATGCTTCAGTAAATGTCACTAACTATTATGTATTTAGGACTTAATTATGCCTTTAAGGCACTGGCCCTTTCAGGGAAGAGTAGATAAAATTGCTTCCTTGAGAGCTTTGAGCCACGCTCTGCCTGAGAAAACATGACTGCTGGTGGCGTGGTGGGAGATGAAAAAGTGAGATGATCATCTACTCGAGATGATAGAGCATATGTTCTTGCCCACACCTCTTAGCTCTGCTGATGGATGAGTTATCTCACTGCTCTGGGCATTAAATAAACCTCTGTTAAAGCTATGTCTACATCCCTAGTCCCAAATTCTCTCTGTCCTGTTATCTAAAGCTTGTCATGGGGATATAACTCTCAGGCTACAAAGCCTAGGAGCCTAAACACTTCTAGATTTCCAATACTAAAACATAGTGTGAATGGTTAATTAGAAAATAGTCACTTTGCAGGCTTTTTGTCCAACTAACACCGTGAGCCAGGAGCACCAGAGGGGTGTGAGAGTCTAGACTGGGATCTTGTTGATCTCTAAAGAGGCTGTTGACTCAAGATACACAATTGCTGTCAGCTTCTAGTTCTTAACTTCTTGAAAATAATGTATTTCATAGCATATTTATAAACTTCAGAATATAGTCAGAAGCAACTCTTGGGAACACAGCTAAATCAGGATTCTGCTGCACTGTGGAAGTATGTAGGATGTAGCTCTTGAATAATTTAATGCTTCTTTGCTCTATCAACTTTTTAGTCTATCCATTTTCCTTAGCATTTAGTCAACTCTCAAAGGTTCCCTTTCAAAACTCAAACTATTACAAACTACTGCAGATGTGAGTCTAAGTGCTATCAGCAGTGCTGGATTTCCCAAGAGCTGCATCTCATGTCAGGTAATTTCATTTAGAGTTTTATCTCTTTAGACAATAACACATTGACAAAAGTAGTATCTCCATTTCAAAAGCTGCATGATCCCAGTTACAAGAACAATAGTCTAAGCTGGGCAACAGTGTGAAAATTTCTTATTCTATTTCTTTCTCATGATTCACAAAATCGCTCTGTGGAGTAACAGGCTGTAAATTCAGGAGCCTGACAACTGCCTCTTCTCTGCCATTGCACCTTCCACCTTTAACGTGAGTCTTCTCCAACCCACTTCTGCTTTATGTCTTCACTCAAGTTTTTCTCCAGGGCTGAAGTTTTTAAAGAGAAGAAAATGCCATCTGTTATTGATGGCACTTGCTCCCTGGTCATCTCTTCACTGATTTCTGGAAAAATGTTTTCTGAGGGTTTTTTTGGTACTTAACCCTGCTATCCATACATGTATAAAGCTAGAGATGATTGCAGCGAATCCTTTTGTAGTCTTTGCTATGTGTGTACTCAAGCACATCTGAGCTAAAATGTTATAGCTTAGAAGAGAGTAAGTAACATATGCTCCAGTCACAAGCAGTGTGTTGTGAACCAAAAATAGCAGAGCCTGAGTTCTAATAAGTAAAACAACAAGAGCTGCTCTTCACGTGGGTTTTGATTTTACCCTTGACTTCAACAGAGAAAATGTCCTAGAACCATTATATATTCCTTGCTGTAAATAGAAATAAAACACAAACACATTCTAGCTTAGTGTCATCAGTGATATTTATATAAAGCACTGAGTTTACAATGGTATGTAATTTATTATAGAAATAATATTTAATTGCACTTAAATATTACTCACTGCATGCCTCTTCCCATTCTATTATAAATGCATCTTAGCATGTTTCCTGACTGCAGCTGAAATAATAAATGATTTCATAGCTTGAATTATTTGTGGGGTACTGGAAATGGGTTTTCTGTCAGTATAGAGCAGTTTTATGAACTTGTTATGGTGTGGGTATTCACTACTTCCTCTCTTCTGGCCGAATAAGTCTCTGGACAGTTGTGTCTAGTACTTAAATGTTTTGGAGAAACTAATGTTAAATGAGAAGAATATTGAGGGTAGACATCAAGTGATGGTTTTGCCCAAGATTTTAGTTTTAGTGATGCATATTTAATAATACTTTACTGAATACCTTCAAATGTGTACATTACACTTACAGCCTTGTTCTCATGTTGTAATTTTATTGCTATCAGTGCTTTTAAAGCAGACTTTTCTTTATCTTAAAAGTTTATCAGCATGAAATGCTGCAATAGTCTTAATAATAAGAAAGAAATACATCTGGCATAATGGTCCTCATGAAAAAATATTTAAATTTTACCACTTCTCACAAGAAGTATCCTCCCAGTACTTGGGTGAAACACAAGATAATACTAATGCTAGAAGACTATCAATTTTCTAGGTATAGATTTTCTATATAGTATTTTTACAGACTACTAAATGCTGCATGATGTCCTAATAGCAAGTTACCAGTCCCCTTCTTAAAATGCTATTAAGACTACAATCTGAAATGCACGAAACTTAATGAATTTCAGCGTTCACCAAGGTTATGAAAGACTTTCCTGCTATGTTAGTATATGGTGTGATCATTCTTTTCTTTCCATTTTCTAATTTTTCTCTTTATTTTCCTCTTCTTATTTCTGCCGTATTCAATACTTTCTGAGAAAGATATTTTTTCTCCATCTTTCAGTGTGTGGTCACATGCATTATTAACTACTTGCTATTCCAGCTCTACCATAAAAAGACCCATGCATGTTAATGTATGCTTAGACTTGTGTATGCACCATCATCAATTGTGGTATTGTCACAAGTATTAATGAATTCATCCTTAAATTGGATCTATTATGGGAGACAGTGTGTGTATGAGAGAGAAAAATGTCTGTCATTAGATATAAATACACTTTAGACAAGGCTATGAGATGCAAGATTAATACTATAAACTTATCTGACACTGAGAACTCATTGAATTTTATTTAAGTACTTGATATGTTAGGAAACTTTTTTAAATCATAAGGTGAGTGCATGAGCACTTATCACTTCTGCAAATCACTCTGTAGGTATTGGTGTTATTTTGTGTCTGTAGATGTAGTTGATGCACAGAAAACATGAAAGGCTGTTAAAGATTAAAGGAGACTGTCAAAGGAAGTTAGAGGTGTTTCAGTGCTCAGGGAGTCTGTTCCTGGTGGGTTAATGCAGGGCCTGGATAACAAGCTGGGGCTAGACAAACCCTGTTAGAGAGGCAGCACTGCCAGCACGGTGCTGCCATGCACCCTGGGCACACGCACCAGCCCAGTTTTGGAGCTAAAGTTTGCCTCTGCTGGGCATGCAGTGCAGGCAGACGCATCATGGAATTAAGAGTATGGTAACAATTGTCCAAGCAATGTTATCCTGCCAGATGTTGACTCTTGAGAAATGTGCTAGTCTGATATGCTCTTGGATACAGCTTCTGAATTTAGAAACTTTTAGGAAATTGTACACATGAAGGAATCGGTTCTAGGAAGAAATCAGTACGGAGGTTTGCAGTGCAGACCTATGCAATTTGGGCTAATGGAGTAACAATTATGAGAATATAATACTAAAAAAAAAGATAAAATGTGCTTTTGGCTTTGTGAGAAAGGAGTAACAAGAGGTGAGGCTCCTGGTTTAATTTACAGTTGTGTAGCAGTGTGGCCTTCAGTAGGATTTCTGCTCCTACCACTGTAACTTCCTCTATTGCTTATGTCGCTTCCTGTGCCTTCAGCCTCCAGTACCCATTTGTGCCCTTTGTCTGTGACATTTCCTACACCTTTTGCCAACATATCTGTATTTTCTTATGGTGCCTGTCATTCTCTCTGTTCTCTACCAAACTGCTCTGACATCTTTTCTCACTCATTATTTCTTGGGTGTTTTTCCTATCCCTTCTTTTTCCATCTCTGCACTGCTCGGGTGTCAAGAAAAGAGAAGTACACTGTCTCTTCTCTTAATTACTTCTTTCCCATTTAATCAGTCAAGCTGTTGGGACACAAACTCCAGAAGGAAAAATAACTGTGGGACAGCAGACAACAGTATGGGCAAAAAAATTTTACATGTGAGATAGCCAGGCAGGTAAAAAGTATATTAGAATGAAACTATTTGAGCAGCTGTAGTGGTAGACCCCATCTTTTGACCTAAAAAAAAAATTTCTAGCCTGAAATATGTCTGTAGATCATAATCCTGTTTCTCCTATACTTTTGGCTATTTTAAAGAAGTTTTAGGACTATATTGCTTCAGGGCTGTTAATGTGACAAACTAAGTAGTGATTTCATACTCAGACAATTTTATTTTTTTTTTAATGATTGCTATGGTATGGTGACTAATTTGTGCTGTAGATGCTTTAGATGGAATACAGGATTAAATGTAATACATTTCAATGCTAATTAAAATCTTGCACTAGAAGTGGTAACAGACTCTGGGTGTCCTTACTGGGTGAGTCAGTTCCCTCCATGTTCCTACCCATTTTCCCCTAGACCTCATATCAGGAGACTCATCTCTGATCCCATAATTTGTAACAGCAGTGCTTCTAATTCTTAACAGAAGTGGTAGAGGTGGTCACTTCAGTCCCTGTTTGTGATGACTGTAAATTTGTTACCACGGCATTCATCTTACTAACAATATACAGCTTACAGAAGCATTCACTAAGGTATATGTAGCATCCTAGAATCATTTTTCTCTGAATCTCTCAACTGTGCCATAAATTTTAACTCACCAAACTGACAAAAATTAGCTATTCAGAAACACCATAGGATGCAGTATTACTGAGTATATTGTCTCAATTTTTGCTAGCTGTAAATCTTAGTTTTCATTTGGAATACACAGAGATAAACTTGGCATGTTCTCTCAGCTAGTGGAAAATAGAAACTATTATCTTTTCTTACAAGCAGTGGTGACAAGACCTGATAGCAAAGAGCAGCTCCAGGAAGATGATTAATTACATATAAGGCCGTCAACAGGTAAATTCTAGCTTGAACTGTATCTTAATTTAATAACTGGAGGTAATGGAGAATCTACCAAAATTAATATAGCTGCTTGATTGTATCATAAAATAGGAAATACCTGTAAATCATGCCTACAGATTAAAACCATGACTAATTCATTGGTGATAATGTGTGAGGTCTTTGCTACCATTCTTGATTCAGCTTTGCAGAATTAAACTTTGTTCCACCACAAAGAGTTCAAAAAAGAAATTGGTAGACTCTCACTTACTGAAGTGACTGTGCTCTGTTAGCAGAGATTATCAGCAGCTCTGCTGCCTCGAAGGCTGATAGATACCGAGTCTGATATTTTAAGTGGAGAATGATACAGTTTCTTCTGAACAGAAAAATGGTCATTTTCACAGGAAGGGGTCATGATTCAGAGGTAATTATTCTAAATACTTAGTCATTAATAGATCTGAATTGACATGCGTTAACATTTTTAATACTCATAAACAGTGTGTTAGCAAAACCAGACCACCTGTAACTGCAAATAAGACAAAAGATCTGAAGTTTTGGTAAATATTTTTCCTTTGCCTTCCTTTAAACAGAGCTTTATACTGTAATGTATTAAGCTGGTTTTCAATTTTGAATGTCTCCTATCATATGAAAAAAAAATAAAGATTTGCCTTCTGGAGGAAGTGATTTGATTTTATTGAAACAATGTTTTGACCTGAAAAACGTTGTTCCGGAAACTTGTGGAATAGGAAATGGTAACCCCATGTGGTAATGATACTTGGAGCTGGGCTTGACTGAGGCAAAAATAGGTTTGGTGGCTGCTGTATTCCTGCAGCAAGACTGCACTTTAATCAGGATGAGGGGGATTGTGCAGCCAGGAAGCAGGATGGTGTGGTATGAATTTTACTTAACGAATGCAGGTCTGTTATCCTGAGCAGAGGGGCAGCTGTTCTGCTTACTGAAGGTACTTGTGAAGGGTTGTTGAAGTAGGAGGAGAGAGTTTCCTCTTGGCAAACACAGTTTAGAACTTGTTTAAGCAGGCTGTCCCAGATACTTGTCAGAGGAAGACTAAAATCAATCACTGTGCTCCTGTCAACCACAGCATGGGTAAATCAGCTTTTCCTCTCCCTTCTTCTATGTAACTTCCCTCTGTCCATCTTGTACTGTGGATAACAATAATCCTTTGCTCTGTCCCTTTTGTATTGTCCTTGGCTCTTTGTGTCTTTTGCCCGCCAGTGCTCTCCTACACAACATATTTAAGACCTGAACACTCCATGTCTGTACTGTTTGGTATCTTCATTGCTTAAACATCTTCTTGGTGGCCCCCAACACCTGCAGGATTGTTCTTTATAATACCTATTGTCTCTTCTCCTAAAACCACTTTCTGAACTTACTGTGCTGCTGGTGCTCCCAGTTTCTGTCCACCTTGCTTTCTTTGGTTACCTTTCAGTATTGCAACAATCAAACCAATTGTTTCCCTACATTTCATGATGTGCTCAGTAATGACAGTTTGCCACCTGCCCTGGTTGTTCTATGGCTTGAGAGGCAGCTGTACTGCAAGAACTAAAGCACAACATGCAGAGACCTTGGGGATGAAACAACTGACAGTGAAGGCCTGTACTGTAAGGAATGAGAAGGGAGGAAAAGACCATCACCAAAAGGGCATTTAGGCAGGAATGGTTTGGAAACCGCACTATTGAGGACCAAGACAGAGAATGGACCAGAACATAATTCAATGGCTGGCTTAAAGTGATCTAAATTAATGCTGTTCTGCTGCAAAGGGATAGCTTCCAAAGGCTCTCCCCACCCCTCTTGCACTGGCAGTAGCTTTCACACAGTGAGCATTGACTTGGGTCAGTTTGCTGATTCAGCAGCAATGAGCTACAAAAGGAGGAGTGGGGAAGGGATAGCACTTTTTTCCCCCTTCTCCCAGAAGTTTGGCCTTAGATCAGTTTAAAACTAACATAAAAGCATCTCTTTAGAAAGGTACATTTAGGATTCTGAGGAACATAGAGGAGGAAGAGTGCCTGGAGGAGACAGAGTCTGTGTAGGAGGAACTTAAACATTTTACTGAGTCTTAATACATCTAGAAATAGAACACAGGGGAAAAATATGTATCAAAGTAATTGGGAAAGCAATAAATACCACATCCTTCCTTCTCCTCAAAACAAGTAGGAGGAAAAGGGAATAGTTGTATGGACTGAGCAACTAAATAAATTAGGTAAGTCAAAAAGCCTGAAACAGTTGTCAGCTTCAATTTCGCACATGACTTGAATCTAAGTGGGGAATTATTTTATTGCTACTTTGACTGCTTTTTTTCTCCACCACCTCTTTCCTTACTTCATCTATCTGTTGTGCCCTTTCATTCCTGAAGATATTTTTTCTGTTTCTTGTAAGAGTAGTGATCCCTTAGTGCACAATTATGAAATGCTGAAGATAACAGGACCTTGATCTCTGCCTGGGGCCTCTACCTGTCTGTAGTGACATTTCCAGTGAGTCAGTGTCTGTCCAGACAAAGATATCTCTGCAACCAGAGCCCCATTAATGAAGGATACAAAAATAAGCCATGTTCAGCAAGGACCTGTCTTAAGCTGAGACAAGGCCACTTCCAAATGAAAACATTCATTTAGGCCTATGGCTACTGTGGACTTTTCTGAGTGTTAAATCCACAGATGTGCCCACTTTAAAGTAATAGGGCCTGATACAGTGGAGAAAGGAAAATATCCTCAGGAAACTCAGTCTTTTCTGAATTACATTTTCACATGTAAACACATAGGCAAATTAAGACTTTAGTAGAAATTTTTAAAGTATTTTTACCAGCAATTATGACACTTTAGGGTACACTAAAAATTGATAACTGTATATATGTGATATGTGGTAAATAAGAGGATTTGTAAATAATAGTACATTCTTCAAAAGGTGGTATAAAAATGGGAGAAAATGCTACCTACCAGTTAGGTTTGAGACAAGGTTCTCTTCTTAACTCTGAACTTTGTTTCAAATCTAGATCCGGTTCATGTAATTTATAATACTAGCATTATATAGCAGTCAACCTCAGTATATTTCTTATTTCAGCTCTGTTTAGAATCCTCATTTTCCCATACTCATAACTTTCAGTCTTTGTTTTCTTCCACCATGAACATTTTAAGAGATCCTTTAAAACCATGACCAAATTCTGGTAGCAAATATCTAATTGTCATGTATGAGGAGATTCTTCATAACTAGCACCTTGTTTGATGTCTTATCATAATTGATACTTGAACTGTGCTGTCAGCTGAGCTGGTTTCTGTAACCCAGCCACCCTCCATGGAGAAAATCAGCCCTGGCAAAGCTGAAGCCCTCTACACCTTGCATATTTCTGGCTTTTAGCAAACTTTTTAGCTGTCTACAAGTTGAGCATCTCAGAGTGATAATTTGTCTTCAGATGCCACAGATTGTCTTTCTTTGGTATGTGCTCATGGCTTTTGTTGGTGCTCTGGGCAGATTTGGCCTCAATATGACTCTTCTTTCCACTCATGTGCATTTGTTTCCTTGTTAATGTTAGGTGGTTTCTATGAGTTCTAATTATCTCGGAAAAGAGACTTTTCCCCGTTGAGACCTGTTTGCACAGTGGTGGTGGTGGAGTTTTACCCATCTGGCTGGGAGCTGCCAGGCACAGTCGAACTGTCACTGTCCTGGAGGAGTTTGCCCCATGCTGAATGAGGTGCTGTGTGTACCACAACCCTGCTTCTTTTTGCTGAGTATATTAAAATTGGTAATTTTTCATTGTAAATCATTATGATTACATCTTTATGTATTAAATTTCCCTAAATGTCATTCAAGAACTTTAAAATACACTTTTATTACAGTAATTTTATAGAGAAAAATCTTACTAAATTATGCCTGACTGTATATTCAGCTGCACCTTCTGTGTTTGGAATTACTGAATGGACTAGTGTTAGAGAAATAGTCTTGCTGGTAGCAGGCAGGTAGGAGAGCTCAGGATGTGCTCCTTTCTGGTGCTATCCTGGCAGATATATATGCTAAAGCAGCAAACTGTGAAGAACAAGGAAAAAATTAGTTGGATATTTAAAAAAGTCAGTTAAAGGTATAGAGCCATCATAAATTTTTTACATGTAAAAGTAAGAGTGCAGTGGAGCAGTTATGAGTCTGCTGAGCAGGATGCGTTTCTTGCCGTCAGCCCTCTTGGATTCTTTACTCAGTAACATCTGTGGTATGTTCTGTAGCCTCCCATGTAACAGTATTTTAATGCTACTTGTCGTCATCTTGAAAAGAGAAAGAAATATGATCAGTAGACAAAATGACACCCTAAACAACTGCCTTCTAAAGTGATTTCAATACAGCGTGGAATTGAGTGCAGAGGTATTTTAATGGAACTAAAAAGATTTATTGGCACTTTGTCTTAAGTCTTAAGCTACAGTGCTTGCAGAGTCATGTCCTTTGTTTTGGAATCAGGAACTGTTTTTTTCTGAGATGTTGTAAAAGCATTTACAAATAGAATTTTTTATCTTAAATGAAAATTTGCTGTGTCATATAGTTGGGTTTTTACCCTATCAAACACATGTGATCAATGATATCCATAAGACTGCTCATGATACAAGTTACATCCTTGGTGGAAATGCAAGTGGAAGGTTTTGGTCCTAAAAAGGAAATAAAATTTAGGAGGAAAAACACAGGATCTGATTTATGGACTTCTCATCTCTGGTTGACAGTCTTAAATATAACTGTTAAAAAGCCTTTAAATGAAATCACTTGCTCAGAATGTAAAGGATTAAGAAATTGTCCCTCTATGACAAAATCATGTCACCTAAATGTGTTTATTTTTTTTTCCTAGCAGAGCCTTAAAAAATATTTCCAGAAGAAAACTAGAGCAAATACTAAACCTATCAGTTAATGGTTATTCACTGTGTATACACAGATATATCTTAAGGACAACACAGGTACTGTGTAAGGTACCCTTTTTAGAAAGCACATATCCCATCACTGGAAACAGGAGCACCTGATTTTTCTGTTTCACACATAGATTTGGTGCAGAAAATTGTAGTTATGCTGTGACTATCTGATATCTGGACCAGAAGAATAAGTATTAATGCTTTGAAGCAACAATTTTAAAATTTCCTTTTCCCCATTTTTAGCATCATTTCACTGAGATAACATTTTCTCTCTGCCTTTTGAAGATCTTACTGCAACTTCAGAAATTCTCAAGACATCAGAAAAATACTTTTTTGTGATCCCTTTTGTTTATTTATAAAAGATTACTTAATGGAATTCATTCTTTCCAACTTGCACACTTATTTAGAAATTGAAATTGAGTTACCAAGCAAAATAAACACAGCAGGGTAAGCTGCTGTGGAAAAATAAGGCATCAATATGTAATTTTGTTGAACTGACAAAGCGAAATCATGATATTAACCTAATAATAGTTTCATAGAAAGACAATCAAAACATTATTTAAATATTGTAATAGATTTGTAGCCATATAAGATAAATTATTCTGGTTTTACCACAGAGGTTGTTTACTTCTTCACTTAAAAATGTTAGTGATTAATAAATCAAACAGCTTGTAATAAAGTGGGTAAAGCAATTGGCTTTGTCCTAAATGTTCTGTAACATCCTTGGCTGGCTGCAATGGCAGTCTCTAATGCCTTGCTTGGACAGTGGTGCTCAGGAGTCCCTGCCTGCTCCTTCTGGTCTGTAGGAAGCTCCAAATGGCTGGGTTAGAATGAGGGGTGGGCAGGTTTTGTGCTGCACAAATGCTTTTAATATAGTTCTGTGCCTATAGGGGTACAACAGGCGTTCATACTGACATCAATTTTTTTTTTTTTTGTAGTAAAATTGCCATAGAGAGGGAGATAGTCCAGAGACGCAAAACTCTGCTGACTGTTGCACTTAAAAAACCAACATAAATATGCAAGTAGCAAAACTATTCTACTAGCTTACAGCTATAAGATGCTATTTGCTTTTGTTATCCAACCTATTACACCAAAAGCTGTTGTAAATTGATCTTCAAAACCTGGCAGCAAGAATTCCTGAGGAGGGAGATTCATGCTGTAATTTATATAGCATTATAAAATTTATCTTTCTCTTTTTCTTTTTTTTTTTTCTTTTTTCCTTTTCTTTCTTTCACCTTGGGAAGTTGAGTATCAGGCTTACTTCTTCCAACCTGTGTTGAGCTAACAAAATAAGAAACTGAAACGTTTATTGTTTTGGGAAGTTTGAGAAGTATTACTTGGTTTTTGTTTTGTTTTCAGGAGTTTTTCAAATGCTGATCTGCAGAACCTGTGTTCCAGCCCATAAAGTGGGATTTGTATTCTTAGCAGATAGCCTACTTTATTTTTACAGTTAAATCGCTGCATAAAACAGCATATTACCCCTCCCTGTGAATTTCTGTGAAAGGATTTTTGAGTCATTTTAAACAGTGGCACTGTCAATGGTAGGGTTCAAATTCTTCAGTCTTTGAGATGATGAGCAGAGTTTTGTATAACTGAGCCCCTTCCTGTGCACCAATTGTGAGCGCTAATCAGTGAAGCTTCAGCGTCTTTCCTCTGAAATATAACTGTTTATATTACTTTTCTCCATCATAAGCATGTAGCCCTGAATTGCTTGCCAGAAAGGGTGAGCCCAAAAACCACAATGCTACTGAAGTGTTTCCTTTAGCTGCAGCATCTTTAGGTACCAAAGGGGAGAGTTAGAATTGAGGCTGTTCTATTGTCCTTAACACCACAGGCAGCTTGGGCAGCTAGTGCATTGAAGCAGGGAGTTTACAGGAAAAAAAAATCCTCTGAGGACTTCTCACATATGCAAAAATACATTATCTCATTGACAAATTCATTCAGGATTTTAAGGCACTAGGATTTAAAGGATGAATCTGTTGTCATGAAAGTACACAGCATTGCTCTCCGTGCAATGTTCAAGAAAAACAAGCTTTTAATCTTTTATTTCCTTCTCTGCTTAACTAGTTGAGGAGCATGTAGAGCACCACAGCTGTGATGCTTCTCTCCTGGCAGCAGAATTGATAGAGCATGGTGTCTCCTGTGAGTCGAGGATCTCGTGTCCTCACACATTGGCTTTCCGAGATTAGCAGAGACTTAAGCAGTGGCAATTTCTGTCACTGTGGCCCAGATAAAGTTGGCTGTTCACTGGGAGCTCTAACATGTGAGATGGAAATGCTTTGGTTAAAAGAATAACCAGAAACTAATACTTGAGAGGTTGTGCAGGTTGGTTCCCCTAATGAAAGCACTAATGCCTTCCATATTATGCAAATCCCATTGTATTACATGCATATAAACTGTACAAATATTGTAATTCCCTAAGTAATAGAAATAATGTGATTTAGCAGGGAAAGGTCTTTCTTAAAGCAATAAGACACTTCACAGGGCTGAGATGAGAATAAATGAGCATATCATGAGTCTTAAATTACTCTTCCTTGTCAACACTAAACTGCAAGCTACCTTAGAACCTAGTGTTTCATGATTTTTATTATAATTGTAATGTCAAGCTGCTTCTTTCTGCCCTATCTTCATCACATGGTACTCCATAAGACATCTTCAGCTGCCACGTGCTCTCTGTAGAGCCTTGACAAAACAAAGTATGTGAATGAATATATGTGAGCACATGCTTCTCCTGTGGTTGTTGTGTCTTTGCACATGGCAAAGGATTGACAGCCCAAACTGTTCGGCTGATAAATCTTTGTGTTCTCTCCCTGGCTGCTCCTCCCATGACTGCTCTGCAGAGTTCAGACCTTGGCAAGCTGCAGCACCAATAAATACTGGATTACGTAACAGGTGGCACAACAGTCACCAAAAGCGAAATGCAGACTTTAAGGTGTATGACCTGTTGTCCAGGCACGTTTTATTTCAAACT